>CM038671.1:777345921-778028421 GCA_021605145.1 Aegilops bicornis | reverse complement strand
TGGTTCGTCGTTGCACCGACGAACATGGTACCAAGATGGAAGACATGGTGCAAAACTTTGATGATGCTCGGGACTCGGAAGATGAGATGGAGGAATCTACAAAGGCCTTCAATGAAATGTTGGAGTCTTCAAAACGCCCTTCCACGAGCACAAAGAAGCTTTGTCACCGGATGCCATCTCAAAATAGTGGCTCAAGGCTCAGCCTAACTTAGGCAGAGAATGCTACGACGTGATGATGACAATATTTGGAAGTTTTCCAACCAAAGGCCATGTACTACCTGCAAACCTGTACGAGCCAGACAAAATCCTCCGTGCTCTTAAGATGCCCTATGAAAAGATACATGCCCGTGAGAAAGGATGTGCCTTATTTAGGCTTCAGTATGCGGACTCAAACTATTGTCCCATTTGCAAGTCATCCAGGTATGTTGTGATAGACAACGGTATGGGTGAGAAGATGCGGATCAAAATCCCCGTTAATGTTCTTCGGTATATGCCAATCGTACCAAGACTTCAACGTCTTTTCATGATCGAAGAGAAGGCCAGACAGATGACATGGCACAAAACGGCAAAAGAGCCCAACTAGATGCAGATGGGAAGCTGATGATGGTGCACACATCGGAGGGTGAAGTGTGGAAGCGCTTTGATGCATTACATGATGAAAAAGCGGCAGATCCAAGGCATCCTCGAGTCGGCATCAGCACGGATGGGTTTAATGTGTTCGGTCTGACGGCAACCCAATACAGTTGTTGGCCCGTATTTGTCATTCCGCTTAATCTACCACCCGGACAGATTATGCAAAGAAAGAACATTTTCCTCAAGTTGATAATTCCAGGACCCAACTATCCGGGAAAGAATATGAATGTGTAAATGCAGCCACTGAAGGATGAATTGCAAGAAACCTGGGATAATGGGTTCAAGACATACAAAGCCTTTAGCAAACAGAACTTCATAATGCGTGTCTGGTACATCTACCTGCTTTATTTCGTTCACATGGAAAAAATGCTTCCGTCAAACCAACTAGGTAGTGATTTATTACCTAGAAAACAAAACATGACTTATGGGATTTATACCCTAGAAACCAGGGATCAGTTTCCTAAAATTTTGGAAACTTTATGTTTCTCCCGTACATGCTATAACCGTGACCTTGATTGAGGAAAGTTACTGGCTACCCAGCCCACGTTTTACTATCCCATCAATGATCGAGAGAAAATCCGTTGCACCATTCTGGATTAGTAGTCTGATCGCTACCCGTTTTCAAGAGTAAAAGAGGTAATTAACCACAAAAAGTTACCTGTCCTAGTTAGTTACAGCGGAAGGAAATAAACCAAGAGGTTGGAGGTTCAAATCCTAGGCAATTTCTATTTAGCGCTGCAGGCGCTTTTGTATTGCTTTTGCTAACCGGCGCCTGCAGCAGCTACTCGCGGGCCGGCCCGTATTTAATCTTTCTTCTGTTTCCTGAACTCTACAAGAAAACTGCAAAAAATAAGCTCAAAATAGGATTCAAACTCCGCATAGCGGGTTACAAGCGATCGATGTCTAACCAAGCAGTCCACCTCACAAGATGTGATGACTTACACGTTTTTCATCCATTTCTTTATTTCTCTTTTCCTTTTTTTCTTTTTTCACAGTCCTTTTCTTTTTTCTTTTTCCAAATTCATAATTGTTTTCTTCAAAAAGATGAACTTCTTTTGAAAATACATGAACTGATTTTTTTGAAACCCATGAACATTTTTTCAAATTGATGAACCTTTTCACAATCGATTAACTTATTTTTCAAATTTTATGATTTATTTCATTTTTTTAAGTTTTATCAAAATTGATGAACTTTTTTTTCAAGATTTATGAAATTTTTTCAAAATTGATTAACTTTTTTTCAAAATTGATGAACTATTTTCAAATCCGATGAACTTTTTTTCAGATTTGTGAACTTTTTTTCAGATTGATGATTTTTTTTTCAAAATGGGTGAACTTTTTTCAGAATATTCGGTGAATCTTTTTCAAATTCGGTGAACAATTTTCAAATTTGGTGAATGTTTTTTCAAATTTTCTGATCTTTTTCCATTTTTGCGAACTTTTTCAATTTGTACAAACCTTTTCAAAATTTGGATTTATATCAATTCGTGGTTTTTGTGAATGCATTTTCAAATTTATATTTTCTTTATTCAATTATTTATGGCAGATATATAATAGTACTATATGTTTAACGTTTATGGTGACAGAGGTCAAATAGAGCTATCTCCTTTTGAACTCATGCGTGTGCTTGGTCGAGTAATTTGGCGCGCGTGTCACTGAATCATGCGTCAGGAGTTCGACTCCCACTACTTCCAAAATACATGACCTTTTCCCCTTCGCGTTTTGCACTTTTCAAATTGCTGGGCCGGCCCGCCGCACATCGCGTGCGAGTTGTCGCGCTGAATAAGGAGGTCCCCAAATCGTATGTCTAACACCTATTTTTGATGTTTAAAAAATAAATAAAATGGGTGAGGTCCAAGACGGAGGGGTGTGACGGTGGGCGGATCGGTTGTGTACGTCTACCTACAGCCCGTACGTGCCACATACGGACGTGGGTATACCTTATAGTCAAATGACCATACCGCCCTTATACGGCTTGTGAGCGGGGTGTACCGAAGCAAGCCAAGCCCCGGTTCTTGCTTTGCTAACATAGACAAGTTGAGAAACATGCCACATTTTGTTGACATTGTTGAAGAGCGCCACATATCAAACTTCTATCTTCCGATGATTGTGTCTTTTCATTTCGAGAAACGGATGTTTAGAAAAAGGGCCGACGGCGGATCTTTTTAAAGATCCGCCGCCTCGCCAGCTCTTGTGCCAACCTAGGCTCTTGCAACAATGACTGTGTTGCAGAACCTAATGCAACGAGGTATGTTGCAGAAACTTCCGCAACAGAACTCATGTTGCAGAAACTTCTACAACATAGGTCCTGTTGCAGATTTTTTTTGAACATTTTTCAGTTTTTCTAGAACTCATCTAGATGAGATATAATTTGGTCTCATTCACCTTTTATAACCATTGGATTTGATGCTATAAGATGCGTGTGTGCTGAGGTGGATTGTATCTATTCTTTGTTTTTAAAGTGAATGAGACCAAACTATATCTCATCTAAATGAGTTCTAGATACTCCCAACATTTTTTCTTTTGCAAAATCTTTTTGCAGAATAGGTCCTGTTGCAGAACCTCGTTGCAACAGAACACTTGTTGCAAAGCTCTTCACGGCAGGGTGCATATGATGCTTTCTGATTCTTTCTGCATCCACGCAACAGCACGCGGCCCGAATTCGATTCCGATCCGTCTCCCTAGTGCACGCAGGTCGCAGCCGCGTAGGCGTGCCTTTATTTCTACCCGTCCGTCCGCGTGTCCTTCGATCAGGAACAGCCGGCCCTGAACTCCGACGTACTGACGTATAGATACGCCGGCGGCCATGGCAGCAGCACTGCCATCTTGGCCGCACCCCTCGGCGGCGACGGAGACCCAAGTCCACTTCCTAGGGCAAGGGACCATCCATGTCCAGCAGAAGCCGCCCGACCACCCGTGCTTCCTGCGACTCCAGGGCGACCTGATCCTGTCTCACGGGACGCGCAGGGTTCGAGTCGGGCCAAGGGGCGGGCTGGTCGACGTGTCCGATCCAATTGTCAGGAAGCTCAACCACCGGGTCCCGATCTTCCACGCCAACGCCCTCAATTGAATCATGGTCTGCAGCTTAAACATCCGCGAGATGCTGGCCGAGGCGCTGGTTACCAGCGACCACGACGTCCTCGCCGCCGAAAACTGGAAGGATGCACTCCATACGCCGGCCCTTAACATAGCCATGGGGATTGCTAGGTACATCGACGACCAGACCGACTTTGACCTTGCCTAAGACGAGTTGGACATAGACGTCAAGATGCCCCATCTCTGGGTTGGGTGTGCTTGGTCTACCGCGAGCCCAAGCTGCTCCTCCTCGAGGCTGCCGGAGTCCTGACACGTGGCCGAAAGCGCTGCCGTGATGCCTGTGAGCCCGGTGAGCAGTGCACCATATGTTTGTTGGACTTGGAGACTGAAGACGAGCAGACCGCGAGGCTGCCATGCTCCCATGCCTCCACAGCCTCTGCATTCAGCCGTGGTTCCACAATGCCACGACGTGTCCGACTTGCCGGCATGACATTATGGAGTGCTTCAGCTTTGTCAGATTGGCATCCTCCGAGGAGTTCATATATCCTGGAACCGGAGATGAGCCATTGATTGATGACGTAGCCGAAGATGAGAACTTCCTACAAGAAGTACCGGAAGATGATGAAGGGCTTATATCAAAAGGGTGGGATTGGGATTACGAATACTTGCGTTACTTAACCGACGCTGAGGAGTATGTAGATCCTGAAGGATGGAGACGAAGGCACCAACATTTATGAAGTCCATAACCAAATGAGCACAGCTGGGTGGAAGAGAACCTCTCATGAAATTTGAGTGGATATTTTTAGCACCACGGAGTCTAGGAAAATTGAACTCTAAATTGTGGCAGAACTCCTTTTTGTGTAGGACATCCATGTATCACCATTGACTACTGGAAAAATAGCCGTTACCGAGTTCTTTCCACTTTGCAGAATTCCAGAACATGGGATCATGAAAAACTCCATATAAGCAAGTACGGTAATCTGTAGGAGACGCAGACAGGCCGTAGCAGAGAGGCAGGCCAAAGACACACGGTAAACTTTAAAAACTCAGCTTACAAGATACTTAAAGCATAGCACAAGCACTACTGTAATCAGGATCTTTGCTGTCAGCCAGTTCTTTGCCGTCTGCTGGCTGACGACAAAGAAGGTCTTCGCCGTCAGCTTACAGAAAACTGACGGCAAAGAACTGGCTGATGGTAAAGATCATGTTTGCCATCAGCCAATTCTTTTCCGTCTGCTAGCAGACGACAAAGAGGGAGGTTGGCCCACTAACGAGCACAACCTAACGGCCCCCTCTTTGTCGTCTGCTAGCAGACGGCAAGACCTCCCTCTTTGTCGTCTGCTAGCAGACGGCAAAGAGAGTCACCAAGCTAACGGCCGTTCCCCCCGGCCCCACCCCACTAGCTAGGCTCTTTGCCATCTGTGAGCAGACGACAAAGAAATTTGACCTAACTAAAAATGGTCAGCGCCCCGCCGCGCCCCACCCCTCCCCTCTCTCTCTTCCATCTCTCTCTCCCCTCACCTCACCCGCGCCGCCCACGTGCTTAGCCCCCGCCGGCCCGCGCCACCCCCGGAGCCCGAGGCCACGCCACCACCCCGCCTCGAGCCCACCCCTGTCAGCCGGGCTGGCCCGCCTCACTCGCCTCGACTCCGCCTCAAGGATTACAGGTCGTGGCCGCCGCCCTGCCCCACCCCATTGCCAGAGCGTGCCGCGCCACCCCGCCCCGTCGCCGGAGCCGCACCGCGCCATGCCGCCCTTCCCCGGGGCCTTCCTCAACCCGCGCCCCTCCCCATGGCCTGCCTCCACGGGCCGACCTTGCCGGAGGTGAGTCTTGTGTTTTTTCTTCTGTTTTTTAAGATTTAGTTTAGGTTAGTTTAGTTCAGTTTAGTTTAGGATTGTTTAGTTTAGTTTAGGTTAGATTTAGTTTATGTTAGTTTAGTTTAGTTTAAGTTTTTCTTCTTTTTTTTTTTAAGAATAAACAAGAAAGATGGAAAAAGAAGGAAAAGAAGAAGAGGAAGAAGAAGATGATGAAAAAAAAGAACAATAATTAGAAGAAGAAGAAGAAGAAGAAGAAGAAGAAGAAGAAGAAGAAGAAGAAGAAGAAGAAGAAGAAGAAGAAAGAAGAAAGAAGATGAAAAAAGAAGTAGAAGAAGAAGATAAAAAGAAGAAGAAGGAAATGTAGAAAAAGAGGGTCGCCAAGGGTGGAGGGTCGCCGAGGGGTCGAGGGTCGGCGAGTGGTCGAGTGGTCGAGGGGTCGAGGATCGAGGGGAAAAGGAGTCGAGGGTCGAGGGGTCAAGGGTCGAAGGTCGAGGGGTCGATCTAGGGTCGCCGAGGGGTCGAGGGTTTGCCATCCCGACCCCGACACCCTGACCCCCTGACCTCGACACCCCGACCCCGACACGAAACCCCGACACCCCGACCCCGACACAAAGACTCTCGACTTTTACACTCACCTGACACGGACACAAAGATGTCGACTTTCGACATCGACACCCCGACACCTCCTGAAAAGGTGCTCTTCGTTCTTCCAGAGGCCGACTGGGTCATATATTTGTGAATTATGAGTTAGTTCATATATTTTTTCGATTTTGTTATAAAAAACATCATATTTGTGTTGATCAGATGGTTTTAAATGTGCAGTTGTTTCGTCGCTGCGAGGGTCTGGTGTTCGACGACCTCCCCGTGCGTTCGACAAGCTCCGCCCCTATGTTCATGGGTGAGCACAAAAGACATCTCCCCATCCCCCTTCATTTGCTCTGTTCCGGTCTTCGAGCCGATGGAACTTGCTAGCTATAGGTGTACTCAATCATCAGTATGCGTGACCACTATGCGTTTCCCGCTCGAAAGGGCTACATCTATAAATATGCATGCATTTGCATATTTATAACCGTGATTCTTTCGAATTGTCCAACTTTATCCATGGACGGCCTGAGTATGTGTAGATTGGGTTTGTTTTCCCATATGCTCTGCTCCGGATCCGATGCAGAATTTTTGTCAGTGCCTCCCTGTTGTTCTCCGGTTACACATCCTCTCTGCTTATTGCAGAGACATGTATCAGGAGAACAACGGGGAGGTGCTGCCGAAATTTTGCATCGGATCCGGAGCAAAGCATGGGAAATGGAACCCAATCTACACATACGCGGGTGGGATTAGGACCTATCTTTACCTATTAGCGTCTAGGTTGCATGGACATAATAAAAGTGAAAAACTGCATTAACTGATGGATATGGTTTGCTGAATTATGTATATATTTCTTGTGTGTCTAGTAGCTACGCAATATGAGTGATCGCGGCAGGATGTACATCGGTCACACTAGTCGTAAAGACATGACCGATGAATGGTTAACAAAAACCAGGGGTTTGTGAGAGCCGTGACGGTAAATGGCCGCACAATAAGCTGGTGTCCTCGCATTCGCAAGCGACAACTATCATAGGAGGAACGAGCTTGTAATGAGTAAACACCTGCAGAAGTTTGGTTTTACGCCTGGTTATACGGTCTGGACATTTCATGGTGAGTCTGCCCAACGCATTCAGCTGCCGAGGTGGTTCGTCGTTGCACCGATTTAACATGGTACCAGGATGGAAGACATGGTGCAAAACTTTGATGATGCTCGGGACTCGGAAGATGAGCTGGAGGAATCTACAAAGGCCTTCAATGAAATGTTGGAGTCTTCAAAACGTCCTCTCCACGAGCACACTGATCTTTGTCAGCTGGATGCCATCTCAAAAATTATGGCTCTGAAGTCTGAATTCAACTTAGGCAGAGAATGCTACGACACGATGATGACAATATTTGGAAGTTTTCCAACCAAAGGCCATGTACTACCTGCAAACCTGTACGAGCCAGACAAAATCCTCCGTGCTCTTAATATGCCCTATGAGAAGATACATGCCCGTGAGAAAGGATGTGCCTTATTTAGGCTTCAGTATGCGGACTCAAAATATTGTCCCATTTGCAAGTCATCCAGGTATGTTGTGATAGACAACGGTATAGGCGAGAAGATGCAGACCAAAATCCCCGCTAATGCTCTTCGGTATATGCCAATCGTACCAAGACTTCAACATCTTTTCATGGTCGAAGAGAAGGCCAGACAGATGACACGGCACAAAACGGGCAAAAGAACCCAACTAGATGCAGATGGGAAGCTGATGATGGTGCACACATCGGACGGTGAAGTGTGGAAGCGCTTTGATGGATTACATGATGAAAAAGCGGCAGATCCAAGGCATCCTCGAGTCGGCATTAGCACGGATGGGTTTAGTGTGTTTGGTCTGACGGCAACCCAATACAGTTGTTGGCCCGTATTTATCATTCCGCTCAATCTCCCACCCGGACAGATTATGCAAAGAAAGAACATTTTCCTCAAGTTGATAATTCCAGGGCTGAACTATCCGGGGAAGAATATGAATGTGTACATGCAGCCACTGAAGGACGAATTGCAAGAAGACTAGGATAATGGGTTCAAGACATACGAAGCCTTTAGCAAACAGAACTTCATGATGCGTGTCTGGTACATGTACTCGACGCATGACTTGCCGGTGTATGCGCTATTCATTGGCTGGTGTGTGCATGGAACGTTCCTGTGCCCCACATGCAAGGGAGCTCTTGAGTTTCGTTGGCTTCAGGCCGGTCGCAAGTTTTCTTGCTTCGACTTGCATAATAGTTCCTGGATCCTCGCCATAAGTTCAGGAAAGACAAGAAGAACTTCATCAAAGGTAGAGTTGTCAAAAACTCTGCATTGACATGCCAATAGACCCTGGAACACTTAAACGCTCTCGAGGCAGATCCATAGCGTCCACGGTATTTCAAGGCGTATAATTCTAAACACGCCCGGACTCGCAAGACATGCTTGTGGGATCTACCTTACTTCAAAGACCTCCTTTGCCCACACAACATCGACGTGATGCACACTGAAAAGAATATCGTCGAGGCACTTTTTGGTACATTGTCCGGTATAGAGGGAAAGTCAAAGGATAATAATAAGGCTAGAGTCGATCTGGAGGCGCTATGTGATAGACGTTTACAAAACATTCAACCACCGAAAGGAAAGCAGAACTGGACAAAGCCAAAGGCATGGTTCAATCTTGGAAGGCGAGCCATGAGGGAAATTATCTTGTGGGTGAAAATGCAGTTGATGTTCCCCGTTGGGTATGCAGCGTATCTAAAGAGGGGAGCGAGTCTTGAAAAATTGAAAACATTTGGTCTCAAGAGTCATGATTGGCACATATGGATTGAACGGATAATGCCGGTAATGTTGCGTGGCTTCATCCCTGAGGATTAATGGCTAGTACTGGCAGCACTGAGCTATTTCTTCCGTGTTCTTTGTGCGACAGAACTATGGCCTAGCCTTCTAGAAGAAATGGAAGAGTTGGCGCCAGAGTTGATCTGCAAGTTAGAGAAGATCTTTTCGCCGGGCTTCTTTAATCCTATGCAGCACTTGATTTTGCATCTCCCGACGGAGGCAATATTGGGGGGGGGGGCGTGCAAAATCGTTGGTGCTATGCAACTGAGAGGATGCATAAGACACTTCGAGAAAAATGTAAAAATAAACATAGAATTGAAGCATCGATGGCCGAGGCATTCATTACTGAGGAGGCGGTACAGCACACTATGAAGCCAAAAATCGTCATTTGCATAATCCGAAGCCTCGGTACAATGCTGGCGACCCTAAAAAGGGTGGATCCAACCTCAGCCTATTTAAAGGGAATCTCGCACCAGCCGGTGCTTCTAATTCCTTAACATTGGATGTCAAAGAATGGCGGACCATTTCGTTGTATATCTTCTACAACCTAACAGAAGTGCGGCCGTACATCGAGTAAGTTCTCGGTACATTGTTTCGAAACTTCTAATTCCTTTGAACTTCTCTTATTCCCAGATATATTTGATACAGTCGACACGTTGCCAAATTCTTGTATAGAGCGGTCATCCAAAAGGATTCCGTCGAAGAGTATGAGCTTCTGGGAAAGCATGGAGGCAGCTATCCCGGTTCAAACAAACGGTAATTTCCATTAGACCATTTCATTTCTTCATCTAATTTGCGGCTAATGCAACAATCATTTCGTATTAAACTTGTAGGCTAATTATGAGTTTATGGACGCCGAATTGAGACAAGTCGCTAATGGTTTTGACTTTAAGGTCCGTTCATTTGACAAATACGACATCAACGGGTATTGCTTTCGTACCTATGGCAAAGAGCTATCTATGGCCGGCCGAAAGTCTACAAATTGTTGTGTCTCTACTATTGCGAAGGAGATACCGAGTATTATGGAAGAGTTCAAGCAATTTATGAACTTCAATTCTATGGTGCAAACCTACCAAACGTCATAATCTTCAAATGTTATTGGTTCCAGCCGAAGGAGACTTGAAGGACTCATTAACATATAGGGCTAGTGGAAATCAAACAAAGCACCCATTTGGATGTTCCCGATGTCTATATTACGGCTCAACAGGTAACCCAGGTTTTCTATCTACCGTGGGCCTGTCAAAGTGATCCAAATCTCAATGGTTGGGATGTCGTTTGTGAAGTGCCGCCACGTGTTAGACCACCTCCCCCCCAATGAAGAGGATTATGAACGTCACATTAACCCAGACACATATGAAAGAGAATTCTTCCAAGAAACACGTCTTTCCAAAAAACGTTTCAAGAACCGCTCTACTTCACCCCAGAACATTGAAGTAGACAGCGACAATGAATCCGACTTCACCCTTGAGCCGGAACAAGAAGAGCCGGAACTAGAAGAGGTTACTGCTGCGGATGACCTGTCAATGCTTGACTGATTATGTAAAGGAGGCCTTCCACATGTTGATGCATTTATTGATGATGATGATGATGAGCACGTCATTACTGATAGTGATGATGATGATGCATTTATTGATCCCGGAGCATATATAGACGATGAAGAGTAATATTACTAATGTTAGGTATACAATTATTATTATGTACATATATATATATATATATATTATTAATTAGTTCATGTTATTAGATATTCAATTTTTTTATGTTCACGATGATGATACATTTTTTTTATATTTATGTTGTACTAATTTCATTTACTCTTTGTTATTGCAGGTGTTGACAGATGGTGGGCGCGGGTCGAGAGCGCTCCGAGCCTCCTTCCTCGGCACGTGCTGGGAGGGGTACTTCCATTCCACCCCAGCACCTCCGGAGAGTGCTACTAGACAGTATGCAGACACCACCGGCAGACACTTCTTCTTCGGCCGGGAGAGGTTGGCGGAAGACGAAGAGGGGTGCTAGAGGTGGATGTGGCGGCGCGAGAGGTAGAAAGGCCCTACGCCTTCCTAGCCGCCACCCTCAGCTGATTATCCCGGCCACAGGACTGCTCCATCTGAGGTGGACCCGTCTGACTTGGACCCATCTCGGACTCCGGTCCACGAGCCTCAGGCCGACGAGCCTTGGGTCACTGAGCCTTCATCCCACGAGACTCGGGTCACCGAGCCTTCGTCCCACAAGACTAGGGTCCCAGAGTCTTAGTCCCACAAGACTCCGGTCCCAGATTCTTCGTCCCACGTGACTCCGGAGGCTAGTGGCCATGCTGATGGTGGCGAGGACAGCTTTTCTAAGGATACCTATAGCGAGGGCGAGCTGGTTGAGGGGGGAAGGTCTACCGGCATGGTGGTACAAAGCTCCCGGCCGCGCCGACGACCCGCGATCGGAGGTGGTTGATTGCGCCTAATGGGGAGAAGTAAGTGCATTTACTCTTTTTTAACATGTTGCCTTCACGTTTCTTCAAATTAATCTCTAATGTGTTGGCCTTATCATACGACAAGGGTTGGAAACACGCCCCTGGTGTCCGCAGGCCCAACCAGGTCCTTGGTGTGCTTTGCCGGCAGAACTTCCCGGGGTGGGTCACGTTGCCTGGTGAGGGTCAGGTTCCACAGCTAGCACTGAGCTGGGAGCTGTACTTGGCTGCCCTGGCCCCGCCGGAGGAGAGGGTCGACGGTGTCTTGTGCGAGACTGTGGCTGACATTATGATCCGGACGTTTTGGGTAATTTCTCCTTTACAGAATTAAAAATCAACAGTACCTAGTGATTGTAATAATCAGTGTTATGTTGTTTGATTGCGGACCTTCTACAGGTGTCTTGAGGAACATGAGGAGGCCGCGGCTATGGTTGTAGAAGCTGAGTGCAAGCGCCTACTTCAAAACTTATGGCACGAGGCTCGAGTGTAGGCTGTTCGAGACTACTACGCCTCAACTAACATTAAGAGGTCCAAGATAAAGTGCCGCACCAAGTTTCTGAGTAAGGAGAAGTACATGTTGGTAATTACCTATTCTTAAGGCCTTGTACTTAGTTTGCTTGATTTGATTCGTAAGCGTAGCGCTGAAATTTCTCTTGACTAACTTAGGTGCCCCCGAGATGGTTTGCGGATAGGATGGACTGTTGGGAGGCGTTGGTGGATGAGTGGTGCTCTCCCCAATGGCTATCCGTCCACAACAAGGCCAAGGATAAGCGTGCCCAAATGCAAGGTGTGCCATACCATCAAGGAGCTCCAACTTGTTTGAGTACGGGCATAACTGGGCATGTGGTTTTCTTCATGATTCATGCAATTTCATTCTTCATGCTAGCTTGAGCCCTTAACTATTATTTTGTTCCTCTCTTTTACGCGCGACACAACAAGAAGGAGGTACCACCGGTGTTCGACCTCTATGCCATGGCCCATACTGCCCCGTACAAGAAGGCCAAGGCATTCTCTGAGTCTGACCTCGATCATCCAGAGAGCTTCATAAACATCTCCTCCCACAACAAGCTCGTGAGGTACAACGACGTTGGGAAGACGAGGAAAGGGGAGGACTTCAACCCGAGCCAGATTCCTTTTGATCCAGAGCTCGTGATGGTATCTGGTGGCGAGAAGGTACCATGGCTCGGTAGCCATTCGGGATGGACTGATACGTTGTCCTAGAACTCTCCTGGAAATCAAGAAGCGCCAGACGAGCTTCTGTCCTGTGATAAGGCCTCGTCCACGGCCAATGGAGCTCTCCATCTAGGCTAGGGCCCAGGAGCTTCTGGCGGAGGCAAATAGGCAGGCGGCGGAGAGGGAGAGGGACATGGAGGAGAGGACGGCTAGGTTGTTGGAGGAGGAGAGGAACCGGAACGACGCGTCTCACCGGGCCCTATATGAGGTCCTCGTGGTAAGTTTCTCCTGCATATTAGCCAAATCATGCAGATAATGTTTGTTTCATTACTAACTAATATGACTGACTCCTGAAAACAAAATGTGCAGTCCGTGTGGTGCCAGAAAGCAACGGTCGCATTCTCCGCCGATGCCCCAGATTGGTATAGCGCCCACGGTGAGTTTCATTTGAATGGTCATTAGTTACTAGTATTCATATTTTAGTTGCATCTTGCTAACGAGACATTGCAAATGATCTTTGGTGCAGCATGTCTCCCGACAAGCTTCGACCGATCCTTCTCCGTCTGGCACTGGCGCAACCGCGACCAGTCTTTGTCCGTCTGGCACTGGCGCAACCCCGACGGGTCCTTCACCTCCGTGATGATGGTAAGTTTTCCTAAGTGTTTTGCTTAACAAATGCATATTTAGCTTAAGAAATGACCTATTTAGCTCCAAAATGACCTGTACTAGCTTATTTTCCTCGAAAATGACATAATAACCTTACTTAGCTCCAAAATGACATATTTTACATATGATAGCTATAAAATGACCTATACATAGCATTTTTTCCTCCAAAATGACTTAATATGTTTAGTTAGCTAAAAAATGGCATAACTACCTAGGATCAATGTTGAGGATATCGCTTATCGTTAGCGTCTCAGTCATCTAGGGATTAGAGATTAATCGGAAATCGGCCGATTAATCTATTTTATCGGTCGACTATTAATCGGCCATTTTTTCAAATCCTAGATTCCCAACACTAAAATATGATATATTCAACACCGAAACAATATTGGACAGAAGTGTTACCTTTATTTCTAGCCTTTGCATCCTCATATAATGACAAACAAAATAGGACAATAGTACATATTGTGTAACAAGGTCCACAAAACATAAATAAACATAAATTTAGCAAACATAGTGCTATGAATTGGCCCGATTTATCGGTAGATTCCCGATAAATCGCTTGTCATAGCAATAAATCGGCCCAAACAATAAACGGTGAAGATAAGGCATAATCTTGTCGGTCACCACAAGAGTAGCGATAAATCGGACAATAAATTGCTGAATCGGAAGATTTTTTGAACAGTGCCTAGGATAGCTCAATAATGATCTATACTTAGCTTAGCTAGTTCATTTATGACATAATTAGCTTACTTAGGTAAAAAAATGGCATAATAACCTTGGTTTAGCTCCAAACTGTCATATAATTAGTTTATTTTCCTCCAAAATGACAAACTAACCTTACCTAGCTCAAAAATTATCGATTTTAACTTGGACATCTCTAAAATGACCTACACTTTCCATGTTATCCTCCAAAATGAATAAATATGCTTAGTTAGCTCAACAATGGCATAACTACCGAGGTTAGCTAAAAATGACCTATACTTAGCTTCTTTAGTTCATTTATGACATATTAGCATACTTCGGTAAAACTGACATAATAACCTTGGTTTAGCTCCAAACTGTCATATCATTAGTTTATTTTCCTCCAAAATGACAAAATAACCCTACCTAGCTCCAAAATGACCGATTTTAACTAGGATAGCTCTAAAATGACCTACACTTACCATTTTGTCCTCCAAAATGAATAAATATGCCTAGTTAGCTAAACAATGGCATAACTACCTAGGTTAGCTCAAAAATGACCTATACTTAGCTTCTTTAGTTCGTTTATGACATACTTAGCGTACTTAGGTCAAAAATGGCATAATAATCTTGGTTACCTCCAAAATGACATATACTGAGTTGATTTTCCTTGAAAATGTCATAATAACCTTACTAAGCTCCTAAATGACCTATTTACCTAGCTTAGCTCTAAAATGACCAACACTTAGCAGTTTTAGCTAGCTTAGCTAAAAAATGGCATAATTACCTAGGTTACTTTAGCTAGAAGAAGAAGAAGATAAAGAAGTGGAGAAAAAGAAAGAGAAGGAAAATTCTTCTTCTTCTTCTTCTACTTCTTCTTCTTCTTCTTCTTCTAACTTTCTTCTTTCCCAATTTGCAGATTTGCTTTGGATCACGGAAGCTTGTGTTGATGGAGTCTACTCTTCTCCTTGTCCTTCCTTTTTGTTTTGATTTTGTAGGATGAACAATGTGAAACTTGCTACCTATATATGTATGTATGGATGAAACCATTGTATGCTTGTTGTTAGATATATGTTGGCTATATATATGTTGGATATGGACTTTTGAGTTGGTATGTATATGTGTTGGATGATCATATCCATATGGCAGCGATATGTATGCTTGTTGAAAGTATTTTCAAACGTCTATAAATATAAATATATTTATATATATATTTGTGAAATTGATTGAATTTAAGAAAAAACAAAAAAATAGGGGCAATACAGGCACTTTGCCGTCTGCTGGCAGACGACAAAGAGGTTTGTCGTCTGCCAGCAGACGGCAAAGCTGCCACGTGGCAGCTACCTGTGCAACCTGGGGGCACTGGGCTGGCCTATATGGTTGCTTTGCCGTCTGCTGGCAGACGGCAAAGACCTTTGCATCTTTGCCGTCTGCCAGCAGACGGCATAGCATGCCACGTGGCAGCTACCTGGGGGTCACCTGGGCTCTCCTATTTGGGAACTTTGCCGTCTGCTATTAGACAACAAAGATGCAAAGGTCTTTGCCGCCTGCCAGCAGACGACAAAGCACGCCATTAACCCCTTAACGGACCTAAGCCTAACCTGTGCCGTCCATGCCCTTTGCCGTCTGCTGGCTGACGGCAAAGGCCTTTGCATATTTGTCGTCTGCCAGCAGATGACAAAGTGCCCTTTGCCGTAGTTTGTTCAGCCGGACCTGGTGTCGTCTGTTGGCTGATGGCAAAGGCCTTTGCCGTCATCCATGGCAGACGACAAAGTGCTTGATTCCTGTGGTGAAGGAGCTGTCCCAAGTGAAAGTTCAGATTACATGACCAGCTAGCCAAACCGAGCACACATGCTCAATAACAATGCAGATTTTTTTGAATAATATTATTTTTTACGAAATTTCAATACTATAGTCCCGATTTTCAAATTTATAAAAATATTACCCATCGTCCTCGTAACGAACGAAGAGTGACTCTCATCCATCTGTGGGGCGAAAAGGCACTCTTCGTTCTCAACAAAACTAAGGAGGCACTTTTAATTCTAACTCTGAACGAACACGGTGCAAGTATGATAACGTCCAGCAAACCCGTGTGCATACCAGTCTGAAGCTCCCTTGGTCGAACGCTCACGCCATCAAGACTGTATTGATGACGAGAATCCATTCAGACGAAGAATAGCTCAAATCATGCATTATGGAACATAAATTTCGCCTTTAAATCTACATCGGCCGTCGCAAGCCTACATCGCGCTTAGTGTGATGTTTTCAAATTACTCTCAACCATCTACATATCTAGTAGTTGCCAACTTCGTAGAATTGTGCCTCGTCCTATTGTTGTCAATGGTCGAGTGATACGTCCACTTTGCATCATGTTTTCCTACTGTTATTTATAATGTTTTTATGCATAATAATTCTTTATAGAGTAATTCCAATGCCTTTTCTCTCATAATATGCAAGGTTTACACAAAGAGGCGGAATGCCGGCAACTGGAATTCTGGACCTGAAAAAGATATGACAGAGTTACCTATTCTGCACATCTCCAAATGAGCTGAAAATTTACGAAGAATTGTTTTGGAATATATAAAATATATTAAAGCAAATAACTACCGGAGGGGGGCTACCTGGTGAGCACAAGACACGAGGGCGCACCAGGCCCCCCAGGCGCACCTTGCTGGGTTGTGCTCATCCCAGCCCATCTCCGGTGTCCATCTTCTAGTATATAGGTCATTTTGACCTAGAAAAAATATATTAAGGAGATGTCTTTCGGGACGGAGCGCCGCCGTCTCGAAGCGGAACTTGGGCAAGAGCACTTTTGCCCTCCGGCGAAGCGATTCAGCCGGGGGAACTTCCCTCCCGAAGCGGGAAACCGAAGCCATCGTCATCACCAACAACCCTTTCAGCTTTGGGAGGCCAATATCCATCAACATCTTCAACAACACCATCTCCTCTCAAACCCTATTTCATCTCTTATGTTCAATCTTTGTACCAGAACCTCAGATTGGTACGTGTGGGTGACTAGTAGTGTTGATTACATCTTGTAGTTAATTATTATATGGTTTATTTGGTGGAAGATTATATGTTCATATCCATTATGCTATTTAATACTCCTCTGATCTTGAGCATGATTATCATTTTGTGAGTAGTTACTTTGGTTCTTTAGGTCACGGGAGAAGTCATGTTGCAAGTAATCATGTGAACTTGATATGTGCTCAATATTTTGATGATATGTTTGTTGTAATTCCCTTAGTGGTGTTATGTGAACGTCGAGTACATGGTACTTCACCATATTTGGGTCTAAGGGAATGCATTGTGGATTAGTAATTAGATGATGGGTTGCTAGAGTGACAGAAGCTTAAACCCTAGCTTATGCGCTACCTCGTAAGGGACCGATTTGGATCCAAATGTTTAATGCTATGGTTAGATTTCATCTTAATAGTTTTCTCGTAGTTGCGGATGTTTGCGAGGGGGTTAGTCATAAGTGGGAGGTTTGTTCAAGTAAGAACAGCACCCAATTACCGTTTAACCCACATATCAAATTATTAAAGTAGCGAACACGAATCAAATGAATGATACGTCCATTTTGCATCATGTTTTCTTACTGTTATTTATGATACTTTTATTCATAATAATGCTTTTTGGAGTAATTCTAATGCCTTTTCTCTGATAATTTGCAAGGTACACACCAAGGGGGAGAATTTCGGTAGCAGGAAATCTGGACTTTGAAACGCTACGTCAGGCTACCTATTCTGCACAACTCCAAACAAGCTGAAAGTTCACAGAGATTTTTTATGGTATATTTAAGAATTATTGGAGCAAATAACTACCAGAGGGGGGCCACCAGGTGGGCACAACCCACCTAGGCGCGCCAGGGATCCCAGGCGTGCCCTGGTGGGTTGTGCTCACCCAGGCCCACATCCGGTGCCCATCTTCTGGTATGTAGGTCATTTTGACCTAGAAAAAAAAGAGGACTTTCGGGACGGAGACCCGCCGTCTCGAGGAGGAAATTGGGCAGGAGCACTTTTGCCCTCCGGCGGAGCGATTCTGCCGTGGGAACTTCCCTCCCGGAGGGGGAAATCATCGTCCTCATCATCACCAACAACTCTCCCATCTTGGGTAGGGCAATCTCCATCAACATCTTCAACAACACCATCTCATCTCAAACCCTAGTTCATCTCTTGTCTTCAATATTGTTACCGGAACTATAGATTGGTGCTTGTGGGTGACTAGTAGTGTTGATGACATCTTGTAGTTGATTACTACATGGTTTATTTGGTGGAAGATTATATGTTCAGATCCATTATGCTATTTAATACTCCTCTGATCATGAGCATGTTTATCATTTGTGAGTAGTTACTTTTGTTCTTGAGGTCACGGGAGAAATCATGTTGCAAGTAATAATGTTAATTTGATACCTGTTTGATATTTTGATAGTATGTATGTTGTTATTCCCTTAGTGGTCTCATGTGAACATCGACTATATGACACTTCACCATATTTGGGCCTAAGGGAATGCATTGTGGAGTAGCAATTAGATGATGGGTTGTGAGAGTGGCAGAATCATAAACCCCAGTTTATGCGCTATTCCATAAGGGACCGATTGGATCCAAAAATTTAATGCTATGGTTAGAATTTATTCTTAATACTTTTCTCGTAGTTGCGTATGCTTGCGGGAGGGTTAATCATAAGTAGGAGGTTTGTTCAAGTAAGAACAACACCTAAGCACCGGTCCACCCACATATCAAATTATCAAAGTAGTGAAAACGAATTAAACCAACATGATGAAAGTGACTATATGAAATTGCCGTGTACCCTCAAGAATGTTTTGCTTATCATAAGAGATAGTTTTGGCCTATCCTTTTCCTCAAAAGTATTGGGCTACCTTTCTGCACTTTTGTTACTACTATCGTTACTTGCTCGTTACAAATTATCTTGGTATCAAACTACCCCACTACTTACAATTTTAGCACTTGCTGATATTACCTTACTGAAAACTACTTGTCATTTCCTTCTGCTCCTCGTTGGGTTTGACACTCTTACTTATCGGAAAGAGCTACAATTGATCTCCTATACTTGTGGGTCATCAAGGCTATTTTCTGGCGCCGTTGGTAAGTGGAATTTGGTAAGGAAACATTTATGTAGTGTGCTGAAATTTATTGTCACTTGTTACGATGGAAAACAATCCTTTGAGGGGTTTGTTCTGGATATCTTCACCTCGTTCGGAACCACAATTAGCTACCCCTCAACCTACTCCACCTACTGAACATATTGACTATGAAATTCCTTCGGGTATGATAGAACAACTGTTAGCTAATCTTTATGCAGGAGATGGAACCGAACATCCTGATATGCACCTGATATATGTATAACAAATTTGTGGATTGTTTAAGCTTGCAGGTTTACCTGGAGATGAATTTATGAAAAAGGTTTTCCCTTTATATTTTAAGGGAAAAGCATTGGCATGGTATAGGCTATGCGATGATATTGGATCATGGAATTGGAATCGCTTGAAATTGGAGTTCCACCAAAAAAAATTATCCTATGCATCTAGTTCATCGTGATCGGAATTATATATATAATTTTTGTGCTCGTGAAGGAGAAATTATCGCTCTAGCTTGGGGGAGTCTTAAGTCAATGTTATATTCATGCCCCAATCAAGAGCTCTCAAGAGAAATTATTATCCAGAACTTTTATGCCCGGCTTTCTCGTAATGATCAAACCATGCTTGATACTTCTTGTGCTGGTTCTTTTAAGAAGAAGACTATTGAGTTCCGGTGGGATCCTTTGGAAAGAATTAAACGCAACTCTGAAGATTAGGAACTCGACGAAGGTAAAGAGTCAGGTATTAAGCTTAAGTATGATTGTGTTAAATCTTTTATGAATACCGATGCTTTTCAAAAGTTTAGCACTAAATATGGACATGACTCTGAGATAGTAGCCTCCTTTTGTGAATCATTTGCTACTCATGTTGATCTCCCTAAAGAGTAGTGGTTTAAATATCACCCACCTGTTAAAGAAGAAATCAAAGAACCGGTACCAGTGAAAGAAGAAACTATAATTTATAATGTTGATCCAGTTGTTCCTTCTGCTTATATTGAGAAACCACCTTTCCCTATTAGGATAAAGGAACATGCTAAAGTTTCAAATGTGGTTAACAAAAGCTATATTAGAACACCTAAACCTGATGAACAAATTAAAGTAGAACCTAGTATTGCTATGGTTAAAGATCTCTTGGAAGAAGATATGGATGGGCATGTTATTTATTTCTGCGAAGAAGCTGCTAGAATTGCCAAACCTGATAAAAGGGTTAAACATAGACATGTTGTTGGCATGCCTGTCATCTCAATTAAAATAGGAGATCGCCATTATCATGGTTTATGTGACATAGGTGCTAGTGTGAGCGCTATTCTTTACACCTTATATCAAGAAATTATGAATGACATAGCACCCGCAGAGATAGAAGAAATAGATGTTACTATTAAACTTGCTAATAGAGACACCATATCACCAATTGGGATTGTTAGAGATGTTGAAGTCTTGTGTGGGAAAATAAAATACCCTACTGATTTCCTTGTTCTTGGTTCCCCACAAGATGACTTATGTCCCATTATTTTTGGTAGACCTTTCTTGAACACCGTTAATGCTAAAATAGACTGTAAGAAACAAACTGTCGGGGTTAGTTTCGGTGATGAATCTCATGAGTTTAATTTTTCCAAGTTTAGTGGAAAACTTCATGAAAAAGAATTGCCTAGTCAAGATGAATTAATTGGTCTTCCTTCTATTGCTGTGCCACCTACTGATAAACTAGAACAATATTTGCTAGACCATGAAAATGATTTATATATGCATGAAAGAAATGAAATAGATAAGATTTTCTTTGAACAACGTCCTCTGCTTAAACACAGTTTGCTTATTGAAACTATAGGAGGTCCTCCTCCACCTAAAGGTGATCATGTGTTTGAATTAAAACAATTGCCAAACACTTTGAAATATGCTTATCTTGATGAAAAGAAAAATATATCCTGTTATTATTAGTGCTAACCTTTCAGAACATGAAGAAGAAAGATTATTGAAAGTTCTAAGGAAGCACCACCTGCTATTGGATATACTCTTGATGATTTAAAGGGCATTAGTCCCACTCTATGTCAGCACAAAATTAATATGGAACCTGATGCTAAAGCCGTTGTTGATCACCAACGTCGGTTAAGTCTGAAGATGAAAGAAGTGGTAAGAACGGAAATATTAAAACTTCTAGAAGCAGGTATAATTTATCCCATAGCTAATAGTAGATGGGTAAGTCATGTTCATTGTGTCCCTAAGAAAGGAGGTATAACTGTTGTTCCTAATGATAAGAATGAACTTATCCCACAAAGAATTGTTACAAGCTATAGAATGGTAATTGATTTTAGAAAACTAAACAAAGCAACTAGAAAAGATCATTACCCTCTGCCTTTTATTGATCAAAAGCTTGGAAGATTATCTAAGCACACACATTTTTGCTCCCTTGATGGATACTCTGGTTTTTCACAAATACCTGTTTCTCAACCTGATCAAGAAAAGAACACTTTTACTTGTCCCTTTGGAGCTTATTCTTATAGGCGTATGCCTTTTGGTTTATGTAATGCACCTGCTACCTTTCAAAGATGTATGACTGCTATATTCTCTTACTTTTGTGAAAAGATTGTTAAGGTTTTCATGGACGACTTCTCTGTTTGTGGGATGTCTTTTGATGATTGTTTAAGCAATCTTGATCGAGTTTTGCAGAGATGTGAACAAACGAATCTTGTCTTGAATTGGGAGAAGTGCCACTTTATGGTTAATGAAGGCATTGTCTTAGGTCATAAGATTTCTGAGAAGGGTATTGAAGTGGACAAAGCTAAGGTTGATGCAATTGAGAACATGCCATGTCCTAATGACATTAAAGGTATTCGTAGTTTCCTTGGTCACGCTGGTTTCTATAGGAGAATTATCAAAGACTTTTCTAAAATTTCTAGGCCTCTTACAAATCTTTTGCAAAAGGATATTCCTTTTGTTTTCGATGATGATTGTTTAGAAGCTTTTGAAACACTCAAGAAAGCCTTAATTTCTGCACCTATTGTTCAACCACCTGACTGGAACTTGCCTTTTCAAATTATGTGTGATGCTAGTGATTATGTTGTTGGTGCTGTTCTAGGACAAAGAGTTGATAAGAAACTGAATGTTATTCATTATGCTAGTAAAACTCTAGAAAGTGCTCAACGAAATTATGCTACTACTGAAAAGGAATTTCTAGCAGTGGTGTTTGCTTGTGATAAATTTAGATATTACATTGTTGATTCTAAAGTTATCGTTCACACCGACCATGCTGCTATTAAATATCTAATGGAAAAGAAAGATGCTAAACCTAGACTTATTCGATGGGTTCTCTTGTTGCAAGAATTTGATTTACATATCACTGATAGGAAAGGAGCTGAGAACCCCGTTGCTGATAACTTGTCTAGGCTTGAAAATGTGCTTGATGACCCACTACCTATTGATGATAGTTTTCCCGATGAGCAGTTAGTTGCAATAAATGTTGCTCATAATACTCGTTGGTATGCTGATTATGCTAGTTACATTGTTGCTAAATATTCACCACCTAGCTTTATATACCAACAAAAGAAAAAGTTCTTCTATGATTTAAGACACTACTTATGGGATGACCCACATCTTTATAAAGAAGGAGTAGATGGTATTATTAGACGTTGTGTACCTGAGCATGAACAGGGACAAATCCTACAGAAATGTCACTCTGAAGCTTATGGAGGGCATCATGTTGGAGATAGAACTGCTCATAAGGTATTGTAGTCTGGATTTTATTGGCCTACTCTCTTCAAGGATGCCCGTAAGTACGTCTCATCTTGTGATGAATGTCAAAGAATAGGTAATATCAGTAAGCGTCAAGAAATGCCTATGAATTATTCACTTGCTGTTGAACCATTTGATGTTTGGGGATTTCATCACATGGGACCTTTTCCTTCCTCTAATGGGTATACACATATTTTGGTTGTTGTTGATTATGTTAGTAAATGGGTAGAAGCTATTCCAACCAGTAGTGCTGATCACAACACCTCTATTAAAATGCTTAAGGAAGTTATTTTCCCAAGATTTGGAGTCCCTAGATAATGAATGATGGTGCTTCACACTTTATTCATGGTGCTTTTCATAAAATGCTTGCCAAGTATGATGTTAACCATAGAATTGCATCACCCTATCATCCTCAGTCTAGTGGTCAAGTTGAACTTAGCAGTAGAGAAATAAAATTAATTTTGCAAAAGACAGTCAATAGGTCCAGGAAGAATTGGTCTAGGAAATTAGATGATGCACTTTGGGCTTATAGAGCAGCATATAAAAATCCTATGGGTATGTCTCCTTATAAAATGGTTTATGGAAAAGCTTGTCATTTGCCTCTTGAGTTAGAACATAAAGCATATTGGGCAATCAAAGAACTCAATTATGATTTCAAACTTGCTGGGGAAAATAGGTTATTTGATATAAGATCATTAGATGAATGGAGAACCCAAGCTTATGAAAATGCAAAATTATTCAAAGAGAAAGTTAAAAGATGGCATGACAAAAGAATCCAAAAGCGTGAGTTTAAAGTTGGGGAATATGTTCTTTTGTACAACTCTCATTTCAGATTCTTTGCAGGAAAACTCCTCTCAAAATGGGAAGGCCCCTATGTCATCGAGGAAGTTTATTGGTCTCGAGCCATCAAAATAAATAATTTCGAAGGTACTAACCCGAAGGTTGTCAATGGGCAACGAATAAAGCATTATATCTCAGGTACGCCCATTAATGTTGAAAATAATATTATCCAAACTTTGACACCGGAAGAACACATAAAAGAGTCCTTTCGGAACACTCCAGAATCATGGAAATAAGGAGGTACGTGATACGGTAAGTAAACGGACTCCGAAAAATCCGCAAAATTATTTTATATCAGTTTTGGAATATTTAGAAAATTAGGAAAAAAGAAATTTCCAGGAATCGTACCGTGGTGGGCACAAGGCACCAGGGTGCGCCAGGCTTGCCTGGCGCGCCCAGGTGGGTTGTGCCCACCCGGGACACCTTCCGGCCTCCGTTTTTCTTCTGTATGCTTGTCTTCGAAGATAAAAAATCTATATATATTTCCCGAACATGTTGATCACTGTATCACGGAGAAATCCTCTGTTCTCTTTTCTTGCTGTTTTCTTCATAGATCTAAAATATGTCATCTCAAGATTCTGAGGGTGAGAGCTATGTTGCTAATTTCATCGCAAACCCCAAGTCCTACGGGGATGTGGAGCACTATGGCTGGACTAAGGAGGAGGAGGAAGACTATTATCCTAGGGAAAAGGATGAGACGAGCTCAGATGAAGATGAAACCCCGCTGCCTCAACCTGGGGACATGCATGTGGAATTCAAGAAGTCAAGCCTCCCGAATAAGCCAAAGAAGCCTAAGGTTCAATTTATACCTTTCCGCCTTTTGCAGGAAAATAAGCAGGATTTATGAAAAAAGGTACTGGAGCTTGAACAGGAGATCGAAGAGTTAAAGGAGGAAAATTCTGTCCTCAAGCATAAGCTGAGGAAGAAGGACAAGATCTCTTCTTCATCACCGCCACCACCTTCTTCACCAACAAAGGAGAATTGAGTATCGGGTATGGACACTCCCCTTGGCATTCGACAAGTTTGGGGGAGGTGCCCCGGTATCGTATCACCCCACTATCTTTTTACATTTACTTATCTTAGTTTGATCTTTTGATTTGGATGAATAAAACTTTAGTTCGATCCTTTCTTCTTTGAGGGTTTGCTTAGTGATCTATCCTTGTAATCGTGTGCAAGTTATATAATTAATTTTAGTTTGAGTTTATGCTTCTTTACTTTCATGTTGCAAATAAAGAAAAGAAATAATAAATAAAAAGAGAAAGGAAATGAATAAAAGAAAGGAAATAAATTCAGAAGATCATATACAAATCCTATGGCACCACATAACGAAAAGTATAAGTAGAAAAAATTATTAGAGATTGACAAACATAGCATTAGTCAATGATGCAACTCATGAAAGAATTAATAAGGGAAGAGAAGATTCACATATAAATATACTATCTTAGAAATCTTTTCTGATTGTGAGCCCTCATCAAAATATTATATGCCAAAATTGTTGACGTTGGACAAGGAAGACAACTTAATGATTTACGTTTGTTTATATTCACATAGAAGTCATATTTTCATAGATCCTTCAACATGTAGTGCTTGCCCCTATCTTTGCTAGCCAAAAATTTCGCACTAAGTAGAGATACTACTTGTGCATCCAAACACCCTTAAACCCAAATCTTCTTTTCAAGTGTCCACCATACCTACCTAGGGATTAAGCAAGATCCCTCTAGTAAGTTGTCATCGGTGCAAAAAGGCAATAAAAATTTCTTCTAAATGTGTGAGATCATTTAGTTTAAGAGAAAATTGAGCGTTGCACGAACTTGTGATGGCGAAGAATAAAAGCGACAGACTGCATAATAAAGGTCGCTATCACAAGGGGCAATGCAACAAGACGCTCTTTTGCACTAAGGGGTTGAGCATACAAACAAATAAGCGCATGACAACCTCTGCTTCCCTCTGCGAAGGCCTATCTTTTACTTTTATGTATTTACTTTTATGCAAAGAGTCAAAGTTTTCCTTCTATTCCTTTTTAATTTTTCTCCTTTGGCAAACATCATGTGGTGAGGAAATATCTAGGCACATATGTCCAGTTGAATATAGATAGAATGAGTTATTATAGTTGACACCACCCTTGAGGTGAGTGCGTTGGGAGGCGAAACTATGAGCCCCTATCTTTCTATGTGTCCGGTTGAACTGTTTTGCTCATGTGTACGCGGTGAGTGTTGGAAATCATAGAAGACTATATGATCACTACTAGGGAAAACGTTATACACAGAACTTTAGCAGTGGCGCTTGTTAAAAAAGGGCGCTAGTGCTAAATAGCAGTAGCGCGTGCATGATAAGGGCGCTACAGATACAAACTTAGCAGTAGTGTGCCTAACTATAAACGCGCTACAACTAAAATTCTCACGACTAAGCTGATAAGCTACACATAATAGTAGCATTCTTGCCTAAACCGCGCTACCGCTATGTGTATTGTAGCAGCGCGTTTAGGTAGAAAGGCGCTACTGCTAACCAAAAGAAAATAAATCGAACAACAAATAGAAAAGTAAATGAAAATGAAAGAAATAGAAAAAGCAGAAAGGAAAAAATAAAATATAAAGAAAAATATATGAGAAAGGGAAAAAAAGAGACATGATTAGCAGTAGCGCGTTTTCTGAAACGCGCTATAGCTAACTAGCTATAGCGCGTTTCCTCTAACGCGTTACCGCTATGTTTCACTTAACCAGCGGTTTTCCCTCCACCCGGCCACCACTTCTCCCCCAAATCCCTCTCCCCCACTTCGCTGCCGTGTCCCCAATTCGCGGTCGCCCCACTTCGCTGCCGTCTCCAGCCATCGTCGACGCCCCCAGAGCCACCAGAGACGCGCGCCGTCGACGCCACCAGAGCCGCCCCCAACGCCACAGGAGCCGCGCGGCCTCATCAACCCCACCGGAGCCGCCCTCGGCGCCACCGTAGCCACCGTCAACGCCCCTGCCTCCCTCGCCATCACGGGAGACGCCTCTGCCTCCCTCGCCACCACCGGAGCCATCGTCTGTAAGCACCCCTCCTCTCTCCCTCTCTCTCTCTCTCTCTCTCTCTCTGATGCATAGCACAAACATTATTGGACATACTAACTAGCTATGTTAACTAGTTTAATTAGGTTAATTTTCTAGGTTAGTGCAAAAATGTAGTTAGGGATTTCACAAAGAACTAGTTAATTAGGTTAACTAGTTTAATTATCTAGGTTAAGAAAAAAATTATTTAGGCCTTTGACATAGAACTAGCTAGGTTAACTAGTTTAATTAGGTTAATTATCTAGGTAAACTAGGTTAACAAGCTAGGTTAACTAACTAGCTAGGTTAATTTGGTTCGTTAGGTTAACAAGCTAGGTTAACTAGGTTCGCTAGGTTAGAGGAAAAATTTATTTTCGACCACTATTTTTCTAGGAAAAGAATTTAGGCAAGTTTTATTTTAAAGATGATCCCTTCGTAGAATTTTATTGTTGATTATATCTTTTCATTGAAGTGGTCATGTTATATCTTTTCATTGAAGTGGTTCGATTGTGCCCAAGTGGCCTTTTGGTGTTTCCAGGGAATGAAGCTGAGTGGCCTATGTTTTGTCGGAATGTTGATTCATTTCCGTTCCAGCAAATTTCAGGTTCTCGATTTGTCCACTTTTTAGCAAAGGTCATGCCGAAATTTTCCGTGAATTTCGGCATGACTTGTGCTACAAACTAGGACATATCGAGTGCCCGGGATTTACCGCAACGGGAAGGAGTCAACGTTCCTGCAAAACATAGGCCTTTTTATGTCATTATTCATTTTATTAGGTCTAGAATTAATTGACTAGATTTAATCGTAGGAAACATGGCTAGCAACGATGAAGGACAGGGTTCTGGTTATTGCGACGACGTCTACCTGGTGGCAGACGAATTTTTGAGCCTTGCCGACGATCAACCGACGATGTTGTTGCTGGGCCCACCGGTCGCATCAGGGACTTAGACCGACACGCAGACCGGTGCTGACACTGAGACCGGCGCTGAGACTGAGACCGGCATCGAGACCGACGTTCAGACTGAGACCGGCGCCGAGACTATCGGAGCCGGTGTAGAACCGAAAGCAAAGAGGCAACGGCTTCCTAACAAGCTCGGGACTACTAGACTGGTGGTCACGGAGCTAGACGGCGGCAATTTTGAGCCAAAAGCGCCCGAGGAAGCGCGCGCGTGCTACGACAATCATTTAGGCTGCATCATACGGACAACCGTCACCATCAACGATGAGAAACTACAGAAGATAGATAATATGAGGCCCTCCCTCCTAAAGAAGCTGCACCAGATATTCTTGTTCCCGGGCTGGAATGAAAAGGATTATAAAGATCCGGATAAGGACCCGGCAATGAAGAAGATAAACAAACAAGCCATGACCAAGTTTAGCGACGCGTTGGCCGCCTGGAAAACAAGGGTGAAATATCGGATCGTCAACAAGAAGGAACCCTACTCCGAGATTGTAAAGGATAATCCGACAATCACGGAAGAGCAGTTTCAAATATTTAAGGTGGCTTGCGAGGCCGAAGCTGCCAAAAAAAGTCTAAGTACATGAAGGGGCTTCAAGAGAGGAACATTGGGAGCCACCACCTCGGAAGCCGTGGTTACGATGGGAAGAGGTCCAAATGGGCCAAGGAGGACGCGTAAGCCGCGAGTCTGGGCATCCCAGACCCCTTGGCGGAGTTCACCGTCCCGCAGGAGCGTGACGTCCTCAGGGCCCGGCACCGTTGGGACCCAGTGAAGAAGGTTTTCGAGACGAACGCGGTCACGACGGAGTTCATGAGACTGCTGGTAATTTATTTTCTGATCAATTCGATTGCACGTTAGTCATATTTGTAAAGGATCCTTGTGCCTTTTGCAGAGAGAGCATCACAGGATTTCGGTCGAAAGCGACTCGCCATATGAGGCGTTGGCGAGGCCCAAGTGGGAAACTCCATTCAACCGGGCGTTGAACATATTGAAACGACTCCCGGTGGAGACTCGACCGTCATATGGACACGTGCACAGTGTCGGAGACGGCGCCACGTGGAAGAAGTACTACCGTGAGACCACGGAGGAGAGAAAGGAAAGACGGAGGATAACTGAAGAAAACATCGACAAGAAGGTTGAGATTGCGGTTGAGAAGAAATCAACTCAGACAGTCGCAACAGTGGTAGCTGCCGCAAAAACAGGTGGTTGTAGATATTTCTACTTCCTTGGTTCCGGCCGTTTTCAATTGGACCAGGCAAAATCCAGAAAAAAATATGCAGCGGACTTTCCCCTTGCTGAATTCTTGGGGAGCAGCTCGACTAGCGTTGCACCAAAGACTGCAATGCACTGCCATCGCACCAGCTCCCCGTGACCGGACGTGCTCGGCGGTGCTTCGTCTTCGGCTGAGCTCGGCGCCCTACCGGTATCTGTTACACCGCCCCCCTACAATAAATGTATAAACCGTCCTCCTCGAACAGCGACGATCACTCTAGTTAGGGCATTTTGGGTACGATCAACTTTGTTATTTATGCTTATGATATGTTGCTTCTATTTTTGCCAAGTCTGTCTCTTTCTGTTGCTCAACTATATGTGTTGCATATCATCGACTCATGTGACGATGCAGGTGCATAGATCATCGATGGTGAAGAATTGCTACGCCAGGAGTATATATACGACGAGTGGCCGGAGTGTCAGGCCCAGGTGTACCGGTTTCCGGTTTCCGAGTGACATGCAGTACTTAGTTTAGGTTCATGCTAATGCGAGACAAAGATACGAACTCATGTACTTCATAGTTCCGCTCTCACTCAAAGTGATAGCTCTTCTCGCGTATATCATTGTTTAGATGGATGATGATGTAGTTGCAAGTAATCGAGACTCGTATCGCTATTTTTGAGATGATGACGAGAGACCAGTTTGTGTTGGATGATGATTATGATGATGACATGATTTGATGAGACTAGTTGTATGTATATGTTATGATTACATTTGTATGTGTATGATATGCTAAAGATTATTATATAAAGCCTATTCAAATACAAATCAAATATGCAGGGAAAAAACTAATAAAACTAGTAGTAGCGAGGGGAACAAAGTTAGCAGTAGCGCCGCCTTAGCAGTAGCGCTTCTCTGTAAAAAGCGTTGCAGATAATATCAGCAGCGCCCTTCACCAATGCTCGCTACTACTATCCATGTATAGCATTAGCGTGGGATGACAGGCGCTACTGCTACAGGTGAGCTGTAACGCCTTATCAGTAGCGCATCGTCCTGCGCTACTGATAGGCCTAAAACCCGCGCTGCTGCTAGGCTTTTCCCTAGTAGTGGATGGTTGAGTATATGGACTTGCCTAAATGCTCCGGCACATGACCCTTCCTGAAAAGATGATGAACTGTAGTTGCAAAGTTGACTGAGAACATAGTTTGTTGGTTTCTAATAGAGTTTTTGCTTTATACTTCGATTGTGTGATGAACTGTTACTTATTCATGAGAAGTATATGATAAAAGTTCTATGATAAAAGTCCTATGTCTAATTTTGTAGCTGTTATAATAATCAACAAGATGCTTCTATGTCCGTATTTTGTTTTTATCGACACCTCTCTCTTAAAGCATGTGGACGTGTTTTTCGATTTCGGTTTTCGCTTGAGGACAAGCGAGGTCTAAGCTTGGGGGAGTTGATACGTCCATTTTGCATCATGTGTTCTTACTGTTATTTATGATGTTTTTATCCATAATAATGCTTTTTTGAGTAATTCTAATGCCTTTCCTATCATAATTTGCAAGGTACACACCAAGAGGGAGAATTCCGGCAGCTGGAAATCTGGACCTAGAAAAGCTACGTCAAGCTACCTATTCTACACAACTCCAAACAAGCTGAAACTTCACGGAGATTTTTTATGGAATATTTGAGAATTATGGAGTAAATAACTACCAGAGGGGGCCCACCAGGTGGGCACAACCCACCTGGGCGCGCCAGGGAGCCTAGGCGCGCCCTGGTGGGTTGTCCTCACCCAGGCCACCTCCGGTGCCCATCTTCTGGTATATAGGTCATTTTGACCTAGAAAAAAGAGGACTTTCGGGACGGAGCGCCGCTGTCTCGAGGCGAAACTTGGGCAGGAGCACGTTTGCCCTCTGGCGGAGCGATTCCGCTGGGGGAACTTCCCTCCCGGAGGGGGAAATCATCGTCCTCATCTCACCAACAACTCCCCCATCTTGGGGAGGGAAATCTCCATCAACAACTTCAACAACTCCATATCATTTCAAACCCTAGTTCATCTCTTGTGTTCAATCTTTTTACCGGAACTATAGATTGGTGCTTGTGGTGACTAGTAGTGTTGATTATATCTTGCAGTTGATTACTATATGTTTTATTTGGTGGAAGATTATATGTTCAGATCCATTATGCTATTTAATACTCCTCTGATCATGAGCATGTTTATCATTTGTGAGTAGTTACTTTTGTTCTTGAGGTCACGTGGGGTATCATGTTGCAACTAATCGTGTGAATTTAATATGTCTTTGATATTTTGATAGTATGTATGTTGTTATTCCCTTAGTGGTGTCATGTGAACGTTGACTACATGACACTTCACCATATTTGGGCCTAAGGGAATGCATTGTGGAGTAGCAATTAGATGATGGGTTGTGAGAGTGACAGAAGCTTAAACCCAGGTTTATGTGCTATTCCGTAAGGGACTGATTGGATCCAAAAGTTTAATCCTATGGTTAGAATTTATTCTTAATACTTTTCTCGTAGTTGCGGATGCTTGCGGGGGGTTAATCATAAGTAGGAGATTTGTTCAAGTAAGAATAGCACCTAACACTACTAGGGAAAAGCTTATATATAGACAGAGCAATAGCAGTAGCGTGGGAATGGAAGCCGCGCTACTACTATTTAGTAGTAGCGCGGGTAAAAATAATGCGCTACTACTAAAAAATAGTAGTAGCGCGGATCTACTTTTCCCACATACTACTAAATATCACCCCACGACAACTTATAGTAGTAGCGAGGGTATAAATAACGCGCTACTACTATTTTTCTAGTATTAGCGCGGGCTGCAATTCCCACGCTACTACTATGATCAGCCAATGTACCCCACATTTTAGCAGCAGTGAAGCGCCCGTGGCCCGCGCTACAACTAGTGGCACCGCACCGCACCGCAACCTAAGCGTGGGTTATCTCCCCTGTCCCTTGCCCCTCCCCCTCCACCGCCCCTCACCCAACCAATCTTGCCCACACCGTAAATGACGGCGACAGGGACGCCGGTGCCCTAACCCGCGCCTCCTTCCACCTCCCCCAACTCGTTCTCGCCGACCACTTTGGAGGAGCCTCCTTTCACGCGCCACCGTGGTCCGGCTGCGACGAACACTAGAGGTCCGCCGCCGGCAGGAGCTCCCTCCTCCTCCACTACGAGGCACCAGCAGAGGGGGACGACTCCTCCTTCCATCCCTAGCCGCGGCGTCCAACTTCTAACGCCGCTTGAAACCCTAGCCCGAATGCGGCAGAGGTGCGGCAGCACGGGATCCCCTACAAAAGTAGCATCTTCTTCTTTCTCTAGTTCATCTTCTTCTTGTTGGAAATATGCCCTAGAGGAAATAATAAATTAGTTATTAGTATATTTCCTTGTTCATGATAATCGTTTATTATCCATGCTATAATTGTATTGAAAGGAAACTCAGATACATGTGTGGGTACATAGACAACACCATGTCCCTAGTAAGCCTCTAGTTGACTAGCTCGTTGATCAACAGATAGTCATGGTTTCCTGACTATGGACGCTGGATGTCATTGATAACGGGATCACATCATTAGGAGAATGATGTGATGGACAAGACCCAGTCCTAAGCATAGCACAAGATCGTGTAGTTCATTTTGCTAGAGCTTTTCCAATGTCAAGTATCTCTTCCTTAGACCATGAGATCGTGTAACTCCCGGATACCGTAGGAGTGCTTTGGGTGTACCAAACGTCACAACGTAATCGGGTGACTATAAAGGTGCATTACAGGTATCTCCAAAAGTGTCTGTTGGGATGACACGGATCGAGATCGATTTGTCACTCCGTATGACGGAGAGGTATCACCGCCCACTCGGTAGTGTATCATCATAATGAGCTCAAAGTGACCAAGTCTTTGGTCACGGGATCATGCATTACGGTACGAGTAAAGTGACTTGCCGTCAACGTGATTGAACGAGGTATTGGGATACCGACGATCGAATCTCGGGCAAGTAAAATACCGATTGACAAAGGGAATAGTATACGGGGTTGATTGAATCCTCGACATCGTGGTTCATCCGATGATGTCATCGAGGAGCATGTGGAGCCAACATGGGTATCCAGATCCCGCTGTTGGTTATTGCCCGAGAGCCATCTCGGTCATGTTCAGATGTCTCCCGAACCCGTAGGGTCTACACACTTAAGGTTCGGTGACGCTAGGGTTGTACGAATATGAGTATGCAGCAAACAGAATGTTGTTCGGAGTCCCGGATGAGATCCCGGACGTCACGAGGAGTTCCGAAATGGTCCGCAGGTAAAGATTTATATATAGGAAGTCTTATTTTGGTCGCCGGAAAAGTTTCGCGCGTTCTCGGTATTGTACCGGGAGTGCCGAAAGGGGTCCGGGGGTCCACTCACCCTGGGGCCACATGGGCTGTCGGGGTGCGCTTGGCCTGTATGGGCCAAGGGCACCAGCCCCAAGAGGCCCATGCGCCAAGATATAAGAAAAAGGAGAGTCCTAAAGGGGAAGGCACCTCCGAGGTGCCTTGGGGAGGATGGACTCCTCCCCTCTTGGCCGCACTCCTTCCTTGGAGGAAGGGGCAAGGCTGCGCCTCTCTCTTGCACCTATATAAAGGGAGGGAGGGAGGGTGGCCGCACCCATAAGCCCTGGCGCCTCCCTCCTCCCTGCAACACCTCTCCTCCTCCCGTAGTTGCTTAGCGAAGCCCTGCCGGAGTTCTGCTGCATCCACCACCACGCCGTCGTGCTGCTGGATCATCATCAACTTCTCCTTCCCCCTTGCTGGATCAAGAAGGAGGAGACGTCATCCGCTCCGTACGTGTGTTGAACGCGGAGGTGCTGTCCGTTCAGCACTAGGTCATCGGTGATCTGAATCACGGCGAGTACGACTCCATCATCCCCTGCTCCATTGAACGCTTCGCACGCGATCTACAAGTGGTATGTAGATGCAATCACTCTCCCATGACTCGTTGCTAGATGAACTCATAGATGGATCTTGGTGAAACCGTAGGAAAAAATTTAATTTTCTGCAACGTTCCCCAACAGTGGCATCATGAGCTAGGTCTATGCGTAGTTCTCTATTGCACGAGTAGAACACAATTTGTTGTGGGCATAGATGTTGTCAACTTTCTTACCGCTACTAGTCTTATCTTGCTTCAGCAGCATTGTGGGATGAAGCGGCCCGGACCGACCTTACACGTACGCTTACGTGAGACTGGTTCCACCGACTGACATGCACTTGTTGCATAAGGTGGCTAGCGGGTGTCCGTCTCTCCCACTTTAGTTGGAGCGGATTCGATGAAAAGGGTCCTTATGAAGGGTAAATAGAAGTTGACAAATCACGCCAGGCTTTCACGTAGGTAAGAAAACGTTCTTGCTAGAACCCTATTGCAGCCACGTAAAACTTGCAACAACAATTAGAGGACGCCTAACTTGTTTTTGCAGCAAGTGTTTTGTGATATGATATGGCCAAAGTTGTGATGAATGATGAATGATATATGTGATGTATGAGATCATGTTCTTGTAATAGGAATCACGACTTGCATGTCGATGAGTATGACAACCGGCAGGAGCCATAGGAGTTGTCTTTATTTTTGTATGACCTGCGTGTCATTGAAGAACGCGATGTAAATTACTTCACTTTATTGCTAAACGCATTAGCCATAGAAGTAGAAGTAGTCGTTGGCGTGACAACTTCATGAAGACACGATGATGGAGATCATGGTGTCATGCCGGTGACAGGATGATCATGGAGCCCCGAAGATGGAGATCAAAGGAGCTATATGATATAGGCCATATCATGTCACTACTATATATAATTGCATGTGATGTTTATTATGTTTATGCATCTTGTTTACTTAGAACGACGGTAGTAAATAAGATGATCCCTCATAACAATTTCAAGAAAGTGTTCTCCCTAACTCTGCACCGTTGCTAAAGTTCGTCGTTTCGAAGCACCACGTGATGATCGGGTGTGATAGATCCTTACGTTCACATACAACAGGTGTAAGCAAGATTTACACACGCGAAACACTTAGGTTGACTTGACGAGCCTAGCATGTACATACATGGCCTCGGAACACAAGAGACCGAAAGGTCGAGCATGAGTCGTATAGTAGATACGATCAACATGAAGATGTTCACCGATGATGACTAGTCCGTCTCACGTGATGATCGGACACGGCCTAGTTGACTCGGATCATGTAATCACTTAGATGACTAGAGGGATGTCTATCTGAGTGGGAGTTCATGAGATGAACTTAATTATCCTGAACATAGTCAAAAGATCTTTGCAAATTATATCGTACGCTCGCGCTTTAGTCCCACTGTTTAGATATGTTCCTAGAGAAAATATAGTTGAAAGTTGAGAGTAGCGATTATGCGGATAGTAGAAAGCTTATGTCCTTAATGCACCGCTCAGTGTGCTGAACCCCAAACGTTGTCTGTGGATGTTGCGAACATCAGACATACACGTTTTGATAACTACGTGATAGTTCAGTTAAATGGTTTAGAGTAGAGGCAATTAAAGACGTTTCTCGAAACATATAAGATGTTTCGAGGGCTGAAATTGGGATTTCAGGCTTGTGCCCACGCCAAAAGGTATAAGACCTCCGACGATTTTCTTAGCCTGCAAACTAAGGGAGAAAAGCTCAATCGTTGAGCTTGTGCTCAGATTGTCCGAGTGCAACAATCACTTGAATCGAGTGGGAGTTGATCTTCCAGATGAGATAGTGATGTTTCTCCAAAGTCATTGCCACCAAGCTGCTAGAGCTTCGTGATGAACTATAACATATCAGGGATAGATATGATGATCCTTGAGGTATTCACGATGTTTGACACCGCGAAAGTAGAAATCAAGAAGGAGCATCAATTGTTGATGGTTGGTGAAACCACTAGTTTCAAGAAGGGGAACAGCCACTGGAGCAGAATTACCCTAGATACTTGGTAGATGAGAAGGCTGGCAAGGTCGATAGAAGTATATTGGATATACATTATGTTAATGTGTACTTTACTAGTACTCCTAGTAGCACCAGGGTATTAAGATACCGGTTCGGTTGCTAAGTGTTAGTAACTCGAAATAAAAGAGCTACGAAATAAACGGAGACTAGCTAAAGGTGAGTTGATGATATGTGTTGGAAGTGTTTCCAAGTTTGATTTGATCAAACATCGCACGCTCCCTCTACCATCAAGATTAGTATTAAACCTGAATAATTGTCATTTGGTGATTGCGTTGAGCATAGACATGATTGGATTATGTCTATCGCAATACAGTTATTCATTTAAGGAGAATAATGGTTACTCTGTTTGTTTGAATAATACCTTCAATGGTCTTGCACCTAAAGGAATGGTTTATTGAATCTTGATCATAGTGATACACATTTTCATGCCAAAAGATATAAGATAGTAATGATAGTACCACCTGCTTGTGGCGCTGCCATTTGAGTCATATTGGTATAGAACGCATGAAGAAGCTCCATGTTGATGGATCTTTGGACTCACTCGTTTTTGAAAAGTTTGAGACATGCAAACCATGTCTATTGGTGTATATGCATGAAGAAACTCCATGCAAATGGACCGTTTGGACTCACTTGATATTGAATCACTAGAGACATGCAAATCATACCACATGGGCAAGATGACTGAAAGCCTCGTTTTTCAGTGAAATGGAACAAGAAAGCAACTTGTTGGAAGTAATACATCTTGATGTGTGCAGTCAAATGAATGCTGAGGCACGCAGTGGATATCGTTATGTTCTTACTTCACAGATGATTTGAGTAGATACTGAGTATATTTACTTGATGAAACACAAGTCTGAATTATTGAATGGTTCAAGTAATTTCAGAGTGAAGTTAAAGATCATCGTGACAAGAGGATAAAATGTCTATGATATGATCATAGAGATGAGTATCTGAGTTACGAGCTTTGGCACGCTATTAAGACATAGTGGAAATTGTCTCACAATTAATACCGCCTGGAACACCATAGTGTGATGGTGTGTCCGAACATCATTGTAGCACCCTATTAGATATGGTGCGTACCATGATGTCTCTTATCGAATTACCACTAGCGTTCATGGGTTAGGCATTAGAGACAACCACACTCACTTTAATAGGGCACCACGTAATTCCGTTGAGACGACCCTGTTTGAACTATGGTTTGGAGAAACCTAAGTTGTCGTTTCTTAAAAGTTTGGGGTTGCGACGCTTATGTGAAAAAGTTTCAGGTTGATAAGCTCGAACCCAAAGCGGATAAAATGCATCTTCATAGGACACCCAAAACAGTTGGGTATACCTCCTAATTCAGATCCGAAAGCAATAGGGATTGTTTCTTGAATCAGGTCCTTTCTCGGGGAAAAGTTTGTCTCGAAAAGTTGAGTGGGAGGATGGTGGAGACTTGATATGGTTATTGAACCGTCACTACAACTAGTGTGTAGCAGGGTACAGGAAGTTGTTCCTGTGGCACCTACACCAATTGAAGAAGAAGCTTATGATAGTGATCATGAAACTTTGGATCAAGTCACTACCGTACCTCGTAGGGTGACAAGGATGCGTACTGCTTCTGAGTGGTACAGTAATCCTGTCTTGAAGGTCATGTTGCTAGACAACAATGAACCTACGAGCTATGGAGAAGCGATGGTGGGCCCATATTCAGACAAATGGTTAGAGGCCATGAAATCAGAGATAGGATCCATGTATCAGAACAAAGCATGGACTTTGGTGGACTTGCCCGATGATCGGCAAGCTATTGAGATAAATGGATTTTTAAGAAGAAGACGGACGTGGACGGTAATGTCACCGTCTATGAAGCTCGACTTGTGGCAAAGAGTTTTTCACAAGTTGACTACGATGAGATTTTCTCATCCGTAGCGATGCTTAAGTCCGTCGGAATCATGTTAGCATTAGCTGCATTTATGAAATCTAGCAGATGGATGTCAAAACGAGTTTCCTTACCAGTTTCCGTAAGGAAAGGTTGTATGAGATACAATCACAAAGGTTTTGTCGATCCTAAGGATGCTGAAAGGTATCCTAGCTCCAGTGATCCTTCCATGGACTGGAGTAAGCATCTCGGAGTTGGAATATACTCTTTGATAAGATGATCAAATATTTTGGGTTTATACAAAGTTTATGAGAAACTTGTATTTCCAAAGAAGTGAGTGGGAGCAATGTAGAATTTTTGATGAGTATATGTTGTTGACATATTGTTGATCAGAAATGATGTAGAATTTCTGGAAAGCATATAGGGTTATTTGAAAAGTGTTTTTCAAGTGAAAACCTGTATTAAGCTATTCGAACATTGAGCATCAAGATCTATAGGGATAGATCAAAACCGCTTAATGGTACTTTCAAATAAGCATATACCTTGACATGATCTTGAAGGTGTTCAAGATGGATCAGTCAAAGAAGGAGTTCTTGCCTGAGATGTAAGGTATGAAGTTAAGACTTAAAGCTCGACCACGGCAGAAAAGAGAGAAAGGACGAAGGTCTGCCCCTATGCCATAAACGTAGGCTCTACGGTATGCTATCTTTGTGTACCGCGCCCGGAAGTGTGCCTTGCCATGAGTCAGTCAAGGGGTACAAGAATGATCCAGGAATGGATCATTGGACAGCGGTCAAAATTGTCCTTGGAGTAAATAAGGACATGTTTCTCGATTATGGAGGTGATAAAGAGTTCGGCGTAAAGGGTTACGTCGGTGCAAGCTTTAACACCTATCCGAGTGACTCTGAGTAGCAAACCGGATGCGTATAGTGGAGCAACCATTTGGAATAGATCCAAGTGGAGCGTGGAAGCAGCGTGTACAATATGACCAAGAAATTTAGAAGCACACACGGATCTGAAAGGTTCGCACCGTTGACTAAAACCTCTCTCACAAGCAAAACATGATCAAACCTCAGAACTCATTGAGTCTTAATCACATGATGATGTGAACTAGTTTACAGACACTAGTAAACTCTTTGGATGTTGGTCACATGGCGATGTGACCTATCACTTTTAATCACATGACGATGTGGACTGGATTATTGACTCTAGTGCAAGTGGGAGACTGTTGGAAATATGCCCTAGAGGCAATAATAAATTAGTTATTAGTATATTTCCTTGTTCATGATAATCGTTTATTATCCATGCTATAATTGTATTGAAAGGAAACTCAGATACATGTGTGGGTACATAGACAACACCATGTCTCTAGTAAGCCTCTAGTTGACTAGCTCGTTGATCAACAGATAGTCATGGTTTCCTGACTATGGACGTTGGATGTCATTGATAACGGGATCACATCATTAGGAGAATGATGTGATGGACAAGACCCAATCCTAAGCATAGCACAAGATCGTGTAGTTCGTTTTTGCTAGAGCTTTTCCAATGTCAAGTATCTCTTCCATAGACCATGAGATCGTGTAACTCCCGGATACCGTAGGAGTGCTTTTGGTGTACCAAACTTCACAACGTAACTGGGTGACGATAAAGGTGCATTACACGTATCTACAAAAGAGTCTGGTGGGTTGACACGGATCGAGATCGATTTTTCACTCCGTATGACGGAGAGGTATCACTGGGCCCACTCGGTAGTGTATCATCATAATGAGCTCAAAGTGACCAAGTGTTTGGTCACGGGATCATGCATTACGGCACGAGTAAAGTGACTTGCCGGGCAACGAGATTGAACGAGGTATTGGGATACCGACGATCGAATCTCGGGCAAGTAAAATACCGATTGACAAAGGGAATAGTATACGGGTTGATTGAATCCTCGACATCGCGGGCTCATCCGATGATATCATCGAGGAGCATGTGGGAGCCAACATGGGTATCCAGATCCCGCTGTTGGTTATTGCCCGAGAGCCGCCTCGGTCATGTTCAAGATGTCTCCCGAACCCGTAGGGTCTACACACTTAAGGTTCGGTGACGCTAGGGTTGTTTGAATATGAGTATGCAGCAAGCCGAATGTTGTTCGGAGTCCGGGATGAGATCCCGGACGTCACGAGGAGTTCCGGAATGGTTCGGAGGTAAAGATTTATATATAGGAAGTCTTATTTTGGTCGCCGGAAAAGTTTTATGCGTTATCGTGATTGTACCGGGAGTGCCGAAGGGGTCCGGGGTCCACCGGGGGTCCACCTGCCTGGGGCCACATGGGCTGTAGGGGGTGCGCCTTGGCCTGTATGGGCAAAGGGCACCAGCCCCAAGAGGCCCATGCGCCAAGATATAAGAAATAGGGGAGAGTCCTAAAGGGGGAAGGCACCTCCGAGGTGCCTTGGGGAGGATGGACTTCTCCCCCCTCTTGGCCGCACCCCTTCCTTGGAGGAAGGGGCAAGGCTGCGCCCTCCCCTCTCTCTTGCACCTATATAAAGGGAGGGGAGGGAGGGGTGGCCGCACCCATAAGCCCTGGCGCCTCCCTCCTCCCTGCAACACCTCCTCCTCCTCCCGTAGTTGCTTAGCGAAGCCCTGCCGGAGTTCTGCTGCATCCACCATCACGCCGTCGTGCTGCTGGATCATCATCAACCTCTCCTTCCCCCTTGCTGGATCAAGAAGGAGGAGACGTCATCCGCTTCGTACGTGTGTTGAACGCGGAGGTGCCGTCCGCTCAGCACTAGGTCATCGGTGATCTGAATCACGGCGAGTACGACTCCATCATCCCCGTTCCATTGAACGCTTCCGCACGCGATCTACAAGTGGTATGTAGATGCAATCACTCTCCCATGACTCGTTGCTAGATGAACTCATAGATGGATTTTGATGAAACCGTAGGAAAAATTTTAATTTTCTGCAACGTTCCCCAACACTTCTTCCCCAGATCCGATGAGTGTGTGTGTTCGCGTGGTTGTGTGCAGGCAGTTGAAGGAAGGGGGCGGGCCATGGAGAAGCTGCAAGGTGTGGGCCTGAAGCCATGGATGGATGTGTTTGGTATGAGGATAGCAGACGGCGAGGAGGCACTGAACCGAGCGGTGGGCAAGGACGAAGTGAAGCTGCGCACACCATCGTCCTATCCCTCCTCCGCCTGCTATTACTGGAAGCAGGCGCAGTACCATCTCATCTCATCCTCGAGGTGAGCTCCCGTCCGCGTGCCCGCGGGCTGCTTGTGTTTATGCCCTTATCGTTTCTGTGTTCACCGACACCCCCACGGCAGCCTACAACCTCTGCCCACCTACAATCCTCATTGTTTGTTTAGGGCTCACCAACCCACATTGAACGATCCCAGTTGATGAATGAATGCATCTGGTCCAGCAAGAGGGGAGGGCAGAGAAGAACAGGGCATCCAATGCGTTTCTTTCCCATATACTTTTGCCTGCTTCAAGAACTAGCATACGTATGATCATCATTAGAGGCTAATCTCCTTTTTGCCGGGTCATTCGATGCTAATCATATTTTAAGACTTTGGTCGGTCAAGTCAAACAAAACTAGTACGTACTTAGTGACATGTGATTCATCGGTCAAGTCAAGCAAGGCACAGCTACACTCACTCTAAGTGACTCGGCTCTCCCCGTCCGGCGCTCGCATCCGCCACCTGCTGCTCAGCATCGCCGGCCGGCAACACAGTGTTTTGTCCTGCACTATATTTCTTGCTCAATTGTTGTTAGTGCTTAGGTTGTAGTAGTAGTAGCGGCAGCACAAGTACAAGAAGGGTTTCAGATTTCTCACTTGTGCAAAGAGTAAGTTCAGTCAATCTAATATTCATACTTACACTGTAAATCCCTATGTACTTTCAGTGAATTCCCTTTGTAATGGTAGTGTTTGCAATGTAAAATTGCAGTGTAAGATAGACTAATAAAAGACTGAAAGTACAGTCCAAATCATTGTTACTTAACTGAAAATATTTAGACTGAAAATATGCACTGTAATTTAATGTGCATTTTTGCCCAGTAATGTGTATTCCTTCTCTTTTTGGTTGCCTGAATTCAAAGTGGTTTTGGACTGTAATTTTCAGTAATGTGCCACTTCTAGTTTACCTGAATATTTTTGTATTCTTATCAGTTTTGTGCCCCATTCTAAAGAAGTTCAGTAAATGTGTACGTCCCATTCTGTAAATACAATATTTTACAAACCATTTAGATACAACAACCTGATCTTTGTTTTCTTTTTCACACGAAGCTATTTTTAGCTTACATGAAGGGATGCATGCTCTTCATCTGCAGGTATGACTCATCCTCACATTCATACGTCGCCATTGTTTCCTTCAGCTTCTTGATCCTGAAATTTTAAGATAAATTGGAAGTACTCAGTATCATGTTCTCAAGCAAAGCTACTGTTTTTTGCTTGAATTACAGTGTTTTCTCTAACCTATGTATAGTGTCAATAAAAATCTAAATTACAAGATGGAGATACATTTTTTGGTGGCATCTTACATCAAAGTAATTTACAACCAAGATATGTTTACAATGTCTTTTCGATAGCAACTATAATGCATAGCTGCAGATTTTGTCGAGTACACATATGTATTTTGTATGCATAATAGATACTGGGGTCAAATAGAATAACAAGTAAATCATTCATTTTGTCTTCATATTTACTTGAAGGACTATATGTTCTTCATCTTTGTATGCCCCATGTATTTGCTTCTAAGCTTCAGTAGTATTATCTATCTAGTCTGATTTATACACTGCATTCCTAAGCTGAAATATTTTTTGTAAATGAATATATAGTCTGAGTTTCATTCAGTTATTTGTCACTTTTTAACTGAATATCTTTTTCTAACTGAAATATCCGTGTACTTACAATGCCTATCTCATATGGCCCTTCCCAGCGAGACCTAAGTTTAATTGAATAGCTTTTCTGTCGATGGTCGTAGGATTATATGCCCCATGTACTTAACTGAATATCTTTTCTATCGATGGTCGTAGGATTTTTATGTCTCATGTATTTACAATAGTAATGTTCTAAATTTAGTGTTTCTTGAACATGGTCAGGGACTCAGGGCAATGGATAAAATCTAGATGCCAAGTTGACATTTTTTTCTGAGGATTTGCTTATCGTGAAGATGCACAAAGGGTTAATAGCTCAAGCATTGGATGTTGGCAAAATAGAAGTTCCTTCACCAAAGGAAGAAAGTAGTTCCACCGATTCGGAAACTACTAGAGATACTGACAACTTTGAAACTAGTGGCGATGACGACAATGATCGTAATCACAAGCACCGAAGACCACTGCCATGTTCTTGCACTATAGTATTATCTCAATCACAGAATTGAAAAAGTATGATCTATTACTTCACATTTTCTGTATCATGAGGACCACGGCCACGTTGTGCCAATATATGTGTAGCCTTGAAAGGTGTCCTCTTAAGTGTAGTTACCAGTAATGATTTGAGTTGCAATTAATGTTCTTCACAATACGCTCCAAAATCCTAACTGAGTAGCGTCAATGAGTGTCAGATTCATATCCAACTATGATGTAGCACTTGCTTGCCTAGACTATTTTCTGTACTGCAGCATTTTATGTTTTTATTTTTAATTACTAATTAATTACTAGTAGCGTGGGAAAAAAGTGTGCTACTAGTATTTCGTTAGTAGTAGCGAGATTCAAATAGTAGTAGCGCGGGTGACATCCGTGCTACTAGTAAAATGTTAGTAGTAGCGCGGGTTTACCCCACGCTACTACTAACTTTTAGCTGTAGCGCGATACTAGTAGCGCGGGCACCCGCGCTACTAGTACCCAATTTACCCGCGCTGCTAGCAGCCTTTTTCCTAGTAGTGTAAGCACCGGTCCACCCACATATCAAATTATCAAAGTAGCAAAGACGAATAAAGCCAACATGATAAAAGTGACGAGATGAAATTCTCATGTACCCTCAAGAACGCTTTGCTTATCATAAGAGACCGTTTTGGCATGTCCTTTGCCAAAAAAGGATTGAGCTACCTTGCTGCACTTTTGTTACTACTATCATTACTTGCTCGTTACAAATTATCTTGCTATCAAAGTACCCCACTACTTACAATTTCAGCACTTGCAGACATTACCTTATTGAAAACTACTTGTCATTTCCTTCTGCTCCTCGTTGGGTTCGACACTCTTACTTATCGAAAAGAGCTACAATTGATTCCCTATACTTGCGGGTCATCAATGAACATGATGAAAGTGGTTAGATGAAATTCCCATGTAACCTCAAGAACGCTTTACTTATTATAAGCCTGTCCTTTGCCACAAAAGGATTGAGCTACCTTGCTGCATTTTATTTACTGTTATCGTTACTTGTCCGTTATAAATTATCCTGCTATCAAAGTACCTGTTACCGACAATTTCAGTGCTTGCAGAAATTACCTTGCTGAAAATCACATGTCATTTCTTTCTGCTCCTCGTTGGGTTCCACACTCTTACTTAACGAAAGGACTACGATTGATCCCCTATACTTATGGGTCGTCATCGCGCTCACCATGATCCATGCTATCCGCATCGTGAACTAGATGTTGTCAACTCTGACAATTACAACAATATAAAGAGGGGCAATGTTGACGAGGTTGGTGGCTTCTAGACAAGTAGTTGTGTGCAATTAATTGCGAAATTTCTCACCAAGCGTTATGTTCACTTGCGATGATCGAGGTAGATTGAAAGATGAAATAAGACCTCATGGTGTAGAGTTCAAATGACTCTTCATCTCAATGGATTCTCCTCATTGATGTGATCCCGGTGGCGTGAGGGTTAGTCTAGGAGAGGCTCTAGTGTGCACAGGAGATGTACAATCATGTGGCTACATGGGGTAGAAGAACTATGTGTGCCTGGTTAGAATGAAGAGTGCCTCTTCGACTTGGCCGGGAAAGAAGAGGGCCTCTTTGGCACACACGTGGAAGAAAAGAGCATCTTCGCCCGTGGTTGGACGAACAGGGCCTCTTGAGGCTCGACATGGATGAAGAGAGACTCTTTGTTCTTTGTGAGGACGATGGCATAATGTTTTCTTAAAAAAATTAAAATCAGGACTGTAGTTTCGAGATTTCACTAAAATAATGAAATTAGAAGTATAAGAGGCGCATACAATTTGCAGATATGATCCAAAACACATGTATATTTATGAAAACATAAATGGTTTAGGTCTGAAATCATGGCACTCGAGTCGTAGTGTGAAGCATTAAGGATAGCATGGCAATATCAATATTAGAACATACAAGGTACTGTGCACCAAACCCTAACCAATCTGACAAATATTACATAAAAGATCCCATCCAATTAGTTTTTCACCCTGGAGGATGGCCTACCCCTCCGTCGTCTGCACAAAGCCTACACATGTCGTAAAGACATCACATAGGATTTTCCATGCCGCTTCTGAGCAAGAATTCATGTGCCGCCTTGCAGATCTGCAATTCTAGACGCTAAAACCCTAGAGTGCAATAAATGTCTCAAATATTGGCGTCGGGTCTGGAAATTTGGGGGGGGGGGGGGGGGGGGTGTGGCATGTGTCATTTGATGGCCTCCTTTGACAACACAACAAGTTTTTAGGCCAACGAAGCAAGATGATCCGCACTTCCTTCAGAATCATGGCACGTTCCCTCTCGATACCCAGAGACTACCTCAGAGATGGTGTAGTTTACAAGCGGCATGAGGTGAGGCCTATTCCAAACAGGCCCAAACTTGTACCTCGCCCTATAGGGACCATGTGATGACGCCATGCCAACTCCTGAGGATTTCCTACATCGTACGATTTTCTGCGGATTTAAATTGTAGGATTAGGCATGCGGCCGAGGTAATTTCGCCCCTGGTGACTGGGCCTTCCTATTCCTCATTTGCAGACAGCCAACGCATCTCGCAAAGACATCACATAGGATTTCCCATGCCGCTTCTGGGCAGGATTTCATGCGCGGCCTTGCAGATCTGCAATTTTCTAGCGCTGAAACCCTAGCAGTGCCATAAATGTCTCAAATATTGCTGGCGAGTCCAAAGAATGTAGGGTCCTGGCATGTGTCATTCGATGGCCTCCCTTGAGAGCACGAGAAATTTTGAGGCCAACGGAGCAATAGGACCCTCACGTCCATTACGAACCTGACATCTTCCCTCCTGATACCTAGAGACTACCTCGGAGATGGTATAGTTTACAAGCAGCCTCATGTGAGGCCTATTAGAAACGCACCCAAACGTTTTCCACATCCTACAAGGGCCATGTGATTATGCCGTGCCAGCTCCCGAGGATTTCCGGCATCGTAGGATTCTCTGAGGATTTAAAATGTACGATCAGGCATGTCGCCGAGGTAATTTTGTCCCCCGGTGGCTGGTCCTGCACCTCCCTCATCGGCACAAGGCCAACGTATGTCACAAAGACATCGTATAAGATTTTCCATGCTGCTTCTGGGCATGATTTCATGAACCGCCTTGCAGATCTGCAGTTTCCGTTGCTGAAACCCTTGTAGTGCAATAAATGTTTCAAATATTGCAGGCGGGTTCGAAAAATGCAGAGCCCAGGCATGTGTCATTTGCTGGTCTCCTTTGAGAGCACGAGAAGTTTGAGGCCAATGGAGCAACATGACCTGCACTTCCTTCACAAACCTGACAGGTTCCCTCTCGATACCTATAGAATACCTCGGAGACGGTGTAGTTTAGAAGCAGCCTCAGGTGAGGCCTATTCGAAGCCCACTAGATTTTTACCACACCCAACAGGGGCCATGTGGTGACACCGTGCCACCTCCTGAGGATTTTAGGCATCATACGATTTTCCAACGATTTAAACGGTTGGTTCAGGCATGCCGCAGAGATAATTTCGCCCCTGGTAGCTGGGCCTGCCCGTCCCTCATCTACACAAAGCCTGCGCATGTCGCAAAGACATCACATAGATTTTTTATGTCGCTTTTGGGCATGATTTAATGTGCCGCCTTGTTGATCTGTAATTCCTGGCGTTGAAACCCTAGCAGTGCAATAAATGTCTGAAATATTGCAGGCGGGTCCAAAAAATGCGGGGGCCTGGCACATGTCATTCGATGGCCATCACTGAGAGCATGAGAAGTTTCGAGGCCAACAGAGCAGCATTACCCGCACTTTTTTTACAAACCTGACACGTTCTCTCTCGATACCCAGAGAGATGATGCAGTTTACAAGCAGCCTCAGGTGAGGCCTCTTCGGAACGCATCCAAACTTTTACAACGCCCTACAAGGGATGATTTCCAGTATCATATGATCCTCCGTGGATTTAAACGGTTGGATCATTGCTCTCACACAGACGCAAAAGTCAAAGAAAATTTAATTGAATTAATAAAAGGCGCCGGCCTCAATCACTATTGTTAGTAATATTGACTGTCACTATGAACCTTCTCTGCCTAGAACAGGTGAAGATTCATAGTTACAGTCCACATCCTTAACGAGAGTGTAATGAAGACCAAAGCTCACTGCTTCTGGACTATAACTATTTCAACCAGTCCTACTACTCGTCCTTAAGCGAGTTGGGACTAAACTCAGCTCTTACATAGATGGAAACGGCCAAATTAATAACGAAAGGAAATAGGAGCCAAACCATGTGCTCTCAGCAAGGCAGTACCACCGTCACCAAGCCGTTATCCACTCCTGGAAGTGCCATGTGGCACCACTTTGCCGTGGGATCGCTGTTTGGCTCTCGGCAAAAAGGGCGTTTGCCGATTTTCTTCCTTTTGCTGAGTGTGTGTTGCACAGGTTATCCGTAAATGCCTGTGTTTGCCAAGCAACATCAGTTGCCGAGTCTTCCTCTAGGCTTACTTGGCTTTATTGAGTGCCCGTTGTTTGGTTCTTGGCGAAGAACCGGGCACTCGGCGTGTGAGGAAATTCCTGTAGTGCCCAAAAGGCATTAGTTGTTGATCGAGTGAGGTAGCACCTATTTCAGGCTCATTGCCGCATGAAATCCAAAGGTAGGCAAAAACAGAACTGCACGTTCATTCACTGTTGTCACCAGAGTTTTCCTTAAGCTGCAAGCATACGTTCAGTCATTTGTCATTAGACGAGCAAAAGCATAAACTGTCCTCCAACTCCAGGTACTACGTCGTTACAATATCACGGAGATAATCTGTTATTTGGCTTACCGACTTAACATTCCTAGCTCCAGCAGAAGATACCTTATAATCCATGTTTTACGGTTGAAATGGTATGTCCCTTCTCATCATGAGGTATCTATCTAGTGCGCACTTCCTCCTGCTGATGCTTTGCTTCAGGTTCCCAGTAATTGCTATGCACTGAGCTCAGATTGGTAGTAAGTTCTATACACCTGAGAAGACCTGCTAACAAGACCAATACCGCAGAGGGCACACGAGCATTACCTGTGGCAAGGAAATCAACCGATGTTTCAGTGCAGGGAAGTGAAGCTCGGGCTATGGCGCAGTCGAGCTGGACCAAACCGCGTCTCAATGTGGATGTCTCGGCAGCGCTGGCGAAGTTGCGCAGTGACAGGCTGAACGCTTCTGAAGATACTGAAGAGGCGGAGACTGAAGGTGTCGTTTATGGTCTGTCCTCGCTTCAAGGCTTCAAGCAACAATGGCCTGCTTATCGTGGAAACAAATTAAAGCATTTGTTGTCTCTAAACTGTATCCAGTCTTCACCGACATTAGTTATCGGGAGCAAAAAAGGTAGTTTTGAACCTCATCCATATCTCTTCAGGCATCCCTAAGATCCTTCGCCTATAAGAAATCCATGGTGCGGGGGGAGATAGCAGAATCCATTTTGTTTAGCTTGAGACACACACAGACACAGAGAGAGAGAGAGGGAGACAGAGAGAGAGAGAGAGAGAGAGAGAGAGAGAGAGAGAGAGAGAGAGAGAGAGAGAGAGAGAGAGAGAGAGAGAAGGCGCGTTAGGCCATGGCGGTGCCACCGTGGCTGCACGCGGCAGAGGTCACGGAGACCCACGTCTTCGACTGTGGGGGAGTGTCCCTGAGCACTATCGTCCACCGCAAGCGGGCAGATCTCCCAAGCACCATGCGCATCCACGGCGACGTGCTTGTGTCGCACGGGAGGCGCAAGATCGGGAGCCAGGCCAACCCGCCAGGAGGGTGGAGCATCCACGCCTCGTTCGACGATGTCCGGGCGCCCTTCGACCACCGCGTCGAGGTCGCGGACCCTGCGGTCTTCCGCAGCTACGACGCCTGCCGCAACCTCATCTACGGGATGCTCGCCGACGGGCCGGTGACTGGCGAGTACGACCTTGCCCCGGGAACTGGGGGGACCAGGATTTCCCGCCAATGGACTTCGCCGATGAGATTGTACGCCAGATCGACGGCCTTGAGGGCGTCCTCCGCTTCGACATCGACATCCACCTGCCCTCACTACTGGTATGTCTGGTTTACAGCCATCCACAGGCCCTAATCCGCGCCTGCAAAGAGGCGGACGCTGCTGCCGGAACTCTGGCGGCACCAGGCCAGGAGTGCGCGATTTGCCATTCGGAGTTGGAGACTGGTGACGAGGAGATCGTCAGGCTGCCGTGCTTCCACACCCATAGCTTCCATACTCCATGCATCAAACCGTGGTTCTACCAAGAGTCAAAGTGCCCAACTTGTCGGCGTGAGGTCATGGATTACTTCAGCTTTAGATTCTGAGATGAAATAGATCTCGATTGCAAAGATGAGCTGTTGGTCGTAGCAGTCGAACAAACTCATATATAATCTTTTATATGAAGATGGATCCAATGAGCAGTAGTCCATATATAGATCTTGGGGTCCTACCAAAGATGAGCTTTAGATATGAAGGTTCTGTGAAAGAGGAGCTGTTTATATATTACATATATAACCGATGAACAATTCATATATTTTATATTCTGTAGCTGAACTTGGATTCAGTGAGCATGAGGCTTCTGTAGCTGAGGTCTGTAGATAGAATATTAACATTTCATGTATGACATATCCGAAAATGAGCAATTCAGTTGGCCTTCGAGCGATACCATGATATGGAGGATTTGTCACAAATTTCAGTGATGATTTTTTTGTCCGACAGTTTCTCAGTTTATCTATATCTATATCTATACCTAATAATAATAAAAGGAGAAAGCTTTCTTAGTTCTTCATACGCCATCCCTTTATATCTGTTGATTTTATGTTAACAATAACGATTGACGGTTGAGATTTAAAAGTAAATCTACATAACGTTACATAATCTTTCTTATCGAAGGTTATTTTATCACATTGATCTCTCCATGCCCTGATCGATCTCTCTTGTTTTTTTTTTCCACCGACTGAGCCATCTCTTTTTTTTTCGCTGTTGGCTTCCTCCGTTCCCATATCGTGTGCATCGCATGTTTCGCCGGTGATGATTGGGCTGGCTAGCCCCAACAGCCAGCCGTTTGTCAATATTGGGCCGGTGGAGCTGGGTTCCATAATTTTTATTCACAAATTGTGTTGTAGTGGGGAATCAAATCAAACTCATAAGTACATCAAAGTGACCCGCAACACGGTAACCATCTAAAGAGAACAGCTGAGCCCGCATCATCACATGTGTAGCTTCAAGCTCAATAAAAATGAACATTTTAACAAGCTGCATATTTCCACTCAAAATAAAACCCTGCATATTTTCAGGAAAGGGCTTCCCAGCATGGAACCTGAAAATATGCAGGTTGTTAAAACGTTTTAAATTGTACGAATTTTGTTATTTTGCTCGTTCAGAAAAGGATCGCCCATGGGTGCAATCCAACAAATATACACATACAGGACCCTGAATCTCATGTTGATAAACACGTAGGCAAAATTAAGTTTCAGAAAAAATTACACGCAGGAAAAACAATCTCAAGTCTATGTGTGTGCCTTATTCTATCGGTGAAAGATCAATCAAGGTGTGACTTTAACTGTTTAGCAAGTCAGCTTTGTAGTTTGTACGTCGGCTCGCCGGAAAATAATTGGTGTTTACTTTTTTTTTCTTTTTGGGTTTTCCATTTTTTTTTGAACAATCATGAGCATTCTTATAACTCGTGATTGTTTTATCAAGTATATATATTAAAATTATTTATTTAAAAATTTACTAATATTTTTAAAAATGTGTGAACATTTTGTGTTTTTGTGAATATTTTATAAAAACTATAAATTTTGTTACTTCACCAATATTTTCAAAAGTAACAGCAAACACTGGTAGGTATCTTTCCTGAAATGAATGATCATCAGCAAAAATGACAAGCAAAAAACCCAGCAAACAACCGCAGGCGGAGATAGCAAGTGAGCGTGGGAATAGACGGGGCAAGATTATTGGGTCACGGTCCATCAAGGACGCATGTGCTCTATAGGGGCAATCAGGCGCTGAACATGAGTTCTCATCGTTCCGTTATCGAATCATGGTGACGGTCCGGCCCTCTTTTCTAGCTCCAAGCATGAGTGAATCCGTGGCAACAGCATTGTAAATGCATTCAGTTCGGTGGGATTACACATGCACCATATGGCAATAAGATGATGGTGATGTCGGCATGACAGTGTTGGGCTCAGGAATGCAACAAGCTAGAGTGTGATGACAAACTCATATCGTCCTGGGATTTATCACATTCGTTGTGAATAGAGGGACAACTTGACCACCAATCATCTTTTTTCTAGAAAAGAAGGATGACCCCTGGCCTCTGCATCTGGAAGATGCATACGGCCACTTTATTGATTATTCTCGAGGACCTTACAAAGTATTACAAACAATATACCTGAATCCACCATCTTGGCAACATATGTCATTACTCATATCCATATGATGAAGTGGTGCTAGCTGGGCCACTACCCAAACCACTCACCTAAGCCTAACATCAAAAGCCGGAAGCCTCAGCCGAGCCACATACCGGGTCTGGGGCACAATCCGGTCAGACGCACTCGTGTGTCGTCGCCGCCATCTTTCACAGGTTCGTCTTCAGATCATATTGATGCTTCTACCTTGTCTGGCCACTCTGCCATCGACGCCCCCATAACGCCAGACAGCTTTCTCCTCCTGCACGAGTCCATCTCCGCGCATCAGACGCCGAGTCTCCACAGCACCATGCCGCGAGATCCGCCACCATCAACGTGTAAGATGAAGCACCGCTCCACCAAAGTCGCTGTCCTCTAGTCCCTCGAGTCCGTGTGCACCTCCAAGAATGACGCCCCCAGGGGAGAAACGACACCAGAGAGCCGCCGTCATCCGATCTATTGATCTAGGGTTTCCCCCGGAGGTAGCAGAGAGTAGACTTGAGCATCTCAATGGCGATGCCTTCAGGAAGGGAACGACGCAGACAGCGTCGCCATCGCCGGCCTTGGCAATAGCCAATAGCAGGTTTTCACCCGGATCTGATCGAAGACCTCCATCTCTCGTGCACGGGTCGCCGCCGTCCTTGCCGGGATCTGGATGATCCTGCTTTCCAGATCTCAGCACGGAGAAGCCCCCCCACCGAGACCCGCCGGCCGAGCAGAGGAGGCCAAGGCCGCGCCCACAGGATCAGATCTGCGATGGATCCAAGCCCGCGCCGCCGCCACGGAATCAGCCCTGCGCGCAGCCGCCACCGCCTGTCGAGGCTCGCCGCCACAGGCCGCGCCCGCCACCGCTCGCCGAGGCCTGCCGCCGCAGGACACCGCCGCCTGCCGCCTAGATCCGCCGCCCGCGGAAGAAGGGGAGTCGGAAGGGAGTCCCCGCCGCCTGCCGCCACGCGGGTTTCACCCGGCGGCGTCACCCGGCGGCGGCGAGAGGAGGGGAGAAGGAGAGGGCGGCGGCGGTGCCTAGGGTTGGAGACCACCAATCATCTATCTATTACATTTTTAAATGATAGAAAACAAACTGTGAAGATTTATCACCCATGATTTAAGATATTTAGACGGCCTAGATTCATCTCTATATACCAAGTCAAGTAAAAAAAACATATACAGCCCCTCGTGAACCAATCAACCTGCATAAGATACCTGTCCGTAATAAAAAAAAAAAGAGTCCATCACCTGACGTTTACAAGGCAGAACACTGATAGTATGTTCCGGCTCCCCACAAATATTCCGTCTGGAGCCAAACACGATGGACAGAAAATAAAGTGGACCAGTTCGGTTATGCATTAGCGTTGCCTCGTACTACAACAACCCAGCCCTGGTACTCGATATTTTTTAGAAACCCACGCAACTGAACGTGACTAGATAGATGGATATATACAAGTCGAATACAACTTGATTTGTACTAAAAAAATACAACTTGATTTACGTGCACGTGTACCAGAATCAAGCTTGCCTAAATAGATGGAGGCGTGCCAGAATCGAATTTTGCTTAATAGATGGATATGTACAAGTTGGTCATGTGCACATGTACCAAAGGGAAACAAATAGAACTTCCCTAAAAGAAGGAAAAATACCTCACGCATATGGAAGCGGCATACCACGTGAACCATTAATAGATGTGTATGCAACTCTGTGGCATACCACACAAACCATTAATAGATATTTTTTGAGCAAAACGGACCATTAATAGATGTGTATGCAACTTTGTCACGTGTATGTGTAGTACCAAATACAATCTGATTTCTCGCATGTGCAATAACAAACAAGTACACCACAACAACATCAGTTTTCTGATTTAATTTTTTCATGGTCGCGGACTCAGGAAACACTTGACTAATATCAACTCAAGGTGAGAACAATGGCAAAAACAATTCGCAAAAAGAAGTAAAAAAGAACTGATCTTTTTTTCCAAAAAAAGATCAAAATTTATAACATAGCATGAAATATAACCGTCGATACAAATATATGCCACATGGCGGGTATGAAAACACCTGGCAAGTCGAAAGCAAGATTACAGTGAGTCGACACAATATATCCGGTATGTGTCCATGACGCCTGGTGGATCAAAGGCACAGCACATCCAGCACGCGTGCAATGTCTTGGCACCAAACAAGTCTAACAAGGCTGAAAACATGCCATCAAATATAGGTAATATTCACACGTACTCCATGTGTGATTATATGTTTCTCTTCAGTTGTCAACAACGTGCTTTCATGCAGTTTATTATTTTAATTAAATCACTAATTTATGATTAAATTTCATATGTACATTGTTAATAAACAAATACTTTTAAAAATAGTTTTGAAGGTAATAACATGGTGTGCATGAAATACTAACCAGAAGAGGACAAACATGAAACATTAAAATGGAAAGAATGAAAATGTGGGGCCTGATAATATTGTTGTCACATCAGAGCTAATAAGCTATTTATGCAAATGAGCATATCATACCAAGGAGGCAACACAATGTCAGATATTATAGATGATGTTAGGGTAAGCAAGATCCATACTCCAAGATTTTAGATGAATAAATGGTACTAATGGATGGTTGGCCGGCAACGAAAGGATGAATTGCAATGTATCAATAATGATATGCATTGAGGACGAATATACATCGTGTTCGTATAGGTATGTGATACCAATATTTCGATTCATATCCTGATTCAAAATACTATGAAATATTTAAGAAAAGTATCACACTGGTTTTTCCTCCTTTGGTGTCCAATTAACATTGCAAATGAATCAAAATAATTTATTGACAAGAACAAGGTCGCCCATATTTTCTTCTAAGGCTACTGACATACAAAAAATGGTCAATTGAAAAAAGAAGTAGTAACAAATAATTGCATTCTTCCTTTATTACTTATATATTTTATAGAAGTATATTTGAATTCACATTAATGTGCTAATTTGTGTGACCAATAACGATTGATGTGATGGACAAAGAGAACATAAACTTCAAGTGTGGTCAATATTTTTAATTTACTACTTGGTGAAGAAAGAAATTTGGAAAATTTGTGAAAAATACATCAAGGGACAAGTAGGAATGTATGAGATAAGCTATAGATTGGTTGATAATTACACATTGCAGCTTACCAATAACCTAATTTACTTAATAGATCATTTATCCATAATGCAATATTATTTTCTACACTATTTTCTATAATTTGAAATGTCTATCAAACACTAATACGGAAAAGCTTATACACAGAACCTTAGGGCGCTACTGCTAATTAGCAGTAGCGCGTGCCACAAAGAGGCGCTACTGCTATCGACTTAGCAGTAGCGCAGCTCGGTAAAACAACGCTACTACTAAAATTGCCCTACCATTCCCGCCACACTAGGTTTAGCAGTAGCGCGTCCCGCTTAACCACGCTACAGCTATTTTAATAGTAGTAGTGTGCTTTTTGTGCAGGGCGCTACTGCTAAGTTTGAACCTGGCCACATGGCGAGCCCCACTTAGCAGTAGCACCCCGCCCAGAGGCGGGCTACTGCTATCTTATTAGCAACAGCGCGTTTTACACCAAGCGCTACTGCTAAGCCGCAGCCACCACCTTTTCCCTCCCCCTCCCCCATCCTCTGTTCCTTCACTTTCCCTAGCTCCCACCTCCTCTCTCCCTCACTTTGCTTCTTCCTCACTACTTCTGCCCCCCCCCATTACTCTCCTTCTTCTACCTATCTTTCTCTCTCTTTATTGCTCCTAGCTAACTACACCACCTCCATTAATGCATCTCCCTCCACTAGTTGTACTTATCTCCTTCCCAAACTAGCTAGGTAGATCTAGCATTTAGTAAAGTGACCTATGTACTTCGCTAACTAGATCTAGCCTTGTCAAGAAGAGCTTTGTCCACTTTTGATCTTTCCATAGGTGTGTGTGGCGACACCGATCGACATCATCATCACCGTGCTTAATCTAGAGATAGGTGATTAAAAATTTGTGGTTTTGCAAGAGTGGAAATATGTGTATGTGTGTGATATGACATAATCGGGCGATATGATGGAAATTGTGTGTGTGTGGCATGAGTTGCCGCCGAATTGTGCTTGTGAGTTGCCTATGTTCTGCCGAAATGTCGATTTATTTCTGTTTTGGCGAATTTCAGGCAAACTCTATATGTCCTATTTTTAAGGGAAGGTCATGCCAAATTTTTGTATGAATTTGATGCATGCATGCATTTTTATAATCATTTTGTTTATTATTACCATGCAGGCGTTCATGATAGTCAGTGGAACGATGGTGGACAGGTGGTTGCGGTCGGCGGTGCAGGACACGAAATAAAATAAGCGGACAGAGAATTTGTGTCCGTGTCGAAGATGCAAAGGAGGAGTTTCGCTCGACCCCTATGACGATGGTCGTGTGATGGCGCACCTGCTCATGACTGGTTTCATGGATGGCTATACTCGGTGGATAATTGAAGAGGATGCCAACGGGGCAGGAAATGATGACACGGGGCAAGACAAAGAGATGACCGATAATGGCGGCGGAGAAGGGGCCGGACATGGCGGCGGGGAAGAGGCAGGACATGGCGGCGGAGAAGGGGTCGGACATGGCATAGAGAAAACATGGACTCCACGCCGCAGACTTCGTCGGTACTAAGTTCAATCGTGTGGGACCCTCATGTTCAAGAATTGCTTCGCAAGGAGACGAGTACTGACAGAGCTGCTTCTAGAGAGGAGGCCAAGCTGCAGCAACTGGTGTTAGACTCGAACACTCCATTGTATGATGGTTGCGATCCTGAGGTGACCCGCTTGAGTTTCAAGCTCGAACTTCTGAAGACGAAGGCTAAAAGAAATGGACGGACACTAGCCTCGATGAGCTTCTCAAGTACCTAAAGGATGTTCTTCCCACCGGGAATCTTTGTCCTACTAGTGTGGATGAGGGTCAAGAAGATCGTTTTCCCTCTTGATCTACCGCACGTTAGATACCATGCATGCATCAACGATTGCATAATTTATTGGAAGGAGCACACGAAAAAAACCAGCTGTGCGGTGTGCAATGCTTTTCGATACAAGAAGGCCGGGAAGAAATCTCCCCAGAAAGTTGTATGGTACTTACCGATCACTCCATGTCTGCAACGTTATTTTGTAGATCCCAAAGAAACAAAGCTCATGTGTTGGCACGCGGAAAGGAAAAATCCCGACGATGGAGATGATCCAAAGCTGAGACACCTCATGGATGGAAGCCAGTGGAGAGCCTTCAACGGCGAATATCGGTATTCCGCATGTGATGCAAGGAACATCGTGCTTGGCGCGTGAACCAATGGCATGAATCCGTTTGGCAACCAGAACACCAACCATATCACATGGCCCGTGTTTGTATGGATGTACAACCGCCCCCCTAGTTGTGCATGAAGTCGAAGTACATACACGTGAGCATGCAGATTCAAGGGCCGAAACAACCAGGAAATAATATTAATCTGTATCTGGGGCTACTTCAAGAGGAGTTAGACACGTTACGAGAGACACCAGCCAAGACATGGGACGCCAGCAAAGCGAGTATTTCTATATGAGAGCTGCACTGATCACGACGGTGCACGACTATCTCGGTTACGGATATGTCGCAGGCTAGGTGTGCCATGGATATTGCGGATGCACGCGGTGCATGGATGATACGACGTCTCAGCAGCTAACGTCAACGAAAGATGGCAGGTCTGGGAAAATCGGGTACATGGGGCATCAAAGATGGCTTGAGAAGGACGACCCGTTGAGAAACTGTGGAGATCTATTCAATGGTGAGGCTGAGCATCGAGGACCTCCACGTAAGCGGAGCAACGCTGGAATTGATAAGGTGTTGAAAAACTAGGAACAGTGCCCCGCGCCGGGAAAGACGATGAAAAAGGCGGCGGAGCCGCTGCTTAAGGTATGGAAGACGAGGTCTGTTTTCTGGGACTTGTACTGGCACAAACTTGACACGCCTCATTGCCTTGATCAAATGCATATATGTAAGAATGTCCTTGAGAGCTTGCTTGCGACACTGATGAACATGTCGGATAATACCAAGGATGGGCAAGGCCAGAAAAGATTTGCAAGATTTGGAGATCAGGGCATATCTGCACATGCCACCCCATAAAAAGTCAGAGGAGACAGAGACGGAGACGGAGGCGCTGGAGAAAAGGGCAAAAAAGAAGGGAAGATGATTATTGCCCCCCTTCTTGCTTCACCTTAAGTCCGGCTGAGATCGATCAATTCTTCAAGTGCCTTACCGAAATCAAAGTTAGTTCTGGTTACTGTTGGAAGATAAGCAGATTTCTAGACACGAAGAAGAAAAGGTTTAGCGGGATGAAGTCCCATGACTGTCATGTGATGATGATGCAGATACTACCTGTTGCCCTTAGAGGGATAATGGGCAAGCACGTCCTTGACACGCTTATTGGTCTCTGCAACTTTTTCAACGTCATCTCTCGAAAGTCGATCAGTGTGAAGCAGCTCCGAAGGCTACAGGAAGAGATCGTTGTGATACTAAATGAGCTTGAGATGTACTTCCCGCCCGCGTTCTTTGACGTCATGGTGCATCTGTGTGTCCATATTGTGGACGACATAATAGACCTGGGGCCGTCATTCCTGCACAACATGATGCCGTTCAAGAGGATGAATGGGATCATCAAAGGATTCGTTCATATCATGTCCCATCAGGATGGATGCATCGTCCAGGGCTATCTGACACAAGGGTGCATCTCTTTCTGCGAGAATTTTCTATATGGTGCAGACCGGCCGCCTGGTGTTGGTTTGCCCGTTAAGAAGCACGTTGGGCGGCTCGAAGGAGAAGGTCACTCCAACGGTCATAGGGAACTGCATGTGGCCTACTCAGATCGATGCAACGACTTTGACAGAGCAAACCTGGTAGTGCCACAACACCTAGACCAGGTAGTTCCTTTCGTGACACTGCACAAAGAAACTATCGCAAATAAGTATCGTGAGCGGGGGGTATGCAGGACATACACCGAAGTTACTAGAGAGCACAACTCCACTTTGTTGCATTGGTTCAAAGAGCATATTCTTTCTAATCCCCCGGAAGAGGGCTCTAAGGACGGATTGCTCATATACGCCTTAGCACATGGCCCCTCGCCCAACCTCGTCACCTATCAGGCATATGATATCAACGGATACACGTTCTACATGGAGGCCAAAGATATGAACAATGATTTTCAGAACTCAGGGGTGACGATGGAATGCATGACCGACAGCGACAACAGCGCAACTGAGAGTTTTTACGGAAGGGTCGAGGAGATCTGGGAGCTTGACTACTCTGGACCGCACAGCGTGACGATGTTCCGTGTTAGATGGGCTAAGAATTTCGAAAGAGAAAACCGGTATTTCACTACCATGACTATACCCGACGCCAAGAGCGCTACCGTGATCGCCATCGCAAAAAATGAGCCATGGATACACTCTAAGCACGTTACACAATGCTTCTTCATAACCGACCCGAGCAATCCTAGCCGTGTTGTCATGAGGAGAGGCAAAAGGAATATCATTGGAATGGATGGAGTCGCCAACGAGGAAGACTACGACCAGTATGGCCACCTAATTAGGGAAGATGACGATGACAATGAAGTATATGGCAAAAGAAGAATCAATACTACATTATATAAGAAAGATCATACTCCATGGAAAAGGAAAGGTCACAATGAGGGGCTCAATTATTCATCAACGAACAAGACGTCGACGCAGAGAAATCGTTATCGGTCAAATGATGTAATATATATGTTCCTATTTTGTGTACACACTTATCCGTTATGTATGGGTCAAATGATGTAATATATATGTTCCTATTTTGTATACATACTTAACCGTCAAATAATGCAATATATATCGCCTTAGTTATATACATTGTATCACCTTCCCTTCGTTCCTCCTCTTGGAAAAAAGGAAGAGAAAAGAAAAAGAAGAAAAGAAAAGGAAAATATAATAAAGGAAAAGAAAATATAAGAAACAAACTTGCGTTCAAGAAAAAAGCAGCTGAGGACCTGAAAAAAGCAACTGAGGAGAAAAATGAGTTGCTATAGTAGGTAGTCGCTGTAGTTGTAAATGCCTGCAGGAATGATTTCGCTACTAACTCGATCCCGGCTATCATCAACTGGATGAAGAAAAATCCAGACAAGACGGTGCACCGTACTCTACTTGATCAAAGCCCATAAGGTGGCCTCGGGAAATGCGGTGATAACGAAGCCCTTGGAACTCACGTTCCATGGTCAGGCGATGCCCGGTGGGCACTTCAGGGTTACCTTGTCGAGTGTGAAATTGGGGCACGAGGATTTGCCTCCTCCAATACAGCTAAGGGGAGAGGACGACGAGTCATCGCCGCGGCTTGGAAACTGCAAGGGTTGGGTGCTGCTATGGCCGAAGAATCTTCTTCGTTTGGAGCCGGCTGAGAGCACACCAATAACTACACAGCAACAAGCAGGTATGAAAACCACCACCCCGCCTACGCAATTACCAGCGCCTGTAGTGTTGGGTGAGAGCGGCGGACGACGTGAGGAAGGGGAGGGGTCCAATAGTGGCTGAGGTAATCGCCCCCGTAGAACAAAGAATGGATGATGACATGGACGAGGATGACCCTCTTCGGTTCCTCAATACATGCGCCTATGATGGTGACTTAGATATGATGAGTCAGCCATATGACGTCTCAGGCAATCAGCATGATGATGAGAATATGATGATCTGCCCGGGAAGGAACGTCCTAGCATGGTTGCACTAGTAGAAAACGGAGCTTTAAAACCGGTTTGTAAGGGCCTTTAGTGTCGGTTCCCCCCCCCCCTTAGTACCGGTTCGGCACGAACTGGCGCTAAAGTGCCACCACGTGGCGTGAGCTCACGCCCTGGTATGGGGGACCTTTAGTACCGGTTGGTGTTACCAACCGGTACTAAAGGATTTTTTTTGAATTTTTTTTTGAAAATTTTGGAATTTTTTTTTGATTTTTTATTATTTTTAATTTTTCTGAATTATTTGATAATTTAGTCTCTAATCACCTCTCTTAACTGCTCAAGTGTGGATCACTCATTCCAAATCATCTAACTTTCCGACCGGTCACCCATCCCTCTCAAGATTCAGCCCGAGCACGCTTAACTTTCGGGTTCTATTCTCCTTCGTTTTCAAGTCTGCACTTGTTGTTTTCCTGACAATGGTAAGATGTTAATCCTATTAACCCTTAGGAGTTTAGCTTGAGCATGAAGCCACACATTTCACCGTTTGAGTTTGAAACTATTATTCTAAAAAAGCAGTAATTATTTAGTAACGCTAATATTTCTTGAATAAGTTTGACCATAGTTTGACCACAATTTGACCATAGTTTGACCATATTTGACCAAAATTCAAAAATTGAAATAATTATTTAGTAATACTAATATTCTTGAATAATTATGTAGTAACATTAATACTTCTTGAATAAGTAGTTTGACCAGATTTAACCAATTTTTTTAGAAAAACTGAAATTTGACCATATCTTTTTTTCCTTTTGGAATTTGAGGATTCTAAAAAATTCCAAACAGGCCGTAGGCGGTCTCCATCGGATGCGGATTTTCGTGCTGAATTTTTTGATATATTATACGTTTTTTTCGACATCGTATGCAAAAGTTATAGCCGCTTTACATTTTCCCTACACTTTTTGCAAAACATGTCCAAATTTAAGTTTTCAAATTTTCCTAACTAGTAGATGTAGTAATATAACTACCTCTCGAAAGATTTTATTTTCTGAAGTTTTTATCATTTTCTTTTGATTTTTTCAAAATCGAAATGGCGATACATGTGGGGGTAGAGTTTGAAAATTGCCCTATAGTGCCGGGTTTGTGTCTTCAACCGACTATAGGTTAAGACTCTGTAGTGCCGGTTGGTGACGCAAACCGGTACTATAGGTTAGACCTTTAGTACCGGTTTGTGTCACAAACCGTCACTAAAGGGGCTCGTGGGGCCCTGGCCTGACGCCAGCCTGCCACCACCCCTTTAGTACCGGTTCGTGGCACGAACCGATACTAAATGTTCATTACGAACCGAGACTAATGCATAGCCATTCGAACCGGCACTATTGATCACATTAGTGCCGGTTTTTTTACAAAGCGGCACTAATGTGCTTAACGTTTGACCCTTTTTCTACTAGTGTTGATTCCAAGAAGTCTCTCTTCATGCAGTCCTCATAGGACACGCCTGAAGATGCCACCTCAACACAGGCTCAACTAGCTGAGGGTCGTACCATGCTTATCCCGACAACACTGGGGCAGGGGTTAAGGAAGGGTCTGGAAGGTGAGCTCAAGAAAAAGGAGAGGAGGAGACCGGCAAAGAAAGGCTTGCTGCCTACAAACAAGCCAAAGCACATAACAGCCAGACGGTAAATTTTGAAGAGCGTGTAACCGTCAAAGGTGCCGCCATGTTCCATGTCACGGGCGAGCTGATGCTACCGCCGAAACCGCTGGAGGCAATATCAGGGGGTCTTACGAGACTGCACGACCATGTGCTGACGACTGAGAAAATCCTACTAGCCTCGAAGGATCCAGGATATCCAACATAGGCGGCTCGTGTGCCTAAGGGGAAGTGCTACGTCAACACAGCCCGCGGAGGTGTTCTTCCTGTGGTTTGAGCATATCTTCGAGATGTTACTGACAAGGCATCTCGATTTTACAATCGTTTGCCTTTTTGCGCTACATATGAGCTCCGTCATGAAGAGAGAAGAAGTCCCGCAAATTTGTGTGACGGATCCATACTACATGCACGAGTCCTTCTTGAGTCTCGGCGACTTTGAGCGTATAAGTGCTAGGGAGTACCTCAAAAACTTCATGGTACAGAATAAGGACCAGGAAATTGTCCTCCTGCCTTATCATCCAAAGTAAGTTAGTGTCGGACAACCCTTTCGTACATTTCAATCATTCCTTTTCGCTCACATGGAGAATAATTTGAGGTGTTTTTTCCCCACAGCAATGGGCGCGCCATCCTTATCGTTCTTTACCCGCTAGTCTTCCGCGCCGTGTATTTCGACCCTACCAGAAACTACGAGAAGGACTACACCCATGTAATGAATATTCTAGATTATGCTCTCCAAGGCAGTTTGAGGGGTGGCCACCTGCAGATCAGGAAACAAATGAACAAGAAGACGGGTTTCTCGCATAAAACTAACTTTTGTTGCATCCATGTCCCAAAACCAAGCAAGAATGATGGATTCTACCTCCTCCATCTCATGATGGAGTTCAGAAGGGATCACAAAAGCTTTGCATGACAAGGAGAAATGATGATCATATCCGCAAGTGGGTAGAATCTCATGGAGAAGCGGATTATAAACTTAGAGATGACTTCTTTCGCATCCAGAGGGACATTGCGGCGATCATCATGAAAGAAGTCGTCGAAGAGAAGGGGATGTTCCACCACGGCCCTATATCGCGAGCTGACGTCCGAACTCGCATAGGCATGCAACGTCAAGACCTGACATCATTCAAGAAGCTAGGTTGCATCCTTGATGATATGGAAGGATGGAACTTCTAGTGATTTACGATGTCGATGATGATGATATGTGTCGGTTGAACTTGTATACTTTCTGTAGCAATGAAACTTTGTGATGTCCACGGTCCCAGCCGAACTTGTGTAATGCTACTTTGTTAGTTTGGGTACGATGACCTGCTTACCTCTAGTTAATTAGTTTCCGTACGTTGAAATAGCGTTGATTATTTATATGTTTACTATATGTTGCATCTAGTTGCTAACCCTTTTTTTCGTGTTTCTCAAGTATATTTTGTTGCATATAACTGTACATTCTCTTGATGAAGATGCAGTGATATGTCGTGTACAAAGGGAAGGTTCCGGGAATGTATGACGAGTGGCTTGAGTGTCAGGTGCAATTGGAGGGGGTCTCGGGCGCCAGCCATAAAGGCTTCAAAAGCAGACAAGAAACAGAAGCTAGTTACTTGAGGTTCAAGCTAGCGCGAGAGAGAACTCATAACCGTCGCCTCATGTACTGCATAGTTTCGCACTCACTCATAGTGATAGCTCTTCTCGCGTATATCATTGCTTAGATGGATGACGATGTAGTTGCAAGTATTCGAGACTTGTATCGCTATTTTCGAGATGATGACGAGAGACCACTTTGTGTTGGATGATGATTATGATGATGACATGATTTGATGAGACTATTTGTACGTATATGCTCTGATTACATTTGTATGTGTATGATATGCTAAAAATTACTGTATAAAGCCTGTTCAAATAAAAAACAAATATGCGGAAATAAAATATCATAAACAAATAAAACTAACAGTAGCGAGGGGAATAAAATTAGTAGCAACGCGCTCTTACCAATAGTGCGGCTTACTTCAAAGCGCTAGAGCTATTAGCAGTATCGCTTTCCTGTAAAGCTCGCTACTGCTAACTATGTATAGCAGCACGCGTCAACACACGCTACTGCTATAAGTTAACTATGTGTGACGCCCGGGTAATTAGGCTAAAGTAATCCCACGTTAATGATGTCACATCACCACGGTTACAGTTGTTAATCTCGTGTTAGTTCAAAATCGATTCGAAAATTCAAACTTAAAATAAAGTCAAACGGTAAAGATTTTTCAAATATTAAAACTAAAATGTTGGGGAGTTGCCAAATAATGCATAGGTAATTATTGTGGAGAAACCACAATTTTATAAAATGTTTAAAGGCTCTAAAGTAATTAAAACAGCAGCTATGACAATTAATTAAATGCCTTTTATAAATAATAATAATGCAAACTATTTTAATTAGGTGTCAAACTTTTTGGGGCAGTAGAATAAATTATAACATTAATTTAGGAGTTGTATTTATATTTTATAAAACAGAAATTAAAAGAATAAAATAGAAAAGAAAATAAATAAAGAAAAGAAAACAGAAAACAAAGCAAAAAATAGAGAAAGCAACCCCCCCACTGGGCTCCGCCCAAGAGACCACGTGCCCAATCTGGGCCAACCCACCAGGCCCAGCCGGGCCTCCTTATCTCCCAACCGAACCCTAGCCTCACACCCCACTCCCCGCATGATCCCCACCTCTCCTCGCCTCCTCCTCCCCACGTTGGATCGAGCGGCGCCATTGTTCTCGACCTTGTCGCGCCATCGCCCGCTCCCGCTGCTCGACGCCACCACGCATGTCGCCTCCCACCGGACTGCCTCGTCTCCTCCTCGCCTCCCGATCTGGCGCCTTGTCATGGCGCTTGCCGATGCCACCGCCCGAGGACGACGCCGCCGCCTCCCGATCGCCACCTCGTCGCTGGCCCCTGCTGCCCTCCCCAACCACCCATCGCCTGCTCCTTTACGCGCCAATGTGAGCCCTGGCCCGCCGCTCTCTCTCCTCTCCTTCGCTTTCCCTGCCTTAGGACGCCCCCACTGCGCTGAGCTCCCGTGAAGCTTGTGGTCGCCAGGTCGTGGTCACGGCCGCATGAAGCCCCTCCCTGCGCGCTCACTCGCGCCTGCGTTTCGCCACGCCCGCAACCTTCCTCTCGCGCTTCGCACTCAAGGCTTCACGTCATGCCGCGACGCCCGACGATGCAACTCTACACCGCCTGTCGTGTTCTCCTCACATGCACTAGCTGCACCCCATCGGGTCCGGCTGCTCGCCGTGGCTCACAGTGTTGGCCGCGCCGCCCTCCCACCAGGCTCACGCTAACCGCTAACCCGCCTGCCTCCCCTCAGGACGCTGACCGCAGGGGCCCACGCCCCTGTTTTAATTTTAATAAGTAATAATACAAAAAATATAATAAATTTAATTAATTAATTAATTCACTAAATTAATTAAGTTAATTAATTAATTCACTAAATTAATTAAGTTAATCAAATTAACCTGTTAGTCTAACTAAGCAATAATTAGTTTAACCTAACCCTAATTAACTTAATAAAGGTATGATGTGTGGGTCCCACTGGCCCACACGCCGCTTGACCTACCAACCTCTTTTGACTACTGACATCATGCTGACGTCATGCTGACATCAGCAATCACTGTTCTAGATAATGTTGCATTAAAATAGTTAAATAAATCCTAAAAATGATTTAAATCTTTTAAAATTAATAGAAAATAAACCGTAGCTCAGATGAAAATACTTTCTACATGAAAGTTGCTCACAATGACGAGACGAATCCTGATACGCAGCCCGTTCGTCCGCCACGCACCCCTAACTTATCAAACTCGCAACTTTCCCCCTCCGGCTCCTCTGCCCGAAAACGCGAAACACCGGGGATACTTTCCCGGATGTTTCCCCCCTTCACCGGTATCACCTTTTACCGCGATTGGGCACCCCTAGCACCGCTCTTTGTCATGTCTTGCGTCGTCTTGCTTATGTTTGCACTGTATTTATTGTTTCTTCCCCCTCTTCTCTCCGGTAGACTACGAGACCGACGCCGCTGCTACCCAGTACGACTACGGAGTTGACGACCCCTCTCTCTTGCCCGAGCAACCAGGAAAGCCCCCCCTTTGATCACCAGATATCGCCTACTCTTCTCTATACTGCTTGCATTAGAGTAGTGTAGCATGTTACTGCTTTCGGTTAATCCTATTCTGATGCATAGCCTGTCATTGTTGCTACAGTTGTTCCCCTTACCTGCTATCCTATTGCTTAGTATAGGATGCTAGTGTTTCATCAGTGGCCCTACATTCTTGTCCGTCTGCCATGCTATACTATCGGGCTGTGATCACTTCGGGAGGTGATCATGGGCATATACTATATACTTTACACTGTTACTTTACCTGTGATACTGTTCGGAGATGGGGGCTGAAAGGAAAGGTGGCTCCATCCGGGTAGAGGTGGGCTTGGGTTCCCGACGGCCCCCGACTGTTACTTTGTGACGGAGCGACAGGGCAGGTTGAGACTACCTGGGTGAGAGGTGGGCCTGGCCCTGTTCGGCATTCGCGGATACTTAACACGCTTAACGAGATCTTGGTATTTGATCTGAGTTGGGTCGTTGACCTTATACGCACTAACCGCCACGTGGGACAAGTTATGGGCAACCGCGCCGTGGTATCACCAAGCATTTCGTGACGTCAACGACAGAGCGGCGCGCGCCGGATTGGACTGGAACGCCTGCTAGGCTAGGTCTGCTTTCGGCCGCCCTCGCAACGTGCAGGTGTGCTAAGGGCGATGGGCCCAGACCCCTGTGCGCTTAGGTTTAGACCGGCGTGCTGACCTCTCTGTTATGCCTAGGTGGGGCTGCGACGTGTTGATCTTCCGCGGTCGGGCATGACCCAGGAAAGTGTGTCCGGCCAAATGGGATCGAGCGTGTCGGGTAATGTGGTGCACCCCTGCAGGGAAGTTAATCTATTCGAATAGCCGTGATCTTCGGTAACAGGACGACTTGGAGTTGTACCTTGACCTTATGACAACTAGAACCGGATACTTAATAAAACACACCCTTCCAAGTGCGGATACAACCCAGTGGTCGCTCTCTAACAGGGCATTGAGGAGGGGATCGCCGGGTAGGATTATGCTATGTGATGCTACTTGGAGGACTTCAGTCTACTCTCTTCTACATGTTGCAAGGCGGAGGTTGCCAGAAGCGTAGTCTTCGACAGGATTACATATCCCCCTCTTATTCTGGCATTCTGCAGTTCAGTCCACTGATATGGCCCTTTACACATATATTCATGCATATGTAGTGTAGCTCCTTGCTTGCGAGTACTTTGGATGAATACTCACGGTTGCCTTGTTCCCCCTTTTCCCCCTTTCTTTACCCGGTTGCTGCGACCAGACGATGGAGCCCAGGAGCCAGATGCCACCGTCGATGACGACTACTACACTGGAGGTGCCTACTACTACGTGCAGCCCGCTGACGACGACCAGGAGTAGTTAGGAGGATCCCAGGCAGGAGGCCTGCGCCTCTTTCGATATGTATCCCAGTTTGTGCTAGCCATCTTATGGCAACTTGTTTAACTTATGTCTGTACTCAGATATTGTTGCTTCCGCTGACTCGTCTATGATCGAGCACTTGTATTCGAGCCCTCGAGGACCCTGGCTTGTATTATGATGCTTGTATGACTTATTTATGTTTTAGAGTTGTGTTGTGATATCTTCCCGTGAGTCCCTGATCTTGATTGTACACGTTTGCGTGCATGATTAGTGTACGATTGAATCGGGGGCGTCACACTATGTATAGCGGGTGTCCATGCTACAGATACACCTAAGACCCGCGCTACTGCTAGACTTTTCCCTAGTAGTGAAATAGCATGTGAACAACTAAATGTGAAAAAAGCTACTACATAAGAAATCTAGCCACACAATTGCGCGGGTCACCCTGCTAGTTACGACGATGACAAATGGAAAAAGTGGTAACATGAATGTCTGCTACGGTGTGTGAACATTTTCTTTCCCATTGCAGCGCACAGGCATATTTGATAGTACATCTTTACATGTGAAGCTAAACATGCCAATGGACAAATTTATTGTAGCCTACCTTTCCTCCTCCCATCCTCTTACCCCCTCCCACCACCCTCTCGTGACCAAATCATCCATCTACAAATTGGTCGGCAAACTCCGCATCCGCACGCTGACAAACTATATTTCACTATTCTTTTACCTTTTTTATGATTTCATCAAATACTTTTCACTATCACTGTAAGTCATTTTTGAAGTATACGTGAAGTAATCTAAGAAGCTACATGAGTTGGACGAAACATTTTCTGTTGATCTACTAATTTTATATAATATTTCATTTTTAAAGCAAACTCTATTGTTATTTTTATTTCGAAGATATCTAATTTTTTTTGTGAAGTGAACAAAAGTAGATGCTAATGGACCGCTCAAATGGCCAGCCGACATTTAACTTGTTTTTCTTTTCAAGAAACATTTAACTTGAGCTTAAGGCAAGGCTAAAGGCCTGAAGCGGAGAAGTACACATTTGCATCGCGTTCGTTTCCTAAAAAGAAAAAAAATTGCATCGTGTTCGTTTCTTAAAAAAGAAAAACATTTGACTGAAATTCAAATTTCCCGCCGGAAGCCTCTCCGATTGGTAGCCACGGTACACACACGCCACCTAGTCGTCGACAACAAATAGAGGCTCCTTCATCTGCAACCTTCTGCACCTCTGCCATTCCAGAAGGGGATGGCAAATCGGGTCGGCCCAGGCGCGAGAGAGACCAGAACATCGTTTTCCTCGTTTTTATGTTTTTTGATTTCCCTTTTTTGCTTTATTTGTTTATTTTTCTGTACAGTTTAAAATATTTTAAATAAATATATTAAAAAATAATCTACAAAAATATTTTAGATATGTTTAACAAGTATTTGAAAAATGTTGAACAAGTATTTGAAAAATGCTAATCAAGCATTCTAAATAAAAAAGTTGAAAATTACTTCAAAAATGTTGAACAAGTATTTGCAACATATTGACATGTATATAAAAATGTTCATCAAGCACTTGAAAAAAATGGTGAACAAGTATTTGAAAAATGTAATAAAGCAGATGACAAATGTTAAATGTGTGTAAAAAATGTCTGACCTTGTAGTAAAAAATGGAGAATTTTGTTGATCATGTATATAAAAATGTTAATCAACACTTTGAAAAAATGTTGAACAAGTATTTCCAAATGTCAATGAAGCATTTAAAAAATGTTAAATATCTATAGAAAGAATGTTGACCACATATTAAAGAAATGATTAATCTTTTTGATCATGTGTATAAATTTTTTGATGATGCATTTGGAAAAAATGCTGAATAAGTATTAAAAAATGTTGAATGAGTATCTGTAAAATGTTGAACAAATATTTTAAAAATGCTGAACAAGAATAAAATGTTGAAAAAGTAATTAAAAATGTCGAGTAAGCGTTCGACAATGTTGAACGTGTATACAAAAAATAGAAAAATAGAGAAGAAAAAAGAAACCAAACAAAAATGGAGAAGAACTCTTATCCTCCTGTCGGCGCCGCTGCCGGTCCGCCCCATCTCCAATGGCCTCTACACCATGGAGGTGCAAAGGATCTCGCCCCTCTCCCCGGCCAGTGGGAGGGACCCCGTTCTCGTTTTTGTTAGATGCAGTGTCTTGGTTGGGGCTGTGTGGCGGTGGCGATGTTTCTTAGTACGAATAATGTCTCCCACATTCTATCCCTGTCCCGATGGTGCGCCTAGCATCGTCGGAGGGCGCGTGGAGGTTTGTCTCTGTCGGATCTCGCGGGATTTGGTTGGTGCTGATCTTCGGTGGATCTATTTGGATATGGTCTTCGTTCGCCTTCGTTTGGGTGTTTACAGGTTTGACCCTTCCAATCTACGACTTTCTTCATCGACGATGGCTGCTACTCGGGTGCACTGGTCCTATGGGGTCTTAACACGATGACTTCCCGACTGTCTATTATAACAAGGTTTGTCCGGCTCCGGTGGTGGAGGGGCGATGACGGCGGCGCGCCTTCGGCTCGATCTAGTGCTGGTAGTCGTCGCTAGGTGGTCCACGGACATGGTTATATTTTTATTACCTATGTTGTTCTTTCTACTACCATGATTGAAGATGAACAGATTGGAAGTCTCTCACCAAAAAACCAAAAAAACGAAGGAAAAAAGATGAAAACCCCACAAAAACAAAAAGAAAAAAGAGAAAAAAAACCCGAAGAAACCAGGTTTTTTTTAGGCAATCTCGCGAAGCTTTTATTTCAAACCGTCACAACGTTTACGTGGACGAAGGGAATTCCCTCTGGTTGGCCTAGCCAAACATGACGACCAGGCCCTAACTTTAAAGCATGCTTTGCTAAATTGTGAGCCTCCTTATTGGAGCTCCTAAATTCGTGAACTATATTACATGAAATAAAAGACGTAGCCATCATCTTGATCTCCTCGATGATAGCTCCGTAAGCTAAACCACTCCCCTTCTTGATTTCTGACACAACACCTTGGCAATCTGAGGCTAGATGTACTCGGTTCACGTTCAGCCAGTGCTTCAAGGGTTGCTGCCTCGTTCTGATTTCTGAACACATAGGCTGATGCACCAAGAAAAACACCGTCGCTGTTTCTGCATATTGTGCCCACTGTTCCATGGTTTCCTCCCCTACTTACTGCTGCATCAACATTCAGTTTCATAAAATTCTCAAGTGGTGCTATCCAACCCGACCGCCCAGCTACTGGCATCCCATGGAGCTCTTTCGTTCGGGACATCATAGAAAGTTCTCCCAGATAAGAGTTAATGAAGCCATGAACTGCAAACGGGCTTTTGAAAATATCTTTGTATATTGCCTTGCGCTTCGCACCCCAGATGGCCCATAGAGTGATTGCAAACCTGATAAACTCCTCCGGTGATAATGATCTACCCATGGTAAAGATCCAATCCTTTGCACATTCCTGCTGATTAATACTCATTTGATCCAGAATAGCTTTGGATGAAAGCGCCCACGTGCTTCTTGACATAGGACAGTCCAACAAAGCATGTCTCCATGAGTCATGAACTCCACACAAACTGCATGCTGCAGTTGTGGCCATGTTTCGCCTATGCAACACTGCTGTCGACGGGATCGAGTTCTTTGCTAATCTCCACAAGAAAACCCTGACCTTGGACGGGACCTGCACCTTCCACAACGATTTCCATTCTGCTCATTCCGCTTCTACATTTGACGTCCCCTCTTGACCCTCTAGCCACGCTTCTCTGTTCAGCTTCGTGCGGAGGAGCATACGGTAAGTTGAGCTTACTGAAAAGTGGCCCCGAGGCTCTCCGCTCGAAGCCCAAAAATCAGAAACCTTCCGAGTGCATAAAGGTATTTTTACAATCGCATCCGCATCAAAAGGTGTGAAAACAGCCCGCACAAGCTCTTCTCTCCAAGTATCAGTTGCTGTTTCTATGAGTTCTGACACACGTCGAGGTGGGTTCTGAACCAAGGAAGCAATCGGCCTTCTGAAAATCTCTCTTGGGATCCAGTTATGATTCCATATGTCTGTCTCCTCTCCATCACCTATACGCCTAATAATTCCTTGAGCAACTATATCCCTTCCATCTAGTATACCTCTCCAAATTTGCGATGGGTGTGAGCCCAACTGTGCCTCCCAAAGAGAACTATCAGGGAAGTATATAGCCTTCAAAATTTTCACACTCAACGACTCTGGATCATCCATCACCCTCCATGCTTGCCTAGCCAAGAGAGATAAGTTAAAAAGCTCTAAATCACGGAATCCCATACCTCCCATATATTTTGGCATGGTCATTGTATCCCATGCAACCCATGCTGGTTTCCTCCTACCTCCCTTGCTTCCCCACCAAAACTGTCGAATGATCGAAGTAACACTGTCACACAACCCTCTTGGGAGCCTGAAACAAGACATAGAGTAGACCGGAATTGCCTGGGCCACTGCTTTAATTAACACCTCTTTCCCTGCTGCTGACAGTAATTTTCCCATCCATCCTTTCACTTTCTCCCAAACTCTGTCCCTCAGATATTTGAAAGTACCATTCTTGGAGTGTCCCACCTCAGTTGGCATGCCCAGATAACGATCACTGAGAGACTCATTGTGCACCTGAAGTTTGTCCTTCACCCCATCCCTTATAGTTTCAGAGCACCCTTTACTAAAGAAAATGGATGATTTTGCATTGTTGATTTTCTATCCGGAGGCCCCACAATAGGACGTTAGTAGGTTTGATACCTTCTCTGCTCCCTCAACACTAGCCTTGAAAAGCAACAGGCTGTCATCTGCAAACAGAAGATGGTTAACGGCTGGGGCCATGAGTGCCACCTTAATACCTGCCAACAATGATGACTGAGAACTGGATTTCAGGAGGCACGAAAGGCCCTCTGCTGCAATCAAGAAAAGGTAAGGGGAGATGGGATCTCCCTGCCGAAGTCCTCTAGATGGGTGGAAACTCTCAAGTTTTTCCCCATTGAATAGAACTGAAAAAGAGACGCTGGAGACCATAGTCATGACTGTGCCAATCCAAGCATGTGCAAATCCCAGCTTGACCATGATGGCTCTCAAATAATGCCACTCCAATCTATCATAAGCTTTCATCATATCTAGTTTTAGAGCACAAAAACTATTGTTCTTTGATTTCTTCCTCTTCATAAAATGCAAGCACTCATAAGCACATATAATATTGTCTGTAATCAGTCTACCTGGCACAAAAGCTAACTGTTCTTGGGATATGATATCTGGAAGTATTTTGTACAGAACATTGCATAAACTTATCGGTCTGAATTGCGAGAGAAGAGTTGGATTGTTCACCTTAGGGATGAGTACCAAGATGGTATTGTTAATCCACTCAGGGCTCTCTTCCCCTCTCACAATCCTTAAAACAACATTAGTCACATCTTCTCCGCACACATCCCAGTGTTTTTGGTAGAACTGAGATGGAAATTTGTCAGGACCCGGAGCCTTTGTAGGGAACATTTGGAAGAGAGCAATTTTCACCTCTTCACGCGTGTATGGAGCACAAAGATCTGCGTTCATTGCTGTTGTGACCTTAATTGGGACATGTTCAAGTACCTCCTCAACTCCTTGAACCCCCTCAGATGTGTAAAGATTTTGATAAAAAGCATTCACCATCACCTTCAACTCCGCCGGATCGCTTACCCCCACACCCATTGTATTTTCAAGGGCCCTTATCATATTCTTCTTTCTTCTCAAACTAGCTCGTAGGTGGAAGAATTTTGTGTTCTTGTCTCCTGAAGAAAGCCATTCAGCTCGAGCCCGTTGCCTCCACATGATCTCCTCTCTGTGATAAAGCTCTACCAGCCTCTCATTGATTTTGATCTCAGCATGCGATGGTGCCAAACGCAAAGGATCCCACCTTAGCTCCTCTAATTTCAGTTTTAGTTTTCTGATCTCCCTCCTCACGTTTCCAAAAGATTGCTTGCTCCATCTTGTGATACCTTTGGAAACATCGGCCAATTTATCATGCAGCTGTTGTACAGTCACGCACGGTCCTGAGGCTGCCCATTCTGTACTCACGGCCCCTCCAAATCCATCATGTTTTTCCCACATCGCCTCATACCGAAAGGATCTTGTGGGTGTTTCCGCTTGAGTTCGGCCAAAGTCCAAAAAGATTGGGCCATGATCCGAGGTAGCCACTGCATGGTTCTCAAGACTCGCTAAAGGGAAGCGGGCCATCCACTGAGGATTAGCCAACGCTCTGTCCAATCTGCACCGAGTGTAGGTACCGTCTGTTACTTTCTTTTCAAATGTCCAAAATCTTCCTATATGTCCAATGTCCATTAGCATGCAAACGTCTGTTGCCTCACGGAACGCTTGGATTTGCGAATTGCTGCGTTGTCCAACACCCTCATGTTCGTCTGGACGCAAAACCTCGTTAAAATCACCCATACAAAGCCATGGTAATGAGCTCAACGTACTAATGTTTTTCAAACTGTCCATGTCTGATGCCGCAAATGAGTTTGAGACTCACCATATACACATGTCATTCTCCATATCTCTTGCCCCGGTTCCTCCACAGATACATCAAGATGATAGCAAGAATAACCCAAAACTTCAATCTTTATTTCATTATTCCAGAACAAACCCGAACCACCTCTTCTACCTTGACTATCAACTGCATAAGCTTTATCATAACCCAACGTATTTGCTAAATTTTCTACCCTATATCCTTCGATCTGTGTTTCAACAATGCATAAGAGGGTAGGGGAAAACTTCTTCGCAAACTCGCGAAGTTCTTGGACTGTCGTGGCTTTGCCCACGCCGCGACAGTTCCAACATAATGCACTCATTGGGCCCGGCGGCACTCCTCGAAGGAGCCCGCCAAATTCTTTACTACAGTGCTCGAGCTTCATTGTCTTCGCCTTCTTTCCTCGACCGCTTCGGGTCTCTGATTGGAGGAGGGCTAACCATGCTGCTACCCACCGGCACAGTAGCTAGTGCCGTTCGGTCTATCTCCTGCTGCTTTGTGACCTTAGTGCCTTTACTCAGTTCGTCCCGATCAGCCCTCTTCCTACTGTGATCATCCACTGCCCTCTCCTCCATCTCCGAGTAGACATCTTCCTCAAACTCAACATCTCTGTCATAATCCTTCCCATCGTCTCTGGCTGCACCTCTGTTTCCTCTACCCCTGCCTCCTCTTCGGCCTCCACGGCGACCCCTTTCTCCTCCAGGGCCCCGTCCTCTCCTCATGGACCAAGATGCACGCAAGTCCTTAAACACCAATGCAGACTTTGGGTGGATGCCATCACCATGCTCCTTGAAAGTATGGCCTAAGTGACCACAAACCGCACACCAATCCGGCAGCCTTTCGTACTTCACCCTGTAGATCTGTCTCCTTGTGTTCCTTATCAATGATACCGCATTCTTTAGAGGCCTGTATACATTGATCTTAACCCATACACGGTAAAAATTTCCCGTGAAATCATGTGAGCCTTTCTCAAAAAACATAACTTCCCCTACTTTTGCCGCCAGAGCAGGTACCAGGTGTGCATACAGATTTGGGACATTGTGTATCTGGATCCGTATATCCAAAGTGTCAAGCTTAACCTGAGATGGTTGGGTCACCCCGTCATAGGGAGTGATGATCACAACATGACCTCTAAAATTCCACGGCCCCTCTTGCATCACTCTTTCCCAGTCGCCCAGGCAGCTAAACTGAATTGCATACATATTCGCCTCCAGGGGTTTGAAGTTCACCTCATGCGCAAGATCCCAAGCTGCTCTCATGTTTCTGAAAAACCAGCTCTGACTGTAGGGTTTATCGATATGAACCCTACCTTGCCGCGTCCTGAGGAATAGATCCCTCCTCGACCACGACATCATCCATATCATCCTCACGCAGTCCAAGCTCTGCCATCATCTTCTCCAATTCTGACGCAGATGAGGAGTGATCGGCCGACGCCGATCCATGTCCCGTCTCCGCCGCCATACTTCAAAACCCTAGCCCGCAGATGTGAATCGCCGGGCTTCCGAGAACCAGTAGTACCCTACACCGGGCCGACTTCCAGGAGAGGAACGACAAGGACCTGAGGCCCCGGCCGCGCCTTACAGGCAGATCGACGGGAGGGAACAAGGTACAAACTCAACAGCGGTCGCGAGCGCCTCCGAGAGCAGAAAACCCTAACGAGAGGGAAGTAGCCCCACGATGATGAGAGGTCGAATCCGAGTCCCCCCCGAAGAAACCAGCTGTAGTAGCCTGAAGTAGAGCGCGCCCCTAGTTCTTACCATGAAGGGAACTTGGGTGTAGTGGTTAGTGTATCTTGAGTTCCCCCTGGAGACCTCAGTTGAGCCCTGTTTCTTGCCCATTTCTTTGCTCTTTTTTACACTGCGTGCGTGTGAATGGGTCGGCTCAATATGAGGCGAGGGAGGAAAAGCTTCAGCAATTGAAGCTGCTTTTATCGCTTAAGGCGATAAATAGTCACTGCCCTCCAAATGCCAGGTTGTCGTCATGTGTAGAACTAGTGATGACGATGTCGAATCACACCGCCGCTGGCCTATTAGTCACGCGCAAGGTTCCATCGTCGGTGCATTTTCACGTGGTTCTACTAGGCGACGACGTGCTCGATTTCCTGCCACGATCTGCGGATCCATAGTAGTGGCGGAGCTTGATGGGGCCAAAGGGGCCCATTGCCCCCTAATCTAGGAAAACTCTTAAGTGTATCCATAATATTATTAGGCTTAACTGTCCTAGATTTTTTAGAGTTATTGTATAACTTATCTACTTCGCCCCCTCCAGTCTGATTAGCCCCCTCAATAATCATCATCAAGCTTCGCCACTGATCTGAGTCCTGCCGGAGTTTCTTGCTTTGTAGTGCAATGGAGAGACATACGGTTCCAGGCTGAGCAGAGAAGGACTATCGAGTCTCCTTTTTTTCCTTACAAATATCAAAGATTGCATCGTCGTGGTCACATTTTTGTTAGTTATCATCACATCTTTGTTAGGGATTCAGTCGGTTATCTACTAGGGGAGGACGTGCTCGATTTGCGGCCGCGACATGAGGACGTGTGCCAGTAGTGGAGCTTTATGGGGCCAAAGGGGGCCATTGCCCCCTACTTTAGGAAAACTCTTAAGTGTATCTTTAATATTATTAGGCTTTAATGTCCTATATTTCTTAGAGTTCATGTATAACTTATCTTCTTCATCCTCTCCACTCGCCCCCTCAACAATCATCATCAAGCTCCGCCACTGATCTATGTCCTGCCGGAGTTTCTTGCTATGTAGTGCACTGAGAGACGTACTGTTCAAGGCCGAGCAGAGCAGGAGTATCGAGTCTCCTTCTTTTTCCTCCAAATAATATCAAAGATTGCATCATCGTGGTCACATTTCTGTTAGTTATCCCTTCTTTGTCAGGGATTCGGTCGGTTATCTGCTAAATGTTTGTTGAAAGATTGTAAGGTCGTCGTCATATTTCTACCATTCATCCCTTCTTTATTAGGGATTCAGTCAATTAATTATCTGTACAATTAGGAGGTAATTAAACTTTCGAATCTCTTTGTTGGATGTGTGCCTTCTACCATCCAGGATGGACATGTTCTGCATGTTTCCACTTGTTTTTTCTGAGAGAGAGATAAAGATGGACATCCAACAGTAGGGATGAAAATGGAGTGGAAACTTTCCGTTTTTCCGGAGGAAAAATGAAAACGGAGAGGAAATATGAAAACGGAAATAGAAATTTGCAAAACGGAAATGGAAATGGAATTTTCTGTGTGGAAACGGAAACAAAAATGAAACTGTGTTTCTCGGTGGAACAGACGTGGAAACGGAACTTTCCGCTTCCTTGAATATGAAATTTCCGTTTTTACTGTAGGCATATGGCTGCTTTATAGCCCAACCACGAAACAACACACAATGACACAATGAATAAAATGGATCATTTGAGGCCCAACTTCTACTACTACACATGTACTCAACTTGACCCTATACCAATTGTCTAGCACTAATACAATACTACGCTAAGTTGCTAAATAAAACATATTATTTTTTAGCCATGTTAAGAATTCATTAAATTTGTTTGTTTTCGTGTGTATTTATCTATGATTGAAGGGGGTTTTAAGTTCTGGTCAACGCCACTTCTGTTTCTGTGTCCATTTTGTATTTTCTCCTTGTCCGCTTCCACTAGTATCTGTTTCCGTATTCATTTTCAGGGTTTCTATATTCGTTTCCGCTTCTGCAAAAAAATTATGAAAGCAAATATAGTAGCATTCAGTTCCGTCCATTTCCGCTCCGTTTTCCTCCCTATCCATCAGCATCTTACCATATTTTTTATTTGTGCACATGTTTACAAGTTATGCCTGTGATTTACTTTACAGTTTTTTCCCTTTTTGCTTAGGATTGATTTACATAACTGTTGTAATATTAGTTTCGCAGTGGCAAGAAATATGTCGAGTAGTATTATTTTTGCTAACCCCATATATTAGTTGCATACGGTACTAAACACTGATAGTGTTTTGAAATTTTTCATCATACTAAGCCGTGTATATCTCATACACGGGAAAGGCAATTTAAACCACGGCGAACTGTAAGCCGAGTGTTACACTTGGCGTAGCTAGCACACTCGGCTTAGAATATTTCGGCTTAGGCGGTATAAGCCGAGTGTTTTATATTGGGAGCACCGCTTACAGGTAAGCTGAGAATAAAATGAAGGCACTCGGCAAACAGCGGCACCACGTGGCGAGGCTTTAAGCAATGTGTTATACTAAGCCGTTTGCATGGCAGAATTCAGGGTTTACATGTAAACTGTAATGCTCCTGTACGCTGTGTGCCTACACCGCTTCACGGCTTAGACCTAAGCCATGTACACCAGGAACGTCGTGTGGCGTTCACTCTTTACGGCTTACATCCAGAAATAAGTGAAGAAGGTCCCTATAAGCCTCCTCACAGATCAGTGAATCTCGGCCATTGGATCGGTTTCCTTGATGCGTTTATGGACGTCGGATCTGTTGGGGGGAACGTACACTGGTGGAAAAATAGGCTTCCGTCCAGCCGCATAAGTCGCGAAGCAGTAGGAACCGCGACTAATGGGACCTTTAGTCGCGGTTCTGGAGGTGAACCGCGACCAAAGGCCTGGGCCCAGGGCGCTCGGTGGCCAGCTGGCGACGTGGGGTCTTTAGTCGCGGTTTGCCGGGACAACCGCGACTAAAGGCCTTCGGCACCTTTAGTCACGGTTTGCCAGGCCAACCGCAACTAAAGCCCTCCCTATATATACCCATCCAGCAGCCAACACTTAGCCATTTGGAGCCATTCTCTTCACAAGTGGGTGTAGGTTTGCTTTTGGTTCCTCTTATGCACATAAGGTGTTTGATGAAATGCCCCAAGAGCATGAAACAAACATGACATGAAGTGTTCGAGCCACACTCCTCGATCGCGGTTAGCAACTTGATGAACCTTTGATGTGTCATTGATAAAATATGCATGTGTGTAGTTCATTGTTTAATTTATATTGTTTGTAGCTAGTTAGTTTAACAAATGCATGATGGTTAATTATATATTTTATATTATAATAATGCAGATGAATCGGCAATGGATGTACGGTAACCGACTCTCCGGCGAGTTCACTACGGGTTTGAAAGATTTCCTCGTAGTGGCTAATGCGAACAAGCGGGGGTTTTGTTATCTGTCCATGTGTTATCTGTAAGAATCGGAAGGGTTACTCTTCCTCAAGAGATGTTCACATGCATCTGCTTCGGCACGGTTTCATGCCAAGCTATAATTGTTGGACCAAGCATGGAGAAAGAGGGGTTATAATGGAAGAAGATGAAGAAGGGGATGATTTCATGGATGAAAGCTATCTTGCTCATATCGGTGATACTTTCATGGAGGATGCTGAAGGTGAAGGGAAGGTGAAGAAGAGGCACGTGATGATCCCTGTTGATGATCTTGGTCGGACCATTGCTGATGCACGGAGACGCTACTGGAAACTGAAAAGGAGAGGGAGAATTTGGATCGCATGTTAGAGGATCACAGTAAAGGCGCTGTACCCCGGATGCGATGATGGTCTGAAAAAGCTGGGCTGCACTGGATTTGCTGAAATGGAAGGCGAGAGGCAGGTGTAGCTGACTCGGCATTTGAAAACTTGCTGAAAATGTTGAAGAATATGTTTCCAAAGGATAACGAGTTGCCCGCCAAGACGCATTTAAGCAAAGAAGGTTGTCTGCCCTCTAGGTTTAGAGGTTCGAAGATACATGCATGCATCAACGATCGCATCCTCTACCGCAGAATACGAGAATTTGAATGAATGCCGGTATGCACTGCATTGCGTTATAAGATCGAGGCGATGACCCCGGTGACGATGTTGAGGGCCGTAAACCGGAAGAGGGTTCCCGCCAAGGTGATGTGGTATGCTCCTATAATACCACGGTTGAAACGTCTGCTCAGGAACAAAGAGCATGCCAAGTTGTTGCGATGGCACAAAGAGGAACGTAAGTCGGACGGGGAGTTGAGACACACCTCAGAAGGAACGCAATGGAGAAAGATCGACAGATGGTTCAAAGATTTTTCAGCTGACGCAAGGAACATAAGATTTGCTCTAAGTACTGATTGCATCAATCCTTTTGGCGAAAGCGTAGCTCCAGCCATAGCACCTGGCCCGTGACTCTATGCATCTACAACCTTCCTCCTTGGTTGTGCATGAAGCGGAAGTTCATTATGATGCCGGTGCTCATCCAAGGTCCGAAGCAACCCGACAACGACATCGATGTGTACCTAAGGCCATTAGTTGATGAACTTTTACAGCTGTGGGGTGGTGTCCGTGTGTGTGATGAGCACAAACAAGAGGAATTTGACCTACGAGCTTTGCTTTTCGTAACCATCAACGATTGGCCTGCTCTTAGTAACCTTTCGGGACTGTCAAATAAGGGATACAATGCATGCACGCACTGCTTACATGAGACTGAAAGTGTACATTTGCCAAATTGTAAGAAGAACGTGTACCTTGGGCATCGTCGATTTCTTCCGAAAATTCATCCGAAGAAAGAAAGGCAAGCATTACAACGGCAAGGCAGATCACCGGCGAAGCTCGCGGAACGACCGGTGCTGAGGTATTTGATATGGTCAAGGATTTGAAAGTCATCTTTGGAAAGGGTCTGGCGGACAATCAGTTCGAAGGGAGCCGACGGGCACGCAGCCATGTGGAAGAAGAAATCTATATTCGGGAGCTAGAATATTGGAAAGTCCTAGATGTCTGCTTGCAATCGACGTGATGCACGTTCTGAAGAATATTTGCGTGAACCTCCTAAGCTTCTTGGGCGTGTATGGGAAGACAAATGATACAAAGGAAGCACGGCAGGACCAGCAACGTTTGAAAGACCACGATGACCGGCATCCGAATGGTTTCAAGGTCGTGCCAGCCACGCTCGACCAAAGAAGAGAAGGTCATCTTTTTGAATGCCCGAGCAGTATGATGGTCCCGTCTGGATTCTCGTCAATATAAAGGGAATAATAAACATGGCGGAGAAAAAGTTCCAAAACCTGAAGTCTCACGACTGCCACGTGATTATGACGCAATTGCTTCCAATTGCTTTGAGGGGCTCCTGCCGAAAAATGTTCGAGTAGCCATTGTGAAGCTATGTGCATTCCTCAATGCAATCTCTCGAAGGTAATCAATCCAGAAGTTCTACCACGGTTACTGAGCGATGTGATCCAATGTCTTGTCGATTTCGAGTTGGTGTTCCCGCCATCCTTCTTCAATATTATGACGCACCTCCTGGTTCACCTAGTCGAAGAGATTTTCGTTCTCGGTCCTGTATTTCTACACAATATGTTCCCCTTGAGAGGTTCATGGGAGTATTAAAGAAATATGTTAAGTAATCGTGCTAGGCCAGAAGGAAGCATCGCCAAGGGCTATGGAAATGAGGAGGTAATTGAGTTTTGTGTTGACTTTGTTCCTGACCTTAAGCCGATTGGTCTTCCTCGATCGCGGCACGAGGGAGACTAAGTGGAAAAGGCACGATCGGAATGAAATCAACGATATGTATGGACGGCCATTCTCCGATCAAGCACACCACACCTCTTGACCAATTCCAGCTTGGTGGCTCCGTACTTTGAGAAACACAAGAATATTTTACGTTCTGACAAACCGGGGAAGCCTGAATCCTGGATTAGGAAGGCCCACATGGAGACTTTCGGCAGTTGGTTGAGAAAAAATTTAATGAATGACAATGATGTTGTAGATCAGCTGTACATGTTGGCCAAGACACCATCTTCGACTATAACGACTTTCCAAGGGTACGAGATAAATGGGAATACATTTTACACGATCGCCCAAGATAAAAAGAGCACCAACCAAAACAGTGGTGTCCGCTTTGATGCAGCAACCGAGAATGGGCAAGAGGTCACATATTATGGTTACATAGAGGAGATATGGGAACTTGACTATGGACCCTCCTTTAAGGTCCCTTTGTTCCGGTGCAAATGGTTCAAGCTAACAGGAGGTGGGGTAAAGGTGGACCAGCAATACGGAATGACAATGGTGGATTTCAACAATCTTGGTTACCTTGACGAACCATTCGTCCTAGCGAAAGATGTCGCTCAGGTTTTCTATGTGAAGGACATGAGTAGCAAACCGAGGAAGCGGAAAGATAAGAAAGCGATCAGTACATCATGCGATGATCCAAAAGCGCCACATTGTTCTTTCGTGGAAAAGAAACATCGTGGGAGTGGAGGACAAGACAGACATGTCGAAGATTATAATATGTTTGCTGAAATTCCGCCCTTCAAAGTGAACACCGACCCAAGCATTAAGTTAAATGATGAGGATGCTCCATGGATACGGCACAATCGTAAGCAAGCAGGGACACAAGGGAAGAAATGATGTGTAATAATTTATTGTACCAAACTTTGTTGAATGGATCATGTGAATTATATTACCCGTGATGTGTTTGGTGTCCATTTTGAATGATTCGAGATACCACCGATGATACATGAAATTTGGAGTGATTTAGTCATACTCCTGCCTAGGCGTATAATATGCATACTCGTAGTCTTCATAGCCGCCGTCGTTGTACCGGTAGTCGCCGCTTCTAAGTTGCCGCCGCCGTCGTCCGCCGCTGCCGTCAGCTGCCGTCGCTGTCGCCGTCGGGCGCCGTGGCTCGAATCGAGGGTAGCGCAGCGGGGATATCGCCGCCGTGATGTAGTCCATGACGCTCTGCAGAGTCCGCCATACCACCATAGCCGACGGCCGGCCTCGTGGAAGTTCCCGGAGGCGAACCGTCCTCCTCATACTGGCGGCGCCCTCTCACGCCGATTGATGAAGAAGGCGTCCCAAGTATGCTGGTTATCGGGATGCCGGTGATTCATCCGCTGCTCGGCGTGAGGTCGAGGTAGTAGTGGTTCGTGATGGCCGCCGGTAGCGATACCACGAGGGACGGAGGGACTGCACGCCCGGCGCTAGGCTCCAGCCGGTGGGGACGCCTAGCCCGGTGGACAAGGGTAGTTCGAGGCGCAAAGCTCCTCCACCTGCTGGTAGGTTAGAGTGGGTGCGGTGGAAGCCATGAGAGAGTGATGAGAGATTGTAGAGATGTGATAATGCTGGCCAAGCCGGGCTACATATATGTAGTGCAGAAATGGCGGGAAAAATGGGAGCGGGAAGACAGGAGGCGCGAAGAAAGTGGAGGGAAGAAAGAGGCGGGAAGACAGGGAAGAAATGGCGGGAAGAAGAGGAATCCAGAGCTGGTCATCTAACCTTTAGTCCCGGCTGGTTGGTGCAACCGACTAAAGGTTAGACAGACGTGGGTAGCGCCACGATGCCCTGCCTATAAAAGGAGCATCGATACGCCAAGATAGAGGCGTGAAGAAATGGCGGGAAGACATAGGCGGAAAGAATGGCGGGAAGATCGGGAAGAACTTGTGGGAAGACAGAGGCGGCCGGAAGAACTTCTCTGAATTTTTGATATATTATTTGTATTTTTAGAATTTTGAAATGAATTAGTTCTATTTTTCTGAATTTTTGATATATTATTTGTATTTTTAACATATTGAATTGAATTAGTTTTATTTTTGACATATTATTTGTATTTGCCTCGTAGGGTTTGGAGACGGTTCGTAGATACAAAGGACGTAGAACTTTATATGCATTAAATTATGTATGGAAACTTGTTCAAAATTGTATATGGTCATCCGATGATATTGAATATATATTGTATATTCCTCTTGAATTCTTTTGGTTCTAATTTCAAATTTGTTTGAAATTGAACATTCATATGCATGTATGTAGTACCGTAGAATATGTGAAACTCCTTCAAAATTAAAATAAAGCACAAAAGAAATAAAACAATACAAATTAAACAGAAAACAATACAAATTAAAAAGAAAACAATACAAATTAAACAGAAAACAGGTTTGGGGGGCTAAAACCCTAAACCTGCAGCGACCTTTAATCGCGGTTGGCAGACCAACCGCGACTAAAAATGGGGCGAGAGCATAAAAAACCTTAAAAACCCTTTAGTCGCGGTTGGGCAGGCGACCCATGACTAAAATAGCAACAATAAGTATTTTGTTGTAAGTAGAAACAAAATAAAATAAATAAAGCAACAAAGAAAACAAAAAAGTGTTTTCAAATTTGAAAACTAATGGCACTAACAGAAAGTTTATAATTTTTCTAAAACTAAAAGCAAAAAGAATTAAAAAATAAAGCAAAAACAACAAAAATAAATAATAATGCAGAAAACAAAACAAAAAACTGGAAAAAAATAGTGCCGCCATCAGACCCCCACGGCCCTGAATACGACTAGAAACCCTACATGGGCCAGATTCAGGCCCGCAGGAGGCCAAGTAGGCCCACAGCACATAGCTAGTGACAGATTAGGCCTGAAGCCTGCAGCTTGAGAGGAGCTCGAGAGGGTGGCGCAGCAGCGCTTATAAACCACTCTCGAGCTCTCTCAACTAGCGAGGTGGGACTAAACTTTTGGGCGCGGGGCAGCACAAGGCCTTTGGTCGCCAAAAACCCTTTAGTCGCGGTTGGGCAGGCGACCCGCGACTAAAGGAGAGGAGGAGGCTAGTCAAACAGTTCGCTCTTCATAAGATGGCCGACGCATTCCGGAAATTCAAGCAAAATCTAGCCCATGACTTTGTCAAGCAGAACAAGACTCCGGATTTCAAAGGACAATATGAGAAACTGAAACATGATTGGCCAGAATTTGTGAAGCAAAAGAAATCGGAGCAGTTCATTCAAATATCGAAAAAATAAGGAAAATGCGGCTAAGAAGGAGTACAATCATGTTATGGGGCCAGGAGGGTATCACATTTGGGTGCCTAGGTTGGAGAAGATGGAGAAGCAGCTGAGGGCGCGAGGAATCCGTCCAGTATGGAGGATGGGACCCAAGGGCCAAAAGCTGGTGGTACGGGCATGGGGGAACGCTGAACCCGGAGACAGGGGAGTGTGTTTACCGGGCAAATTAATTAAACCCACCCAAGCCCTTATTGACGCAATGAAGGATGCTCAACAGGGAAGATCAAGTTCAACAGAGAGAACGACGCTACCGACAAAAGCCCTCGGGAATCCTGACCTCGGAGGACGTGTTCGAGGCCTGGGGCACATTCCGTGGAAAATAGGGTTCCCCCAGAACGATGACCCGTACGGTTACAGTAGCCGTAAGAGAAAGATGGATCGGGAATCAGATGTTGTGGCGCGGTTGGCATCGGAAATGGATGTGATGAAGAAAACCATGAGTGTACTAGTAGCCGAAAGAGATGCAGCTCGGGTGCAGCATGAAGATCATCCAGCGGATCTCGGAAGCCAGCAGCGGAGAAGCGGCGTGGCTTCCACGGAGGCCCCACCGGCTGGTGCAGATGCACCGACGATCGAAATTACTGCACCGGAGCCTCTGGTGGTCGAAATTACTGCACCGGAGCCTCTGGTGGTCGAAATTACTGCACGGAGCCTCCTCGCTACCCGTGGGCGATATAAAGGAGATGAAAGAATGTCATCTGTATTATCCTATCGGGAACATGTCCATGAAGGTAGCCATCGGCAGTGCTTTACCATGTTTACCGGAGCACTCCACCACAACAACCCCATTCAAGATGGCTATGCTCGTGTCACGGTGGAGGACATAGTCCAAGGGTTTGAGGACACAGAGATTGACATTGCTACACACGAAGGGAGAAAAGACTTGGAGATGTCAAGCGCCATTTCATTCTATGGCAAAAGAAGTTTATCAAGTTTCGAGCGAGGCGCCAAGGACAACAAGTCCACCCCCTACGATGGTGGTGGTGGCGGTGGCGGTGGTGGTGGTGGTGGTGGTGGTGGTGGCGGTTCACCTACACCTCCGTCACGTCGACCGACGCCGCCCCCGATCCACAACGTCCGGCAGTGATCAGCCGCCGCCCCGATCCTCGTCGGCGGGTGATCGACGCCGCCCCAATCCCCTCCGCAAAGAAGCGAAGCAGTCCTGGATTATTAACCCGGACCCTTATGTACCTAAGACCACAAAGGTACCGGAGCCATCATCAAGCCTCTCCCCACAAGGCCTTGGGAACGTAGTGCCGAGGAAGTCGACGCTGCCGCTGACTGCTGATTTGGAGAAATGGAAGGCGGACTGCAAGAAGAAAAGAGAGCCCGAGCCCAAGCCGGTATTTTTCGATGAGCAAAAGAAGTGGGCTAAGTCATTTTTGAGCACACCGTCCCAAGCATGAAGAATCTGCCTAACGACTATGCATGTGAACTTCAGGCAGGCACTCATGTTCAAGGAGAACAAAGAGCGGGAGAAGGCCGAAAGTAAAAAAGCGGAAACAAGTTGCCCAGCTCGGGAACAAAGTAAACAATCGATTGCCCGCTTATAGTGGAAGCCTTCGTCCGGATGCCCCGAGATCATACAAGTTATGCAGCACAGGATTGACTGTAACGAGTGCCGAGAACAAGCGGCCAACTTAGGTATTACTCTTCGTGAACTGTTAGGCCTTGATGAGGCGCCAGTGAAGGAGGTAGTAATTACATATGTTAAGAATGGGCCTCTCGTCGAGCCTGCGCAGGAAAATGATCTACCTCCATAAATGAAAGGTCTGCTGGGTTACATAAAAAATAAAAACGCCAAAGAATATATTTATGCGGAAGTTAGACATGAGCATCACTTCAAACATTACTATGTACAAATTGAACTGAGTGAATTGTTCCAGCTTTTCAATCTGCGCGAGCTCGACAAATCTATCATCGGTTGCTACGTTACGTAAGTGATTTATTAATTTCTACCCCATCTCGTTCATATTGCCTGCACTATATATATGTCCTAACTATATTGTTGTGTCCGCTATTATACATGCAGAATGAAGATTAAGGAATGCAGAGTAAGGAACATCCATGATGTTGGGTTCATTGACCCACACATCGTTAATGGACATGTGTTGGAGTGTCACCCCGCCGACGTGGAGGCAGACATGTGGCAGTTTCTTACAAAGCAGGAACTGAAAAGTGATATTCTATTTCCTTACCATTTTGGGTGAGTGTTTCTGTCTTGAGCACATTCTCTTTTGTTTACTCCATGCATGGTATGTGGCCGGCTAATCGATGAGTTATGCATGACGTCTTGTGCATGTATCGTGTCCGCAGGTTCCTTTGGATTCTGCTAGTAATTAAAGTTAACACCTCGTAATGTCTCGTCCACGACTCTCTGAATATGGATCCAAAGCTTTGGGGCGGCATGAGAAGAATGCTGCGAAGTAATTATTTTCATTCATTTGCGCTCTATATCGATCGGCCTATTTCGTTCATTTCCTAATATCAAGTAACTAATAACTCTCTTGTTCATTTAATTTTCTTTGCCTCGTAGGGTTTGGAGACGGTTCGTAGATACAAAGGTCGGTGAATTCAAAAAGAGCTAGAATTCAAAAGGTCAAAGCCTAAGAATGCCGGGGATATTCAGCCACCGGAGACCAATCTATGTGGATACTATATGCGTGAGATGATCCGAGATACACCTCTGAGCGGGTTCCGAGTGATACCAATGCTCGGAGGAATAACCTCCGGATGATGCTTAGTCCGAAGCTCGCTTCCGACCACTTCAAGAGGAACTAGCTGGATGGTTCAGCAGGGAAGTCCTCCATCCTAAAGGAGAACACTATTACGAGGACGTAGAACTTTATATGCATTAAATCATGTATGGAAACTTGTTCAAAATTGTATATGGTCATCCGATGATATTGAATATATATTGTATATTCCTCTTGAATTCTTTTGGGTTCTAATTTCAAATTTATTTGAAATTGTACATTCATATGCATGTATGTAGTACCGTAGAATATATGAAACTCCTTCAAAATTAAAATAAAGCACAAAAGAAATAAAACAATACAAATTAAACAGAAAACAGGTTTAGGGGGCTAAAACCCTAAACCTGTGGCGGCCTTTTAATCGCGGTTGGCGGAAAGAACCGCGACTAAAGGTCCCTCCTTGACGGCCACTGGCGCCCACGTGGACGGGCCTTTAGTCGCGGTTCTTAAGCAGCCGCGACTAAAGGTGGGGGGCATTAGTCGCGCTTATTTGGTCGCGGTTGCCCAACCGCGACTAATGGCAGTTGCGAACCGCGACCAAAGGCCTTTTTTCCACCAGTGGTAGCAGAAATTTAAAATTTTCCTACGTGTCACCAAGATCTATCTAAGGAGAAACTAGCAACGAGAGAGAGGGGAGTGCATCTACATACCCTTATAGATCGCTAAGCGGAAGCGTTCAAGAGAACGGGGTTGAAGGAGTCGTGCTGCGTGATCCAAATCACCGAAGATCCTAGTGCCGAACAGACGGCACCTCCGCGTTCAACACACGTACAGCCCGGTGACGTCTCCCATGCCTTGATCCAGCAAGGAGAGAGGGAGAGGTTGGGGAAGACTTCGTCCAGCAGCAGCACGACGGCGTGGTGGTGGTGGAGGAGCGTGGCAATCCTGCAAGGCTTCGCCAAACATCGCGGGAGAGGAGGAGTACTTGGGAGAGGGGGAGGGCTGCGCGAGAACTTGGGGTGCGGCTGCCCTCCCACCCCTCCACTATTTATAGGTGGGGAGAGAAGGGGGCCGGCCCCCCTAGATCCCCTCGAGGGGTGGGGCGGCGGCCAAGGGGGGGCGGAGTGCCTCCCAAGTCAAATGGAGGCCCTCCCCTAAGGGTTTCCCCTCTCCCATGCGCATGGACCTTGGGGGGGGGGGCTGGTGCCCCTGGCCCATTAAGGCTAGGGCGCCCCCTTACAGCCCATGCTGCTGTATTGGACGTGGTGGAACAATTTCCGGACTTCCGAACCCCTCCGGAATCCTCCGGAACCTTCTGGAAGCTTCCCGGTACAATACCAGAAAAACCCGAACTTTTCCCGGAACCCGAACGACAACTTTCCATATATAAATCTTTACCTCCGGACCATTCCGGAACTCCTCGTGACGTCCCGGATCTCATCCGGGACTCCGAACAACATTCGCTAACCACGTATATCTATTACCTATAACCCTAGCGTCATCGAACCTTAAGTGTGTAGACCCTACGGGTTCGGAAATCATGTAGACATGACCGAGACGTTCTTCGGTCAATAACCAACAGCGGGATCTGGATACCCATGTTGGCTCGCACATGTTCCAAGATGATCTCATCAGATGAACCACGATGTCGAGGATTCAATCAATCCCGTATACAATTCCCTTTGTCTAGCGGTATTGTACTTGCCCGAGATTCAATCGTCGGTATGCCGATACCTTGTTCAATCTCGTTCATTGCCAAGTCTCTTTACTCGTTCCGTAACACATCATCCCGTGATCAACCCCTTGGTCACATTGTGCACATTATGATGATGTCCTACCGAGTGGGCCCAGAGATACCTCTCCGTCAACCGGAGTGACAAATCCCAGTCTCGATTCGTGCCAACCCATGAGACACTTTCGGAGATACCCGTAGTGCATCTTTATAGCCACCCGATTCGTTGTGACGTTTGGTGCACCCAAAGCATTCCTACGGTATCCGGGAGTTGCACAATCTCATGGTCTAAGGAAATGATACTTGACATTAGAAAAGCTTTAGCATACTGAACTATGATCTTTGTGCTAGGCTTAGGATTGGGTCTTGTCCATCACATCATTCTCCTAATGATGTGATCCCGTTATCAACGACATCCAATGTCCATGGTCAGGAAACCGTAACCATCTATTGATCAACGAGCTAGTCAACTAGAGGCTTACTAGGGACATGGTGTTGTCTATGTACCCACACATGTATCTGAGTTTCCTATCAATACAATTATAGCATGGATAATAAATGATTATCATGAACAAGGAAATATAATAATAATAAATAATTTATTATTGCCTCTAGGGCATATTTCCAACAGTCTCCCATTTGCACTAGAGTCAATAATCTAGTTCACATCGCCATGTGATTAACACTCACAGGTCACATCGCCATGTGACCAACATCCAAAGAGTTTACTAGTGTCACTAAACTAGTTCACATCATCATGTGATTAAGACTCAATGAGTTATGGGGTTTGATCATGTCTTGCTTGTGAGAGAGGTTTTAGTCAACGGGTCTGCAACATTCAGATCCGTATGTACTTCGCAAATCCCTAGGTCATATTGTAAATGCTGCTTCCACGCTCTACTTGAAGCTATTCCAAATGGTTGCTCCACTATACGTATCCGGTTTGCTACTCAGAGTCAATCGGATAGGTGTTAAAGCTTGCATCGACGTAACCCTTTACGCCGAACTCTTTATCACCTCCATAATCGAGAAACATGTCCTTATTTACTCCAAGGACAGTTTTGACCGCTGTCCAATGATCCATTCCTGGATCATTCTTGTACCCCTTGACTGACTCATGGCAAGGCACACTTCCGAGGCGGTACACAGCATAGCATACTGTAGGGCCTATGTTTGAAGCATAGGGGACGACCTTCGTCCTTTCTCTCTCTTCTGCCGTGGTCGAGCTTAAGTCTTAACTTCATACCTTACAACTCAGGCAAGAACTCCTTCTTTGACTGATCCATCTTGAACACCTTCAAGATCATGTCAAGGTATGTGCTCATTTGAAAGTACCATTTAGCATTTTTTGATCTATCCTCATAGATCTTGATGCTCAATGTTCAAGTAGCTTAATCCAGGTTTTCCATTGAAAAACACTTTTCAAATAACCCTATATGCTTTCCAGAAATTCTACATCATTTTTTATCAACAATATGTCAACAACATATACTTATCAGAAATTCTATAGCGCTCCCACTCACTTCTTTGGAAATACAAGTTTCTCATAAACTTTATATAAATCCAAAATCTTTGATCATCTCATCAAAGCGTACATTCCAACTCCGAGATGCTTACTCCAGTCCTTAGAAGGATTGCTGGAGCTTTGCATACTTGTTAGCATCCTTCAGGATTGACAAAACCTTCAACCTTTCCTCAAGAATAACGTCGAGGAAACAATGTTTTGACAAACTATCTGCAAGATTTCATAAATGCAGCTAATGCTAACATGATTCCGACGGACTTAAGCATCGCTACGGATGAGAAAATCTCATCGTAGTCAACTCCTTGAACTTGTGAAAAACTCTTCGCCACAAGTCGAGCTTCACAGACGGTGACATTACCGTTCACGACCGTCTTCTTCTTAAAGATCCATTTATCTCAATGGCTTGCCGATCAACGGGCAAGTCCACCAAAGTCCATGCTTTGTTCTGATACACGGATCCTGTCTCGGATTTCATGGCTTCTAACCATTTGTTGGAATATGGGCCCACCATTGCTTCTCCATAGCTCGTAGGTTCATTGTTGTCTAGCAACATGACCTCCAAGACAGGATTACCGTACCACTCCGAAGCAGTACGCGTCCTTGTCGTCCTACGAGGTTTGGTAGTGACTTGATCTGAAGTTTCATGATCACTATCATAAGCTTCTACTTCAATTGGTGTAGGTGCCACAGGAACAACTTCCTGTGCCCTGCTACACACTAGTTGAAGTGATGGTTCAATAACCTCATCAAGTCTCCACCATCCTCCCACTCAATTCTTTCGAGAGAAACTTTTTCTCGAGAAAGGACCCGTTTCTAGAAACAATCCCTTTTGCTTCCGGATCTGAGACAGGAAGTATATCCAACTGTTTTTGGGTGTCCTATGAAGATGTATTTATCCGCTTTGTGTTTGAGCTTATCAGGATGAAACATTTTCACATAAGCGTCGCAGCCCCAAACTTTCAAGAAACGAAAACTTAGGTTTCTCTAAACCATAGTTCATACGGTGTCATCTCAACGGAATTATGTGGTGCCCTATTTAAAGTGAATGCGGTTGTCTCTAATGCCTAACCCATAAACGATAGTGGTAATTTGATAAGAGACATCATGGTATGCACCATATCCAATAGGGTGCAGCTATGATGTTCGGACACACCATCACACTATGGTGTTCCAGGCGGTATTAGTTATGAAACAATTTCCACAATGTCTTAACTGTATACCAAACTCATAACTCAGATACTCATCTCTATGATCATATCATAGACATTTTATCCTCTTGTCACGACGATATTCAACTTCACTCTGAAATTTCTTGAACCTTTCAATAATTCAGATTTGTGTTTCATCAAGTAAATTTACTCAGCATCTACTCAAGTCATCTGTGAAGTAAGAACATAACAATATCCACTGCGTGCCTCGGCACTCATCGGACAACACACATCAAAATGTATTACTTCCAACAAGTTGCTTTCTTGTTCCATCTCACTGAAAACGAGGCTTTTCAGTCATCTTGCCCATGTGGTATGATTTGCATGTCTCAAGTGATTCAAATCAAGTGAGTCCAAACTATCCATCTGCATGGAGTTTCTTCATGCGTATACACCAATAGACATGGTTCGCATGTCTCAAACTTTTCAAAAAGCAGTGAGTCCAAAAGATCCATCAGCATGGAGCTTCTTCATGCGTATACACCAATATGACTTACATGGCGATTGCCACAAGTAAGTGGTACTATCATTACTATCTTATATCTTTTGGCATGAAAATGTGTATCACTACGATCGAGATTCAATAAACCATTATTTTAGGTGCAAGACCATTGAAGGTATTTATTCAAATAAATAGAGTAACCATTATTCACCTTAAATGAATAACCGTATTGCGATAGACATAATCCAATCATGTCTATGCTCAACGCAAACACCAAATAACGGTTATTTAGGTTTAACTCCAATCTCGATGGTAGAGGGAGCGTGCGATGCTTGATCACATCACATATCGTCAGCTCACCTTTAGCTAGTCTCCGTTTATTTCGTAGCTCTTTTATTTCGAGGTACTAACACTTAGCAACCGAACCGGTATCTTAATACCCTGGTGCTACTAGGAGTACTAGTAAAGTACACATTAACATAATGTATATCCAATATACTTCTATCGACCTTGCCAGCCTTCTTATCTACCAAGTACCTAGGGTAATTCTGCTCCGATGGCTGTTCCCTTATTACGAAGCACTTAGTCTCGGGTTTGGGTTCAACCTTGGGTTTCTTCACTAGAGCAGCAGCTGATTTGCCGTTTCATGAAGTATCCCTTCTTGCCCTTGCCTTCTTGAAACTAGTGGTTTCACCAACCATCAACAATTGATGCTCCTTCCTGATTTCTACTTTCGCGGTGTCAAACATCGCGAATACCTCAAGGATCATCATATCTATCCCTGATATGTTATAGTTCATCACGAAGCTCTAGCAGCTTGGTGGCAATGACTTTGGAGAAACATCACTATCTCATCTGGAAGATCAACTCCCACTCGATTCAAGTGATTGTTGCACTCAGACAATCTGAGCACAAGCTCAACGATTGAGCTTTTCTCCTTTAGTTTGCAGGCTTAGAAAATCGTGGGAGGTCTTATACCTCTTGACGTGGGCACGAGCCTAAAATCCCAATTTCAGCCCTCGAAACATCTCATATGTTCCGCGACGTTTCGAAAACGTCTTTGGTGCCTCAACTCTAAACCGTTTAACTGAACTATCACGTAGTTATCAAAACGTGTATGTCCGATGTTCGCAACATCCACGTATCGGCGTTTGGGGTTCAACACAGAGCGGTGCATTAAGGACATAAGCTTTCTACATGTCGCATAATCGCCATCACAACTTTCAACTATATTTTCTCTAGGAACATATCTAAAACAGTAGAACTAAAGCGCGAGCTATGACATAATTTGCAAAGGGTTTTTGACTATGTTCAGGATAATTAAGTTCATCTTATGAACTCCCACTCAGATAGATATCCCTCTAGTCATCTAAGTGATTACACGATCCGAGTCAACTAGGTCGTGTCCGATCATCACATGAGACGGACTAGTCATCATCGGTGAACATCTACATGTTGATCGTATCTTCTATACGACTCATGCTCGACCTTTCGGTATCTTGTGTTCCGAGGCCATGTCTGTACATGCTAGGCTCATCAAGTTAACCTAAGTGTTTCGCGTGTGTAAATCTGGCTTACACCCGTTGTATGTGAACGTTAGAATCTATCACACCCGATCATCACGTGGTGCTTCGAAACAACGAACTGTCGCAACGGTGCACAGTTAGGGGGAACACTTTCTTGAAATTTTAAAGAGGGATCATCTTATTTACTACCGTCGTTATAAGAAATAAGATGCATAAACATGATAAACATCACATGCAATCAAAAAGTGACATGATATGGACAATATCATTTTGCTCCTTTTGATCTCCATCTTCGGGGCTCCATGATCATCATCGTCACCGGCATGACACCATGATCTCCATCATCATGATCTCCATCATCGTGTCTTCATGAAGTTGTCTCGCCAACTAATACTTCTACTACTATGGCCACCGGTTAGCAATAAAGTAAAGTAATTACATGGTGTTGTTTAATGACACGCAGGTCATACAATGAATTAAGACAACTCCTATGGCTCCTGCCGGTTGTCATACTCATCGACATGCAAGTCGTGATTCCTATTACAAGAACATGCACTACAACAAAACAAAGATTAAGTAACACAATCATGTAACATATAGAAAAATGTGTTACATAGCAAAATTGCAGTAACACATCGCGTGTGTTGCAGCGCGGACAGTAACACATAGTTGATAAGGTTTGAAAATGTGTTACCGCCACATTACCATAGTAACATACAAGTTCGTGCCGCGGCAAGTGTGTTACAAACCATTTGTTACAGTAACACATGATCATGTGTTGCCGCATAGTGTTACAAGCTGTATAACTTTAGATAAATAACAATTAGTGCAAACTATAGTAAAAGGGAATAGTGCTACTATGCTTACAAACATAGGTTCAATTTTCACTCAGTTGATTTTCTCAACATTTTTTGTCTCGTGAGATAAGCTTTGAACGAGCAAATTTAGCGGGTGAAATATTGTATTACTCAACTCACAAGATCATTATAATTAATCATAGCTAGCTCCATAGCAACCAAAGGACCTGAACCAAACCAAGTCATGGTTCTACCTTTGAACGAGCAAATTTAGCTAAGCTACCGCTAACCTTATTTTGACTCAAATTGGAATTACTTCCAATATGTACGCATAAATTCATTCATTTATTCTATTAAAAATATTGAATAAATTCCAATAAATGTTTTTAAAATTATAAATATTAGCATGGGAGCATATTATGTATACATATTCTTCCTATAAAAATTCAAGACATGTGATGTAGAAGCATATTATATGTACGTAATAGTCTTGCTATAAAAAACTAAGAACGTGTAGGCATGTAATCTGTTGCACATGAGTTAATTATACAAGAAAAAAGGCAGTGGGAGGTTCTCCTACTGTCACAAAAAAGAAAGGGTCCCGTCCCTAAACGAATCGAACCTGCAACGTCCTGCCTGGGCAAACAAGTGATTACCAGCGTGCTGTAGCCACTATTCAGATGAATAGTAGTTCTATATTATTAAAAACAGTGGTTCGTCTAAGGCCCATTCGATTTTGTTTGAGCAACGCCAAGCCCCATTAGAAATATAAGTGGTCCTCATATTATTAAATTGGGTTGCGATTCCGTGACTTCGGCCTGGTTTTGCTTCTGCAAGCTTCCACCCAGTTTTCCTTCTTTTTCTACTGGGTTTTTTGTCATCAGTTTTTTGTTGGTTTTTATTTCGGTTTTTCTGTTTCTTTTGCCTATTCTTCTTCTCGTCTTTTTTTCTCTATTATTCATTTCAAATTGCATTGAACAAATCTTCAAATTCGTGATTTTTTCTCTTGAAATTCGTGGACTTCTTTTTAAATTGAAAAAAGTTCAAATTCACAAACTTATTCAAAACCATGAATGATTTTTTTCAAAATCTGGGAACTTCTTTTTCAAATTCGTGAATTCTTTTGTAGACGCAATCCTTTATTCAAATTTACAAACTTTTTTTTGAGTCAGTGAATATTATATTTTTCGCGGAAAAAATTGAAGCCACGTTTTTTCAAAGTCATGGACATTTTTCAGTACGCGTTTTTTTCTTTGGGTTTTTTTTTCAAATTCGCAAAAAAAAATAGAATTGATTTTTTTCAATTTATTAGCGTTTTTTAAATTCATGAACTTTTTTCGAATTTGAGAATTTTTTTGAGTTTGTGAACATTTTTCTAATTCATGAACTATTTTTAGAATAGACGAACATTTCTTTCAAATTCATGAATATTTCTCAAAGCCACAAACTTTTTTCAACTCGAGAACATTTTTTTTCAAATCCTAAACCAGTCAATGGTGAACCGGTCGAAACAGCCAAGCGAGCGAGCGAGTTTGGGCGAGCGACCCCGCTTAGCTAGGCCGGCCGACAGTGTGCGGCGCGTCAACGCTATATGGCGTTGCTTGCCCACAAGCGTTGTATAGGCACTCTCCATATTTTACTATGCTATAGCACTAAAATTAAACACATCCAACTCAAACAATGCAAAATTCAAATTCATTGGAGCATCTCATTGAATCAATAATTTCACAGTTAGTTTTGCATATGAATTCAAATTGAAATTGCCTAAAGTTATATTTTGTTTCTCGCGATGAGATGTATATATTTCTTGTATGTGATGTTTCATTTGATATCAGATGTGAAAGTTGGGAGCTTATTGGCAAGAAGAACCATTTATATAGGTAACCATGAAAGTAACATCGCTAGGTGGTCTATGAATCTGGATGTAATTTTTATTATTTCTGGTGTTCGTTGTACTGCCATGATTGAAGATGAATAGATCGATGGTTTCCCGGGAAAAAAAGGTAACCATGAAAGTAACGTTTCTGCTCAGCTTAGGGGCAACCTGGAGGTTAGCTCTTGTATACCGGGCTAAGAGCAACTCTAATAGATCCAACATATTGGCCCGATCCACAAAAATCGGAACAATATGCGGTTGATGGGCCAAAAATGACTAGCAGATCCAGCATCTTGGCCCGGCCCGCACATTTTTTTTATAGGTAACCTAAAATCGCGCGAGTGGCATATGTGTACACGATCTGGGGGCGCATTTTTAGGATCATACAATCCCATGTTGGTAGAAGAATGGGGAGGCACAGAAAAGTAGAGAGTGATCTTAGCAGCGTCGGCCGGGCAGCCTGGTCCGAAGCGGAGGGAGGTCCGGAGGTGACTGTCTGGCATCCTGATCATCCTGCTTGGCTGCTCCTGGACTGGTCAACCAGAGGGAGTTATGGTCAGCTATGTACTAGAGCAAAGGGAGGTAGAGAAGCATGCTCCATTTAGTCGTCAGGATAGCAAACCAAGGATGCAAATGGTTCTGGCGAGTCGTCTTCAAACTTAATGTTTTTTATATTAGTTAGTAGATCGTAATCTCGCCCTTATAGTAAATCCACATTGGTCATACCACATCACAATTAAACTTATGGTTTCATCGATTGCATGCTAGGGTACACTATAGTGTGCTACGGACAGCCCGCTCCCCGTGACACTGATAGTAGCCAATAGCCCCTGTCAATTTCTTATATAGGTAGGCAAGGGCTGGTAGTTTCATAACTATTTATGGGAGATACGATATGATCAGATGATTCCGAGATTATAGGAAACCTACGTATCATGATAGATGAATCTCTCGCATAGTACATCCATCCTTACCCCCTCCGAACTCCTTGCTTTGATTACACCATTTTGGAAAAAAAGAAAAAAAAAGAATACAAATGCAATAAATGCAATCCTTTTGCAGCGAGTCCTTTTATGTGTACTAGTTGTGAGGAAAAATACTAAACTTAGAATATGATAATTCTGGGAAAAATCCTTCACAAAATGAGGTATCATGTATGATTCATGACTTTTCAAGGCGATGGCCATATTCATTGCATATTTTATGATAATGTGTCCAAATTGAGACACATAGGTGCATCTTTCCATTACAAACAATGTTGACAACTAGAGTTTCTAAATTTGTTGTACAAAAAATCTTTTCTATTTTCTCGATGTAAAAAGTGGGTATCTTTTGAAGCAAAAACAAAAGTGGGTCTAAAATGGCACCACTCAAATTTTCTCAGAATGTAGACCACATTTGAAGAAAAATTCCCAAGTATCATGGGGTTTTCAAAGATTTCTAGCTACTTTCAAACATTTAGTGCATTTCTAGTCAATTAGTACATATAATTCAAATTTAAATTGTAAGTGCATAAAAATGTTAGCAAAATTTTGGGTTAAAAAATCATATTTATATCCTTTAGTCAATGCAAAGCCTTATTCAAAAACCGAAGAGAAGAAAGAAAAAAATAGAAGGAAAGAAAGAAAATAAATGGAAAAGAAAATGATTTTTTTGTTGAGTGTAAAATTATTGCACTAAAAAACGATGTATGTTCTGATTGGTCAGGGTAGCCCTCCAACAGATCACGCGTTGTAACCGTTGGATTCGCGTAGATCCAACGGCTGCTGCCCTGCGGGTGCCCTATCCATTATCTCCTCTCTCTCTCCTTATCCCTTGACACGCACGCCTAGGCATCGAAGTCGCCGCATGGCACGCCGCAAGTCACCGCCGCTAGCCTGAGGGCCTCATGCCGCCGCTCGGCCCTACCCAACCCTGGGCCCCGGGGCCGCTCCCTCCTTCCCATCAGGCCCGAGGAGGCGGCCATGAGGAGCGCGCAGCCGCCAGAGCCATGGACAGATCCAGCCGGCGCCGTCGGCAGCCATTCCTCCCTATGGCAGTCATGAAGAATTGAAGAGGTTTGAGCAGAACGAGCACATGGACGGTGCGCACCTCCCGCGATAGGAGCCACTCGTCCTCGTCATCTGCTAGCATCCACGAGGAATCGATTCACATGTAAGCCAGCTTCCACAATAATCCATCCAGCAGGCTGCTTGTTTGTTTGTTTGTGTACTAGTGGAAACGGGAGCAAGATCCGAGGCCGGCGTCGAGGGACATGCCCGCTGCTAATTGATTATCCTGGTAATGGTACCGTGGTGGAGATGTACATACCCGAATACTCGTCAAATATCCGTACATACTCGAATACTCTCGAACTGGCACGTACACATACATACCAAAATACTTGTGCGACTTTTTATTCAGCTAAATAGGTCTACGGAGTGTAAAACTTGGCAAAGTCTTGCTCCTTTGCGGCTTTGCCATTGCACTCTGCAAACTGCGTATGTCAGATTGGATAGTAGAGATTGTGAAGTGCAACACAGACATCTACTTTACTGACAGGGAATGTAGGTGTAATACATAGTGCTTGTCATGGTAAGGGTTCTAGTAGATGAATGGTCTTTTTAGACTTTAGTGTAGTATATCCCAATTATCACTACGAAAATACAGCGGAAGCTTGTCTGCCCATTTCCATTTTAATTCTTATATTTCTTGTATCTTAATCTCATCTGCTAGTTTGATATAATCCTTTTTTTGCGAGGAAGTTTGATATAATCCAATGGGTGATAGCATCACATTTTACCAAGTACCCATCCTGGCTACCTTTTTATTTAGGTAATTCCACATTTGCTGAATGTGTGGTTTTACTGTGTTCTTATAGTCTAGCCCTTATAGTCTAGCTTTTGGCTGTACATCTATTTCTATCTCAAGTTATTTATCATTCTACTCTTACAGAATGTTTGAGGGGAGCTTGTTACTGTCAACGCCTCAAGGGTTTATGCATATCAGTTCCATATTGCTTAAAGCCATTGTATTGATGACGACTGGTTTCAGGTATATTTTTATTAAGTCATATGGACGCGCTCATTGATAATTTGTATAGAATGTTTATATTCTTTACAACTTTGCCATGGAATGTCTACTGTTAGAAAACATCTTGCGAGTACTTTGGTTAAGTACTAGAAAGCACATACACAAACATGCCCAGCACAGCAACAGGCACACACATGCTCTGCTCGTTTGACAATAGTATACAGATGCTTTGCTCTGCCACTCTGAATTTGTTGCACTTGGGGCCACTTTGCATGTGCTGGCTCATGTAGTGACCTGATTGCCAGTTGTTTGTATTGCTGTGTTCAACTAATGTCCAGATACAACAAGTTAGTCTTTTGTACAAGAACTAAGTAGAATTGTCTGAACTCTTTTTTGTGGTTGCTTACCACACATCTGCCATGTGGTGACTGTTAGAACTCTTGATACAATAACGCATCAGTACACTACTATGTGGGATTAAATGGGATTATGTGGGCAAGAAAATGCAACATGGCCATCCCGCTATTAGTCCCACTTGCAGCCTGAATGTGTATTCCTAACAAATTGAATAGTCATCACAGTCTTCCTGAACTATGACCATCCAATATCCATTGACATATTGTTCATACAAATTCTGTTATCACCGTCGTTGAATGATAATAATATTGATCATAATATAGGTTGCTTTCAAAGTAGTTTTAAAGACTTCAACATGTCCAAACCAGCGAAATGTTGCATATGCTACTATTTGGAGTACTGATCTTGAAGCTAAAGGCTGGTGATATTGAGTTAGGTGCTGAATTTACACTTGTGTGCATAGATGAACCTATTCTGGATAATGAGGAGTTAGTAAGGTAAGTTTCTCATTGCAAGAGAATTGGTGATGCTTTTGCTTCAGGATACTTAATTGCCTGGCCTTGAGCTTTGTAAGTTGAAGTCTCTTCTTCCATATTCCACTATTATATTTATGTACATTTAATAACATAACTGCCAGATCCGTTTTTCTACAGATTCAAAAGAAGGATAATTGAGTTGCAGCTAAATTCTCCAGTTGGAAGAAGAATAAAATAAAGTTAGAAGATTTTACTTAGCCATATTCGTAGTTTACATTGATAGATTGAAAATTGTAATACCATTCACAAGATCTTTTTCTTTGGTTGAAATCATGTAAATGCTATGGTGTAATATTCTCCATAGATGTGTTCTCTCTAGTGAAATTGATATGAATGATATGTTGTTGCACCAATAACATTGGTATTTATTTATTGTAATGCATATGTATCCTGCACTCTTGTATATTCATAATAAATACCTTGATGTTTTCAATTTGTGTATGTGTCGTGCTTGAATTTATGTATCATTTTAATGATGCCAAGCGTCATAATAAAACAATTAAATATTTGAGCAGTCACAGTGATTTTATTAAAGAATTGTATATCCCATAAAATAGCTACCTCCTTTTGTGGTTAATAACCAAAAAATACATTAATTGTGTTGGCATACTTATATAGTAGTGTTACACACGGTGTTAGTATAGTTATAAAATCTGTTACTTGGTTAGTTGACAACTATAAATTATAGTGTTGCGATATTTGGATATTATGTTACAAGTTATGTTGCCATAGTTACAGAAATATGTTACCACAATATTCTGTGTCTAGAAAAATATGTTACTATGGGTGTTACTATAGTTACAAAAATATGTTACCCAAGCATTTGATAACACGTAATACGCATGTTACTATAACGTAAGTGTAACGCAATTTTTAATATATAGTATATATGTGACAGTTGAAACCACTTAGTAACACGGTCTAATGGAACACATTTCAAAAGGTGTTACTATATAACCTAGTAACACTGTTTTGGGCTTATAGTAACACAACACCGTGTTACAAAAGCTCTGTCCTGTTGTAGTGATGATCAATCTCATACATCACATATCAATCATCACATTCTTCTTGGCCATATCACATCACATAGCATACCCTGCAAAAACAAGTTAGACGTTCTCTAATTGTTGCTTGCATGTTTTACGTGGCTGCTATGGGTTTCTAGCAAGAACGTTTCTTACCTACGCAAAACCACAACGTGATATGCCAATTGCTATTTACCCTTCATAAGGAGCCTTTTCATCGAATCCGTTCCGACTAAAGTGCGAGAGACTGGCACCGGCTAGCTACCTTATGCACCAAGTGCATGTCAGTCGGTCGAACCTGTCTCACGTAAGTGTACGTGTAAGGTCGGTCCGGGCCGCTTCATCCCACAATACCGTCGAAACAAGATTGGACTAGTAACGGTAAGCATATTGTACAAAATCAACGCCCACAACTACTTTGTGTTCTACTCGTGCAAAGAATCTACGCAATAGACCTAGCTCATGATGCCACTGTTGGGGAACGTAGCAGAAATTCAAAATTTTCCTATGTGTCACCAAGATCTATCTAAGGAGAAACTAGCAACGAGAGAGAGGGGTGTGCATCTACATACCCTTGTAGACCGCTACGCGGAAGCGTTCAAGAGAACGGGGTTGAAGGAGTTGTACTCGTCGTGATTCAAATCACCGGAGATCCTAGTGCCGAACGGACGACACCTCCGCGTTCAACACACGTACAACCCGATGACGTCTCCCATGCCTTGATCTAGCAAGAAGAGAGGGAGAGGTTGGGGAAGACTCCGTCCAGCAGCAGCACGACGGCGTGGTGGTGGTGGAGGAGCGTGGCAATCCTGCAGGGCTTCGCCAAGCACCGCGGGAGAGGAGGAGTACTTGGGAGAGGGGGAGGGCTGCGCCAGAACTTGGGGTGCGGCTGCCCTCCCACCTCTCCACTATTTATAGGTGGGGAGAGAAGGGGGCCGGCCCCCCTAGATCCCATCTAGGGTTGGGGCGGCGGCCAAGGGGGGAGGAGTGCCTCCCAAGTCAAGTGGAGGCCCTCCCCCTTAGGGTTTCCCCTCTCCCATGCGCATGGGCCTTGGGGGGCTGGTGCCCCTGGCCCATTAAGGCTAGGGCGCCCCCTTACAGCCCATGCTGCTGTATTGGACGTGGTGGAACAATTTCCGGACTTCCAGACCCCTCCGGAATCCTCCGGAACCTTCTGGAAGCTTCCCCGTACAATACCAGAAAAACCCGAACTTTTCCCGGAACCCGAACAACAACTTTCCATATATAAATCTTTACCTCCGGACCATTCCGTAACTCCTCGTGACGTCCCGGATCTCATCCGGGACTCCGAACAACATTCGGTAACCACGTATATCTATTCCCTATAACCCTAGCGTCGCCAGACCTTAAGTGTGTAGACCCTACGGGTTCAGAATCATGTAGACATGACCGAGACGTTCTTCGGTCAATAACCAACAGCGGGATCTGGATACCCATGTTGGCTCGCACATGATCCAAGATGATCTCATCAGATGAACCACGATGTCGAGGATTCAATCAATCCCGTATACAATTCCCTTTGTCTAGCGGTATTGTACTTGCCCGAGATTCGATCGTCGGTATGCCGATACCTTGTTCAATCTCGTTACTGCCAAGTCTCTTTACTCGTTCCGTAACACATCATCCCGTGATCAACCCCTTGGTCACATTGTGCACATTATGATGATGTCCTACCGAGTGGGCCCAGAGATACCTCTCCGTCAACCGGAGTGACAAATCCCAGTCTCGATTCGTGCCAACCCAACAGACACTTTCGGAGATACCCGTAGTGCATCTTTATAGCCACCCAGTTACGTTGTGACGTTTGGTGCACCCAAAGAATTCCTACGGTATCCGGGAGTTGCACAATCTCATGGTCTAAGGAAATAATACTTGACATTAGAAAAGCTTTAGCATACGAACTACGATCTTTGTGCTAGGCTTAGGATTGGGTCTTGTCCATCACATCATTCTCCTAATGATGTGATCCCGTTATCAACGACATCCAATGTCCATGGTCAGGAAACCGTAACCATCTATTGATCAACGAGCTAGTCAACTAGAGGCTTACTAGGGACATGGTGTTGTCTATGTACCCACACATGTATCTGAGTTTCCTATCAATACAATTATAGCATGGATAATAAATAATTATCATGAACAAGGAAATATAATAATAATAACTAATTTATTATTGCCTCTAGGGCATATTTCCAACAGTCTCCCACTTGCACTAGAGTCAATAATCTAGTTCACATCGCCATGTGATTAACACTCACAGGTCACATCGCCATGTGACCAACATCCAAAGAGTTTACTAGTGTCACTAAACTAGTTCACATCATCATGTGATTAAGACTCAATGAGTTCTGGGGTTTGATCATGTCTTGCTTGTGAGAGAGGTTTTAGTCAACGGGTCTGCAACATTAAGATCCGTATGTACTTCGCAAATCCCTAGGTCATATTGTAAATGCTGCTTCCACGCTCTACTTGAAGCTATTCCAAATGGTTGCTCCACTATACGTATCCGGTTTTCTACTCAGAGTCAATTGGATAGGTGTTAAAGCTTGCATCGACGTAACCCTTTACGCCGAACTCTTTATCACCTCCATAATCAAGAAACATGTCCTTGTTTACTCCAAGGACAGTTTTGACCGCTGTCCAATGATCCATTCCTGGATCATTCTTGTACCCCTTGACTGACTCATGGCAAGGCACACTTCCGGTGCGGTACACAGCATAGCATACTATAGAGCCTATGTCTGAAGCATAGGGGACGACCTTCGTCCTTTCTCTCTCTTCTGCCGTGGTCGAGCTTAACTCTTAACTTCATACCTTACAACTCAGGCAAGAACTCCTTCTTTGACTGATCCATCTTGAACACCTTCAAGATCATGTCAAGGTATGTGCTCATTTGAAAGTACCATTTAGCATTTTTGATCTATCCTCATAGATCTTGATGCTCAATGTTCAAGTAGCTTAATCCAGGTTTTCCATTGAAAAACACCTTTCAAATAACCCTGTATGCTTTCCGAATTCTACATCATTTTTATCAACAATATGTCAACAACATATACTTATCGGAAATTCTATAACGCTCCCGCTCACTTCTTTGGAAATACAAGTTTCTCATAAACTTTATATAAACCCAAAATCTTTGATCATCTCATCAAAGCGTACATTCCAACTCCGAGATGCTTACTCCAGTCCTTAGAAGGATTGCTGGAGCTTTGCATACTTGTTAGCATCCTTCAGGATTGACAAAACCTTCTGGTTGTATCACATACAACCTTTCCTCAAGAATAACGTCGAGGAAACAATGTTTTGACATACTATCTGCAAGATTTCATAAATGCAGCTAATGCTAACATGATTCCGACGGACTTAAGCATCGCTACGGATGAGAAAATCTCATCGTAGTCAACTCCTTGAACTTGTGAAAAACTCTTCGCCACAAGTCGAGCTTCACAGACGGTGACATTACCGTTCACGACCGTCTTCTTCTTAAAGATCCATTTATCTCAATGGCTTGCCGATCAACGGGCAAGTCCACCAAAGTCCATGCTTTGTTCTGATACACGGATCCTGTCTCGGATTTCATGGCTTCTAACCATTTGTTGGAATATGGGCCCACCATTGCTTCTCCATAGCTCGTAGGTTCATTGTTGTCTAGCAACATGACCTCCAAGACAGGATTACCGTACCACTCCGAAGCAGTACGCGTCCTTGTCGTCCTACGAGGTTCGGTAGTGACTTGATCCGAAGTTTCATGATCACTATCATAAGCTTCTACTTCAATTGGTGTAGGTGCCACAGGAACAACTTCCTGTGCCCTGCTACACACTAGTTGAAGTGATGGTTCAATAACCTCATCAAGTCTCCACCATCCTCCCACTCAATTCTTTCGAGAGAAACTTTTTCTCGAGAAAGGACCCGTTTCTAGAAACAATCCCTTTTGCTTACGGATCTGAGACAGGAAGTATATCCAACTGTTTTTGGGTGTCCTATGAAGATGTATTTATCCGCTTTGGGTTCGAGCTTATCAGGATGAAACGTTTTCACATAAGCGTCGCAGCCCCAAACTTTCAAGAAACGATAGCTTAGGTTTCTCTAAACCATAGTTCATACGGTGTCATCTCAACGGAATTACGTGGTGCCCTATTTAAAGTGAATGCGGTTGTCTCTAATGCCTAACCCATAAACGATAGTGGTAATTCGATAAGAGACATCATGGTATGCACCATATCCAATAGGGTGCAGCTATGATGTTCGGACACACCATCACACTATGGTGTTCCAGTGTATTAGTTATGAAACAATTTCCACAATGTCTTAACTGTATACCAAACTCATAACTCAGATACTCATCTCTATGATCATATCATAGACATTTTATCCTCTTGTCACGACGATATTCAACTTCACTCTGAAATTACTTGAACCTGTCAATAATTTAGATTTGTGTTTCATCAAGTAAATTTACTCAGCATCTACTCAAGTCATCTGTGAAGTAAGAACATAACAATATCCACTGCGTGCCTCGGCACTCATCGGACAGCACACATCAAAATGTATTACTTCCAACAAGTTGCTTTCTTGTTCCATCTCACTGAAAACGAGGCTTTTCAGTCATCTTGCCCATGTGGTATGATTTGCATGTCTCAAGTGATTCGAAATCAAGTGACTCCAAACTATCCATCTGCATGGAGTTTCTTCATGCGTATACACCAATAGACATGGTTCGCATGTCTCAAACTTTTCAAAAACGAGTGAGTCCAAAGATCCATCAGCATGGAGCTTCTTCATGCGTATACACCAATATGACTTACATGGCAGTGCCACAAGTAAGTGGTACTATCATTACTATCTTATATCTTTTGGCATGAAAATGTGTATCACTACGATCGAGATTCAATAAACCATTATTTTAGGTGCAAGACCATTGAAGGTATTTATTCAAATAAATAGAGTAACCATTATTCACCTTAAATGAATAATCAGACATGTATAGACATAATCCAATCATGTCTATGCTCAACGCAAACACCAAATAACAATTATTTAGGTTTAACTCCAATCTCGATGGTAGAGGGAGCGTGCGATGCTTGATCACATCACATATCGTCAGCTCACCTTTAGCTAGTCTCCGTTTATTTCGTAGCTCTTTTATTTCGAGGTACTAACACTTAGCAACTACCGGTATCTTAATACCCTGGTGCTACTAGGAGTACTAGTAAAGTACACATTAACATAATGTATATCCAATATACTTCTATCGACCTTGCCAGCCTTCTTATCTACCAAGTACCTAGGGTAATTCTGCTCCAGTGGCTGTTCCCCTTATTACAGAAGCACTTAGTCTCGGGTTTGGGTTCAACCTTGGGTTTCTTCACTAGAGCAGCAGCTGATTTGTCGTTTCATGAAGTATCCCTTCTTGCCCTTGCCCTTCTTGAAACTAGTGGTTTCACCAACCATCAACAATTTATGCTCCTTCTTGATTTCTACTTTCGCGGTGTCAAACATCGCGAATACCTCAAGGATCATCATATCTATAACTGATATGTTATAGTTCATCACGAAGCTCTAGCAGCTTGGTGGCAATGACTTTAGAGAAACATCACTATCTCATCTGGAAGATCAACTCCCACTCGATTCAAGTGATTGTTGCACTCAGACAATCTGAGCACAAGCTCAACGATTGAGCTTTTCTCCTTTAGTTTGCAAGCTTAGAAAATCGTGGGAGGTCTTATACCTCTTGACGTGGGCACGAGCCTGAAATCCCAATTTCAGCCCTCGAAACATCTCATATGTTCCGCGACGTTTCGAAAACGTCTTTGGTGCCTCAACTCTAAACCGTTTAACTGAACTATCACATAGTTATCAAAACGTGTATGTCTGATGTTCGCAACATCCACAGACGACGTTTGGGGTTCAAAGACACTGGCGGTGCATTAAGGACATAAGCTTTCTACATGCGCATAATCGCTATCATCAACTTTCAACTATATTTTCTCTAGGAACATATCTAAAACAGTAGAACTAAAGCGCGAGCTATGACATAATTTGCAAAGGGTTTTTGACTATGTTCAGGATAATTAAGTTCATCTTATGAACTCCCACTCAGATAGACATCCCTCTAGTCATCTAAGTGATTACACGATCCGAGTCAACTAGGCCGTGTCCGATCATCACATGAGACGGACTAGTCATCATCGGTGAACATCTACATGTTGATCGTATCTACTATACGACTCATGCTCGACCTTTCGGTATCTTGTGTTCCGAGGCCATGTCTGTACATGCTAGGCTCATCAAGTTAACCTAAGTGTTTCGCGTGTGTAAATCTGGCTTACACCCGTTGTATGTGAACGTTAGAATCTATCACACCCGATCATCACGTGGTGCTTCGAAACAACGAACTGTCGCAACGGTGCACAGTTAGGGGGAACACTTTCTTGAAAATTTAAAGAGGGATCATCTTATTTACTACCGTCGTTATAAGCAAATAAGATGCATAAACATGATAAACATCACATGCAATCAAAAAGTGACATGATATGGACAATATCATTTTGCTCCTTTTGATCTCCATCTTCGGGGCTCCATGATCATCATCGTCACCGGCATGACACCATGATCTCCATCATCGTGATCTCCATCATCGTGTCTTCATGAAGTTGTCTCGCCAACTGATACTTCTACTACTATGGCCACCGGTTAGCAATAAAGTAAAGTAATTACATGGTGTTGTTTAATGACACGCAGGTCATACAATGAATTAAGACAACTCTTATGGCTCCTGCCGGTTGTCATACTCATCGACATGCAAGTCGTGATTCCTATTACAAGAACATGCACTATAACAAAACGAAGTTTAAGTAACACAATCATGTAACATATAGAAAAATGTGTTACATAGCAAAATTGCAGTAACACATCGCGTGTGTTGCAGCGCGGACAGTAACACATAGTTGATAAGGTTTGAATATGTGTTACCGCCACATTACCATAGTAACATACAAGTTCGTGCCGCGGCAAGTGTGTTACAAACCATATGGTACAGTAACACATGATCATGTGTTGCCGAGTGTTACAAGCTGTATAACTTTAGATAAATAACAATTAGTGCAAACTATAGTAAAAGGGAATAGTGCTACTATGCTTACAAACATAGGTTCAATTTTCACTCAGTTGATTTTCTCAACATTTTTTGTCTCGTGAGATAAGCTTTGAACGAGCAAATTTAGCGGGTGAAATATTGTATTACTCAACTCACAAGATCATTATAATTAATCATAGCTAGCTCCATAGCAACCAAAGGACCTGAACCAAACCAAGTCATGGTTCTACCTTTGAACGAGCAAATTTAGCTAAGCTACCGCTAACCTTATTTTGACTCAAATTGGAATTACTTCCAATATGTACGCATAAATTCATTCATTTATTCTATTAAAAATATTGAATAAATTCCAATAAATGTTTTTAAAATTATAAATATTAGCATGGGAGCATATTATGTATACATATTCTTCCTATAAAAATTCAAGACATGTGATGTAGAAGCATATTATATGTACGTAATAATCTTGCTATAAAAAACTAAGAACGTGTAGGCATGTAATCTGTTGCACATGAGTTAATTATACAAGAAAAAAGGCAGTGGGAGGTTCTCCTACTGTCACAAAAAAGAAAGGGTCCCGTCCCTAAACGAATCGAACCTGCAACGTCCTGCCTGGGCAAACAAGTGATTACCAGCGTGCTGTAGCCACTATTCAGATGAATAGTAGTTCTATATTATTAAAAACAGTGGTTCGTCTAAAGCCCATTCGATTTTGTTTGAGCAACGCCAAGCCCCATTAGAAATATAAGTGGTCCTCATATTATTAAATTGGGTTGCGATTCCGTGACTTCGGCCTGGTTTTGCTTCTGCAAGCTTCCACCCAGTTTTCCTTCTTTTTCTACTGGGTTTTTTGTCATCAGTTTTTTGTTGGTTTTTATTTCGGTTTTTCTGTTTCTTTTGCCTATTCTTCTTCTCTTCTTTTTTTCTCTATTATTCATTTCAAATTGCATTGAACAAATCTTCAAATTCGTGATTTTTTCTCTTGAAATTCGTGGACTTCTTTTTAAATTGAAAAAAGTTCAAATTCACAAACTTATTCAAAACCATGAATGATTTTTTTCAAAATCTGGGAACTTCTTTTTCAAATTCGTGAATTCTTTTGTAGACGCAATCCTTTATTCAAATTTACAAACTTTTTTTGAGTCAGTGAATATTATATTTTTCGCGGAAAAAATTGAAGCCACGTTTTTTCAAAGTCATGGACATTTTTCAGTACGCGTTTTTTTCTTTGGATTTTTTTTCAAATTCGCAAAAAAAAAATAGAATTGATTTTTTTCAATTTATTAGCGTTTTTTAAATTCAGGAACTTTTTTCGAATTTGAGAAATTTTTTGAGTTTGTGAACATTTTTCAAATTCATGAACTATTTTTAGAATAGACGAACATTTCTTTCAAATTCATGAATATTTCTCAAAGCCACAAACTTTTTTTCAACTCGAGAACATTTTTTTCAAATCCTAAACCGGTCAATGGTGAACCGGTCGAAACAGCCAAGCGAGCGAGCGAGTTTGGGCGAGCGACCCCGCTTAGCTAGGCCGGCCGACAGTGTGCGGCGCGTCAACGCTATATAGCGTTGCTTGCCCCACAAGCGTTGTATAGGCACTCTCCATATTTTACTATGCTATAGCACTAAAATTAAACACATGCAAATCAAACAATGCAAAATTCAAATTCATTGGAGCATCTCATTGAATCAATAATTTCACAGTTAGTTTTGCATATGAATTCAAATTGAAATTGCCTAAAGTTATATTTTGTTTCTCGCGATGAGATGTATATATTTCTTGTATGTGATGTTTCATTTGATATCAGATGTGAAAGTTGGGAGCTTATTGGCAAGAAGAACCATTTATATAGGTAGAAAGTAACATCGCTAGGTGGTCTATGAATCTGGATGTCATTTTTATTATTTCTGGTGTTCGTTGTACTGCCATGATTGAAGATGAATAGATCGATGGTTTCCCGGGAAAAAAAGGTAACCATGAAAGTAACGTTTCTGCTCAGCTTAGGGGCAACCTGGAGGTTACCTCTTGTATACCGGGCTAAGAGCAACTCTAATAGATCCAACATATTGGCCCGATCCACAAAAATCGGAACAATATGCGGTTGATGGGCCAAAAATGACTAGCAGATCCAGCATCTTGGCCCGGCCCGCACATTTTTTTATAGGTAACCTAAAATCGCCCGAGTGGCATATGTGTACACGATCTGGGGGCGCATTTTTAGGATCATACAATCCCATGTTGGTAGAAGAATGGGGAGGCACAGAAAAGTAGAAAGTGATCTTAGCAGCGTCGGCCGGGCAGCCTGGTCCGAAGCGGAGGGAGGTCCGGAGGTGACTGTCTGGCATCCTGATCATCCTGCTTGGCAGCTCCTGGACTGGTCAACCAGAGGGAGTTATGGTCAGCTATGTACTAGAGCAAAGGGAGGTCGGATTTGAACCAGGCGGGATAGTAGGACAAAATATGCTAGCTCTCGCGAGGTAGAGAAGCATGCTCCATTTAGTCGTCAGGATAGCAAACCAAGGATGCAAATGGTTCTGGCGAGTCATCTTCAAACTTAATGTTTTTTATATTAGTTAGTAGATCGTAATCTCGCCCTTATAGTAAATCCACATTGGTCATACCACATCACAATTAAACTTATGGTTTCATCGATTGCATGCTAGGGTACACTATAGTGTGCTACGGACAGCCCGCTCCCCGTGACACTGATAGTAGCCAGTAGCCCCTATCAATTTCTTATATAGGTAGGCAAGGGCTGGTAGTTTCATAACTATTTATGGGAGATACGATATGATCAGATGATTCCGAGATTATAGGAAACCTACGTATCATAATAGATGAATCTCTCGCATAGTACATCCATCCTTACCCCCTCCGAACTCCTTGCTTTGATTACACCATTTTGGAAAAAAATAAAAAAAAGAATACAAATGCAATAAATGCAATCCTTTCGCAGCGAGTCCTTTTATGTGTACTAGTTGTGAGGAAAAATACTAAACTTAGAATATGATAATTCTGGGAAAAATCCTTCACAAAATGAGGTATCATGTATGATTCATGACTTTTCAAGGCGATGGCCATATTCATTGCATATTTTATGATAATGTGTCCAAATTGAGACACATAGGTGCATCTTTCCATTACAAACAATGTTGACAACTAGAGTTTCTAAATTTGTTGTACAAAAAATCTTTTCTATTTTCTCGATGTAAAAAGTGGGTATCTTTTGAAGCAAAAACAAAAAGTGGGTCTAAAATGGCACCACTCAAATTTTCTCAGAATGTAGACCACATTTGAAGAAAAATTCCCAAGTATCATGGGGTTTTCAAAGATTTCTAGCTACTTTCAAACATTTAGTGCATTTCTAGTCAATTAGTACATATAATTCAAATTTAAATTGTAAGTGCATAAAAATGTTAGCAAAATTTTGGGTTAAAAATCATATTTATATCCTTTAGTCAATGCAAAGCCTTATTCAAAAACCAAGAGAAGAAAGAAAAAAATAGAAGGAAACAAACAAACTAAATGGAAAAGAAAATGATTTTTTGTTGAGTGTAAAATTATTGCACTAAAAAACGATGTATGTTCTGATTGGTCAGGGTAGCCCTCCAACAGATCACGCGTTGTAACCGTTGGATTCGCGTAGATCCAACGGCTGCTGCCCTGCGGGTGCCCTATCCATTATCTCCTCTCTCTCTCCTTATCCCTTGACACGCACGCCTAGGCATCGAAGTCGCCGCATGGCACACCGCAAGTCACCGCCGCTAGCCTGAGGGCCTCATGCCGCCGCCGCTCGGCCCTACCCAACCCTGGGCCCCGGGGCCGCTCCCTCCTTCCCATCAGGCCCGAGGAGGCGGCCATGAGGAGCGCGCAGCCGCCAGAGCCATGGACAGATCCAGCCGGCGCCGTCGGCAGCCATTCCTCCCTACGGCAGTCATGAAGAATTGAAGAGGTTTGAGCAGAACGAGCACATGGACGGTGCGCACCTCCCGCGATAGGAGCCACTCGTCCTCGTCATCTGCTAGCATCCACGAGGAATCGATTCACATGTAAGCCAGCTTCCACAATAATCCATCCAGCAGGCTGCTTGTTTGTTTGTTTGTGTACTAGTGGAAACGGGAGCAAGATCCGAGGCCGGCGTCGAGGGACATGCCCGCTGCTAATTGATTATCCTGGTAATGGTACCGTGGTGGAGATGTACATACCCGAATACTCGTCAAATATCCGTACATACTCGAATACTCTCGAACTGGCACGTACACATACATACCAAAATACTTGTGCGATTTTTTATTCAGCTAAATAGGTCTACGGAGTGTAAAACTTGGCAAAGTCTTGCTCCTTTGCGGCTTTGCCATTGCACTCTGCAAACTGCGTATGTCAGATTGGATAGTAGAGATTGTGAAGTGCAACACAGACATCTACTTTACTGACAGGGAATGTAGGTGTAATACATAGTGCTTGTCATGGTAAGGGTTCTAGTAGATGAATGGTCTTTTTAGACTTTAGTGTAGTATATCCCAATTATCACTACGAAAATACAGCGGAAGCTTGTCTGCCCATTTCCATTTTAATTCTTATATTTCTTGTATCTTAATCTCATCTGCTAGTTTGATATAATCCTTTTTTATGCGAGGAAGTTTGATATAATCCAATGGGTGATAGCATCACATTTTACCAAGTACCCATCCTGGCTACCTTTTTATTTAGGTAATTCCACATTTGCTGAATGTGTGGTTTTACTGTGTTCTTATAGTCTAGCCCTTATAGTCTAGCTTTTGGCTGTACATCTATTTCTATCTCAAGTTATTTATCATTCTACTCTTACAGAATGTTTGAGGGGAGCTTGTTACTGTCAACGCCTCTAGGGTTTATGCATATCAGTTCCATATTGCTTAAAGCCATTGTATTGATGACGACTGGTTTCAGGTATATTTTTATTAAGTCATATGGACGCGCTCATTGATAATTTGTATAGAATGTTTATATTCTTTACAACTTTGCCATGGAATGTCTACTGTTAGAAAACATCTTGCGAGTACTTTGGTTAAGTACTAGAAAGCACATACACAAACATGCCCAGCACAGCAACAGGCACACACATGCTCTGCTCGTTTGACAATAGTATACAGATGCTTTGCTCTGCCACTCTGAATTTGTTGCACTTGGGGCCACTTTGCATGTGCTGGCTCATGTAGTGACCTGATTGCCAGTTGTTTGTATTGCTGTGTTCAACTAATGTCCAGATACAACAAGTTAGTCTTTTGTACAAGAACTAAGTAGAATTGTCTGAACTCTTTTTTGTGGTTGCTTACCACACATCTGCCATGTGGTGACTGTTAGTGTTGGAAATATGCCCTAGAGGCAATAATAAATTAGTTATTATTATTATATTTCCTTGTTCATGATAATCGTTTATTATCCATGCTATAATTGTATTGATAGGAAACTCAAATACATGTGTGGATATATAGACAACACCATGTCCCTAGCAAGCCTCTATTGGCTAGCTCGTTGATCAAGAGATGGTTACGGTTTCCTAACCATGGACATTGGATGTCATTGATAACGGGATCACATCATTAGTAGAATGATGTGATGGACAAGACCCAATCCTAAGCCTAGCACAAAGATCGTAGTTCGTATGCTAAAGCTTTTCTAATGTCAAGTATTTTTTCCTTATACCATGAGATTGTGCAACTCCCGGATACCGTAGGAATGCTTTGGGTGTATCAAACGTCACAACGTAACTGGGTGACTATAAAGGTGCGCTACAGGTATCTCCAAAAGTGTCTGTTGGGTTGGCACGAATCGAGACTGGGATTTGTCACTCCGTATGACGGAGAGGTATCTCTGGGCCCACTCGGTAGGACATCATCATAATGTGCACAGTGTGATTAAGGAGTTGATCACGGGATGATGTGTTACGGAACGAGTAAAGAGACTTGCCGGTAACGAGATTGAACAAGGTATCGGGATACCGATGATCGAATCTCGGGCAAGTACAATACCGCTAGACAAAGGGAATTGTATCTGGGATTGACCGAGTCCTTGACATCGTGGTTCATCCGATGAGATCATCGTGGAACATGTGGGAGCCAACATGGGTATCCAGATCCCGCTGTTGGTTATTGACCGGAGAACGTCTCGGTCATGTCTGCTTGTCTCCCGAACCCGTAGGGTCTACACACTTAAGGTTCGATGCCGCTAGGGTTATATAGGAAGCTTGTATGTGGTTACCGAATGTTGTTCGAGTCCCGGATGAGATCCTGGACGTCACGAGGAGTTCGGAATGGTCCGGAGGTAAAGAATTATATATAGGAAGTGCTGTTTCGCCATCGGGACAAGTTTCGGTGATATCGGTATTGTACTGGGACCACCGGAGGGGTCCCGAGGGCCCACCGGTGGGGCCACCTGCCCCGGGGCCACATGGGCCCTAGGTGGTGCGCCTAGGCCTGCATGGGCCAAGGGAACCAGCCCCAAGAGGCCCATGCGCATGAAACACTTGGAGAGGAAGAGTCCATAGAGGGGAAGGCACCTCCGAGGTGCCTTGGGGAGGATGGACTCCTTCCCCTCTTGGCCGCACCCCTCCCTTGGAGGAGGGGGCAAGGCTGCGCCCTCCCCCCCTCCTTGGCACCTATATAAAAGGGGGAGGGGAGGGGGGCAGCAGCACTGAGCCTGGCGCCTCCCTCTCCTCTCCAACACCTCCTTCTCCTCCGTAGTGCTTGGCGAAGCCCTGCAGGATTGCCACGCCTCCACCACCACCACGCCGTTGTGCTGCTGTTGGATGGAGTCTTCCTCAACCTCTCCCTCTCTCCTCGCTGGATCAAGGCGTGGGAGACGTCACCGGGCTGTACGTGTGTTGAACGCGGAGGTGCCGTCCGTTCGGCACTAGGATCATCGGTGATCTGAATCACGGCAGTACGACTCCATCAACCCTGCTCACTTGAACGCTTCCGCTTAGCGATCTACAAGGGTATGTAGATGCACTCTCCTTCCCCTCGTTGCTAGTCTCTCCATAGATAGATCTTGGTGATACGTAGGAAAATTTTGAATTTCTGTTACGTTCCCCAACAGTGGCATCATGAGCTAGGTCTATTGCGTAGATTCTTTGCACGAGTAGAACACAAAGTAGTTGTGGGCGTTGATTTTGTTCAATATGCTTGCCGTTACTAGTCTTATCTTGATTCGACGGTATTGTGGGATGAAGCGGCCGGACCAACCTTACACGTGACGCTTCGTGAGACCGGTTCCACCGATCGACATGCACTAGTTGCATAAGGTGGCTGGCGGGTGTCTGTCTCTCCCACTTTAGTCGGAACGGATTCGATGAAAAGGGTCCTTATGAAGGGTAAATAGCAATTGGCATATCACGTTGTGGTTTTGCGTAGGTAAGAAACGTTCTTGCTAGAAACCCAAAGCAGCCACGTAAAACATGCAAACAACAATTAGAGGACGTCTAACTTGTTTTTGCTGGGTATGCTTTGTGTTTTGATATGGCCAAGAAGAATGTGATGAATGATATGTGATGTATGAGATTGATCATGTTCTTGTAATAGGATTCACGACTTGCATGTCGATGAGTATGACAACCGGCAGGAGCCATAGGAGTTGTCTTTATTTATTATATGACCTGCGTGTCATTGAAACAACGCCATGTAATTACTTTACTTTATTGCTAACCGTAGCCATAGTAGTAGAAGTAATAAGTTGGCGAGACAACTTCATGGAGACACGATGATGGAGATCATGATGATGGAGATCATGGTGTCATGCCGGTGACAATGATGATCATGGAGCCCGAAGATGGAGATCAAGAGGAGCTATATGATATTGGCCATATCATGTCACTACTATATAATTGCATGTGATGTTTATTATGTTTATGCATCTTGTTTACTTAGAACGACGGTAGTAAATAAGATGATCCCTTACACAAATTTCAAGAAGTGTTCTCCCCTGACCGTGCACCGTTGCTACAGTTAAATGCGTTTCTAAGCACCACGTGATGATCGGGTGTGATGGATTCTTACGTTCACATACAACGGGTGTAAGACAGATTTACACAGCAAAACACTTAGGGTTAACTTGACGAGCCTAGCATGTATGCAGACATGGCCTCGGAACACGAGAGACCGAAGGTCGAACATGAGTCGATAGTAGATACGATCAACATGAAGATGTTCACCGATGATGACTAGTCCGTCTCACGTGATGATCGGACACGGCCTAGTTGACTCGGATCATGTAATCACTTAGATGACCGGAGGGATGTCTATTCTGAGTGGGAGTTCATGAGATGAACTTAATTATCCTGAACATAGTCAAAAGATCTTTGCAAATTATGTCGTAAGCTCGCTTTAGTTCCACTGTTTAGATATGTTCCTAGAGAAAATATAGTTGAAAGTTGACAGTAGCGATTATGCGGACATAAGAAAGCTTATGTCCTTAATGCACCGCCAAGATGCTCAACCCCAAACGTCGCCCTGTGGATGTTGCGAACATCGGACATACACGTTTTGATAACTACATGATAGTTCAGTTAAATGGTTTAAGTAGAGGCACCAAAGACGTTTTCAAACGTCATGAACATATGAGATGTTTCGAGGGCGAAATTGGGATTTCAGGCTCGTGCCCACGTCAAGAGGTATAAGACCTCCGACGATTTTCTTAGCCTGCAAACTAAGGGAGAAAAGCTCAATTGTTGAGCTTGTGCTCAGATTGTCTGAGCACAACAATCACTTGAATCGAGTGGGAGTTGATCTTCCAGATGAGATAGTGATGTTTCTCCAAAGTCATTGCCACCAAGCTGCTAGAGCTTCGTGATGAACTATAACATGTCAAGGATAGAGATGATGATCCTTGAGGTATTCGCGTTGTTTGACATCACGAAAGTAGAAGTCAAGAAGGAGCATCAATTGTTGATGGTTGGTGAAACCACTAGTTTCAAGAAGGGCAAGGGCAAGAAGGGATACTTCATGAAACGGCAAATCAGCTGCTGCTCTAGTGAAGAAACCCAAGGTTGAACCCAAACCCGAGACTAAGTGCTTCGTAATAAGGGGAACAACCAATCGGAGCAGAATTACCCTAGATACTTGGTAGATAAGAAGGCTGGCAAGGTCGATAGAAGTATATTGGATATACATTATGTTAATGTTTACTTTACTAGTACTCCTAGTAGCACCAGGGTATTAGATACCGGTTCGGTTACTAAGTGTTAGTAACTCGAAATAAAAGCTATGGAATAAACGGAGACTAGCTAAAGGTGAGCTGACGATATGTGTTGGAAGTGTTTCCAAGCTTGATGTGATCAAACATCGCACGCTCCCTCTACCATCAAGATTAGTATTAAACCTGAATAATTGTCATTTGGTGTTTATGCGTTGAGCATAGACATGATTGGATTATGTCTATCGCAATACGGTTATTCATTTAAGGAGAATAATGGTTACTCTATTTATTTGAATAATACCTTCAATGGTCTTGCACCTAAAAGAATGGTTTATTGAATCTCAATTGTAGTGATACACATTTTCATGCCAAAAGATATAAGATAGTAATGATAGTACCACTTACTTGTGGCACTGCCATGTAAGTCATAAAACGCATGAAGAAGCTCCATGTTGATGGATCTTTGGACTCACTCGTTTTGAAAAGTTTGAGACATGCTAACCATGTCTATTGGTGCATACGCATGAAGAAACTCCATGCAGATGGATCGTTTAGACTCACTTGATTTTGAATCACTTGAGATATGCAAATCATACCACATGGACAAGATGACTGAAAAGCCTCGGTTTCAAAGAAGATGGAACTAGATAGCAACTTGTTGGAAGTAACACATTTTGATGTGTGCAGTCCAATAAGTGCTGAGGCATGCAAAGGAATATCGTTATGTTCTTACTTCACAGATGATTCGAGTAGATGTTGAGTATATTTACTTGATGAAACACAAGTCTGAATTATTGAATGGTTCAAGTAATTTCAGAGTGAAGTTTAAGATCTTCGTGACAAGAGGATAGAATGTCTATGATATGATCATAGAGATGAATATCTGAGTTACGAGTTTTGGCACACAATTAAGACATTGTGCAAATTGTTTCACAATTAATACCGCCTGGAACACCATAGTGTGATGGTGTGTCCGAACATCATAGTTGCACCTTATTGGATATGGTGCGTACCATGATGTCTCTTATCGAATTACCACTATCGCTCATGGGTTAGGCATTAGAGACAACCGCACTCACTTTAATAGGGTACCACGTAATTCCGTTGAGATGACACCGTAAGAACTATGGTTTAGAGAAACCTAAGCTGTCATTTCTTAAAAATTTGGGGCTGCGACGCTTATGTGGAAAAGTTTCAGGTTGATAAGCTCGAACCCAAAGCGGATAAAATACATCTTCATAGGACACCCAAAACAGTTGGGTAAACCTCCTAATTCAGATCCGAAAGCAATAGGGATTGTTTCTTGAATCGGGTCCTTTCTCGAGGAAAAGTTTGTCTCGAAAAGTTGAGTGGGAGGATGGTGGAGACTTGATGAGGTTATTGAACCGTCACTTCAACTAGTGTGTAGTAGGGCACAGGAAGTTGTTCCCGTGGCACCTACACCAATTGAAGTAGAAGCTTAGGATATTGATCATGAAGCTTCGGATCAAGTCACTACCGAACCTCGTAGGACGACAAGAACGCCAGCATCGCATCAGAGTGGTACGGTGATCCTGTCTTGAAGGTCATGTTGCTAGACAACAATGAACCTACGAGCTATGGAGAAGCGATGGTGGGCCCAAATTCCGACAAATGGTTAGAAGCCATGAAATCCGAGATAGGATCCATGTATCATAACAAAGCATGGACTTTGGTGGACTTGCCCGATGATCGGCAAGCTATTGAGATAAATGGATCTTTAAGAAGAAGACGGACGTGGACGGTAATGTCACCGTCTATGAAGCTCGACTTGTGGCGAAGAGTTTTTCACAAGTTCAAGGAGTTGACTACGATGAGATCTTCTCATCCGTAGCGATGCTTGAGTCCGTCGGAATCATGTTAGCATAAGCTGCATTTATGAAATCTGGCGGATGGATGTCAAAACGAGTTTCCTTACCAGTTTTCGTAAGGAAAGGTTGTATGTGATACAATCGTAAAGGTTTTGTCGATCCTAAGAATGCTAAAAGTTATCTTTGGCTCCAGCGATCCTTCTAAGGACCGGAGTAAGCATCTCGGAGTTGGAATGTGCGCTTTGATGAGATGATCAAAGATTTTGGGTTTATACAAAGTTTATGAGAAACTTGTATTTCCAAAGAAGTAAGTGGGAGCACTATAGAATTTCTGATGAGTATATGTTGTTGACATATTGATGATCGAAATGACGTAGAATTTTCTGTAAAGCATATAGGGTTATTTGAAAGGTGTTTTTCAAATAGAAAACCTGGATTAGGCTACTTGAACAATAAGCATCAAGATCTATAAGATAGATCAAAATGTTTAATAATACTTTCAAATGAGCATGTACCTTGACATGATCTTGAAGGTGTTCAAGATGGATCGATCAAAGAAGGAGTTCTTAGCTGAATTGTAAGGTATGAAGTTAAGACTTAAAGCTCGACCACACGGCAGAACGAGAGAAAGGATTTAAGATCGTCCCCTATGCCTTAGACATAGGCTCAAGCTGTATGCTATCTTTGTGTACCGCATCAAAGTGTGCCTTGCCATGAGTCACCAAGGGGTACAAGAATGATCCAGGAATGGATCATTGGACAGCGGTCAAAATTATCCTTGGAGTAAATAAGGACATGTTTCTCGATTATGGAGGTGATAAAGAGTTCGGCGTAAAGCGTTACGTCGATGCAAGCTTTAACACCTATCCGAGTGACTCTGAGTAGCAAACCGGATACGTATAATGGAGCAACCATTTGGAATAGATCCAAGTGGAGCGTGGAAGCAGCATTTACAATATGACATAGAGAATTGCGAAGTGCACACGGATCTGAAAGGTTCAAACCCGTTGACTAAAACCCGTTGACTAAAACCTCTCTCACAAGCGAAACATGATCAAACCTCGTAACTCATTGAGTCTAAATCACATGATGATGTGAACTAGTTTACATACACTAGTAAACTCTTTGGGTGTTGGTCACATGGCGATGTGACCTATCAGTGTTAATCACATGACGATGTGAGCTAGATTATTGACTCTAGTGCAAGTGGGAGACTGTTGGAAATATGCCCTAGAGGCAATAATAAATTAGTTATTATTATTATATTTCCTTGTTCATGATAATCGTTTATTATCCATGCTATAATTGTATTGATAGGAAACTCAAATACATGTGTGGATATATAGACAACACCATGTCCCTAGCAAGCCTCTATTGGCTAGCTCGTTGATCAATAGATGGTTACGGTTTCCTAACCATGGACATTGGATGTCATTGATAACGGGATCACATCATTAGTAGAATGATGTGATGGACAAGACCCAATCCTAAGCCTAGCACAAAGATCGTAGTTCGTATGCTAAAGCTTTTCTAATGTCAAGTATTTTTTCCTTATACCATGAGATTGTGCAACTCCCGGATACCGTAGGAATGCTTTGGGTGTATCAAACGTCACAACGTAACTGGGTGACTATAAAGGTGCGCCATGGTATCTCCAAAAGTGTACATTGGGTTGGCACGAATCGAGATCGATTTGTCACTCCGTGTGACGGAGAGGTATCTCTGGGCCCACTCGGTAGGACATCATCATAATGTGCACAGTGTGATTAAGGAGTTGATCACGGGATGATGTGTTACGGAACGAGTAAAGAGACTTGCCGGTAACGAGATTGAACAAGGTATCGGGATACCGATGATCGAATCTCGGGCAAGTACAATACCGCTAGACAAAGGGAATTGTATACGGGATTGACTGAGTCCTTGACATCGTGGTTCATCCGATGAGATCATCGTGGAACATGTGGGAGCCAACATGGGTATCCAGATCCCGCTGTTGGTTATTGACCGGAGAACGTCTCGGTCATGTCTGCTTGTCTCCGAACCCGTAGGGTCTACACACTTAAGGTTCGATGGCGACGCTAGGGTTATATAGGAAGCTTGTATGTGGTTACCGAATGTTGTTCGAGTCCCGGATGAGATCCTGGGCGTCACGAGGAGTTCGGAATGGTCCGGAGGTAAAGAATTATATATAGGAAGTGCTGTTTCGCCATCGGGACAAGTTTCGGTGATATCGGTATTGTACCGGGACCACCGGAGGGTCCCGAGGGCCCACCGGTGGGGCCACCTGCCCCGGGGCCACATGGGCCCTAGGTGGTGCGCCTAGGCCTGCATGGGCCAAGGGAACCAGCCCCAAGAGGCCCATGCGCATGAAACACTTGGAGAGGAAGAGTCCATAGAGGGAAGGCACCTCCGAGGTGCCTTGGGAGGATGGACTCCTTCCCCTCTTGGCCGCACCCTCCCTTGGAGGAGGGGGCAGGCTGCGCCCTCCCCTCCTTGGCACCTATATAAAAGGGGAGGGAGGGGCAGCAGCACCTGAGCCTGGCGCCTCCTCTCCCTCTCCAACACCTCCTTCTCCTCCGTAGTGCTTGGCGAAGCCTGCAGGATTGCCACGCTCCTCCACCACCACCACGCCCGTTGTGCTGCTGTTGGATGGAGTCTTCCTCAACCTCTCCTCTCTCCTCGCTGGATCAAGGCGTGGGAGACGTCACCCGGGCTGTACGTGTGTTGAAGCGGAGGTGCCGTCCGTTCGGCACTAGGATCATCGGTGATCTGAATCACGGTAGTACGACTCCATCAACCCTGTTCACTTGAACGCTTCCGCTTAGCGATCTACAAGGGTATGTAGATGCACTCTCCTTCCCCTCGTTGCTAGTCTCTCCATAGATAGATCTTGGTGATACGTAGGAAAATTTTGAATTTCTGTTACGTTCCCCAACAGTTAGAACTCTTGATACAATAACGCATCAGTACACTACTATGTGGGATTAAATGGGATTATGTGGGCAAGAAAATGCAACATGGCCATCCCGCTATTAGTCCCACTTGCAGCCTGAATGTGTATTCCTAACAAATTGAATAGTCATCACAGTCTTCCTGAACTATGACCATCCAATATCCATTGACATATTGTTCATACAAATTCTGTTATCACCGTCATTTGAATGATAATAATATTGATCATAATATAGGTTGCTTCCAAAGTAGTTTTAAAGACTTCAACATGTCCAAACCAGCGAAATGTTGCATATGCTACTATTTGGAGTACTGATCTTGAAGCTAAAGGCTGGTGATATTGAGTTAGGTGCTGAATTTACACTTGTGTGCATAGATGAACCTAATTCTGGATAATGAGGAGTTAGTAAGGTAAGTTTCTCATTGCAAGAGAATTGGTGATGCTTTTGCTTCAGGATACTTAATTGCCTGGCCTTGAGCTTTGTAAGTTGAAGTCTCTTCTTCCATATTCCACTATTATATTTGTGTACATTTAATAACATAACTGCCAGATCCGTTTTTCTACAGATTCAAAAGAAGGATAATTGAGTTGCAGCTAAATTCTCCAGTTGGAAGAAGAATAAAATAAAGTTAGAAGATTTTACTTAGCCATATTCGTAGTTTACATTGATAGATTGAAAGTTGTAATACCATTCACAAGATCTTTTTCTTTGGTTGAAATCATGTAAATGCTATGGTGTAATATTCTCCATAGATGTGTTCTCTCTAGTGAAATTGATATGAATGATATGTTGTTGCACCAATAACATTGGTATTTATTTATTGTAATGCATATGTATCCTGCACTCTTGTATATTCATAATAAATACCTTGATGTTTTCAATTTGTGTATGTGTCGTGCTTGAATTTATGTATCATTTTAATGATGCCAAGCGTCATAATAAAACAATTAAATATTTGAGCAGTCACAGTGATTTTATTAAAGAATTGTATATCCCATAAAATAGCTACCTCCTTTTGTGGTTAATAACCAAAAAATACATTAATTGTGTTGGCATACTTATATAGTAGTGTTACACACGGTGTTAGTATAGTTATAAAATCTGTTACTTGGGTAGTTGACAACTATAAATTATAGTGTTGCGATATTTGGATATTATGTTACAAGTTATGTTGCCATAGTTACAGAAATATGTTACCACAATATTCTGTGTCTAGAAAAATATGTTATTATGGGTGTTACTATAGTTACAAAAATATGTTACCCAAGCATTTGATAACACGTAATACGCATGTTACTATAACGTAAGTGTAACGCAATTTTTAATATATAGTATATATGTGACAGTTGAAACCACTTAGTAACACGGTCTAATGGAACACATTTCAAAAAGGTGTTACTATATAACCTAGTAACACTGTTTTGGGCTTATAGTAACACAACACCGTGTTACAAAAGCTCTGTCCTGTTGTAGTGATGATCAATCTCATACATCACATATCAATCATCACATTCTTCTTGGCCATATCACATCACATAGCATACCCTGCAAAAACAATTTAGACGTTCTCTAATTGTTGCTTGCATGTTTTACGTGGCTGCTATGGGTTTCTAGCAAGAACGTTTCTTACCTCGCCAAAACCACAACGTGATATGCCAATTGCTATTTACCCTTCATAAGGAGCCTTTTCATCGAATCCGTTCCGACTAAAGTGCGAGAGACTGGCACCGGCTAGCTACCTTATGCACCAAGTGCATGTCAGTCGGTCGAACCTGTCTCACGTAAGTGTACGTGTAAGGTCGGTCCGGGCCGCTTCATCCCACAATACCGTCGAAACAAGATTGGACTAGTAACGGTAAGCATATTGTACAAAATCAACGCCCACAACTACTTTGTGTTCTACTCGTGCAAAGAATCTACGCAATAGACCTAGCTCATGATGCCACTGTTGGGGAACGTAGCAGAAATTCAAAATTTTCCTATGTGTCACCAAGATTTATCTAAGGAGAAACTAGCAACGAGAGAGAGGGGTGTGCATCTACATACCCTTGTAGACCGCTACGCGGAAGCGTTCAAGAGAACGGGGTTGAAGGAGTCGTACTCGTCGTGATTCAAATCACCGGAGGTCCTAGTGCCGAACGGACGGCACCTCCGCGTTCAACACACGTACAGCCCGGTGACGTCTCCCATGCCTTGATCTAGCAAGGAGAGAGGGAGAGGTTGGGGAAGACTCCGTCCAGCAGCAGCACGACGGCGTGGTGGTGGTGGAGGAGCGTGGCAATCCTGCAGGGCTTCGCCAAGCACCGCGGGAGAGGAGGAGTACTTGGGAGAGGGGGAGGGCTGCGCCAGAACTTGGGGTGCGGCTGCCCTCCCACCCCTCCACTATTTATAGGTGGGGTGAGAAGGGGGCCGGCCCCCCTAGATCCCATCTAGGGTTGGGGCGGCGGCCAAGGGGGCGAGGAGTGCCTCCCAAGTCAAGTGGAGGCCCTCCCCCTTAGGGTTTCCCCTCTCCCATGCGCATGGGCCTTGGTGGGGCTGGTGCCCCTGGCCCATAAAGGCTAGGGCGCCCCCTTACAGCCCATGCTGCTGTATTGGACGTGGTGGAATTCCGGACCTCCGGACCCCTCCGGATTCCTCCGGAACCTTCTGGAAGCTTCCTGGTACAATACCAGAAAAACCCGAACTTTTCCCGGAACCCGAACAACAACTTTCCATATATAAATCTTTACCTCCGGACCCTTCCGGAACTCCTCGTGACGTCCGGGATCTCCTCCGGGACTCCGAACAACATTCGGTAACCACGTATATCTATTCCCTATAACCCTAGCGTCATCGAACCTTAAGTGTGTAGACCCTACGGGTTCGGGAATCATGTAGACATGACCGAGACGTTCTCCGGTCAATAACCAACAGCGGGATCTGGATACCCATGTTGGCTCCCACATGTTCCACGATGATCTCATCGGATGAACCACGATGTCGAGGATTCTATCAATCCCGTATACAATTCCCTTTGTCTAGCGGTATTGTACTTGCCCGAGATTCGATCGTCAGTATGTCGATACCTTGGTCAATCTCGTTACCGGCAAGTATCTTTACTCGTTCCGTAACACATCATCCCGTGATCAACCCCTTGGTCACATTGTGCACATTATGATGATGTCCTACCGAGTGGGCCCAGAGATACCTCTCCGTCAACCGGAGTGACAAATCCCAGTCTCGATTCGTGCCAAACCAACAGACACTTTCGGAGATACCCGTAGTGCATCTTTATAGCCACCCAGTTACGTTGTGACGTTTGGTGCACCCAAAGCATTCCTACGGTATCCGGGAGTTGCACAATCTCATGGTCTAAGGAAATGATACTTGACATTAGAAAAGCTTTAGCATACGAACTACGATCTTTGTGCTAGGCTTAGGATTGGGTCTTGTCCATCACATCATTCTCCTAATGATGTGATCCTGTTATCAACGACATCCAATGTCCATGGTCAGGAAACCATAACCATCTATTGATCAACGAGCTAGTCAACTAGAGGGTTACTAGGGACATGGTGTTGTCTATGTACCCACACATGTATCTGAGTTTTCTATCAATACAATTATGGCATGGATAATAAACGATTATCATGAAAAAGGAAATATAATAATAATAACTAATTTATTATTACCTCTAGGGCATATTTCCAACAGGATCAACATCTGGATGAACCTGGGCCGTCGGATCTAAGGTAAACACTGCTGGAATGAATAGTAATGACAGCAAAATGTAAATACCGTGCCCCCACCGGGGTATTTTGGTCATTCTGTGTACAGGGGTATAAAAAGGGGGCGCTGTCGTGGGTGACCTAGCCATCTCCTCCCCCCGCACTCGTCGCCGCCTCCTCTCCTCCCCCGCGCCCCGCTCATCCCGCCTGCCCGCCTCCTCTCTCCTACCCAGCGCCCGCTCCTCTCGCCTCGCCGCCGCCTCCTCTCCTCCCTCGCCCGCTCCTCCCGTCTACGCCGCCTCCTCTCCCCTCCCGCCCGCGCCCTCCCTGCCCGCTGCCGCCTCTCTCCAATCCCGCCCCAGCTCCACCGCATCCATACCTGCTCGTCTGCAGCGGGTGGGCTTTCTTCGCTGGTGGTCCATCACCGGGATCCACGCCATTAGCGCTCACCCTTCACGGAGGATTGACGAGGAGGCCAGGACAAACACGCCGTTGCGGGTTCCAGTGGCTCGGCCAGGTCCTCCATTGCGCAGACCCTCCTCCATGATCGCTCAAGCGTCCTTCCCTCATGCCCTCTTCCCCTACTGCCCGTGCCTTTCCATGGGGCTCCCCTGACAGTGTTGTGCCGCCCAGGTGAGAAACGGCAGGAAGAATAGGAAGTAGAGAGGGTGGTGGTGGAGGAAGAGGAGATCGCTGTCGGCAGCTCTGCGTCCATTCATCCAGGTTCGGTAACCTCTCCCCCTCTCTCTCCTTCTCGATCTGTTCTTTTTCTCTGTGGGCTACATCTGAATATATTAGATCAGGTTACTAAAAGTCATATTGCCCTGAACAGATTGTGTGTTTTTGGTTTATAACTCTCTGCAATGGAAGTACTCAACGGCAAATGATCATGTGCATCTGCTCTTTTCTGAGAATGAAATATGTATCTCTCTGGATAGATGCCTATGAACAAATGTGACCAATTAATTGGATTTGTTTGATTTGTTTCAGTTTTTAGTCTGAAGATCGCCATTCTTTTACCTAATACTTACTTTTGAAAGCTGCCTGCTGTCACCAAAATGTTAGACTAGTATACTGGAGATTTCGAAAGTAACAGTTCGCGTGCCATAATAAGAACTCTATTTTAACCTGTTGTGGTTTTATATCTGTGTACAGGGGCGGAGCTCTGTTGGGGCCAAACTGGGCCATGGCCCGTCCAGGTTTTTTGCACTTCTAATTTTGCCTATGCATCGAAGCAAAGCCCACCTGCAGCCCAGTAAGCATATGATCGATCCAAAGCGCTCGAGGTCTCTCAGTCGCAAGTCGCCATGCTCTCTCGCACCCAGCTGACACGAGCTCCTGATGTTTCTCACGGCTGCAGCAGGCAGGAGGCAGAGACATCGACGAATCAAGCAACCACTCCATCTAATTTCCTTGCAATTACGATTAAGCAAGTGATCACAGCTAATCTAATTTGTTTTCCCAAATACTGAGTTCAACGATGTAGTCAAATACATCACATAGTCCTGGTTAGATAGTCTGATTGTTCCACTCAATTGAGGGGCATGAATTAGATGAAAATAGTACTACATTGTACATCTAACTTTCCTGCAATTGCTTCATTAGATATCCTGATTTTCCACTCTATTTTTCTTTGCATTTTACAAATCACAACATATATTTGGTAGCCAAATCACAACATATATTTGGTAGCCATAAGCAATGGTAAGCAAGCTCACTCACACCTAGAGAAAAATTGATTTGGTTTTCAAAAGAAAAAGGATCATTTCAAAATTCACTTGATATATACATATATTCTCACTCCATCTTGTAATCATGTTTTACAGATTATGAGTATGACTCAGAATTTTTTTCGGTAAAACAGTGCTCTTCCTTTGTTTGGCCCGCCCAACATTTTCTTTGAAGCTCCGCCACTGTCTGTGTACCTATGCTTCCTTTGGAATTTTGGTTTGGCTTAATCATTTTTCAATAGGGCAGTGACCTGTCAGGGGTCGTGTTGAGCGGCAGCCTTGGCTATCACACTACAGGAAAATTCGGTTTTCCCGTGTGTTAGCCTATAAGCCGAGTGCTGTTTTTCGGGCACCCGACTTATGCACCTCAAAGCCGAGTCTAGGGAAACAAACACCCGGCAAACAGGAAGAACTCGGCTTATGGTCACCTTTAAGCCGAGTGCTGCAAAAAAACTCTCGGCTTATACGAACCACACGGTATCTACTCAAAAAAGCACCCGGCTTACAGCACACACTCGGCAAAGACAAACTGCCACGTGTTGGCAACGGAGGTGGCTGACGGCGCCGTCACGGAGCATCCTATAAGCCGTGTGTCCGACGCAGGCACTCGGCTTACAGGACATATAAGCCGTGTGCCCCGCGCAAGCACTCGGCTTACAGGACATATAAGCTGTGTGCCCCGCGCAAGCACTCGGCTTATAGGACATATAAGCCGTGTGCCTGATGAAAGCACTAGGCTTACATATTTGCGGATTTTATTTCAACCCATAACATTTATGCAAAATTGATTTAAGATGGTTTTCATTGCATTTGTATTTACTACTTAATTAGTATTATTATTCTCCCCTATTTTCTGTAGATTAGTAGTTTTCATGGGTCTTATTTATGAAACTCTAAATTTAATGCCACATTAATATTTATATGACTTTCGACCCCCTAGCGTACCCATATTATGATGACATGCAAAAGCCACTACTGAAACTTCACTCTACACCGAGTGCTTTGCTCTTCGTCCAGAGCCAAGACACGGGCACTCGGTAACGCCAAGTAAGGGAGTCAAGTAATTTTGCCCCCCTAGTGGCCGGGCCTGCCACTCCATCGTCTGCAAAAGGCCTAAGGATGTCGCAAAGACATCACATAGGACTTTACATGCCGCTTCTGGGCATGATTTCATGTGCCGCCTTGCAGATCTGCAATTTCCGGCGCCAAAACCCTAGCAGTGGAATAAATATCTCAAATATTCTAGACGGGTCTAAAAAATGCGGGGGCCTGACACATGTCATTCGATCGCCTCCTTTGAGAGCACGATAAGTTTCGATGCCAATGGAGCAACAGGGCCCACACTTCCTTCACAAATCGGACTCGTTCCCTCTCGGTACCTAGAGACTACAGCGGAGTTGGTGTAGTTTACAAGCAGCCGGAGGTGATCCCTACTCGAAACACGCCCAAACTTTTAACACACCCTACAGGGGCCATGTTATGACACTGTGCCAGCTCCCGAGGATTTCCAGCATCGTACGAGTTTTCGAGGATTTAAACGGTTGGATCAGGGATGGTGCCGAGGTAATTTTGCCCCCCCCCCTGTTGGCTGGGCCAACCCCTCCCTCATCTGCAAGAGGCCTACGCATGTCGCAAAGACATCACATAGGACTTTACATGCCGCTTCTGGGCATGATTTCATGTGCCACCTTGCAGATCTGCAATTTCCGGCCCCGAAATCCTAGCTGTGCAATAAATGTCTCAAATATTCCAGGCGGGTCCAAAAAATGCGGGGCCTGAAACGTGTCATTCGATGGCCTCCATTGATAGCACGAGAAGTTTTGAGGCCAACGGAGCAACAGGGTCCACACTTCCTTCACAAACCCGACTCGTTCCCTCTCGGTACCCAGAGACTACATCGGAGATGGTGTAGTTTACAAGCGGTCGCAGGTGAGACCTACTCGAAACACTCCCAAACTTTTACCACACCCTACAGGGGCCATGTTATGACACCGTGCCAGCTCCCGAGAATTTCCGGCATCATACGATTTTCCAAGGTTTTAAACGGTTGGATCAGGCATGGCCCCGAGGTAATTTTGCCCTCCCCGGTGGGTGGGCCTGCCCCTCCCTCGTCTACAAAAGGCCTACGCATGTCGCAAAGACATCACATAGGAGTTTGCATGCCACTTCTGGGCATGATTTCATGTGCCGCCTTGTAGATCTTTAATTTCCGGCATCGAAACCCTAGCAGCGCAATAAATGTCTCAAATACTCCAGGCTGGTCCGAAACATTTGGGGGCCTGACACGTGTCATTCGATGGCCTCCTTTGATAACACGAGAAGTTTCGAGGCCAACGGAGTAACCGGGCCCGCACTTTCTTCACAAACGCGACTCGTTCCCTCTCGGTACCGAGAGACTACATCGGAGATTGTGTATTTTTCAAGCGGTCGCAGGTGAGCCCTACTCAAAATGCTCCCAAACTTTTACCACACCCTACAGGGGCCATGTTATGACACCGTGCCAGCTCCCGAGGATTTCCGGCATCATATGCTTTTCTGAGGATTTAAACGGTTGGATCAGGCCTGGCCCCGAGGTAATTTTGCCCTCCCCGGTGGCTGGGCCTGCCCCTCCCTCGTCTGCAAGAGGCCAACAGAGTAACAGAGCCCGCAGTTCCTTCACAAACCTGATTCGTTCCCTCTCGGTACCCAGAGACAACATCGGAGATATTGTAGTTTACAAGCAGCCGCAGGTGAGGCCTGCTCCAAACACGCCCAATCTTTTACCAGAATATTGGCCGATATTTTAAAGAGTGGAAATAATGAAATAAGGGGAGAGGGTATCATTGATAAGAACAATTAAATGAAAATACAATAAAAAGTATTATAAAAATAAAAATATAATAAGTATCATAAAGATACAATAAAATGAAAACATATAAATTATTAAAAGTAAAACTAATAAACTTTTTTTATTGAAAAAAATATATTTTTATAAACCGTGTATTTTCCTTTGACACTAGGCTTACCGTTCTGCACTAAGCTTATAGTCAGCGCGGGACTTGGCGAAAATAGACGCGCGCATAGCTCATTTTGGCCCAAATCGACCCTCCCCACCGTCTCTTCCCCGCGCCTCCCCTGTTTCTCCCCCGCGCCTCCCCTGTCTCTCCCCCGCGCCGCCCATCTCCTCGCACCGCCGCCCCCACCCTCACCCACCATCCGCCTCGCCCCCCCCCCCCCCACCCCCGCCCCAGCGCCGGCGCACAGATCCCCCCCGCCCCCTCCCCAAGCATGGGGAGCCCTGAGCTGGCCCTCCCATCGGCGCCGCAGCCCCTCCCTGTTCGCTAGGGTTGAGGCCCTCCGGCCATCTCCGCCGCCTGCCCTCCCTCCGCCGGCGCACAGATCCGCTCTCCCTCCGCCGTCGCACAGGTCTCTCTCTCTCTCTCTCTCTCTCTCTCTCTCTCTCTCTCTCTCTCTCTCTCTGACAGGTCTTGGTTCACCAGGTCCGGTTGCTCCAGGTCCGGCTGCTCTGGCGGCAAGGTGTCCCCTCCTCGTCTGCAAGAACAAGTGCAACAGGCAGGTCTTGGTTCCCCTCCCTCCCCCAATTGCATCTTCAGGGACAGACATCAGCCAGGTCTTGGTTCCCCTCCCTCCCCCAACAACAACATCAGCACTATTGTAAACATGTTTGATTCAAGATTTAACAGCATAATCAGATTATTTGTCCATTAACCCAAACATATAGAAAATTTAGATAGCATATATTAGGCATGTGCATGGTCAGAAATTAAAGTTTTTTTATAATATTGTATTTGTATTTCGTTAAATATCAAACTGATTCGAAGTTCAGTTTGGTCTCAGTACATACCAAATTATTCCTATTTGGTTTCAGTATATGCCACATTAACCAGAATTGACGTGAATCCAAGAGCAGACGACCACATTTTACTTTTGTCTGTGTGTTAAAATTATATTTTACCATTTTAATTTTAGTAAGTGAATAATATATCAATGTGGGCATTCTTGGAGCAGTATAGAACTAAAGGGATGCACAAATGGGCAACCTTCAAAGCCTGTACAGAAGTTCAATGACATGAATATTTCCTCTATGCATGATTTTATAATTTGCTATATGCATTTGAGATTAGGCTTTTGTATTTTCTTTTGAGAAAAAAGGGAAAAGAGAAGTAGCTAATAAAAAATGATCTCTGATATCTGTATTGATATCTATTCTTTTTTGAAAAACGAGAAGTCAAATTGTTTTTGTTCTTGATTCTGTGAGGCTCTCTCATTGTATCTGTCTAATGGCAAATTTCCTAATCTCTCTAGAGACTGGTCGGAATAGAGTGTGGTCGTGTTGCTTCTTGGTATCATTACTAGCAAGTGTCATGTCACTTTTACCCATGCTCTTTACGAACAGAAGTACCCCTCAGATTTTAGTTTATACAGAGTCAACTGTTGTTGTCGAAGCTGCTAGTAAACTGATTTGAATATGCATTTTCCTTGTTGATCGCCTGATTTGTTTCGAGTGTGGTTGTAGTTTGTAGATATGACACTCCATTAGTTCCACCGAAATGGTACATGTATCCTGGATGGAGCTGATGCATACGTATCCTTTTAATTCCTTTTCCTTTTTGTACATTTAAATAAAAAAAATACCAATCTTGACTCAGGCCAAGAGCCGGTCGTTTGTTATTGTTATGGTATAAATGGTATATTAGAAAGGAGTGGCCAGAGCACATATTTGTTATTGTTATGTAAATACAAGTGTTGCCACTGTAAATACAAAAGGAGTGGGCAGAGCACCTATTCTGCATGTGAATTATGTTTAGTCCCAGTTTGCAAGTTTGCATGTGGATTATGTTTGATCCCAATTTTCACTTTATTGCAGGACATGCATTAGTTTGACGTCGAGACCGTTGTCGCATGAGCTTCTTGCTGGACGGACGACCGGCACCGAACACGCTTCGAGGGTAAGAATCATTCGCCTCGTAGGATTTATGTATAGCATATGAACTTTTAAACATGGACTTCTGAATTGCTCTACTTTTGCATATGAACTTTTAAGCATCCATTTCTAAACTGCTTTAGTTTTGCATATGAAGTTTTCAACATGAACTAATTGAACTACTCTTTCTCATAGTAGGTGACTGAAAGATGCCAGGCAACAAAAGGAAGAAAGGGAACAAAGTTGCAAGCATTGGCAATGTGATTGAAAAGGTTAGGCAAGGTGAGGAGGGTCATAAAGAAGGGCATCGGTGCAGCAACGTCCATACAGGCAGGCAGGGCCAAACCTACACAATGAGCCACGGTGGATGGTACCCGAGGTAGACGACGTAGTCATACCACTGTATCCCGTGTTGCTAGCCCTATCCCCTCCGTCCATTCCGAGGAGGAATCGGAGGAGGAAGCGGAGGAGGAGAGGGAGGAGGAGCTAGTTGTGGAGGAGGATGAGAGGGAGGAGTCGGAGGAGAGGGAGGAGGAGCCGGTTGTGGAGGAGTTACAGGAGGGAGAGTATGAGGTGGAGACATCGGCAGAGAAGATGGAATGGACGGTTCCTAAGGAGAGTAAAATTCTTTGTCAATTTTCATAGTTATTTCTTTGCCAATCTTTAAAATCATTGCACTAATAAATGTTTTATCCTCTTATGCTCTTTGGCAGGACTTCTTTTACTTGCGCCGAGGGTATGCAGGATGAAGATAATGAGGTCGTGGAGGCGATTGCCAAGAAGATTGTCCAAGACATGCCCTATGAGGCGCACGTTGATGCTGTGGTGAAGTATTTCGCGCATGAACGCAAAATGCTTCTCAAAAAGTCTCTAGCCCGGGGAGTGCATCTCACCCGTTCCATGTACATGAAGGTAGTTTCCTTTTACTTATGATTGCCTGGATCAAAACAACTTACTTTCATTCCTAAGTTGGATGTATTTGGCATACTTCAGGCGGTTCCCTCGTGGTGCAACAACAATGTTCCTTACTACCAGCAAATCATATCCAAATGGATAAACCCGGAGTGGAGGGCCCAACATGGAATGGCTTCGGAGCGGCGTACCTTGATGGGTGGTCTGGTACACCTTCAAGGCAACCTCAACCTCCACGCTTACGTGCAGAAGAAGGTAATACTATCATTCGGCTTCTCAACTTCTAAACTTGTGCTCTTATGGATATTATTGCTTCTATTGCAGAATAGGGAGAGAGGCGAAGGCCAGGAGAAGCTCAATACCTTCACGGGATTATGTCTCTCCCGCAAGTCAAAGAAACTGGAAGGAGGGTGGGTCAACCCAGGCGCTGGCTTGAGGATTGATGCATACAGTGCGAAGTTCAAGGAGCATAATGGGTCTGACTCTGATCCGGCCTCACGGGACATTGACGCTACAATTTCCCTCCAGTCGGGAGATGGCAAGAAGGGTGGTCAGTTATATGTTGGCGACGGTGCCATCCGTGAGAGGACATCCCAAAACTCTCTCACTCCGTGCTACCACGTCGAGCTCAGGTCCTGCTATATAGCGTCGCCCACAGCCTGGGCTGCACATGCTCCATCAACTCGAGGTATCTTTTGCTTCATCGACCTTCCTTGTGATTTCTTATTTGTATTGCAATGGTGGTGAACTTGTTGTGATGGCATATTGTAGGCCAATGCCATGCTTCGAGAGGAGCAAGCCATGAAAATGCAACAGGCCCTGTTTCAACAGCAAGAAATCATGGTTAAACAACAGGCAATCCTGCAGGAGACATTTGCTCAACTCAGAAATAATATGCAGGTTTCCACTTTGCCCGTTCTTCCTCCTCTTCCGACTCTTCCTAATTTCAACTTTGTAAGTCTTTGAACTTTTCAATCATGCATCTTACCTTCATGCTTGAAGATCATGAATCTTACCATCTCATCTTCTCATGCTTCAAGTTTTCTCAGTCGGGACAAGGGTCCAATAACTGTGTGGTAGGTGGATCTTCACCTGGCCAAGCAAGTCCAGTGACACCCACTACGGTTCATGTCGCTTCGACCTCCCCGCAACAATGATCACTTGAGGTAGTCGTCTATGTTTGTCCATTGTTGATGCTTGCGTCTTCTCGTTGCTTGTGCTTCTCAACTTAAAACTTGTGCATTGTTGATGGTAGAGTCCACAAGTGTTGATGCTTATATTGTACATACTTCCTATCTTCTATTTGAGCCTCATATGTTGATGCTTGTTGACTCTTATGCCTTATCCATCTTTGCAACTTAACTTTAGAAACTCATGCGTATGATAATGGACTTATACGTTTTGCATTGTGGATGGCGTTGACGGTGGGCATATATGCTGCGGTGGAGCTCATTGCATGGTTCATGCTTGGTGTGAACTTGGAACTCATGATCCTTTAATTTGTGAACCTCTGGTTGCATATGTACGTATGTTGTTGTGAACCTTCGTTGGATATGTATGCACTGTGTGGACCTGAAACTTACGGTCCTTTCGTTTGTGATCTTTTGTTGCATACGGATGCATATGTGGACTTTGCACTCATGTACGGTTGGATATATGTATTACTGGATATATGTTTGTTGGTCATGGTCATGTACTGCTGGATATATATATATTTGTTGGATATATGTGCTGCTGGATAGATGTACTACTGTATATATGTTGTTGCTGCTCCCTAAAGCGAGTACCAAAAAATGTTATATGGCCTATAAGCCGTGTACCCCAACTATCTGGCACCCGGCTTATAAGCCATATAGTTGCGGCCAACTTTTAAGCCGTGTAGCCCACCGCCTGGCACCGGGCTTATAGACTATAAGCCGTGTACCCCAGCTATCTGGCACCCGGCTTATAAGCCATATAGCTGCGGCCAACATATAAGCCGTGTATCCCAGCATCTGGCACCCGGCTTATAGACTATCTGGACACATGGGCAGGCTATATAAGCCGTGTGCCTTAGTTAACCGGCACCCGGCTTATATATGTATATAAAAACCGTGTTGTTGTCGGCGGAACTCGCCTTATATAGTAACCGTGCGGTTCGCGGTTGCATCCGGCTTATATATAAACCGTATGTACTGAGGTGCACTCGGTTTATGTTTAAATCGTGCCCTAATGACGGCACTCGACTTATATAGACGGTGACATGTGGCCGTTAACATCAGGCTACCGTCATGTTACTTTATTAAACCGAGAGCCCTGTGAAAATACTCGGTTTATACATAAGCCGGGCTTTTTCGGTCCGGCTCTCGGCTTATATCATATAACCCGGTCGACTGTAAACCGAGTGCTATAAGCCGGGAGTTTTACTCGGCTTATATATAAACTGAGTTTAAATCGATGTAAGCCGAGTGTATTAGGTACACGGCTTATAAGTTTTTTCCTGTAGTGTCAGCTATTGTTAGGCCTGGAATCATTAAGGAAAGTGTGAGTTGGTGCAACCGTGAAGTCTCCAGTTCTCGGTCGCCATCGTGGTTGTGCAACTTATTTGAATTTTCATTCATTTCTGTAGCACAGTGATATGAGTGACAACAAGCTCTGCACTGAAACTCGTACTTGCTCCTGGCAATTCTGGTTCAGCTTAAGGCTTTAAGGTTTTTCTCCTTTCATAGTTATTGTTGGCATGGCTAATTTCATCCAACCGATTTTATGATACTTTTGTGATGCAGAAATCTGCAAGGGGACGCCTTTTACCAGCGGGATTCCTTACTCGATACCTCATATTTCTGATCTGGAGACGCTGTAAGAACCACTTTCATATTATTGTCCTTGATTCATTATATTCTTCACATGAATTTTTTCTTGAATTAATCAATAGAAATGTCGTAATAATCACTAAGCATACAGTTGACGGACATGTCCTCTCACCTTCTAAAGTTCTCAAAGCTGTAACTTGAAAATATCAGCTTCAGAGTTCGTTGTAGTATCTCTTATTAAAGCTATATTTTCTTCTCACAGTAAAACTATTTTTGTCAACAGAGATCTCTCTATCAACCAATTCTTAGGTAACTTGCCCTAGAGTTTCCAATACATCACAGGCATCAAGACACTGCGAGGCGACTGAATTTTAGGGAACTATATATACTAGCTTGTCCTCGATATTCTCCTTCGGATCAACAAATGACCCGACCTGTCCTTCATAGTAAACTTACAGTCATTTCTCCTGAGTGTAACCTGCACCTGCTGATCCTTAGAGTCATTTGCTCCTGAGTGTGATCGTAAGATTAAATAGTGGTCTCTTGCACACCAATTTGATTTCTTACAATGGTTGTTAGTTAGTTAATCTTTATTCTATCATCACTCACAACTTTTCTAACTCTTTTTTGTAAAGAATTAAATCTATCATGAGCCTACACTATATATATTTATTTTAGCCCCACAAATATTGTTTGGAACTAATATCCGTTTAAAAGTTATTGTGCTCCCCGTCTCTTCTTCTACTTGATTTGTTCTACATTTTGTGCCGCCATAAAAAAGTTTCTCTGCTATTTAATTAGGCTCAGTTAGTGATTTGTCTCTCAACTAGCAGGAGCACTTGTGAGCGGCTACCACGAGGTGACCAGTACACGAGCAGCTGCATACCACAAGAGGAGCACACAGATGATGTAATATTCAGGTTGACCTGACCATCTCAACCTTTTGCAAGATCTTATTCTTATGCAGACTTCCCTCGCAATGTGCAGCAGCCTAGCAAATTCATTACTGCTGATTCATTCAGTACGTAGTATTTGCTGTAAATACTTGCTTCTGTGATGATAAAGAAATGGTTTTAACATATTCAACATATTTTCTTTAGCCTTGCGGCTCATAGCATCCGCTTGATTCAGTGACTTTGATTCAGCTATATCAGAACAGATAAATATGGGTCTAAAAATTAGTCACAGTAATTTTGTTACTTTAAACCCTTGGATTAGATACATTATATTGTGAACACGACAAGACAATTTTGTAAAAAAAAGGTGATCAGATCTGAAGCCTATATGCTATCTACGGAGTGATTTTTCCAGACCTCAGAAACCTGTAGTTGGTTCCCTCTCCCTAATATGTTTTGTCATCAAAAGATTTGCTAAAGAACTAAATGGTGATGCCTAGCCTACCGCATGCAGCCACAAATTGGACCAGTTAATAGAAAAAATCACAAAATGTTTTACTTGCAGACTTTAATGCTCCAGTTTCAACTACTTGTACGTTTATGTTGCCTTTGATGTGACTGTTGTAGGAGCCTATATTATTGTCTTCTCTCCTATACTTGGTAGGAATAGACCCCCCCCCCCCCTCCCCAATTTAGCAGGGCTACTCTAATGTTAGTGGTGCATACTGTATCTCTTTTTACTTCTGATAAGAGAATAGATAACTTAGCCTCCTATGTGTTGAGAAAATGGTGAACACCTTGCTGGATAATACTGACAACCTATGGTTTTTATTTTCTGGACTACCAGCCCAGCAAAAGTTTTTTGTACATAAATACAAGGCTTTAATGTTCTTCCAGCCCAGCCCATTGAAGATGTAAGTACCAGTAATATGGTGAACAAATACTGGTAAAAGTCTACATTAAAAGTCCACATTAAAAGAGTGAGATGGTGATGCTCGTGTCCTAGATGGATAAGCTGGTGACTCATGCGTGGGCACGATGGTGGTCCAGGTGCAAAGTTCAACCTCTGTATATGGGTACACATCCTCCTCGCCGAGCCCCAAGTTCAACCTCTGACTGGGTACACATCCTCCTTGCTGAGCTCAATCTCAAGAAGTACCTTTGGTTGCTCTACAACACCAACATCAATGCGTTGGTTTGGCCGTGTTCTGCTGGTGAGTACAATTATTATTGTCGATGATATCAAAACCATTATCCTTTTTTGATTAAACTGACTTTAGTTATTTACCATGGTTCAGTGTATTCTTTTTATGGACAATTTTTGTTTGTGGTGAGATGGGGAGGTGCAAAGTGAGGATGACTTTGACATGTAAATCTCACGGAATATAACAAAGCATGCATGCATACTATTATAGCCTACAAATGATATGATAGATGATACTGGTTCTGTTGTGTTATCAGACTTGTTATGGTCCATAACATTACTGCTTTGATTCTTCTGTGGATCAAGTCATATTATCCATCGACTGGCTGTACCCTTTTGGATATCTTCATACAAGAAACAAAAGCCAAGGCAAAACATTGTCAGTTGTACTGTATTTTGAAGAACATTCTTACTGTTGTGACTGAAAATAGAATATTGTTTTAACCTACTATGAATACTTTCATATTCTGCTTACACAAACATTGCTTTGACCCACATGTGAGCAGCGCTTTGCTCCGGCTATTCTCCTTGATATTATTAAGTGTTATTTTTATATTGTTTTTAAATGCTTTTGACTATTGCTTTTTTTTACATCGTTTGAACTTATGTTCTATAAACTGTATATTTGTATATATGCACACCATAAAAATTCTTCCCTACCTATCACTTCCTGTGCTAAAATTGCTTGCATACCACTTAGCTCATCTTTTACAACGACTATTCATTTGATGCTATGGTATGCAACCCCTCGTCCTATAAGGCTTAAATGTCCTACATCAGCATCAAAGTTTTTGGATTTAGGATCCTACACTTTTGTAACTCCCAAAGATGTTGGCCCCATTTTATCCTATGATCATGCATTCTCCGTATGTATGCCAGATAGACCAATTCCTATAAGTAACTAAATGCATTTTATACCCAACTTTATTATCCTCTAAACAATCATCGTTATGATATATGTTTTCAAGATGCTGAAATCATCTTTATTAACATTTCAATGCCCTATTTGTTTGCCCGCCGTTCGGCGGGCAACGTGCGGCAAGCCGCGCCTCCTACAGTTACAGCTAGATCTCTTTGATTTTTCATCAGTTTTCTAGGAATGTAATTGAAATAATACATCAAGGTTGTCGTGTTGGCGACTGGGCGTGACGAGCCAAAGCCGCTTGATGAACTATTGGTGTGTGCCACCTCAGTAGTTAAAACAATGACGGCTCCAATGCCTATGCTGCTTCTTTGCTTCAAATTATAGCATTTGTTTTTAGTTTCACCGATTTTGAATTATGAAAGCCACTCACTCACCGAATCTGCTCGACCTCTTCCTCCTTGGTGCTTGGCAGGAGGAGCTCAGGCTGCCACCACACAAAGGGAGAGGAAGCCAAGATGAATCAGTCCCGGCTTATTGTCTGTGACCCGACGACAGATACAACTACTTCGGGCCTAGGCGAGCAGCCGCCAGCCCTGCATTTCAATCCTAGGTAACCGAGTTTGTATCTGCATCTTAACCTTTAGGCCGTTACGTGCCCTGCAACCACAACATAACCCTTTCGACTTATTTGCCTCGTGTGTTAATTAGAGGTTTCCTAAAATCTCTGGCTACAGAATAATTCCAAGGTGTTATGTGTTAATCATTTATTCAGCACTGCAATAGATGTAATTTTTGTGTTGGATATGCACTGTTCATTTTCCTGGTTCATTGACATGTTTATCTGTTTGTATCTGCAGGATTTCTCAACGCTGATTTTATTAAGACATTAAAAGCCAATAATACTGAAGTATTCCTTGTGTCCAGAGGTTTCCGGCAAATGATCAAGGTATATCTTCACTAAACGGCTGCACGAACGGTACATTTGGAATCTGGATTATCAGAACATAGTCAAATTTGCCTCTCTCCTTGAAACATCTTCAAATTTTGTGACATACACACACCAAGATGCTTTTAAGATATCCATAGTTTGAATACAGAAATTGGTTCTAAATTTTCCGTCTATATTATTTGTTGAACAGTAAAAAAGGATATGTTTCTTCCATGATCTAAAAGCAACAATTCCTCTTTTCTTCACTTTAGAACATTTTGAATTTAACTTTGTGACTGAAGTTTCACATAGTGGTCAACAGAGGTGTATTTAGGCCCAAACTTACAGAGCTGTAACAACAGAGTTGTATTTAACCGAACTAATGTTACCTTATTTAAAATTTTGCTCGAGATTAAACATTCACAGATACCTAATTAAGATTGATTAAACTGTTCTTATATTATATGCTTGTTGGCGAAGTATCAAGGGAAAATGGCCATTCAATGAAAACTGGAAAACTTTCCTCGTACGCCTTTGGATCACGAACGTATGGTATAGATCAGAGGTGGGAATCCCACCAGCCACCTAACCACACTTTTCCCGAGAACCCCCTGCCTGTAAGTGCTAGCTTGGTAAGGGTTCAGAAAAAAAAACAGATCATGTTCAATCTGTGCCGCCATGGAGCCTCGTCCCACGCTGATCGCAATGTGCGCTGGCCCTCCGGCGGACGTGTGCCCTTGCTCTCCAACGGCTCCATCCTCGAGCACTCTTCCTCGCCCTCCAATGGTTCCGTCCAGGAGAGCTCCCCCTCCGCCGGCAGTGATCACCCACCTTTCGCCGGCCCCGACCATGATTCAGATGCTCGAATGTTAATTGACAACCTTTGGAAGAGGAAGAAATTCTACCAAGGGTTCTTCTTGAGTATGTTCTTGGTGACGCAAATCGGCTGACACATGTATTTTACTAGGAGATTATCATTTGCTAGGATTATGATGCAGTCCTGAATGACAACTTAGATGGCCTTGTATCTCTGAATATTTGTACTGAAGCTCATTGGTACTCATGCCGACATTTTGCTAGGAGATTATCATTTTATCTCTGAATATTTACACTGAAGCTCATGTGTTGGATGAATTTTAGATGGCCTTGTATCTCTGAATACTTGTACTGAAGCTCATGTGTTGAATCAATTTTAGATGGCCTTGTATCTCTGAATGTTTGTACTAAAGCTCTTGGAAGCTTGTGTCAATATTTTGCCAGGAGATTATCATTTTATCTCCGGATATTTGTACTGAAGCTCACTTGTTTGATGCATTTTAGATGACCTTGTATCTCTGAATATATGTGCAACAATATTGTTTCTCATGGCAAACTGTTTCTTTTTACTAGCTAGAATTAGACAGGGTAATAAGGCACAAGAGGTTAATTGATTAATGCCAATTCCTGTTTATTGTAGCTGATGGATTAGTCAACTCAGAATTTAGCAAAACTGAAGATGTTAACCACCAGTAATACATGTCTCACTGAATTGTAGCTGTCTGAATGTTATCTCATGAATTTTAGTTATCTCTGAGTACCACCAGCACATGCTTGGGCATCAGCGGGTGTACATATAACATCAGCACATGAATTTCAGTACACCAGCACCCTGAATCAGTAAAGAAATAACATGGATGTAAAAGAAGCAAAATCCTTTTGTGTTATCCATGTCACTGAAATGTTATAAATGATTTCTTGTACATTCACATTCATTCAAGTATTTTCTGTAGATCCACACTGATTCATATGCAGCAAAAGAACTACGGAGTAGGATTTATCTACTCATCCACATTCATTCAGTTGCAGCAAAACAACATCAACATTCATGTGGAGCAGTTTTGAAGGGCAAGCAAGCCCCTGGGTCGCCGTTGCATGGATGCAGCGCCACGGCAGCTTGCTCCCTCTGTCCCTCGTGTGGGGGCAGCGCCGGGTCGCCGTCGCATGGATGCAGCACTATGGCGGCTTGGTCTCCCTCGCGTGTAGGTGAATCGCCGGGCCGCTGAGGTTGCCGCCGCGCGGAGGCATCACCATGGCCGTCGGGTCGTCGTTGTGAGAGCGAGCGCCGGCCTGCCAGAGCGTGTGTTCAGTGCCAGGTCGCAGTCGCGTCGGGGCGTCGCCGCGGCCTCCGAGTCGCCGTCGCTAGGGGAGCGGCGCTGCAGTGAATCGCCGTGGCCTCCGGGTCGCCCTCGCGGCTAGAGAAAAAGTAGGAAGGGGATAATTCCCCCCAAAGAATTCTTGAGCTAATTATTGTTAGTGGTTTTCAGGAAAAGCGTGGTTAAGTGGCTGGTGGGATTCCACCATACGTTCGTGATCCGAAGGCGTACGAGGATAGTTTTCAAGTTTTCACTGAATGAGTGTTTTCACCCGATACTTCGCCATGTTTGTTAGTTCCTTTATACTCCAAAACAAAAAAATATGACTAACAAAACTCTTTCAATGATTTGAAGTATCAGTTTGCCTACCATTCACTGCAGTAATCGGACAATTTTTCTGCTTTCAAATTGCTATGACCTTTGATCCATATAACTAAGTGAATGTTCTATGTTTTAGTTTCTCTCTCTCTCTCTGTGTGTCGTGTGTGTTCTGATCCATTTTATGCACGTCGACATACAGATCATCATCTGTTTGTGCCGCGGCTTGCGAGGAACAAAAAAGAGGTCGATATGAAATTATGGAAGAGCAAGGGAGGCCGGAAGAATTGTGCACTTCTATCCTTTCTACTAACGCATTATAGCATCTGATCTTTACCCATGTTGTTGGGACCGGCACCCTCGCGTCAAGGCGCGATCACGGTGTAGTGGGAGGAGATCTGTGGGCTTTTGTAATTTACCCATAGGTTTAGCATTTGCCTTTATTATATCAACACCATCATATGCTTCTTAGTTAAATCTTTTAAATGTTTAAATTCAAATTTATTGATATTTGTTAGGAGAAACAACATTTTGCATGCATAAAAGTAGCCCCAACAAACTATGTTATGCTAAGACTTTAGTTATCTATTCTGAGTTGCGGATCATCTGCAAGTTATGTGCTGTTGTATATATTTGGTGCTAAACCTATCGCGAAACTTGCTTTCTATGTTCATACATTGTTAAGCAGCTTATCGTGTGCATTCAAACGTTTTGACCGGCACCCTCGCGTCAGGGCGCGATTCCGATCTAGTGTAACAAGAGTGTCTTCTGCAGCTTTCTCCGGCAAGGCGGGAGCTCCCACATACTATCACATATCCTCTGTAAGCCGAGTGTTTTGCGGCCACACTCGGCTACTACATACGACGGCAGAGAGCATCTGGTTCTCTGCTTTTCCTTTAAGGCAAGTGCTTTCAACTAGGCGGTACGGCGTACGATGTAAGCCAAGTGCTTTGACTGGGTGATACGGCTTACGTGGTGTAAGCCGAGTGCTTTTCCCAGGGCGGTATGGCTTATTGACAGTAAGCCATGTTTTGCAGTCGGCATATATGCCAATCTGCAATTTGAAACAACAGTACACAACAATTTAAATTGCTCCACCAACCTCAACATGCTTACATATTCAACAATATATATAGTATCCCCACAAACAAAGTTCAACGTCCATTTACTCCTTCGCAGCAGTTGGTCGGCCGACTGGTTGTGGCGGGCCTCTTGGTCCCACATCTAGTACCGGCGGCAAGTTGGGAAGGGGTGGCTGCCGGTGAAAACTGAGCTCTGACTACGGTGATGGCAGGCAGTGGCGGCGTCTATGCGCTGTTATCTTGTTCAAGGCATCGCCATTGCAGCCACCTTCTACACACTCGCGCTGCTCCGGGGCAAACCCCAGATCCGAGTATCCCGGATCGGACGATGGCGGCGTTACTGGAATTTTTGTCTATTTGGGACTAGCCCAATAGCAGTTTCAGAAAGTCCTAATAAATCCTAGAGGCCCACGCAACCCATTTGTGCAAGGCAAGAGGTGAAACTAAAGTTTAGTCCCACATTGCTAGTTTAGAGGGAGTTGGACCTCTTTATAAGGGAGGCTCCTTCCCCACTTGTATGAGCATGAGAACAAGAGGGACATCCACGCGCGCTCCTCCTCCGCCGCGCGCCGCGCCGCGCCGCGGGTTGCGGGAATGAGCCGAGCCGATGTCTAAATTTTTGCCACGCAACCGCAGGTCGGGACAGTAGGCCTCCGAAACTGCACCTGTACGGGAGAAGGGTGATAAGGTTTTTGGGGAGCGCTCTGCGCGACTACTGACTTCTTCATCACGGACGCCCCGGACTGCGACGACTACTTCCCCGACGACGACTTCTTCCCCGACGTCCACGACCTCCTCAACGACATGGCTGGCGAGGACACCGACCCCAAGTCCAGCGCTTCTGCTGCTGCTGCCCCGTACGTGTTCGTCCCCTTTCTATTAGAGGTTCTGCTACAGTTCCTTGTTCTAGTGTTTGTCCTGGATATGTTAGACTCTATTTCATATATGCAACTTGCTATGTTGTCCGCTCAAGATATGTTTAGTTACGGTTAATATATAAAGATGTTGTTTAACTTCTCTTTGTTAAATCGCATGACTTGTTTTATCACTACTACACTAGTCATGGTTTATCTAGTATTTCTGTTAATAAAATCACTCGATAAATTGCTCATATTTCCAACAATCCAAAAAACTTATTATAGGCAATTTACCCCGAGTGGTTTTGCTGCTTCCATGAGACCTCCTATGTTTGAGGGTATCCACTATAAGAGGTGGCGCGTGAGAGCAGTCTTATGGTTTCAGACCATGAGCTGCTATGACGCCACTCTTGGCAAACCTGAAGGAGAGAAAGATGCCCAACAGGCACAAGCTTTTCAGAAAATGGATACCTTGTTTAAGGCTGCTCTCTTGAGTGTTCTTGGTGAGAACATAGTTGATGCTTATGCGTCAATTCACAATGGAAAAGATATGTGGGACGCACTCGAGACCAAGTTTGGGGTCTCGGATTCCGGCACTGAGCTGTACATCATGGAGCAATTCTATGATTACATGATGACTGAAGAGCGCTCCGTGGTTGAGCAGACTCATGAGATACAGTTATTTGCTAGAGAACTTGAGCACTTCAATTGCATGCTACCGGATAAGTTTGTTGCCGGGGGTATCATCACTAAGCTTCCTCCTTCATGGAGGAACTTTGCTACCTTACTGAAGCATAAGAGACAGGAGTTTTCCGTTCCGGATCTCATTGGTACTCTTGATGTGGAAGAAAAGGCGAGAGCAAAGGACACACGTGCTTGAGGTATTGAGGGAGGATCTAGTGCCAATCTGGTACAGAAGAAAAACTTCCAGTCCCACAAGTTCAAGAACAAGGGCAAGCTTGATGGTAAAGCAAAGTTTGATGGGAAGAACAAGGCTGTGCAGCACACGAACTTCAAGAAGAAGAATGACAAGAAGAAAGGTGTCTGTCATGTGTGTGGAGATCCTGAACATTGGGCTCCTAGTTGCCCCAATCGCTATGACAAGCGTCATCTCGGAAAGGCGGCAAGACCGCTAATGTTGTCATTGGAGACACTGACATGAAGGATGCTGGGTATGGTATATTTCTCACTATTCTTTCAGTATGTCATTCTCCTGATTGGTTGATTGACACGGGTGCTAATGGGCATGTATGCGGTGATATTTCCATGTTTTCATCTTATCAGACCGCAGGGACTTCAACCGTGCTAATGGGCAACAGTTCAAGTGCTTCTGTTCATGGTGTTGGCACGGTCGATCTGAAGTTTACTTCGGGGAAGATCGTCTGCGGTGAAGAACGTGCATTATGTCCCTCCGTCAATAAAAATCTTGTTAGCGGATCTCTTCTGTGTAGAGATGGCTATAAGCTTGTCTTTGAGTCGAATAAATTTGTAATATCCAAGTATGGAACCTTTGTTGGTAAAGGCTATGAGTCAGGAGGCCTGTTTCGTTTATCCTTATCGGACGTTTGCAATAAAGTTGTTAATCATATTTGCAACAATAGTGAATCAATGTGTGGCATTCACGTCTTTGTCATGTTAACTTTGGTTGCATGTCACGACTAGCGGTTGAACTTAATCCCTAGTTTCACCACTGTCAAGGGATCTAAGTGTCAAGTATGTGTGCAAGCTAAGCAACCTCGTAAGTCTCACGTGATCAAGGAGACGAGAAATCTTGCACCACTAGAACTTATACATTCAGATCTATGTGAAATGAATGGTGTTTTGACAAAAGGTGGAAAGAAATATTTCATGACGTTAATTGGCGACTCCACTAGATACCGCTGCCGCGTATCTTCTGAAATCTAAGGATGAGGCTTTGAACTTTTTCAAGATCTATAAAGCTGAAGTGGAAAACCAACTTGATCGAAAAATCAAGAGGCTTAGGTCCGACCGTGGTGGAGAGTATTTTTCCAATGAATTTGATGCTTTTTGTGCGGAACATGGTATAATCCATGAGAGGACGCCTCCCTACTCACCTCGGTCAAATGGGGTGGCCGAAAGGAAGAACCGTACTCTAACTGATTTGGTTAACGCCATGTTAGACACAGTGGGTCTCTCCAAGGCATGGTGGGGAGGCGATATTGACAAGATGTCATGTCCTAAACCGAGTTCCCACAAAGAACAAAGAGATAACTCCATTCGAGGAATGGGAGAAGAAAAAGTTAAAACTCTCTTATCTGCGAACATGGGGTTGTTTGGCGAAAGTCAATGTTCCAATTCCAAAGAAGCGGAAGCTTGGACAAAAGACTGTGGATCGTGTTTTCCTGGGATATGCTTTTCATAGCATTGGCTATAGATTCTTGGTTGTAAAATCCGAGGTACCTGACATGCATGTCGGTACGATCATGGAGTCGAATGATGCGACTTTCTTTGAAGATATATTTCCCATGAAGGATATGGCTACCTCATCTAATCAGGAGATGCCTAGTTCATCGAATCAGGAACCAGTTACAATTACCGAACCTGCCATTTCGATGGAACACTTTGAAAGTCCTGTGGAGGAAAACAATGAAGTTCCTACTAGGAGCAAGAGACAGAGGACTGCAAAGTCCTTTGGTGATGATTTTCTTGTGTATCTCATAGATGACACTCCCAGTTCTATTTCAGAGGCCTATGCACCTGAAGATGCTGACTACTGGAAGGAAGCAGTTCGTAGCGAGATGGATTCCATCTTGGCGAATGAAACTTGGGAGATAACTGATCGTCCTTATGGGTGCAAACCTATAGGATGCAAATGGGTATTCAAGAAGAAGCTTAGGCCTGATGGTACTATCGAAAAGTACAAGGCTCGGCTCGTGGCTAAGGGTTATACCCAAAAGGAAGGTGAAGACTTCTTTGATACTTACTCACCGTGGCTCGACCGACCACTATTCGAAGTTCTACTTTCACTAGCTGCCTCACATGGTCTTCTCGTTCATCAAATGGATGTTAAGACTGCTTTCCTAAATGGAGAGTTGGATGAGGAAATTTATATGGAACAACCAGATGGGTTTGTAATAGATGGTCGGAAGGGAAAGTGTGCAAGTTGCTCAAGTATTTGTATGGACTCAAGCAAGCACCCAAACAGTGGCATGAGAAGTTCGAAGAACTTTAACAGCTGCAGGCTTTGTTGTGAACGAAGTTGACAAATGTGTGTACTATCGCCATGGTGGGGGCGAGGTAGTTATTCTTTGCTTGTATGTTGATGACATACTGATTTTCGTAACAAATCTGAATGTTATTAAGGAGGTCAAGGATTTCCTATCTCGCTGTTTTGAGATGAAGGATTTAGGAGTGGCTGATGTCATTCTGAACATCATGTTGTTGAGAGACGATGATGGTGGGATTACCCTGCTTCAATCTCACTATGTGGAAAAGATCTTTAGTCGCTTTGACTATAGTGACTGCAAGCCCTCTCCAACACCATATGATGCTAGTGTGTTGCTTTGAAAGAATCGGAGAATTGCTAGAGACCAATTGAAATATTCTCAGATTATTGGCTCGCTTATGTACTTAGCCAGTGCTACAAGACCTGATATCTCTTTTGCTGTTAGCAAACTGAGTCGGTTTGTTTCAAAACCAGGAGATGTGCATTGGAAAGCTCTAGAGAGAGTTTTGCGTTATTTGAAAGGCACTGCGAATTATGGAATTCACTACACTGGGCATCCAAAGGTGCTTGAAGGATATAGTGACTCAAACTGGATCTCAGATGCTGATGAGATAAAGGCCACGAGCGGATATGTATTCACTCATGGAGGTGGCGCTGTTTCTTGGAAGTCTTGCAAGAAGACCATCTTAACGAGGTCAACAATGGAAGCAGAACTCACAGCACTAGATACAGCTACGGTCGAAGCAGATTGGCTTCGTCGGCTCTTGAATGACTTGCCGGTAGTTGAGAAACATGTACCGGGCATCCTTATGAACTGTGACAATCAAACTGTGATCACTAAAGTGAGCAGCTCGAAGGATAACATGAAGTCATCAAGACACGTTCAGAGAAGGTTAAAGTCTGTCAGAAAAATGAAAAACTCCAGAGTTATTTCATTGGACTATATCCAAACGTCTAAAAATCTGGCACATCCTTTTACTAAGGGTCTATCACGTAATGTGATAGATAATGCATCGAGGGAGATGGGAATGAGACCCACAATATGAGTTGTTCACAGTGGTAACCTATTCTTTGTGATCGGAGATCCCGTGAATTAGATGTGGAAGACAAGCTGTTGGTCAACCGGGAGGAGTGTATCCTCATCGTTAAAAATACCACTCCATGAAGATGCAATACTCTCCTAATCTGCATGGCAGGTTGATGTATATCTTAATGTGTTCTAAGTGGCTCTTTGAAGCAGAGATGTTGTCCTGCAGAACATCTTTTGAAGAACGCACATATATGAGTCTGATTGTTAAATGTCACAATCTATGAGAGTAGGGTTCTCTCTAGTAAACTCATGAAAGGTCACGGAGTATGACGCATAAGCTCCACCCGCGGGGAAGACCCACAGTAGCCAAGTATCGGTCAAGGCTTTATGTGAAGCTAGATTCGCAGAAAACTTGCAGTTCAAGGCCCAGTCCACTGTTCAAGTTACTTACTAGTGTAGCATAGAGTTCTAGGTGGAAGTTCAACTTAACAGTCTCCACTGTAGTACCGGTATATAAAACAATGTTTCGCAACCAAAGGCAAATTTTGTGTGCCTCTGGGATCTGGTGGGGGCTTGCTGGAATTTTTGTCTATTTGGGCCTAGCCCAATAGCAGTTTCAGAAATTCCTAATAAATCATAGAGGCCCACGCAGCCCATTTGTGCAAGGCAAGAGGTGGAACTAAAGTTTAGTCCCACATTGCTAGTTTAGAGGGAGTTGGACCTCTTTATAAGGGAGGCTCCTTCCCCACTTGTATGAGCATGAGAACAAGAGGGGCATCCACGCGCGCTCCTCCTCCGCCGCCCGCCTCGCCTCATCACGACACGACGCGACGCGCCGCGAGTTGCGGGAATGAGCCGAGCCGATGTCTAAATTTTTGCCACGCACTACGGGTATACGAAAGGTCACACGGAAGCTGAAAAGTTTTTGCGATAGTGGAGTTTGAATGCGAACGGTGCAGCCCTTCGGCTGCTGGCTGTTCGCTTCGTCTTCGTCTCTTCGTTTCACCTTCCGTCGCTGCCCTCTCGCCTCCTTCTCTTGCGCCTATAAAAGGGAGGTCGCTCCTCTCAGAGAGACGCACCAGAATCTCTTCCTCCTCTCGCCACAAGTTCCTAAGCACTGCGCTGCTGCTACGATCTTCCTCATCCCGGCTTGCGGCGTGCACCACAGGTCGGGACAGTAGGCCTCCGAAACCGCACCTCTTTGAGTCCTGTACGGGAGAAGGGTGATAAGGTTTTTGGGGAGCGCTTCTGGCGACCATCGACTTCTTCATCACGGACGCCCCGGACTCCGACGACTACTTCCCCGATGACGACTTCTTCCCCGACGTCCACGACCTCCTCAACGACATGGCTGGCGAGGACACCGACCTCAAGTCCAGCGCTTCTGCTGCTGCTGCCCCGTACGTGTTCGTCCCCTTTCTATTAGAGGTTCTGCTACAGTTCCTTATTCTAGTGTTTGTCCTGGATATGTTAGACTCTATTTCATATATGCAACTTGCTATGCTGTCTGCTCAAGATATGTTTAGTTACGGTTCATATATAAAGATGTTGTTTAACTTCTCTTTGTCAAATCGCATGGCTTGTTTTATCATTACTACACTAGTCATGGTTTATCTAGTATTTCTGTTAATAAAATCACTCGATAAATTGCTCATATTTCCAACAGGCGCTCTCCTTCATGAGGGCACTGTTTTGGAGCAGCTGTTGGATGTAGGATGCAGGAGTGGACCGATGTACATCTACCCCGTTGATGACAGTGAGTGTCGGCAGCATGCCGCGGCGGGGTCTCGGCGGCGGAAATGAGATGATGGACTCACGCAGGGTGGGGGCGCTGTCTGCTGTCATGGTGACGTAAACGGCGGGCCTGGTAAGGTCGATGCGTCAATACCTACTCTGAAGATGGATCGATGGAATACGTTGGTGACGGCCTCTGCAGCGTGTGTGTGCGGTGCCCGCTGAGTGTACGCCGGACCGGTGTGTGCCCCAGACCTGGCATTGTGACTTGGCTGGGGTCTCCGGTTTTAGATGTTAGGTTTTGGTGCATGGTCTATTTGGTATTCGGCTCGTACTTTTGGCACCCAGTCATCAAGTGGATAGGTGTTGCGACAGATGTTCCCATGATAATAGCTTCAGACTTACTGATGTATTACTTTATAAGATCTTTGTAAATAATTAATAAAATAGTTGCATGCATTGCCCAGATGTAAACGCCGGGGGACATTCTCCTTTTCGAAAAAAATATAGTGGCTCCACAGAGCTCAACTTCATAAGTAAGTTGCACATATCCATCAAATTCACACCAAACATAAGCATATTGTTCATTAGTGAAACATAAGCATATCCAACTAGTTCACAACCGTGAGCTCGTTCACAACCATGTAAGTCCATTGTCGATGGCATCTTCTTTGGAAACCTACAAGTTCATTACGGCTATGTAAGCCGAATACTTTTGTTACTCCTCACGGCTTACTCTGATGTAAACCGTGTTTCTCCTGTTTGCCCTGTACATTTTGGTGGTCACTCGGTGTATCTTTACGTAAGCCATGGGCCCGTGTTTTAACACTCGGCGCACGTGTTGATACCCGGTGACGTGTGTTTTTCCTGTAGTGTCACGAATTACCTTTATGTGTGCTACACAAATTGCATACATTATCAGTCATTTAGTTGTGAAATATGGGTATGTTGTAGTCTTCAACAGGTGGAACAACCATTCATTTACGCCCGACACAAACTTGTGCACAAATCCTTGTAAGCCGACCATCTAGCAGTGCCCACCCACATCTGGCCATAGTGCAATCAACAAGGGCATGTTGTCCTATATCTTCAGGTCCGTTGCAAATTCTTTTTTAAAAGCATCAAGTAGAACAAAGATGATACACACAACTACAACACCCTGCACAGACAACACATAAAGGATGGAGCATTGTGGACCCCGTGATTAACAAAATCACCACATTTGCCTTGCAAAAACTATGGGAACGTCTCCTACCACAGGAAGAACAAGTTCGCTATGTGATGGATAAGAGAAACAAATCCTGATATTTGATAATTGACGGGACGGGGGTAGAAGTATCTTCACGGCACCTACGTTTGGTTTTCTTATTCGTCCTATCCCATAGCTGAAGATAAATCAAGCAGAAGTCTCTTCAATTTTAGAATGGAGTTTGTGGGTGTACGTCGCTTTTCATAGTACGACGCCACTGTTTCCTATGTTTGGTCTCTTTTCTTTCCTCGTTATAGTTAAATATGCTAACCAACCTGCTTGAATACTTCAAATGCATTTGGAAATCCAGGATATAGTGTCCGTGTTAAAACAAAGACGTTATATTAACGATGGTCCTTAGAATTTTTTAAATAAGTATCAAGATATTTCTTTATGATTGGTTCCACTACACATCAAGTTTGATTCTCAACAAATGGAGAAAAACCCACTGAGCATCACATGTCAATTGTAAGAATTGAACTCATATCGTTAGGCTGCACAACTGCATGCCCGTCCACAGCTGAGCCAAGGCTCTCTTTGCAGCATTGCAAAGAGGAAGCATCTGCGACAGCAAACACAGCGTCACTTGCGAATGATTCTACTTCCAGAAATTCCGAAGAGGAAAATGTATAGCTTATTAGGATGGATGCCGCAGATCGGTGTTTCATTAGTAGAGCAACACGCAACTTCACATGTGATTTTTATCAGTTAATCAATTAACTAAGGGGCTGGAACTGAGGCCAGCAGTCAAGAATTTGATGGCGAGAAAGGCTATAAGAACATCTCCAATAGCCGCGCGATATAAGCGCCGTGCTAGAAAAATTGTGCTTTTTGCGCGCGCAGCCATTCCAGGGGCTCCAACGGCAGCGCAAAAAACGAGCGCGCGGCATAAGTAGTTTAGCACGCGGGGCGAAACGGCGTCGCGTGTTGCTTATTTCGTGCGCCCGCTTCCGCGCGCTGCACACTCGAGCGACCGCGCCGCACCCTCTCCGCCGCGCCGCTTTCGCTATGCCCGCGCCGGCGCCGGCAAATTCACCCGATGGACGGATGCGCCGACATCCCCCTCACCCCTTCCTACACCCACGACCCCCCTCCCCCCGCCGCCGCCGCAAAATCTGTCGCGGGGAGCTTTGGCTTCGCCTCCGCCGGTGCTCCTTCGAGCACCGGTCTCGCAAGAACCTTTTCAGGCCGCCACGGACGACCTCGGGGGCGGGTGGCGTGGCGCCGGCGCCCGCCGTGAATCCACGTGCCACCCTCTCGAAGCTCCAAAATGCGGCACAGGCGAAGGCGGGCAAGGTGTCCGGGAAGAAGAACAAGGCGGCGGACGGCTCCTCTATGCGGCCGACGAAGAAGCTTGCAGGTCGTGCGACGGATGCGGCGGCGACCGAAGCGCCGGCGAGCTCACTTGTTGCGCCGGCGGCCGATGCGCACAAAGAGTTCGATGAAATGCCCACAGGGTAAAATTTCGCCCACTTTTTGTTGTTGTTGTTTTTTGAATGCATACATATTGATAGCTTATTTGCTTTGTTGTATATACTTTCATCTATTTCAGCTCTACTCCCGAAAATAGAAAGGAAAGGAGACTGATCTTGACGCTCAACCTCAAAAAAGAATTCAATTAGCTATGCAGTTAGCCCTTTTATCTTTAATAATTGGTTGAAATGGATATTGCCTGTCACTTGAAAATAAGGTTTTAGTTTCAATGATGAGACATATATGTCAACTATGGGTGTTGGCTTCAACAATTCTCATTGGTCTCAAACCAATGAGATGCATTTCGATGATCATGAGTTTGAGATGGACAAAGACATCTTGCTATGCAATACATGGTCGCAAGTGTTGAGGGATCCCGCCGTTGGAGGGGATCAAAGTAGAGATGCATATTGGAACCGGATGAAGGAGCACTTTGCTCTACACAACAAAAGTGGAATAGACCGCTCGGAAAGATCTCTTCGCTCCCGGTGGTCAGCAATCAACCGAGATTGTCAAAGGTGGGCGGCCGCACTTAAGGCGGTTGACACGTTGAACCCAAGTGGCACTAATGATAGAGATAGAGTAAGTGTCATGTCTTTCCCGTGAAGAAGGCGGTTGACACGTTGAACCCAAGTGGCACCAATCTTGCCCGTGAAGAAGTCTTGGTCCAAAAAAGATCCATGGTTGGCATGGGCGGCATGGGTGGCATGGGCGGCATGGGAGGCATGGGCGGCATGGGAGGCATCGGTGGCTTCGGAGCTACCATGGGCGGCATGGCAGGCATGGGTGCCTTCGGAGCTACCATGGGGGCCATGGGAGGCATGAGTGGCTTCGAAGCTACCATGGGAGGCATGGATTTTGCATCTCTCATGGGAGGCATGGGAGCACCTCCGGGTGACATGGATGGATGCATGTTTTCCGGTGTGCCTCACACACCTTCGCATGATGCCGGTGGAGATCTTGCCAACGCCTTCCGATCTCCCCATGATGATGCGGCGCGACACAATGAATAGGAGGAGGAAGAATCGGAATAAGAGGAGGACAAAGATGAAGATGAAAAATGGGAGCAAGAGGAGGACGAAGACGAGGATGAGGCATGATTATTGATGTGCCATTTGTTTGTGTGAACTTTTATGTCATGAACTCGGTTTGATGATTTTGAACTTGGTTGGATGATGATGTGGGCATGATTTTGAGCTTTTATGTCATGAACTTGTTTGGGTGATTTTAAACTATGCTATGTCCTGTTTTGATGTTTGAAATATCATCATATTGTCTCCAAAATGAACATATTGCAAGCGCCGGCTACTCGCGCGCGCTGCGGTTTAGCGCGTCTTCTGGAGCGGCTCGCACGCGCTATGTTTTGCAGCTGGCTCCAGCGGCGCGCAAAAACTCATGATTCGGGCGCTGTAAACGGCTTGTTAGCGCGCCGCTCGTTGCGCGGCTGTTGGAGATGCTCTAAGGTAATTCAGTCAACAATGTATCTATGTGCGAGAGGCACTAACCCATAATCCAATACTTCATGAAAAAACAGGATTTCGGTTAGGTCACCCATCATCTTTCAGGATATATCAAGTTCTCTGCACATTTTCTCAGTGTCTAACCTTCAAACTCAAAGGAAATAGCATAACTTCTTTTTTTCTTACGTAGTACAAACATTAATAGTGCTTATATGCTACTCCCGCAACACTTATTTTGGGACGGAGGTGTTAGAGTAAACCAAAAGTTGCCACAGTGACCAGTGTGTGTGCCTAGGTCTACGGAGGCGCCGGTGGGTGGCCGTGCCCGTGTGCGTGGTGTGCGCGTGAATCGTGTGAGTTAGCTAGCTGCATGCATCAGAAGGATATGTCCGTGCTTGTAGTTGGCTGGGTCATAGGTAGTGCCCTAGTGCCCGAGTATGTGTCGGCCAGGTGAGTAGACCTGCATGCATGAGGTAGGTTAGTACATGAATCAGATCGGCTGGATAGGGCTGTTGGCTGGTGCGTGTGTGCCTACTAGTTAGGTGGGTTGGATCCGTGGCGGCGGCCTCGGCTGGTGGATCGACGCCGGGTCTGCGATGACCGGTGCTCGTTGGTGTTGGCCGTTCTTCCTTGGCCGCGGGGGCGGCGAGGCGGCGGCAGGTGGCGGCTGTGGTGCGGGAGTCTCGGCGGCGCCCGATCCAGATCTGAATGCCTCCGTCTACTTCAACCAGGGCTGCCTCCGATGGTCTTGCTTTGGGCGGCCTTTGTCACCGGAGATGTACCTGTTTGGCGGCTGGAGGTGGAGGTGGCTCCGAGAAATCCGAGGCCAGCAGTGCTGGCCACGACGGGCGGCGACGCCCGAGGGCGCTGCATCTTCTTGTAGGTGCCGTCCAGGTTGCCTCCTTCCCCTCCTCCTTCCGCCCAGCTCGCATGCCGGGCGAAAGCCCAAATCCTTGCTGGATCGAGCGACAGCGGCGCTCCGGGCGTCGTCACCCTCTTGGGGGTGTCGTTCGTGGTGAGCTTGGGGTGGTTGTGATACTTTGGTTGCTTGGCGGCGGTTGGTGGCGTGGTCGGAGTTCATCGGGTGGCGGTGCGTTGGCGCTCTGCCGCCTATGTGCTCAGCCTCGGAGTCCTTCTTCCACGGTGCTGGGTCTTCAGCAGCCCTGCCGGACTCGGCGGAGCGGTGCTTCATCCTGCTCATTGCTGCGGCGTATCTCGACGGCGCGGTGCAGCAGAGATTCGGCGTCCGATGTGTGGCGATGGACTCGCGCAGGAGGACGAAGCTGTCTGATGTCGTGGTGACGTCGATGGCTGAGTGGCCAGACAAGGTAGAAGCCTCAATATTTGCTCTGAAGACGGACCTGTGGAAGATGGCGGCGACGACACACGAGTGCGTCAGACCGGTTTGTACCTCAGACCCGGTATGTGGCTCGGTTGGGGCTTCCGGCTTTTGATGTTAGGCTTAAGTGAGTGGTCTGGGTAGTGGCCCAGCTATCACCCCTTCATCATTTTGATGTTAGGCTTAGATGAGTGGTCTGGGTAGTGGCCCAGCTAGCACGCCTTCATCATTTGAATAGGAGTAGCGGCGAATGTTGCCAAGATGACGGATTCTGGCATATTGTTGTAATACTTTGTAAGGTCCTCGAGAATATTCAATAAAGCGGCCGCATGCATCTCTCAGATGCAGAGGCCGGGGGTCATCCTCCTTTTCTAAAAAAAAAAGTTAGGTGGGTTAGTGGTCGGGTGATCCGTGCGTGCGTGTGTTAGTGGCCGCGTGTGTGGCCGTGGCCTGGTCATGCGTGTGTGTGCACGGGTATAAAACCCCTTTCCCTATGTACTGATCGCTGTGCTGGTGAGTTGCCGCGCCGGGGTATGCGCCTAGAAAAGAAATCGCCGTTCGTGCGGAGAGGCGTTTGTCACCGAAGGGCAAGTTCGGCGTTCGCTACCAGTGGGTTTGTCCCAACAGGAGGGAGTATGGATTCAGCTTTGAAACATTAGAATTTTTAGTTAAGTGGTTTAAATAATAACTAGATCAACACCAAAGATCGAACGGGCTCTCTTACAGGTGTGGCGTGTCGCCGCGCTTTGCGATGCTAGTTTTTCTTTACTACTACAAAGCATTCTTGCCTAACCCACGAAAAGACAAGTGAGAACTCGCCTCCCCATCCCAATGCAGCGATGTGCACGGTGCTCTCAGCCTTTCACCGGCTTGCTAGTTGACTCAATCATTTATCTGCAGCTTTTGTATGATACGCTTGCTTCAAACCAATCAAGATGAAATTAACATACCCAAAGAAGATGACTACTGATAAATATTCATAGTGACAGCTTATAGTGATCTCATGATGATCATTTACAGTCAGCTCAATTGAAATCATCTATAGAAGATGACTACTGATAAAGGGAAACGCTCCTCGTCATACGCCTGATAAGAGAAAAACGTCAGACCAATCGTGGGCCGTTCATTCGTCTTCCATCCCACGGCCATTACCTCTCAGAGAAATCTCGTTCAAACTTCAAAGCACACCCCCGTGCATCTCTCCCAAATCTGTCGGCCCTAATTAATCGCCCTGCTTCCAACTCCACGCCGGGCTCCCGATTCCACCGCGTCGCCCCTGATGTATGCGCCATCGCCACCCATATTGGATCCACTCAACTCAGCCCACTCCTCGATGTGGCCAAATTTGTCGGCGTGAGGTGATGGATTACCTCGGCTTTAGATTCTGAGATTAGATAGCTGAAGGTGCTTGACTCATACATCTCGAATGCAAAGATGTTGATAGATTACATAGAAGATGAATAAATTTCTTCCCCGCAAAAAAGAAACAAAGAATAAATTCCGATGTAATTAATATTTGGGAGGTGGGACTGGTTTTTCAGCACCCGGGTGTCTAGGCACCTGGTTTATCAGCACCTTCCGTGAAAGCAACTAGCCCATAGAGATTTTCACCAGGTCCTGTACCAGAAGTTTGATTAGCAGGCCTAGGAGACCTACCCGTGGGAGCCTGGCAATATTTAAAACGAATCTATGCCTATACTCACATTGTTCATTCGTAGGCAGATTCCACCTCTCCTGTTACCGCATCTTTCCGTTTCTTGGTGAACGGCCAGATAAAAGGGGGTCGGGACCCCAGGTTCTACCGCACCTTTCCATCTCATCAAGGGTGAATGGCCAGATAAAAGGGGGTCGGGACCCCCGGGTGCTACCACACCTTTCCGTTTCTTGGTATCTGTGTAAGGTTACAAAGAGCAAAGTGAGCAGTTGGTAGTAGCCATACAGGAATTTAACCACTGCTGCATTATTGATTGTGGGAAAAATTGCAGAAGATATGAGCAAATATCACTTATCCCGAATTCATCTTAATAATACTAGTAATTACTAGCGTGTCAGCCTAGACAGCAAACCAGTTGCTCTTATCTAGATCAGATTTGTTAATTAGATGGGTAACATGGATTACTAAGAAGTTGTCAGGAATTTAGATATCATGTTATATCAGATAGAAGAATTCATATTTGGATCGGAGTAAGTAACTGTTAATTTCTCTTAATGCTAGCTTAATTCTAGATGGGTCATCAAAGTCCAGATTGCAAATCCCTCCGCTCGTCTCACTATTAGCGTCTTTGTCTGAGCATCTGTTTCAAAGCATTTGCCAGTAGAGAAAATAAAAGAAATTGTTTACTACTGTATTTCTACACTTAAATGCTTTCAACCTGGTGAAGCTGATTGTAGTTTTTGAATCTATAGGAATGTGGCCAAAGATATATAGTTATAGTAACCGAACTGAGTAGTGACCAGTAATGCTATGTAGTATAGTGATACATCATTTGAAGCCAACACCATTGAATTTGGGTGCAATAAGATAATTTAGTACATACTATCTACAAATGGCAGGTCCATATTACTATTTTGAAATAACTGACAGGAGCAGCATAACTTATCTGATGCCCTGCTTTCGAGTCGAACGACTAGTCAATGAGTCGTAACTAGAAGTCCACTCAAATACCTCGACTAGACGATCGGCATGGCACGACTCGTCAAGACTCGCTAACAGAACGACTCGTCAACTCGAAAACCTTGATGTGGTGTGGATATTTAATTTAAGGAATGGTGATAAAAGCTCAGCTTCTAGTAACAAATTAGCAACTGTGGGTCTCTCGCCCGCTCACCTCGCTGGGCAAGGAAATCCTTGCCAACAGATGGTAGCCCAATTGGCTTGCTCACACAATCGAGGACAAAAACATGAAACTGCGGGTAACAAGATGAGTTGTCGGGGAACCAAACCCCTCGCTTCTTTGCTTTATGAGGCAAGGCAAGCGCTTGCCCAGAATCCAAACGTGCAGTAACCTTTGCTAGATTTACATGTCATGACTGATTAGGCATAGCTTTATTTTTCTTTTACCCATTTAGTTTTGCCGGTCCCTGGCAAAGACCCACTCAGAGTGAGAAGTTCACAACCTTTGGGGACAACAACAAATTCGAATAGGTTTAGTTTTGCTGGTCCCTGACAAAGAGGCACTCAGAGTGAGAAGTTCAGTATTCAATGTGCACTCAATACAAAGTTCAGAACGTTGGGTAGTTGACGACAAAATTATGTACTATGCTACATCATGGTCAACAAAAATCTTAAGATTCTTCCAAAATAGGTTTAGTTTGACAACAGCCTAGAAATTCAACAATATAGCAAGAATTCTAGTCGGAAAATATTGGTCATGATCTGATGGAAAACTCAATGAAAACACAAGATTAGGAGCACACCAGGGGTGCCTAAGTAGTAGGCAACGAACGGCAGACTTAAGAGCGCTTAATAGTCTTGGCAAAAACAGAATTATTTTGTTTTCTCTACTGAATAAAATAATGAAAAATAATGATGTTCATTAGATATGTTAGGCTGCATATTGTGAAATCTATATAAAAGGAGTTCCATATAAAGAGCTCCATATTAGTTGACGTCATCGATGGAAGGCCATGAAGGATTCATAAATGAAACTAACATCTGTTTACATTCAGCCACCAATAACAGATATCAAGTGACAACAGCAATTAGTATTACCTAAAAGCAAATATATAAGGGACTAGGTCATTCATACAACTAGGCATTATCCATTGGATTGCTTGTCGCTTACAAAATATGTAAAGCTAACCAACATTGTTCAAAGCCACAAAAGGGCATGCACCATGAAAAACACGTTTTGGAATGCTGCCACGGAACTAGACCATTAGGCACACGCACACACACCCAACAACTAGTTTTTTTACAAAGGCATTTGTGCCACCATGTTAAATGCATGAAGTAGCAAGGACTTTCAGCAATCATCCGCCAACCAAATCCGCGAAACAGGGCATATAAGGTAAACCACACTGAAATCTCCAGAATTGCACATAAGATGTGCTTCCCTGCTATCCATATCATACGACAGATTCACCTCCTTCCAGTCAGTAACGAAAATCAAATTACGATTCGGATGAATTGCAAACATCTCATACTTAAAGGTCTTGTCCTCTTCGTCACAATCCACTGTCGCATATTCCCTTCCAAACATTTGGGGAACATCAATAGTATGCTTTAGGGTCCACACTTCAGTAGCATAATCCTCAAGTACCCTCACAAAGAGTTGGTAATAATAAGGAACCATATACCAAGCATGCAATTTCCCTAAGAGTATCCAATTGAGCTATAACATCCCCTTTGAGTCCACTGCAGCTATAATAGGTTCCTCGATCACCAAATGCATAAAATGCATCATGCCATTCACGAAGGCACATTCTGCAGTAAAAGGAGGATACTCTCTGGTATCCCCCACTCACGGTTGTTCTGAGTCCATCGCCCGGTTTCGGACGAGTATATCGCCACATCATCCTGCAACTCTACCAGGGGTGTAAACACCACAAAGCGGAATGGAACGGCCGCGTCAAAAAAAGCCAGGAAGAGTTGTGCCAGTTTGACATGCAGGTTCATCATCCTCTTCATCCTGGCATACTATAGGAGGCAACACGATCCACTGCCTGTCATAGCATTGCACACGATATAATTGCATTCCTCGTCTTCTTGTGATTCCCAGCATTTGCAGAGGAGAAGGCTGCTGCAGCATTGTTTGAGCTTGACCCTAGCGTAGCTCCCGCAAAGGAAAGGGAGCGGCGTCGACCAGAGAGGCGCCTCCGGCCCTGGACAGATTGTTGAAACAGAAACCGCCCGTCTAAGTGGCGGGTGTGGAAGAATCCGTAATTCTAGGGGACTTCACAAGCCGGAAAGGGCAATAGAGCCGCGGCTGTGTGTGCCTGGATCTGGATGGGCTTTACCACTTCTTCGAAAATTTTGCCCAAAGGTTGTGTATATCGGGAAAAAATGTTTTTTTCTAACAAATTGCCTTATATGGATGCAGATCATTATTTGTCCAATTTTCTGTAGGGCATATGTAAAAAGCATATCGAAATGTCCGCGTATACCTACTTCCATTTTAGAGACACACAAAGGCATCGCTTTCTTCACCTTTTTCAAACTAATTTTTTCATCTATTTTCAAGATTCAAGAATAAAACAATGGTAGATGTAGCGTGCCAAACAATTCACAGTAAATTATACTACATATATAGCTTATCCTGGAGCGGGCCGATGGGAAGAAAATGCCAGTAAGCGCACCGCCTACCAATCAAACCCTAGAAAACGGTTACCTGGTCCAATAGTTCATAAAAAACGCTCCAAGTTCCTCGTATAAAGGGGTTGCAACTCCTGGTACTTTCCCAATACCGCATGACCCATAATTTCACTCCATCGCCTTCACATCTCATGTCACCCGCCCGCTCATCCCATCCAATTCTCTCTTGTGCCACCAAACGGCCGAAGGCCCCAGCGGCCACTAGGGCACTAGGCCGCCATCATCAGTCATAGTGGGCCATCGCATCAGCTGACGCCGCCGCCTTCATATTCCTTCGTCTGACGACCTATGAGAGCATTGAACCTGCATCGGCGTACCATCTGCGCATTACCACCCGTGCCTAGGCGCGGCTGGTTAAATCCATGAGTAATCCAGAAAGGGGAAAATTCAATTCCATGAGTTTAAATGGGACTGATAGTGGGAACCACACCCTTACCTACAATGTTGCTACGCTGATCAAACAAACGGCCGCAAATAGGATCAGCAAGGGCAACCCAACAACCAGGTTGATAGGAAGTCCGTCCACACCCCACGGCAAATGAACTCAACTATTAGAAACGACTAATCCCACTCGGAACCACTTGAGTACTGGGAAACCATGCGAACCGAATATGGATCTCCAACAGTGTATGAGCATGGCGTGTCGTGCAGGTGCCCGGTGAACTGCCCCAACTGGATGACCCAACGCGGGATGAGGCACCGGCTGGTGGTGTTCCGGTCCAATGAGACGGCGGACCTGATCCAGCTTGACGCATTCCTCTGCGAGTTCATAGTGGACGTGATCCCGGCAGATCACCTATTCATTGACAATGCGAATTCCAATGCCAATAACGGTGCATCGATGGAGGAGCGGGCCCGCTTCATCGAGCCACGGAAGTTTGCCCCGAGGTGCATTGAGTCGAGGTACGCCCCCACGGCGGCGCTTCCAGACGACGGCGAGGAACCGCCCCGGTTCGTGCAGTGCCGGGCACCGTGCTCGACGTGTCCAAGAGGAAGAACATCGCAGACTACATCAGCCACAGCAGGTTCGCGCTGAACACCTTAGTCTAGCTCATGGTCCGTGGCGACGAAGACGAGTCGTGCCCCCACCTGATGGTCTCCGCTATGGAGACCAACCCGCCGATGAGCGAGCTGAGCATCAATTATGACGTCGATCAGTGATCGATCGGCAACATTTCCTGTATGTTTACCCTCATTTCCAATTGTCATGAACGTTTCGCCTTCATTTTCAGTGGTGATGAACCTTTCTGTCATTGTTATTGATTGTATCATTGGATGGACGCAGCGCTAAGACACCTTAAACTGAACTGTTTGCTTGTATTTCTTATGCCTGGTTTGCCGTGTTTGCACTTTGCAGTCGGCAAGTTATAGCCTGAAACCATATTTGCATGAGTTGAGTCTGGGATCGACATCATAACCATGGATGTGAGCGTGTAGTTGAGAATTTCATTTGGTTTAGTTTTCTGTAGTCGTTGCAAAGGTTCATGAAGAAATACATGTCGAGGACGGCCTCTACAATGTCGTCTCCGCCAACTACTGCCCCTTCAAGTCTGGAACCGACGTCTGCCAGTTCAAACGCATGCGTCTGCCCGGCCAGGAAGCGGTCGGCAGCAACATCTGGCGCTCCGCTAGAGACCTCATCAACCAGCTCGACGCCGAGATCCACCCGCCCAGCTACATCATGCTGGACATGACCAACGGCAAGGAGGCGATTCCCGTCCCCGTCCGCAACACGATGGACCATGACGTCTATCCCCTCGAGAGAGCGGGCGCCGGGTGCATGGTGCTGCCACCGTGCCTGCACACCGCGCTTCACGGTTATGGAGAGTTCTCCTGCACGTTGTTCATCTAAAGTTTATTCTTTTAATTACATTATTTTGTAATGCATGAATTTTTTAATTTGAAGAATATTTTAAAAACCATTGAACACTTTTTCATCACATGACAAACTTACTAAAATATATTAACTACTTATTACATGGTTACATTTTTAAAAATTCGAACATATTTTAAAATGCATTCAACACTTTTTTTAATTACATCCAAATTTCTATAAATGTATCAAACAGTTCTTTTAGTAAATGGATTGCTAATAAAGATTATTTTTCTAATGACACAAACGTTTATGAAAATGGACCAAGAACTTTTTAAATCACATGAATTTCTTTTGTAAAAATGTGAGAAACACTTTTGTAATTACATGAACATTTTCTAATCTATGAATTGCTCCTCTTCCACAAGGAGGTATATGAACTTATCACCTTAGTAATCTTTAAAAAATTCATCTTACTGAATCTTGCTCTGATATTATAAGCTGAAGTACTCCATCATCTCACAATGATAATATGGGCACGTCAGTATATGAATCCCTCATGCAGTAAATAAAAGTACACAGCTCTCTTCGAGCTGTTTGTGGTCTTTACCGACATTAATTAGGGAGCAAATGGAAAAAAATTCAAACTCATCATGCAAAACTTCCCGTTCCTAGTAGGAGGCCCTCAACAAACATCCCTTCAGTTTACGCCCATTGTTTTCGGCTCTACAGTCCACCATGGTGCGTATGAGATGACAGTAGAGCTCATTTCGTTTCTTTTGGGGAGACAGAGCGGGCGCCGGGACCATGGTGTTGCTACCTTAGCCATGGCAGTCATCACAGCAACGCATGTCGCCGGCTATGGGAGAGTTTTCCTCCGCATCGCCGCCTTCTCGAGGAGAGCGATCTCCTGACCTCCATGTGCATCCACGACTATGTGGTTGTGCCGCATGGGAGGCACATGATAGGGACCCAGGCCCTCTGAACAGCGATGTGCATCATCCTCGCGTCGTTCTACGATGACCAGACACCCTTCGACCACAATGTTGAGGTCATGGACACTGCGATCTTCCAAAACTACAAGATTTGTCATGGGTTCATCCACGGGATACTCGTCGATGGGCCAGTGAGCACCGAGTACGACCTCGCCCCAGCAATTGGCCAACTAGGGGATCTGGCTCACCAGCCAATGTACAATACCATCGTGATCGACCACCAAATCGACAGCCATGGGGCCTCGTCCAGTGCCTCGACATTGACATCCTACTGTCGAAACTCCAGGAATGTTTGGTATATTGCGAGACATATGCCCTAATCCGCGCATGCAAAAAGGTTGCCGCTCCTGGAGCTCTTGCGATACCGAGCATGGTGTGCGTCACATGTATGCTGGACTTGGAGCTAGGTGACGCTCAGAGTAACTTCGCATCTTTTGCTCCTCGCCGTACCCCTGGGAGAAGGTTGATGTGCCTACTACGTTGCTACGGAAAACGTTTGGAGATGAAGCATGATATTTTGCATCAACTCTAGTGTTTCAAATCTTGCCTTCTCTAGGCATATATTTCTTTACCCGTGAACCAAGGATTTCTTTACCCATGAGCCAAGGATACATATATTGAGATAATAAATATTTGGGATGCCTAAACCACTAAAGTTGAAAGAATAAACTTCTAATGTAAACATTTTCTATCCCTAACATGCTGTTCTATTTGTTGCAATGTTTTTCCTTTTGCAATTCTAGTATTCCTTCATCTTTTAATTTTTAATAACAAATAAATCTGTAATTATATGATTTACTAAGAATGTCTCACACTTTTTTAATTACATGATTTTGTAATGCATGGATTTTTTTAATTACATGAATATTTAAAATATCATTGAACACTTTTTAATAATCACATGACCATATTAACAAAAATATATTGACTACATTATTACATATGGTTAGCTATATAGGTAGCGCCTGTGAGAACGGCGCCATTTACACAACGCATAGCACCAACGCATTGGGCGCTAACTAAATGTTTTGTTCTGTGAAATACTTTCATGAAGAGTTTAATTACTATTTGAATTTGTTTCACTTTTTGGTTATATTTTCCATTTTGCCCTGCACATCAGTTTATGATGCCCTAGGGCAGCAAATTAAAGCGCCTGGTTGTCTCTAAATTGTATCCATTATTCAGCGACATTAATTATAGGGAGCTAAAAGGAAAGTCTTGAAGCTCGTCGTTTACAACCGGTCACAAACAATGGGTCCACTTTCCGTTTTCACTAGGCGACCCGCAGTAGCATCCCGTCAGTTTACAACCGGTCATGCGCCCTCCTTCCTTTGGCTATAAGAAATCGCGTCCAACGATCCGCCACAATGCAGAGCTCAATTCGTTTCATGAGAGAGAGAGAAAGAGAGAGAGAGAGAGAGAGAGAGAGAGAGAGCGCATGCGCCGGGGCCATGGTGCATGTCGTTACTGTTAGCCATAGTCTTGATCTTGCGTCGGTTAGGGTTACTGTTAGCTGTTAGCTGGTGATGGTGCATGGTGTTACTGTTAGCTGCATGTGTTGTGTTTGTTTGTACCTACCTACATGTATGGAAGGAGACGGCCGAGTCCGTGTGGCCGTTTCGTAAGGTTAGCTAGTGGGGTCGGGCTCTCCTGCTGGGTTCCCAGCACGCACTATCGTGCAGGGCCAACGGATGGCCGACACCTGTCCTGGCATGGCCCCACCACTTCAACAACCCAGCGTATCTCTCTAATTGCAGTTAGGCTCCAGAAAATCAGCAAAACGACATGTTTCTCTCCCTGCGTAACAACAGATTGCCGCCAAAATCTCTTCGTGGCTTCATCCATCCTTTCTCGTACCAATCTATTCCATTGTTAACTGCTGCCCCGGATCAAAGGAGAATAGATCAAGATTGATAGGAAATTGTCCTCTTCAGGATCAACACCTACGGTGTTCTTCAGCATGGACGGAGCTCCTGCCACTTCATCATCCATAGGTATGTTCTTGCACCTGGAATGTACAGATTGCCAACAGTCTTGGTCATACGAAGGTGATAAGATTGAAAGAAACAAACAAACAAAGAGTCGAATCTATGACATGCAAATTACTCCTAGTACTTCATCTTCCGTAGCATTGTTTCTTTCAAACACATGCAAATTAAACCTTTGGAATTGCATTATAATTTTGTTAGTGATGACTACTCCTACGATGTTGCGCACATTATGCATCGTAGTACCACCTAAGTTTATTATAAATTTTACTGCATCAGACTAAACCTTGGAGATATTCTATTTTTTGCTAACTCTACTGATAGAGATTAATGTATCAAAGAAAAAGATCAATATACCATGTGTTGTTTTCCAAAAAAAATATTTGTTGTATCTTTAAGCGCTTTTCAGGTTTCACTAAAAGCACGACTGAATATCGTGTGATCTTGTACTCCATGTGTCGTCCATGAACTAATTAGTATATGATATTTTTATGTTGTGTAGATCATGACACCACAAATTTGGGAGAGGCAGGTCGAAACACAGATGATGATTACAGCAAAAGGTTAAAACCAGAGATAGGAATGGAATTTGAGAATGAAGATATAGCATATGAGTTTTATAATGCATATGCAGGACATGCTGGTTTCAGTGTCAGGAAATTTTGGCATGATAAATCCTCAACGAATGTTATTCGAACAAAGAAATTTGGATGCTCAAAGCAAGGTTTCAAGGACAAGAGCAAGGAACAATGCCAACGGAAGCGAGCAGATACAAGAGTTGGGTGTCTGGCAGAGATGACTATCAAAATAAGTGCTAATGGAAAATATGTTGTAAGCAGCTTTGAGGATGCTCATAATCATGAACTCGTAACTCCAAGCAAAGCCCATCTACTGCGATCCTAAAGAAGAATTACAGAAGCTCAGAAGGCCCAGATTGACATATTGAATGATTCAGGTATTAGACCAAAATCTGGTCATGAAGTGATGAGTAGACAAGCAGGGGGAAGGCGATGTCTTAGCTTTGGTCATAAGGATTATAAAAATTACCTCCGATCAAAGCGTATGCAGTCAATCCAAGAAGGAGATACAGGTGCCATTCTTCAATACCTACAGGACAAGCAGATGGAAAATCCTTCCTTTTTTTATGCTATACAAGTAGATGAAGATGAGATGATAACCAATATATTCTGGGCAGATGCAAGATCAATATTAGATTATCACTACTTTGGCGACGTGGTATGCTTTGACACAACCTTTAAGACAAATAGTTATGGCAGACCATTTGCCCCTTTTGTTGGTGTCAACCATCATAAACAAACGGTGGTTTTTGGAGCTGCATTATTGTATGATGAAACATCTGGGACATTTGAATGGTTGTTTGAAACATTCAAAAGAGCCATGTCAGGAAAAGAACCGAAGACAATATTGACCGATCAATGTTCTGCCATTATTAGTGCCATTGGCAAGGTTTTTACTAACTCAACACATCGTCTATGTGTGTGGCACATGTATCAGAACGCTGCAAAACATTTCAGTCATGTTTTCCAAGGTTGCAAGACATTTAAGAAATATTTTGGCAAGTGTGTTTATGATTTTGAAGAAGTTGATGAATTCATAGCAGGTTGGAATGATATGCTAGTGAAATATAATTTGGAAGATAATGACTGGCTACATAGATTATTCCAACAAGGAGAAGTGGGCTTTGGTTTATGGTCGACAAACCTTTTGTGCAGATATGATATCCACACAAAGAAGCGAGAGTATGAATGCACTATTGAAACGATACCTGCATGTTCGCCTTGATTTATTAGATTTCTTCAAGCACCATGAGAGGGCCGTTGATGATAGAAGGTATGCTGAAGTGGAAGGTGATTTCTATGCGAGTCAAACATCACCAAAGGTGCCATATGTGCAGATGCTTATACAAACATCGAAAGTATATACACCTGCTATGTTTGAGATATTTAAAGGAGAATTTGACATGGTAATGGCATATTGTGTGTACGAGAGTGGTCGTACTGGCTCTTTTTCTGAATTCAAGGTTACCCATTCAGCTAGCCAAAATAGTCATATCATGAAATTTGATCCCGATGGATCAAAAGTTTCATGCTCATGCAAAAAGTTTGAATTTGTTGGGGTATTGTGTCGTCATGCATTGAAGGTGTTGGACCACAACAATATAAAGGAGTTGGCACCGGAATATATCTTGAAAAGGTGGACAAGGCGAAAGCAAAATCAGGGCCCTCAGAGGCAATTCAAAAGTGCAGTAATGATGAAGATACAAGAGTTATGCTAGCTAGGCAGTATGGATCATTATGCCACAATTATAATAATATTTTGAGCAAAGCAGCAGCAAACAAAGAGGCATATGCACTACTGCAAAGTATGTCAATTGAACTAATGGAAAAGGTGGACCAAATTTTACATGGAAATCAATCAAAAGATATATCACCAAATCATGAACAAGCAGAGAAGCCACCAGTTCAATGCAACATTGAGAAGGTAGTCACAGAGAAGCAACCAGTTGAATGCAACCTTGAGAATGTAGTCACAGTACAGGGAATAAAGAGTAAAGAACAAGGAAATAGCAATAAGAGGATTAAATCTGGACTGGAGCTGAACAATAAGAATAAACGCACTAAGAAAGGTATGGTATTCCACAAGAAATAGGTACATAAATATTTGGTATGTTATTGAAATAGATCTAACAAATTGTTTTGCAAATAGGTCAAGGAACAACATGCAAGAATAAGAGTGGTGTTTGTGCTTCTGCATCATCTGGACCAAATCCTAGCTTCAACATATCAAATGAGAACTATAATTTGCAAGTATTACAACATGCCATGCCTCCACTACCAAATGTTGCCAATTACAATTTGCAAATGTTGCAGCATGCTATGCCTCCACTACCGAATGTTGCGAATTACAATCCGCAAGTATTGCCGCCCGCTATGCCTTCGGTACCACAAGCTGTTTCCCCATTACCACATGCACATAATTATAATTTGCATGTACTGCCGGGTACTATGACATCGGTACCACGACCTGAGAACTATAATTTGCAAGTATTACATCATGGGTTGCCTCCGCTATCGCAGGCAGGCACTACTAGTTTTCAACAGTTACTTGGCTTGCGACCACAACAACCATATTTCTATCATAGCATTCAACCGAGTCAGGTATATTTATTTAGTTAATTGTTAAGATTAAGACGAGCATGCATGGGTCTTTTACTTTTTGATTAACACTACATGTAGACTTCTGTGGTGTCATCGGACTCGGGATGGCCAACATCTCATAATCACCAGCCGCCAACTAGCACTCAACCAAGTCAGGTAGATTTTTATTAGTTATCGCTAGAAATTAAAATGAACATGCACATGTCATTCGCTTGTATTGACTTTTGAATCAACATTGTATCTAGAGTTCCCAAATGTTATCGGACTCGGGATGGCCAACATCTAAAAAAGGACCAACTGCCAATTCAGGTATTGTTTTCTTCCAAGTCATATTCCCAATTGAAGTTTATATCTCATAAGAAATCATTTCTTTTTTCCTCTAGGTCTTGGGTAGCCAATCAAGTCACATGCAAGATAAACACTTTTAAATAGCTCTATGTAAACTTTGTATCTCAGGATTGCTCTACAAGACAGTTCCCTTGAGATGTAATAATTTATCTTACCGTTCCTTTTGATGTTAGATGCACAATGGTTTATAATGCTCAAATAAAAATATAGACATGAATATGGATTAGTTGCTGGTTATTCTTTTTCATATGTTAGATGTGTAACTGAGGTTTAGTTTTCCAGTTAAATGTGGTCTTATAGGCACTAAATTCATTAAAAGATGCTTTCACCAATTTGTGATTTCCCCTGTATTGTATGACTGAAAAGCAGAGGAGAGTACATAGCTTGCATACTTCAGAGTTCAGTACATAGCTATTAGTACAGAGCTAGTACATTGCTACCAGTAATAGCTCGCATACGTATATAGCTGAGAGCTAATTAGGTACTAGCACAGAGGTAGATGAAGCAGTGAAATCATCTCTCACCTTTGCCTGTTGAGTTTGCATCGAGTTTGCATCTTTCACTGTGACCGCACGATCTCCGCGGAATCTCGGCCAGCGGCTACACGCGCTGCAGTTCCACCATGCCACCATGTCACATGAAGCGGGTCAACCACAGCCTTGGGCTGGCCTTGGGTGTGCCCGAGGCGAGCGACATTAGCCGTGACGCCCCCGTCTTGCCGCCGGCCAAGTCCATGGCCGGGCGTGGCGCAACGCGCCTTAGGCGAGCGGAGCTAGCCGTGACGGATCCCACCTTGCCTCCAGCCAAGACAACGGCCCCAGGCCGCGCAGCGTGCCGGAGGCGACTCCTGTCTTACCGCCTTCCAACCCCGCGGCTCCTGGCGGCAAGCGCGCCGGAGACGGGTGGCGCTAGCCGTGGCAGCTCCGGGCGGCGAAGCGCGTCGGAGACGGCGACTCTATACAGCTCCGGTCTTGCCGCCGGCGACGAACCTGGACGGTAGATTTCACCTGGTCGGAATCCTCCCTCCCAGTGGAATGAGTGGCTGTGGAAGAGGGAGTGGCAACAGCGGTACGCTTGGATAAGGCAAAGAAAAATTATTTTCAGTAAATTAAAAAAAGAAAATGTTTTATTAAGTGGTGGGGCCCTGCCAGGACAGGTGCCGGCCACCCGTTTGCCCTGCACGATAGTGCGTGCAACCCAGCAGGAGAGCCCGGCCGGTGCATGCATGGAGACGTGGGTCCGTGTGTGCATGCTAGTTAGTGGGCTTAGTGGCTGGTTGATCTTGCGTGTGTGCGTGAGTGTGCTGGCGTGTGTGCTAGCCTGGTATAAAAAGCCCTTTACTGTACTGCTCAGGTGTCTGTGTCTCGAGTTGTTGCTCGAGGAAAAGACTGCCTTGTGGCAGGCGTATGCGCATCGGAAAAGCACCACCGTGTCCTATATCTTCTCTTTCTTTTATCTTTGTTCGTGCGAGAGGGAGAGAGAGAGATGGAATTGGGCACCGGCGCAAAGAGCAAGCTAGGGCTCGGCGCCAACAGTTCCCACCGTGGCCGCACACCGCGGGAGGTCATGGAGACTGACGTCTCTGGCTGCCGTGAGAGTTCTCCTGCGCGTTGTTCCCCACCCGAAGCTAAGCCATCTTCCGAGCTCCCTACGCATCCACGCCTCGTTCGACGACCGAGCGCCTTGTTGGAGTAATCCAAACAAATGGAAGTTTTCATGTTAAAGTCGTGTAGCTAGCACGTGCAAGTGCAAGTGCAAGTTGTGTCCGGCCAGAATTACCAAGCATGATCAAGTTGGCCGGGTGATTAGTTTTGGAAAGAGTGGCCTATGTGTGATGATATAGGAAAGGTTTAGCGTGTACCGCTGGTGGAGTCGGTTCGTGTCCAGGTCATGTACGTGTAGGTTTAGGATTGGTGTTTTGAGTCGGCTACTAGTCTGTCCAGTGTTTAGATTGATGCATATATATATGCAGAGTTGCGTGTGAGTTTTGTAACCGAGAAAAGAGAAGAAAAGAAATAAAGAGAAAATAAGGGCACGACAAGGACCCTTGGCTATTAGATTTTTGTCTTGGCGTGTGTTCGTGCGATTTGATGTGATCGATCCCGAGGCGAAATTCTAACAATTGGTATCGAGCAAGGTCGAGGTGAAGCTGCGCTTGCCCGGGCTGGCGACCCTGCTAGCGCCTCGGGCGAGGCGTCTGATCGCTGGTGTAGCGACAAGGAGGAACGGGCAATACAGTCGCTGGTGTAGCGACGAGGAGGAGTGGGCGATATTCTCGTTGGGTGGTGCAGCGAAGGGGAGAAGCGGGCAATTGTCGTTCGAGCGGCGACAAGGAGGATCGGGCAGTTGTCTTTCGGCGGAGCAACGACAAGAAGGCGGCGAGGACGCTGTCGCAAGCGAGGCGACGGGTGATTGTCGTTCGACAAAACGACCTGGAGGAGGTTGACGAGAGCGGTAGTGCCAAGGTGCGGTGCTAGAAGATCTCGTCAAGATCGTCGTTCGGGGGAGCGAGGAAGAGGCGACAAAGTTGTGAGCTGTCGTCAAGGTGTGCACATGAGTTCTTGTAAGGTGCGTCCAAGAGCTTAGGTGTGTGAGTCTTCTGCTGCAGTTGAGATGCGTCCTTTGGCGGAGGAGAATTGCGAGCTAGAGCGGGCGGAAAAAGGAATTTGTGCCTTGCGTTTCCGTTCGTGGTGGTGGAGCTCCGGCGAGTTCATATACGATGGAGATGAGTTGCACGTATATGACGACTTGTGTTGCTGCTGGACAGGAGATGTCGTTTGGTAAGTTGTGTCACCAACGACAAAGGGAAAAATATGTGACGGGTGAATAGACGTGTCTCCCCGTATGCAAAAAAACCCGATGTGAAGATGAAGATCAACGTGAAGATGGGCGCGCACCGGTTAAGTTTAGTTCCTGCATGAGGCTATGAGTTTAGTCTGCATGTAGCACGCTAAGTTGTGGCAGCGTGGCTGGTAGTCAGGGTAATCGTTGGTTTCAGTTTGCAAGTCGGCACAAAAGTATGATGGTGATGATGTGGTGGCCATCGTTGCAAGAAGAGAGAAGCTGTGGTCCGGTAAGTCGCGTCAGCGGAGGCAATCGATGGGACAAGATGAAGAGGTGATCGTCTGCGTGTCTTGTTGTGTAAAAAAAATCAGATGTTTGAATTAGGGCGTGAATGTTGGAGTAATCCAATAATACGGAAGTTTCCATGTTAAAGTCGTGTTGCTAGCACGTGCAAGTGCAAGTGCAAGTTGTGTCCGGCCAGAATTACCAAGCATGATCAAGCTGGTCGGGTGATTAGTTTTGGAAAGAGTGGCCTATGTGTGATGATATATGAAAGGTTTAGTGTGTACCGATGGTGGAGTCGGTTCGTGTCCAGGTCATGTACGGATAGGTTTAGGATTGGTGTTTTGAGTCGGCTACTAGTCTGTCCAGCGTTTAGGTTGACGCATATATATATGCAGCGTTGCGTGTGAGTTTTGTAATTGAGAAAAAAGAGAAAAGAAATAAAGAGAAAATAAGGGTACGACAAGGACCCTTGGCTATCAGATTTTTGTGCGCGTGTGTTCGTGTAATTTGATGTGATCTATCCTGAGGGCGAAATTCCAACACGCCCTTCGACCACCGCATTGATCGGGCACGGACCCTACCGTCTACCGAAACTACGAGGTCTGCCGCAACCTCATCCATGGCATGCATGCTCGCTGACGGGCCTGTCATCGGCGAGGACGACCTCGCACCCGGTACCTGGGGTACCATCTTCACCGGCAACGGGACTTCACCGATGTCATCGGCCGCACAATCGATAGCCTTCAGGGCGTCGTCCTGCGCTGCTCTTCACCTTCCGTCGCTGCCCTCTCGCCTCCTTCTCTTGTGCCTATAAAAGTGAGGTCGCTCCTCTTAGAGAGACGCACCAGAATCTCTTCCTCCTCTCGCCACAAGTTCCTGAGCACTGCGCTGCTGCTATGATCTTCCTCATCCCGGGTTGCGGCGTGCACCGCAGGTCGGGACAGTAGGCCTCCGAAACCGCACCTCTTTGAGTCCTGTACGGGAGAAGGGTGATAAGGTTTTTGGGGAGCGCTCTGTAGCGACTACTGACTTCTTCATCACGGACGCCCGGACTACGGCGACTACTTCCCGGCAGCGACTTCTTCCCCGGCGTCCACGACCTCCTCAACGACATGGCTGGCGAGGACACCGACCCCAAGTCCAGCGCTTCTGCTGCTGCTGCCCCGTACGTGTTCGTCCCCTTTCTATTAGAGGTTCTGCTACAGTTCCTTGTTCTAGTGTTTGTCCTGGATATGTTAGACTCTATTTCATATATGCAACTTGCTATGTTGTCCGCTCAAGATATGTTTAGTTACGGTTCATATATAAAGATGTTGTTTAACTTCTCTTTGTCAAATCGCATGACTTGTTTTATCACTACTACACTAGTCATGGTTTATCTAGTATTTCTGTTAATAAAATCACTCGATAAATTGCTCATATTTCCAACAATCCAAAAAACTTATTATAGGCAATTTACCCCGAGTGGTTTTGCTGCTTCCATGAGACCTCCTATGTTTGAGGGTATCCACTATAAGAGGTGGCGTGAGAGCAGTCTTATGGTTTCAGACCATGAGCTGCTATGACGCCACTCTTGGCAAACTGAAGGAGAGAAAGATGCCCAACAGGCACAAGCTTTTCAGAAAATGGATACCTTGTTTAAGGCTGCTCTCTTGAGTGTTCTTGGTGAGAACATAGTTGATGCTTATCGTCAATTCACAATGGAAAAAGATATGTGGGGCCTTTTCGAGACCAAGTTTGGGGTCTCGGATTCCGACAGAGCTGTACATCATGGAGCAATTCTATGATTACAGGATGGTGAAGAGCGCTCCGTGGTTGAGCAGACTCATGAGATACAGTTATTTGCTAGAGAACTTGAGCACTTCAATTGCATGCTACCGGATAAGTTTGTTGCCGGGGGTATCATCACTAAGCTTCCTCCTTCATGGAGGAACTTTGCTACCTTACTGAAGCATAAGAGACAGGAGTTTTCCGTTCCGGATCTCATTGGTACTCTTGATGTGGAAGAAAAGGCGAGAGCAAAGGACACACGTGCTCGAGGTATTGAGGGAGGATCTAGTGCCAATCTGGTACAGAAGAAAAACTTCCAGTCCCACAAGTTCAAGAACAAGGGCAAGCTTGATGGTAAAGAAAAGTTTGATGGGAAGAACAAGGCTGTGCAGCACACGAACTTCAAGAAGAAGAATGACAAGAAGAAAGGTGTCTGTCATGTGTGTGGAGACCCTGAACATTGGGCTCCTAGTTGCCCCAATCGCTATGACAAGCGTCATCCTGGGAAAGGCGGCAAGACCGCTAATGTTGTCATTGGAGACACTGACATGAAGGATGCTGGGTATGGTATATTTCTCACTATTCTTTCAGTATGTCATTCTCCTGATTGGTTGATTGACACGGGTGCTAATGTGCATGTATGCGGTGATATTTCCATGTTTTCATCTTATCAGACCGCAGGGACTTCAACCGTGCTAATGGGCAACCGTTCAAGTGCTTCTGTTCGTGGTGTTGGCACGGTCGATCTGAAGTTTACTTCGGGAAGATCGTCTTGGCTGAAGAACGTGCATTATGTCCCCTCCGTCAATAAAAATCTTGTTAGCGGATCTCTTTTGTGTAGAGATGGCTATAAGCTTGTCTTTGAGTCGAATAAATTTGTAATATCCAAGTATGGAACCTTTGTTGGTAAAGGCTATGAGTCAGGAGGCCTGTTTCGTTTATCCTTATCAGACGTTTGCAATAAAGTTGTTAATCATATTTGCAACAATAGTGAATCAAATGTGTGGCATTCACGTCTTTGTCATGTTAACTTTGGTTGCATGTCACGACTAGCGAAGTTTAACTTAATCCCTAGTTTCACCACTGTCAAGGGATCTAAGTGTCAAGTATGTGTGCAAGCTAAGCAACCTCGTAAGTCTCACGTGACTCATGGAGACGAGAAATCTTGCACCACTAGAACTTATACATTCAGATCTATGTGAAATGAATGGTGTTTTGACAAAAGGTGGAAAGAAATATTTCATGACGTTAATTGACGACTCCACTAGATACTGCCGTGTGTATCTTCTGAAATCTAAGGATGAGGCTTTGAACTTTTTCAATATCTATAAAGCTGAAGTGGAAAACCAAGTTGATCGAAAAATCAAGAGGCTTAGGTCCAACCATGGTGGAGAGTATTTTTCCAATGAATTTGATGCTTTTTGTGCGGAACATGGTATAATCCATGAGAGGACGCCTCCCTACTCACCTCAGTCAAATGGGGTGGCCGAAAGGAAGAACCGTACTCTAACTGATTTGGTTAACGCCATGTTAGACACATTGGGTCTCTCCAAGGCATGGTGGGGGAGGCGATATTGACAGTATGTCATGTCCTAAACCGAGTTCCCACAAAGAACAAAGAGATAACTCCATTCGAGGAATGGGAGAAGAAAAAGTTAAAACTCTCTTATCTGCGAACATGGGGTTGTTTGGCGAAAGTCAATGTTCCAATTCCAAAGAAGCGGAAGCTTGGACAAAAGACTGTGGATCGTGTTTTCCTGGGATATGCTTTTCATAGCATTGGCTATAGGTTCTTGGTTGTAAAATCCGAGGTACCTGACATGCATGTCGGTACGATCATGGAGTCGAATGATGCGACTTTCTTTGAAGATATATTTCCCATGAAGGATATGGCTACCTCATCTAATCAGAGATGCCTAGTTCATCGAATCAGAACCGATTACAATTACCGAACCTGCCATTTCGATGGAACACTTTGAAAGTCCTGTGGAGGAAAACAATGAAGTTCCTACTAGGAGCAAGAGGCAGAGGACTGCAAAGTCCTTTGGTGATGATTTTCTTGTGTATCTCATAGATGACACTCCCGGTTCTATTTCAGAGGCCTATGCACCTGAAGATGCGACTCTTGGAAGGAAGCAGTTAAATGGCGAGATGGATTCCATCTTGGCGAATGAAACTTGGGAGATAACTGATCGTCCTTATGGGTGCAAACCTATAGGATGCAAATGGGTATTCAAGAAGAAGCTTAGGCCTGATGGTACTATCGAAAAGTACAAGGCTCGGCTCGTGGCTAAGGGTTATACCCAAAAGGAAGGTGAAGACTTCTTTGATACTTACTCACCGTGGCTCAACTGACCACTATTCGAGTTCTACTTTCACTAGCTGCCTCACATGGTCTTCTCGTTCATCAAATGGATGTCAAGACTGCTTTCCTAAATGGAGAGTTGGATGAGGAAATTTATATGGAACAACCAGATGGGTTTGTAATAGATGGTCGGGAAGGGAAAGTGTGCAAGTTGCTGAAGTATTTGTATGGACTCAAGCAAGCACCCAAACAGTGGCACGAGAAGTTCGAAAGAACTTTAACAGCTGCAGGCTTTTTTGTGAACGAAGCTGACAAATGTGTGTACTATCGAAATGGTGGGGGCGAGGGAGTTATGCTTTGCTTGTATGTTGATGACATACTGATTTTCGGAACAAATCTGAATGTTATTAAGGAGGTCAAGGATTTCCTATCTCGCTGTTTTGAGATGAAGGATTTAGGAGTGGCTGATGTCATTCTGAACATCAAGCTGTTGAGAGACGATGATGGTGGGATTACACTGCTTCAATCTCACTATGTGGAAAAGATCTTTAGTCGCTTTGACTATAGTGACTGCAAGCCCTCTCCAACACCATATGATGCTAGTGTGTTGCTTCGAAAGAATCGGAGAATTGCTAGAGACCAATTGAAATATTCTCAGATTATTGGCTCGCTTATGTACTTAGCCAGTGCTACAAGACCTGACATCTCTTTTGCTGTTAGCAAACTGAGTCGGTTTGTCTCAAAACCAGGAGATGTGCATTGGAAAGCTCTAGAGAGAGTTTTGCGTTATTTGAAAAGGCCTTTGCGAATTTTGGAATTCACTACACTGGGCATCCAAAGGTGCTTGAAGGATATAGTGACTCAAACTGGATCTCAGATGCTGATGAGATAAAGGCCACGAGCGGATATGTATTCACTCATGGAGGTGGTGCTGTTTCTTGGAAGTCTTGCAAGAAGACCATCTTAACGAGGTCAACAATGGAAGCAGAACTCACATCACTAGATACAGCTACGGTCGAAGCACATTGGCTTCGTCGGCTCTTGAATGACTTGCCGGTAGTTGAGAAACATGTACCGGGCATCCTTATGAACTGTGACAATCAAACTGTGATCACTAAAGTGAGCAGCTCGAAGGATAACATGAAGTCATCAAGACACGTCCAGAGTAGGTTAAAGTCTGTCAGAAAAATGAAAAACTCCAGAGTTATTTCATTGGACTATATCCAAACGTCTAAAAATCTGGCACATCCTTTTACTAAGGGTCTATGACGTAATGTGATAGATAATGCATCGAGGGAGATGGGAATGAGACCCACAATATGAGTTGTTCACAGTGGTAACCTATTCTTTGTGATCGGAGATCCCGTGAATTAGATGTGGAAGACAAGCTGTTGGTCAACTGGGAGGAGTGTATCCTTACTGTTAAAAATACCACTCCATGAAGATGCAATACTCTCCTAATCTGCATGGCAGGTTGATGTATATCTTAATGTGTTCTAAGTGGCTCTTTGAAGCAGAGATGTTGTCCTGCAGAACATCTTTTGAAGAACGCACATATATGAGTCTGATTGTTAAATGTCGCAATCTATGAGAGTAGGGTTCTCTCTAGTAAACTCATGAAAGGTCACGGAGTATGACGCATAAGCTCCACCCGCGGGGAAGACCCACAGTAGCCAAGTATCGGTCAAGGCTTTATGTGAAGCTAGATTCGCAGAAAACTTGCAGTTCAAGGCCCAGTCCACTGTTCAAGTTGCGTACTAGTGTAGCATAGAGTTCTAGGTGGAAGTTCAACTTAACAGTCTCCACTGTAGTACCGGTATATAAAACAATGTTTCGCAACCAAAGGCAAATTTTGTGTGCCTCTGGGATCTGGTGGGGGCTTGCTGGAATTTTTGTCTATTTGGGCCTAGCCCAATAGCAGTTTCAGAAATTCCTAATAAATCATAGAGGCCCACGCAGCCCATTTGTGCAAGCCAAGAGGTGGAACTAAAGTTTAGTCCCACATTGCTAGTTTAGAGGGAGTTGGACCTCTTTATAAGGGAGGCTCCTTCCCCACTTGTATGAGCATGAGAACAAGAGGGGCATCCACGCGCGCTCCTCCTCCGCCGCCCGCCTCGCCTCATCACGACGCGACGCGACGCGCCGCGGGTTGCGGGAATGAGCCGAGCCGATGTCTAAATTTTTGCCACGCACTACGGGTATATGAAAGGTCACACGGAAATTGAAAAGTTTTTGCGATAGTGGAGTTTGCATGCGAACGGTGCAGCCCTTCGGCTGCTGGCTGTTCGCTTCGTCTTCGTCTCTTCGTTTCACCTTCCGTCGCTGCCCTCTCGCCTCCTTCTCTTGCGCCTATAAAAGGGAGGTCGCTCCTCTCAGAGAGACGCACCAGAATCTCTTCCTCCTCTCGCCACAAGTTCCTGAGCACTGCGCTGCTGCTACGATCTTCCTCATCCCGGCTTGCGGCGTGCACCACAGGTCGGGACAGTAGGCCTCCGAAACCGCACCTTTTGAGTCCTGTACGGGAGAAGGGTATAAGATTTTTGGGGAGCGCTCTGTAGCGACTATCTGACTTCTTCATCACGGACGCCCGGACTCCGGCGACTACTTCCCGATGGCGACTTCTTCCCGACGTCCACGACCTCCTCAACGACATGGCTGGCGAGGACACCGACCTCAAGTCCAGCGCTTCTGCTGCTGCTGCCCCGTACGTGTTCGTCCCCTTTCTATTAGAGGTTCTGCTACAGTTTCTTATTCTAGTGTTTGTCCTGGATATGTTAGACTCTATTTCATATATGCAACTTGCTATGCTGTCTGCTCAAGATATGTTTAGTTACGGTTCATATATAAAGATGTTGTTTAACTTCTCTTTGTCAAATCGCATGGCTTGTTTTATCATTACTACACTAGTCATGGTTTATCTAGTATTTCTGTTAATAAAATCACTCGATAAATTGCTCATATTTCCAACAGGCGCTCTCCTTCATGAGGGCACTGTTTTGGAGCAGCTGTTGGATGTAGGATGCAGGGAGTGGACCGATGTACATCTACCCCGTTGATGACAGTGAGTGTCGGCAGCATGCCGCGGCGGGGTCTCGGCGGCGGAAATGAGATGATGGACTCACGCAGGGTGGGGGCGCTGTCTGCTGTCATGGTGACGTAAACGGCGGGCCTGGTAAGGTCGATGCGCCAATACCTACTCTAAAGATGGATCGATGGAATACGTTGGTGACGGCCTCTGCAGCGTGTGTGTGCGGTGCCCGCTGAGTGTACGCCGGACCGGTGTGTGCCCCAGACCTGGCATTGTGACTTGGCTGGGGTCTCCGGTTTTAGATGTTAGGTTTTGGTGCATGGTCTATTTGGTATTCGGCTCGTACTTTTGGCACCCAGTCATCAAGTGGATAGGTGTTGCGACAGATGTTCCCATGATAATAGCTTCAGACTTACTGATGTATTACTTTATAAGATCTTTGTGAATAATTAATAAAATAATTGCATGCATTGCCCAGATGTAAACGCCGGGGGACATTCTCCTTTTCGAAAAAAATATAGTGGCTCCACAGAGCTCAACTTCATAAGTAAGTTGCACATATCCATCAAATTCACACCAAACATAAGCATATTGTTCATTAGTGAAACATAAGCATATCCAACTAGTTCACAACCGTGAGCTCGTTCACAACCATGTAAGTCCATTGTCGATGGCATCTTCTTTGGAAACCTACAAGTTCATTACGGCTATGTAAGCCGAATACTTTTTGTTTCTCCTCACGGCTTACTCTGATGTAAACCGTGTTTCTCCTGTTTGCCCTGTACATTTTGGTGGTCACTCGGTGTATCTTTACGTAAGCCGTGGGCCCGTGTTTTAACACTCGGCGCACGTGTTGATACCCGGTGACGTGTGTTTTTCCTGTAGTGTCACGAATTACCTTTATGTGTGCTACACAAATTGCATACATTATCAGTCATTTAGTTGTGAAATATGGGTATGTTGTAGTCTTCAACAGGTGGAACAACCATTCATTTACGCCCGACACAAACTTGTGCACAAATCCTTGTAAGCCGACCATCTAGCAGTGCCCACCCACATCTGGCCATAGTGCAATCAACAAGGGCATGTTGTCCTATATCTTCAGGTCCGTTGCAAATTCTTTTTTAAAAGCATCAAGTAGAACAAAGATGATACACACAACTACAACACCCTGCACAGACAACACATAAAGGATGGAGCATTGTGGACCCCGTGATTAACAAAATCACCACATTTGCCTTGCAAAAACTATGGGAACGTCTCCTACCACAGGAAGAACAAGTTCGCTATGTGATGGATAAGAGAAACAAATCCTGATATTTGATAATTGACGGGACGGGGTAGAAGTATCTTCACGGCACCTACGTTTGGTTTTCTTATTCGTCCTATCCCATAGCTGAAGATAAATCAAGCAGAAGTCTCTTCAATTTTAGAATGGAGTTTGTGGGTGTACGTCGCTTTTCGTAGTACGACGCCACTGTTTCCTATGTTTGGTCTCTTTTCTTTCCTCGTTATAGTTAAATATGCTAACCAACCTGCTTGAATACTTCAAATGCATTTGGAAATCCAGGATATAGTGTCCGTGTTAAAACAAAGACGTTATATTAACGATGGTCTTTAGAATTTTTTAAATAAGTATCAAGATATTTCTTTATGATTGGTTCCACTACACATCAAGTTTGATTCTCAACAAATGGAAAAAAACCCACTGAGCATCACATGTCAATTGTAAGAATTGAACTCATATCGTTAGGCTGCACAACTGCATGCCCGTCCACAGCTGAGCCAAGGCTCTCTTTGCAGCATTGCAAAGAGGAAGCATCTGCGACAGCAAACACAGCGTCACTTGCGAATGATTCTACTTCCAGAAATTCCGAAGAGGAAAATGTATAGCTTATTAGGATGGATGCCGCAGATCGGTGTTTCATTAGTAGAGCAACACGCAACTTCACATGTGATTTTTATCAGTTAATCAATTAACTAAGGGGCTGGAACTGAGGCCAGCAGTCAAGAATTTGATGGCGAGAAAGGCTATAAGAACATCTCCAATAGCCGCGCGATATAAGCGCCGTGCTAGAAAAATTGTGCTTTTTGCGCGCAGCCATTCCAGGGCTCCAACGGCAGCGCGCAAAAAGCAGCGCGCGGCATAAGTAGTTTAGCACGCGGGGCGAAACGGCGTCGCGTGTTGCTTATTTCGTGCGCCCGCTTCCGTGCGCTGCACACTCGAGCGACCGCGCCGCACCCTCTCCGCCGCGCCGCTTTCGCTATGCCCGCGCCGGCGCCGGCAAATTCACCCGATGGACGGATGCGCCGACATCCCCCTCACCCCTTCCTACACCCACGACCCCCCTCCCCCCGCCGCCGCCGCAAAATCTGTCGCGGGGAGCTTTGGCTTCGCCTCCGCCGGTGCTCCTTCGAGCACCGGTCTCGCGCGCAGCCTTTTCATGCCGCCACGGACGACCTCGGCGGCGGGTGGCGTGGCGCCGGCGCCCGCCGTGAATCCACGTGCCACCCTCTCGAAGCTCCAAAATGCGGCACAGGCGAAGGCGGGCAAGGTGTCCGGGAAGAAGAACAAGGCGGTGGACGGCTCCTCTATGCGGCCGAAGAAGAAACAAGCAGGGCGTGCGACGGAAGCGGCCGCAACCGAAGCGCCAGCGAGCTCGCTTGTAGCTCCAGCGGCCGAGGCGCACAACCAGTTCGATGAAATGCCCACAGGGTAAAATTTCGCCCACTTTTTGTTGTTGTTGTTTTTTGAATGCATACATATTGATAGCTTATTTGCTTTGTTGTATATACTTTCATCTATTTCAGCTCTACTCCCGAAAATAGAAAGGAAAGGAGACTGATCTTGACGCTCAACCTCAAAAAGAATTCAATTAGCTATGCAGTTAGCCCTTTTATCTTTAATAATTGGTTGAAATGGATATTGCCTGTCACTTGAAAATAAGGTTTTAGTTTCAATGATGAGACATATATGTCAACTATGGGTGTTGGCTTCAACAATTCTCATTGGTCTCAAACCAATGAGATGCATTTCGATGATCATGAGTTTGAGATGGACAAAGACATCTTGCTATGCAATACATGGTGCGCAGTGTTGAGGATCCCGCCGTTGGAGGATCAAAGTAGAGATGCATATTGGAACCGGATGAAGGAGCACTTTGCTCTACACAACAAAAGTGGAATTGACCGCTCGGAAAGATCTCTTCGCTCCCGGTGGTCAGCAATCAACCGAGATTGTCAAAGGTGGGCGGCCGCACTTAAGGCGGTTGACACGTTGAACCCAAGTGGCACTAATGATAGAGATAGAGTAAGTGTCATGTCTTTCCCGTGAAGAAGGCGGTTGACACGTTGAACCCAAGTGGCACCAATCTTGCCCGTGAAGAAGTCTTGGTCCAAAAAAGATCCATGGTTGGCATGGGCGGCATGGGTGGCATGGGCGGCATGGGAGGCATGGGCGGCATGGGAGGCATCGGTGGCTTCGGAGCTACCATGGGCGGCATGGCAGGCATGGGTGCCTTCGGAGCTACCATGGGGGCCATGGGAGGCATGAGTGGCTTCGAAGCTACCATGGGAGGCATGGATTTTGCATCTCTCATGGGAGGCATGGGAGCACCTCCGGGTGACATGGATGGATGCATGTTTTCGGTGTGCCTCACACACCTTCGCATGATGCGGTGGAGATCTTGCCAACGCCTTCGATCTCCCCATGATGATGCGGTAGCGACACAATGAATAGGAGGAGGAAGAATCGGAATAAGAGGAGGACAAAGATGAAGATGAAAAATGGGAGCCCGAGGAGGCCGAAGACGAGGATGAGGCATGATTATTGATGTGCCATTTGTTTGTGTGAACTTTTATGTCATGAACTCGGTTTGATGATTTTGAACTTGGTTGGATGATGATGTGGGCATGATTTTGAGCTTTTATGTCATGAACTTGTTTGGGTGATTTTAAACTATGCTATGTCCTGTTTTGATGTTTGAAATATCATCATATTGTCTCCAAAATGAACATATTGCAAGCGCCGGCTACTCGCGCGCGCTGCGGTTTAGCGCGTCTTCTGGAGCGGCTCGCACGCGCTATGTTTTGCAGCTGGCTCCAGCGGCGCGCAAAAACTCATGATTCGGGCGCTGTAAACGGCTTGTTAGCGCGCCGCTCGTTGCGCGGCTGTTGGAGATGCTCTAAGGTAATTCAGTCAACAATGTATCTATGTGCGAGAGGCACTAACCCATAATCCAATACTTCATGAAAAAACAGGATTTCGGTTAGGTCACCCATCATCTTTCAGGATATATCAAGTTCTCTGCACATTTTCTCAGTGTCTAACCTTCAAACTCAAAGGAAATAGCATAACTTCTTTTTTTCTTACGTAGTACAAACATTAATAGTGCTTATATGCTACTCCCGCAACACTTATTTTGGGACGGAGGTGTTAGAGTAAACCAAAAGTTGCCACAGTGACCAGTGTGTGTGCCTAGGTCTACGGAGGCGCCGGTGGGTGGCCGTGCCCGTGTGCGTGGTGTGCGCGTGAATCGTGTGAGTTAGCTAGCTGCATGCATCAGAAGGATATGTCCGTGCTTGTAGTTGGCTGGGTCATAGGTAGTGCCCTAGTGGCCGAGTATGTGCCGGCCAGGTGAGTAGACCTGCATGCATGAGGTAGGTTAGTACATGAATCAGATCGGCTGGATAGGGCTGTTGGCTGGTGCGTGTGTGCCTACTAGTTAGGTGGGTTGGATCCGTGGCGGCGGCCTCAGCTGGTGGATCGACGCCGGGTCTGCGGTGACCGGTGCTCGTTGGTGTTGGCCGTTCTTCCTCGGCCGCGGGGGCGGCGAGGCGGCGGCAGGTGGCGGCTGTGGTGCGGGAGTCTCGGCGGCGCCCGATCCAGATCTGAATGCCTCCGTCTACTTCAACCAGGGCTGCCTCCGATGGTCTTGCTTTGGGCGGCCTTTGTCACCGGAGATGTACCTGTTTGGCGGCTGGAGGTGGGAGGTGGCTCCGGAGAAATCCGAGGCCAGCAGTGCTGGCCACGACGGCGGCGACGCCCGAGGGCGTCGTACCCTTCTTGTAGGCGCCGTCCAGGTTGCCTCCTTCCCCTCCTCCTTCCGCCCAGCTCGCATGCCGGGCGAAAGCCCAAATCCTTGCTGGATCGAGCGACAGCGGCGCTCCGGGGGTCGTCACCCTCTTGGGGGTGTCGTTCGTGGTGAGCTTGGGGTGGTTGTGATACTTTGGTTGCTTGGCGGCGGTTGGTGGCGTGGTCGGAGTTCATCGGGTGGCGGTGCGTTGGCGCTCTGCCGCCTATGTGCTCAGCCTCGGAGTCCTTCTTCCACGGTGCTGGGTCTTCAGCAGCCCTGCCGGACTCGGCGGAGCGGTGCTTCATCCTGCTCATTGCTGCGGCGTATCTCGACGGCGCGGTGCAGCAGAGATTCGGCGTCCGATGTGTGGCGATGGACTCGCGCAGGAGGACGAAGCTGTCTGATGTCGTGGTGACGTCGATGGCTGAGTGGCCAGACAAGGTAGAAGCCTCAATATTTGCTCTGAAGACGGACCTGTGGAAGATGGCGGCGACGACACACGAGTGCATCAGACCGGTTTGTACCTCAGACCCGGTATGTGGCTCGGTTGGGGCTTCCGGCTTTTGATGTTAGGCTTAAGTGAGTGGTCTGGGTAGTGGCCCAGCTATCACCCCTTCATCATTTTGATGTTAGGCTTAGATGAGTGGTGCAGGTAGTGGCCCAGCTATGCACGCCTTCATCATTTGAATAGGAGTAGCGGCGAATGTTGCCAAGATGACGGATTCTGGCATATTGTTGTAATACTTTGTAAGGTCTTCGAGAATAATCAATAAAGCGGCCGCATGCATCTCCCAGATGCAGAGGCCGGGGGTCATCCTCCTTTTTAAAAAAAAAAGTTAGGTGGGTTAGTGGTCGGGTGATCCGTGCGTGCGTGTGTTAGTGGCCGCGTGTGTGGCCGTGGCCTGGTCATGCGTGTGTGTGCACGGGTATAAAACCCCTTTCCTATGTACTGATCGCTGTGCTGGTGAGTTGCCGCGCCGGGGTATGCGCCTAGAAAAGAAATCGCCGTTCGTGCGGAGAGGCGTTTGTCACCGAAGGGCAAGTTCGGCGTTCGCTACCAGTGGGTTTGTCCCAACAGGAGGGAGTATGGATTCAGCTTTGAAACATTAGAATTTTTTAGTTAAGTGGTTTAAATAATAACTAGATCAACACCAAAGATCGAACGGGCTCTCTTACAGGTGTGGCGTGTCGCCGCGCTTTGCGATGCTAGTTTTTCTTTACTACTACAAAGCATTCTTGCCTAACCCACGAAAAGACAAGTGAGAACTCGCCTCCCCATCCCAATGCAGCGATGTGCACGGTGCTCTCAGCCTTTCACCGGCTTGCTAGTTGACTCAATCATTTATCTGCAGCTTTTGTATGATACGCTTGCTTCAAACCAATCAAGATGAAATTAACATACCCAAAGAAGATGACTACTGATAAATATTCATAGTGACAGCTTATAGTGATCTCATGATGATCATTTACAGTCAGCTCAATTGAAATCATCTATAGAAGATGACTACTGATAAAGGGAAACGCTCCTCGTCATACGCCTGATAAGAGAAAAACGTCAGACCAATCGTGGGCCGTTCATTCGTCTTCCATCCCACGGCCATTACCTCTCAGAGAAATCTCGTTCAAACTTCAAAGCACACCCCCGTGCATCTCTCCCAAATCTGTCGGCCCTAATTAATCGCCCTGCTTCCAACCCACGTCGGGCTCCCGATTCCACCGCGTCGCCCCTGATGTATGCGCCATCGCCACCCATATTGGATCCACTCAACTCAGCCCACTCCTCGATGTGGCCAAATTTGTCGGCGTGAGGTGATGGATTACCTCGGCTTTAGATTCTGAGATTAGATAGCTGAAGGTGCTTGACTCATACATCTCGAATGCAAAGATGTTGATAGATTACATAGAAGATGAATAAATTTCTTCCCATAAAAAAGAAACAAAGAATAAATTCGATGTAATTAATATTTGGGAGGTGGGACTGGTTTTTCAGCACCCGGGTGTCTAGGCACCTGGTTTATCAGCACCTTCCGTGAAAGCAACTAGCCCATAGAGATTTTCACCAGGTCCTGTACCAGAAGTTTGATTAGCAGGCCTAGGAGACCTACCCGTGGGAGCCTGGCAATATTTAAAACGAATCTATGCCTATACTCACATTGTTCATTCGTAGGCAGATTCCACCTCTCCTGTTACCGCATCTTTCCGTTTCTTGGTGAACGGCCAGATAAAAGGGGGTCGGGACCCCAGGTTCTACCGCACCTTTCCATCTCATCAAGGGTGAATGGCCAGATAAAAGGGGGTCGGGACCCCCGGGTGCTACCACACCTTTCCGTTTCTTGGTATCTGTGTAAGGTTACAAAGAGCAAAGTGAGCAGTTGGTAGTAGCCATACAGGAATTTAACCACTGCTGCATTATTGATTGTGGGAAAAATTGCAGAAGATATGAGCAAATATCACTTATCCCGAATTCATCTTAATAATACTAGTAATTACTAGCGTGTCAGCCTAGACAGCAAACCAGTTGCTCTTATCTAGATCAGATTTGTTAATTAGATGGGTAACATGGATTACTAAGAAGTTGTCAGGAATTTAGATATCATGTTATATCAGATAGAAGAATTCATATTTGGATCGGAGTAAGTAACTGTTAATTTCTCTTAATGCTAGCTAAATTCTAGATGGGTCATCAAAGTCCAGATTGCAAATCCCTCCGCTCGTCTCACTATTAGCGTCTTTGTCTGAGCATCTGTTTCAAAGCATTTGCCAGTAGAGAAAATAAAAGAAATTGTTTACTACTGTATTTCTACACTTAAATGCTTTCAACCTGGTGAAGCTGATTGTAGTTTTTGAATCTATAGGAATGTGGCCAAAGATATATAGTTATAGTAACCGAACTGAGTAGTGACCAGTAATGCTATGTAGTATAGTGATACATCATTTGAAGCCAACACCATTGAATTTGGGTGCAATAAGATAATTTAGTACATACTATCTACAAATGGCAGGTCCATATTACTATTTTGAAATAACTGACAGGAGCAGCATAACTTATCTGATGCCCTGCTTTAAAGTCGAACGACTAGTCAATGAGTCGTAACTAGAAGTCCACTCAAATACCTCGACTAGACGATCGGCATGGCACGACTCGTCAAGACTCGCTAACAGAACGACTCGTCAACTCGAAAACCTTGATGTGGTGTGGATATTTAATTTAAGGAATGGTGATAAAAGCTCAGCTTCTAGTAACAAATTAGCAACTGTGGGTCTCTCGCCCGCTCACCTCGCTGGGCAAGGAAATCCTTGCCAACAGATGGTAGCCAAATTGGCTTGCTCACACAATCGAGGAAAAAAACATGAAACTGCGGGTAACAAGATGAGTTGCCGGGGAACCAAACCCCTCGCTTCTTTGCTTTGCGAGGCAAGGCAAGCGCTTGCCCAGAATCCAAACGTGCAGTAACCTTTGCTAGATTTACATGTCATGACTGATTAGGCATAGCTTTATTTTTCTTTTACCCATTTAGTTTTGCCGGTCCCTGGCAAAGACCCACTCAGAGTGAGAAGTTCACAACCTTTGGGGACAACAACAAATTCGAATAGGTTTAGTTTTGCTGGTCCCTGACAAAGAGGCACTCAGAGTGAGAAGTTCAGTATTCAATGTGCACTCAATACAAAGTTCAGAACGTTGGGTAGTTGACGACAAAATTATGTACTATGCTACATCATGGTCAACAAAAATCTTAAGATTCTTCCAAAATAGGTTTAGTTTGACAACAGCCTAGAAATTCAACAATATAGCAAGAATTCTAGTGGGAAAATATTGGTCATGATCTGATGGAAAACTCAATGAAAACACAAGATTAGGAGCACACCAGGGGTGCCTAAGTAGTAGGCAACGAACGGCAGACTTAAGAGCGCTTAATAGTCTTGGCAAAAAACAGAATTATTTTGTTTTCTCTACTGAATAAAATAATGAAAAATAATGATGTTCATTAGATATGTTAGGCTGCATATTGTGAAATCTATATAAAAGGAGTTCCATATAAAGAGCTCCATATTAGTTGACGTCATCGATGGAAGGCCATGAAGGATTCATAAATGAAACTAACATCTGTTTACATTCAGCCACCAATAACAGATATCAAGTGACAACAGCAATTAGTATTACCTAAAAGCAAATATATAAGGGACTAGGTCATTCATACAACTAGGCATTATCCATTGGATTGCTTGTCGCCACAAAATATGTAAAGCTAACCAACATTGTTCAAAGCCACAAAAGGGCATGCACCATGAAAAACACGTTTTGGAATGCTGCCACGGAACTAGACCATTAGGCACACGCACACACACCCAACAACTAGTTTTTTTACAAAGGCATTTGTGCCACCATGTTAAATGCATGAAGTAGCAAGGACTTTCAGCAATCATCCGCCAACCAAATCCGCGAAACAGGGCATATAAGGTAAACCACACTGAAATCTCCAGAATTGCACATAAGATGTGCTTCCCTGCTATCCATATCATACGACAGATTCACCTCCTTCCAGTCAAGAACGAAAATCAAATTACGATTCGGATGAATTGCAAACATCTCATACTTAAAGGTCTTGTCCTCTTCGTCACAATCCACTGTCGCATATTCCCTTCCAAACATTTGGGGAACATCAATAGTATGCTTTAGGGTCCACACTTCAGTAGCATAATCCTCAAGTACCCTCACAAAGAGTTGGTAATAATAAGGAACCATATACCAAGCATGCAATTTCCCCTAAGAGTATCCAATTGAGCTATAACATCCCCTTTGAGTCCACTGCAGCTATAATAGGTTCCTCGATCACCAAATGCATAAAATGCATCATGCCATTCACGAAGGCACATTCTGCAGTAAAAGGAGGATACTCTCTGGTATCCCCCACTCACGGTTGTTCTGAGTCCATCGCCCGGTTTCGGACGAGTATATCGCCACATCATCCTGCAACTCTACCAGGGGTGTAAACACCACAAAGCGGAATGGAACGGCCGCGTCAAAAAAAGCCAGGAAGAGTTGTGCCAGTTTGACATGCGCAGGTTCATCATCCTCTTCATCCTGGCATACTATAGGAGGCAACACGATCCACTGCCTGTCATAGCATTGCACACGATATAATTGCATTCCTCGTCTTCTTGTGATTCCCAGCATTTGCAGAGGAGAAGGCTGCTGCAGCATTGTTTGAGCTTGACCTAAGCGTAGCTCCCGCAAAGGAAAGGGAGCGAAGCGTCGACCAGAGAGGCGTCTCCCGGCCCTGGACAGATTGTTGAAACAGAAACCGCCGTCTAAGTGGCGGGTGTGGAAGAATCCGTAATTCTAGGGGACTTCACAAGCCGGAAAGGGCAATAGAGCCGCGGCTGTGTGTGCCTGGATCTGGATGGGCTTTACCACTTCTTCGAAAATTTTGCCCAAAGGTTGTGTATATCGGGAAAAAATGTTTTTTTCTAACAAATTGCCTTATATGGATGCAGATCATTATTTGTCCAATTTTCTGTAGGGCATATGTAAAAAGCATATCGAAATGTCCGCGTATACCTACTTCCATTTTAGAGACACACAAAGGCATCGCTTTCTTCACCTTTTTCAAACTAATTTTTTCATCTATTTTCAAGATTCAAGAATAAAACAATGGTAGATGTAGCGTGCCAAACAATTCACAGTAAATTATACTACATATATAGCTTATCCTGGAGCGGGCCGATGGGAAGAAAATGCCAGCAAGCGCACCGCCCTACCAATCAAACCCTAGAAAAACGGTTACCTGGTCCAATAGTTCATAAAAAAAACGCTCCAAGTTCCTCGTATAAAGGGGGTTGCAACTCCCCTGGTACTTTCCCAATACCGCATGACCCATAATTTCACTCCATCGCCTTCACATCTCATGTCACCCGGCCCGCTCATCCCATCCAATTCTCTCTTGTGCCACCAAACGGCCGAGCGTCCCCAGCGGCCACTAGGGCACTAGGCCGCCATCATCAGTCATAGTGGGCCATCGCATCAGCTGACGCCGCTCGCCCCTTCATATTCCTTCGTCTGACGACCTATGAGAGCATTGAACCTGCATCGGCGTACCATCTGCGCATTACCACCCGTGCCTAGGCGCGGCTGGTTAAATCCATGAGTAATCCAGAAAGGGGAAAATTCAATTCCATGAGTTTAAATGGGACTGATAGTGGGAACCACACCCTTACCTACAATGTTGCTACGCTGATCAAACAAACGGCCGCAAATAGGATCAGCAAGGGCAACCCAACAACCAGGTTGATAGGAAGTCCGTCCACACCCCACGGCAAATGAACTCAACTATTAGAAACGACTAATCCCACTCGGAACCACTTGAGTACTGGGAAACCATGCGAACCGAATATGGATCTCCAACAGTGTATGAGCATGGCGTGTCGTGCAGGTGCCCGGTGAACTGCCCCAACTGGATGACCCAACGCGGGATGAGGCACCGGCTGGTGGTGTTCCGGTCCAATGAGACGAAGTGGACCTGATCCAGCTTGACGCATTCCTCTGCGAGTTCATCGGGGACGTGCTCCCCGCAGATCACCTCTGCATTGCCAATGCGAATGCCAATGCCAATACCGGTGCATCGATGGAGGAGCGGGCCCGCTTCATCGAGCCACGGAAGTTTGCCCCGAGGTGCATTGAGTCGAGGTACGCCCCCACGGCGGCGCTTCCAGACGACGGCGAGGAACCGCCCCGGTTCGTGCAGTGCCGGGCACCGTGCTCGACGTGTCCAAGAGGAAGAACATCGCAGCCTACATCAGCCACAGCAGGTTCGCGCTGAACACCTTAGTCTAGCTCATGGTCCGTGGCGACGAAGACGAGTCGTGCCCCCACCTGATGGTCTCCGCTATGGAGACCAACCCGCCGATGAGCGAGCTGAGCATCAATTATGACGTCGATCAGTGATCGATCGGCAACATTTCCTGTATGTTTACCCTCATTTCCAATTGTCATGAACGTTTCGCCTTCATTTTCAGTGGTGATGAACCTTTCTGTCATTGTTATTGATTGTATCATTGGATGGACGCAGCGCTAAGACACCTTAAACTGAACTGTTTGCTTGTATTTCTTATGCCTGGTTTGCCGTGTTTGCACTTTGCAGTCGGCAAGTTATAGCCTGAAACCATATTTGCATGAGTTGAGTTGGGATCGACATCATAACCATGGATGTGAGCGTGTAGTTGAGAATTTCATTTGGTTTAGTTTTCTGTAGTCGTTGCAAAGGTTCATGAAGAAATACATGTCGAGGACGGCCTCTACAATGTCGTCTCCGCCACCTACGGCCCCGGCAAGTCTGGCCCCGACGTCTGCCAGTTCAAACGCATGCGTCTGCCCGGCCAGGAAGCGGTCGGCAGCAACATCTGGCGCTCCGCTAGAGACCTCATCAACCAGCTCGACGCCGAGATCCACCCGCCCAGCTACATCATGCTGGACATGACCAACGGCAAGGAGGCGATTCCCGTCCCCGTCCGCAACACGATGGACCATGACGTCTATCCCCTCGAGAGCGGGCGCTGGTGCATGGTGCTGCCACCGTGCCTGCACACCGCGTCTCACGGTTATGGAGAGTTCTCCTGCACGTTGTTCATCTAAAGTTTATTCTTTTAATTACATTATTTTGTAATGCATGAATTTTTTAATTTGAAGAATATTTTAAAACCATTGAACACTTTTTCATCACATGACAATCTTACTAAAATATATTAACTACTTATTACATGGTTACATTTTTTAAAAATTCGAACATATTTTAAAATGCATTCAACACTTTTTTTAATTACATCCAAATTTCTATAAATGTATCAAACAGTTCTTTTAGTAAATGGATTGCTAATAAAGATTATTTTTCTAATGACACAAACGTTTATGAAAATGGACCAAGAACTTTTTAAATCACATGAATTTCTTTGTAAAAATGTGAGAAACACTTTTGTAATTACATGAACATTTTCTAATCTATGAATTGCTCCTCTTCCACAAGGAGGTATATGAACTTATCACCTTAGTAATCTTTAAAAAATTCATCTTACTGAATCTTGCTCTGATATTATAAGCTGAAGTACTCCATCATCTCACAATGATAATATGGGCACGTCAGTATATGAATCCCTCATGCAGTAAATAAAGTACACAGCTCTCTTCGAGCTGTTTGTGGTCTTTACCGACATTAATTAGGGAGCAAATGGAAAAAAATTCAAACTCATCATGCAAAACTTCCCGTTCCTAGTAGGAGGCCCTCAACAAACATCCCTTCAGTTTACGCCCATTGTTTTCGGCTCTACAGTCCACCATGGTGCGTATGAGATGACAGTAGAGCTCATTTCGTTTCTTTGGGGAGACAGAGCGGGCGCCGGGACCATGGTGTTGCTACCTTAGCCATGGCAGTCATCACAGCAACGCATGTCGTCGGCTATGGGAGAGTTTTCCTCCGCATCGCCGCCCTTCTCGAGGAGAGCGATCTCCTGACCTCCATGTGCATCCACGACTATGTGGTTGTGCCGCATGGGAGGCACATGATAGGGACCCAGGCCCTCTGAACAGCGATGTGCATCATCCTCGCGTCGTTCTACGATGACCAGACACCCTTCGACCACAATGTTGAGGTCATGGACACTGCGATCTTCCAAAACTACAAGATTTGTCATGGGTTCATCCACGGGATACTCGTTGATGGGCCGGTGAGCACCGAGTACGACCTCGCCCCAGCAATTGGCCAACTAGGGGATCTGGCTCACCAGCCAATGTACAATACCATCGTGATCGACCACGAAATCGACAGCCATGGGGCCTCGTCCAGTGCCTCGACATTGACATCCTACTGTCGAAACTCCAGGAATGTTTGGTATATTCCGAGACATATGCCCTAATCCGCGCATGCAAAAAGGTTGCCGCTCCTGGAGCTCTTGCGATACCGAGCATGGTGTGCGTCACATGTATGCTGGACTTGGAGCTAGGTGACGCTCAGAGTAACCGCATCTTTTGCTCCTCGCCGTACCCCTGGGTGAAGGTTGATGTGCCTACTACGTTGCTCCGGAAAACGTTTGGAGATGAAGCATGATATTTTGCATCAACTCTAGTGTTTCAAATCTTGCCTTCTCTAGGCATATATTTCTTTACCCGTGAACCAAGGATTTCTTTACCCATGAGCCAAGGATACATATATTGAGATAATAAATATTTGGGATGCCTAAACCACTAAAGTTGAAAGAATAAACTTCTAATGTAAACATTTTCTATCCCTAACATGCTGTTCTATTTGTTGCAATGTTTTTCCTTTTGCAATTCTAGTATTCCTTCATCTTTTAATTTTTTAATAACAAATAAATCTGTAATTATATGATTTACTAAGAATGTCTCACACTTTTTTAATTACATGATTTTGTAATGCATGGATTTTTTTAATTACATGAATATTTAAAATATCATTGAACACTTTTTAATAATCACATGACCATATTAACAAAAATATATTGACTACATTATTACATATGGTTAGCTATATAGGTAGCGCCTGTGAGAACGGCGCTACGACACAACGCATAGCACCAACGCATTGGGCGCTAACTAAATGTTTTGTTCTGTGAAATACTTTCATGAAGAGTTTAATTACTATTTGAATTTGTTTCACTTTTTGGTTATATTTTCCATTTTGCCCTGCACATCAGTTTATGATGCCCTAGGGCAGCAAATTAAAGCGCCTGGTTGTCTCTAAATTGTATCCATTATTCAGCGACATTAATTATAGGGAGCTAAAAGGAAAGTCTTGAAGCTCGTCGTTTACAACCGGTCACAAACAGTGGGTCCACTTTCCGTTTTCACTAGGCGACCCGCAGTAGCATCCCGTCAGTTTACAACCGGTCATGCGCCCTCCTTCCTTTGGCTATAAGAAATCGCGTCCAACGATCCGCCACAATGCAGAGCTCAATTCGTTTCATGAGAGAGAGAGAAAGAGAGAGAGAGAGAGCGCATGCGCCGGGGCCATGGTGCATGTCGTTACTGTTAGCCATAGTCTTGATCTTGCGTCGGTTAGGGTTACTGTTAGCTGTTAGCTGGTGATGGTGCATGGTGTTACTGTTAGCTGCATGTGTTGTGTTTGTTTGTACCTACCTACATGTATGGAAGGAGACGGCCGAGCCCGTGTGGCCGTTTCGTAAGGTTAGCTAGTGGGGTCGGGCTCTCCTGCTGGGTTCCCAGCACGCACTATCGTGCAGGGCCAACGGATGGCCGACACCTGTCCTGGCATGGCCCCACCACTTCAACAACCCAGCGTATCTCTCTAATTGCAGTTAGGCTCCAGAAAATCAGCAAAACGACATGTTTCTCTCCTGCGTAACAACAGATTGCCGCCAAAATCTCTTCGTGGCTTCATCCATCCTTTCTCGTACCAATCTATTCCATTGTTAACTGCTGCCCCCGGATCAAAGGAGAATAGATCAAGATTGATAGGAAATTGTCCTCTTCGTGGATCAACACCTACGGTGTTCTTCAGCATGGACGGAGCTCCTGCCACTTCATCATCCATAGGTATGTTCTTGCGCCTGGAATGTACAGATTGCCAACAGTCTTGGTCATACGAAGGTGATAAGATTGAAAGAAACAAACAAACAAAGAGTCGAATCTATGACATGCAAATTACTCCTAGTACTTCATCTTCCGTAGCATTGTTTCTTTCAAACACATGCAAATTAAACCTTTGGAATTGCATTATAATTTTGTTAGTGATGACTACTCCTACGATGTTGCGCACATTATGCATCAGAGTACCACCTAAGTTTATTATAAATTTTACTGCATCAGACTAAACCTTGGAGATATTCTATTTTTTGCTAACTCTACTGATAGAGATTAATGTATCAAAGAAAAAGATCAATATACCATGTGTTGTTTTCCAAAAAAAATATTTGTTGTATCTTTAAGCGCTTTTCAGGTTTCACTAAAAGCACGACTGAATATCGTGTGATCTTGTACTCCATGTGTCGTCCATGAACTAATTAGTATATGATATTTTTTATGTTGTGTAGATCATGACACCACAAATTTGGGAGAGGCAGGTCGAAACACAGATGATGATTACAGCAAAAGGTTAAAACCAGAGATAGGAATGGAATTTGAGAATGAAGATATAGCATATGAGTTTTATAATGCATATGCAGGACATGCTGGTTTCAGTGTCAGGAAATTTTGGCATGATAAATCCTCAACGAATGTTATTCGAACAAAGAAATTTGGATGCTCAAAGCAAGGTTTCAAGGACAAGAGCAAGGAACAATGCCAGCAGGCGGCGAGCAGATACAAGAGTTGGGTGTCTGGCAGAGATGACTATCAAAATAAGTGCTAATGGAAAATATGTTGTAAGCAGCTTTGAGGATGCTCGTAATCATGAACTCGTAACTCCAAGCAAAGCCCATCTACTGCGATCCCAAAGAAGAATTACAGAAGCTCAGAAGGCCCAGATTGACATATTGAATGATTCAGGTATTAGACCAAAATCTGGTCATGAAGTGATGAGTAGACAAGCAGGGGGAAGGCGATGTCTTAGCTTTGGTCATAAGGATTATAAAAATTACCTCCGATCAAAGCGTATGCAGTCAATCCAAGAAGGAGATACAGGTGCCATTCTTCAATACCTACAGGACAAGCAGATGGAAAATCCTTCCTTTTTTTATGCTATACAAGTAGATGAAGATGAGATGATAACCAATATATTCTGGGCAGATGCAAGATCAATATTAGATTATCACTAATTTGGTGATGTGGTATGCTTTGACACAACCTTTAAGACAAATAGTTATGGCAGACCATTTGCCCCTTTTGTTGGTGTCAACCATCATAAACAAACGGTGGTTTTTGGAGCTGCATTATTGTATGATGAAACATCTGGGACATTTGAATGGTTGTTTGAAACATTCAAAAGAGCCATGTCAGGAAAAGAACCGAAGACAATATTGACCGATCAATGTTCTGCCATTATTAGTGCCATTGGCAAGGTTTTTACTAACTCAACACATCGTCTATGTGTGTGGCACATGTATCAGAACGCTGCAAAACATTTCAGTCATGTTTTCCAAGGTTCCAAGACATTTAAGAAATATTTTGGCAAGTGTGTTTATGATTTTGAAGAAGTTGATGAATTCATAGCAGGTTGGAATGATATGCTAGTGAAATATAATTTGGAAGATAATGACTGGCTACATAGATTATTCCAGAACAAGGAGAAGTGGGCTTTGGTTTATGGTCGACAAACCTTTTGTGCAGATATGATATCCACACAAAGAAGCGAGAGTATGAATGCACTATTGAAACGATACCTGCATGTTCGCCTTGATTTATTAGATTTCTTCAAGCACCATGAGAGGGCCGTTGATGATAGAAGGTATGCTGAAGTGGAAGGTGATTTCTATGCGAGTCAAACATCACCAAAGGTGCCATATGTGCAGATGCTTATACAAACATCGAAAGTATATACACCTGCTATGTTTGAGATATTTAAAGGAGAATTTGACATGGTAATGGCATATTGTGTGTACGAGAGTGGTCGTACTGGCTCTATTTCTGAATTCAAGGTTACCCATTCAGCTAGCCAAAATAGTCATACTGTGAAATTTGATCCCGATGGATCAAAAGTTTCATGCTCATGCAAAAAGTTTGAATTTGTTGGGGTATTGTGTCGTCATGCATTGAAGGTGTTGGACCACAACAATATAAAGGAGTTGGCACCGGAATATATCTTGAAAAGGTGGACAAGGCGAGCAAAATCAGGGCCCTCAGAGGCAATTCAAAAGTGCAGTAATGATGAAGATACAAGAGTTATGCTAGCTAGGCAGTATGGATCATTATGCCACAATTATAATAATATTTTGAGCAAAGCAGCAGCAAACAAAGAGGCATATGCACTACTGCAAAGTATGTCAATTGAACTAATGGAAAAGGTGGACCAAATTTTACATGGAAATCAATCAAAAGATATATCACCAAATCATGAACAAGCAGAGAAGCAACCAGTTCAATGCAACATTGAGAAGGTAGTCACAGAGAAGCAACCAGTTGAATGCAACCTTGAGAATGTAGTCACAGTACAGGGAATAAAGAGGAAAGAACAAGGAAATAGCAATAAGAGGATTAAATCTGGACTGGAGCTGAACAATAAGAATAAACGCACTAAGAAAGGTATGGTATTCCACAAGAAATAGGTACATAAATATTTGGTATGTTATTGAAATAGATCTAACAAATTGTTTTGCAAATAGGTCAAGGAACAACATGCAAGAATAAGAGTGGTGTTTGTGCTTCTGCATCATCTGGACCAAATCCTAGCTTCAACATATCAAATGAGAACTATAATTTGCAAGTATTACAGCATGCCATGCCTCCACTACCAAATGTTGCCAATTACAATTTGCAAATGTTGCAGCATGCTATGCCTCCACTACCGAATGTTGCGAATTACAATCCATAAGTATTGCCGCCCGCTATGCCTTCGGTACCACAAGCTGTTTCCCCATTACCACATGCACATAATTATAATTTGCATGTACTGCGGGTACTATGACATCGGTACCACGACCTGAGAACTATAATTTGCAAGTATTACATCATGGGTTGCCTCCGCTATCGCAGGCAGGCACTACTAGTTTTCAACAGTTACTTGGCTTGCGACCACAACAACCATATTTCTATCATAGCATTCAACCGAGTCAGGTATATTTATTTAGTTAATTGTTAAGATTAAGACGAGCATGCATGGGTCTTTTACTTTTGATTAACACTACATGTAGACTTCTGTGGTGTCATCGGACTCGGGATGGCCAACATCTCATAATCACCAGCCGCCAACTAGCACTCAACCAAGTCAGGTAGATTTTTATTAGTTATCGCTAGAAATTAAAATGAACATGCACATGTCATTCGCTTGTATTGACTTTTGAATCAACATTGTATCTAGAGTTCCCAAATGTTATCGGACTCGGGATGGCCAACATCTAAAAAAGGACCAGCTGCCAATTCAGGTATTGTTTTCTTCCAAGTCATATTCCCAATTGAAGTTTATATCTCATAAGAAACCATTTCTTTTTTCCTCTAGGTCTTGGGTAGCCAATCAAGTCACATGCAAGATAAACACTTTTAAATAGCTCTATGTAAACTTTGTATCTCAGGATTGCTCTACAAGACAGTTCCCTTGAGATGTAATAATTTATCTTACCGTTCCTTTTGATGTTAGATGCACAATGGTTTATAATGCTCAAATAAAAATATAGACATGAATATGGATTAGTTGCTGGTTATTCTTTTTCATATGTTAGATGTGTAACTGAGGTTTAGTTTTCCAGTTAAATGTGGTCTTATAGGCACTAAATTCATTAAAAGATGCTTTCACCAATTTGTGATTTCCCCTGTATTGTATGACTGAAAAGCAGAGGAGAGTACATAGCTTGCATACTTCAGAGTTCAGTACATAGCTATTAGTACAGAGCTAGTACATTGCTACCAGTAATAGCTCGCATACGTATATAGCTGAGAGCTAATTAGGTACTAGCACAGAGGTAGATGAAGCAGTGAAATCATCTCTCACCTTTGCCTGTTGAGTTTGCATCGAGTTTGCATCTTTCACTGTGACCGCACGACCTCCCGCGGAATCTCGGCCAGCGGCTACACGCGCTGCAGTTCCACCATGCCACCATGTCACATGAAGCGGGTCAACCACAGCCTTGGGCTGGCCTTGGGTGTGCCCGAGGCGAGCGACATTAGCCGTGACGCCCCCGTCTTGCCGCCGGCCAAGTCCATGGCGGGCGTGGCGCAACGCGCCTTAGGCGAGCGGAGCTAGCCGTGACGGATCCCACCTTGCCTCCAGCCAAGACAACGGCCCCAGGCCGCGCAGCGTGCCGGAGGCGACTCCTGTCTTACCGCCTTCCAACCCCGCGGCTCCTGGCGACGAAGCGCGCCGGAGACGGGTGGCGCTAGCCGTGGCAGCTCCGGGCGGCGAAGCGCGTCGGAGACGGCGACTCTATACAGCTCCGGTCTTGCCGCCGGCGACGAACCTGGACGGTAGATTTCACCTGGTCGGAATCCTCCCTCCCAGTGGAATGAGTGGGTGTGGAAGAGGAAGTGGCAACAGCGGTACGCTTGGATAAGGCAAAGAAAAATTATTTTCAGTAAATTAAAAAAAGAAAATGTTTTATTAAGTGGTGGGGCCCTGCCAGGACAGGTGTCGGCCACCCGTTTGCCCTGCACGATAGTGCGTGCAACCCAGCAGGAGAGCCCGACCGGTGCATGCATGGAGACGTGGGTCCGTGTGTGCATGCTAGTTAGTGGGCTTAGTGGCTGGTTGATCTTGCGTGTGTGCGTGAGTGTGCTGGCGTGTGTGCTAGCCTGGTATAAAAAGCCCTCTACTGTACTGCTCAGGTGTCTGTGTCTCGAGTTGTTGCTCGAGGAAAAGACTGCCTTGTGGCAGGCGTATGCGCACCGGAAAAGCACCACCGTGTCCTATATCTTCTCTTTCTTTTATCTTTGTTCGTGCGAGAGGGAGAGAGAGAGAGGGAATTGGGCACCGGCGCAAAGAGCAAGCTAGGGCTCGGCGCCAACAGTTCCCACCGTGGCCGCACACCGCGGGAGGTCATGGAGACTGACGTCTACGGCTGCCGTAGAGTTCTCCTGCGCGTTGTTCCCCACCCGAAGCTAAGCCATCTCCCGAGCTCCCTACGCATCCACGCCTCGTTCGACGACCGAGCGCCTTGTTGGAGTAATCCAAACAAATGGAAGTTTTCATGTTAAAGTCGTGTAGCTAGCACGTGCAAGTGCAAGTGCAAGTTGTGTCCGGCCAGAATTACCAAGCATGATCAAGTTGGCGGGTGATTAGTTTTGGAAAGAGTGGCCTATGTGTGATGATATAGGAAAGGTTTAGCGTGTACCGCTGGTGGAGTCGGTTCGTGTCCAGGTCATGTACGTGTAGGTTTAGGATTGGTGTTTTGAGTCGGCTACTAGTCTGTCCAGTGTTTAGATTGATGCATATATATATGCAGAGTTGCGTGTGAGTTTTGTAACCGAGAAAGAGAAGAAAAGAAATAAAGAGAAAATAAGGGCACGACAAGGACCCTTGGCTATCAGATTTTTGTCTTGGCGTGTGTTCGTGCAATTTGATGTGATCGATCCCGAGGCGAAATTCTAACAATTGGTATCGAGCAAGGTCGAGGTGAAGCTGCGTTTGCCCGGGCTGGCGACCCTGCTAAGCGCCTCGGGGCGAGCGTCTGATCGCTGGTGTAGCGACAAGGAGGACGGGCAATCCAGTCGCTGGTGTAGCGACGAGGAGGAGCGGGCGATATTCTCGTTGGGTGGTGCAGCGAAGGGGAGAAGCGGGCAATTGTCGTTCGAGCGGCGACAAGGAGGATCGGGCAGTTGTCTTTCGGCGGAGCAACGACAAGAAGGCGGCGAGGACGCTGTCGCAAGCGAGGCGACGGGTGATTGTCGTTCGACAAAAGCGACTGGAGGAGGTTGACGGGAGCGGTAGTGTCGTGGTGCGGTGCTAGAAGATCTCGTCAAGATCGTCGTTCGGGGGGAGCGAGGAAGAGGCGACAAAGTTGTGAGCTGTCGTCAAGGTGTGCACATGAGTTCTTGTAAGGTGCGTCCAAGAGCTTAGGTGTGTGAGTCTTCTGCTGCAGTTGAGATGCGTCACTGGCGGAGGAGAATTGCGAGCTAGAGCGGGCGGAAAAAGGAATTTGTGCCTTGCGTTTCCGTTAAGTGGTGGTGGAGCTCCGGCGAGTTCATATACGATGGAGATGAGTTGCACGTATATGACGACTTGTGTTGCTGCTGGACAGGAGATGTCGTTTGGTAAGTTGTGTCACCAACGACAAAGGGAAAAATATGTGACGGGTGAATAGACGTGTCTCCCCGTGTGCAAAAAAACCCGATGTGAAGATGAAGATCAACGTGAAGATGGGCGCGCACCGGTTAAGTTTAGTTCCTGCATGAGGCTATGAGTGTAGTCTGCATGTAGCACGCTAAGTTGTGGCAGCGTGGCTGGTAGTCCGGGTAATCGTTGGTTTCAGTTTGCAAGTCGGCACAAAAGTATGATGGTGATGATGTGGTGGCCATCGTTGCAAGAAGAGAGAAGTTGTGGTCCGGTAAGTCGCGTCATCAGAGGCAATCGATGGGACAAGATGAAGAGGTGATCGTCTGCGTGTTTTGTTGTGTAAAAAAAAATCAGATGTTTGAATTAGGGGGTGAATGTTGGAGTAATCCAATAATACGGAAGTTTCCATGTTAAAGTCGTGTTGCTAGCACGTGCAAGTGCAAGTGCAAGTTGTGTCCGGCCAGAATTACCAAGCATGATCAAGCTGGTCGGGTGATTAGTTTTGGAAAGAGTGGCCTATGTGTGATGATATATGAAAGGTTTAGTGTGTACTGATGGTGGAGTCGGTTCGTGTTCAGGTCATGTACGGATAGGTTTAGGATTGGTGTTTTGATTCGGCTACTAGTCTGTCCAGTGTTTAGGTTGACGCATATATATATGCAGCGTTGCGTGTGAGTTTTGTAATTGAGAAAAAAAGAGAAAAGAAATAAAGAGAAAATAAGGGTACGACAAGGACCCTTGGCTATCAGATTTTTGTGCGCGTGTGTTCGTGTAATTTGATGTGATCTATCCTGAGGACGAAATTCCAACACGCCCTTCGACCACCGCATTGATCGGGCACGGACCCTACCGTCTACCGAAACTACGAGGTCTGCCGCAACCTCATCCATGGCATGCATGCTCGCTGACGGGCCTGTCATCGGCGAAGACGACCTCGCACCCGGTACCTGGGGTACCATCTTCACCGGCAACGGGACTTCACCGATGTCATCGGCCGCACAATCGATAGCCTTCAGGGCGTCGTCCTGCGCTGCTTTGACGTTGACATTCACCTGCCGTTTTTACTGGTATGTGAAGTTTTCAGCCGTCCACAGGTATCCTGCTTGGTGTACGCGATTGGCTGGAGTTGGAGCCTGGTGACGAGAAGATCGTCATTCTGCCCCGCCTCCACACCCACGCCTTTCCACACCCCGTGCACCAAACTGTGGTTCTATCAAGAGTGAAAGTGCCCAATTCGCCCACGTGAGGTGATGCATTACTTTGGCTTTAGATTCTGAGATTCGATAGCTGATGGTGCTTGACTCATACATCTCAGACGCAAAGATGTTGATAGATTACATAGCCGATGAATAAATTCAGAGATTTTGTAGCTGAAGATGGTTTCAATTAATGAACTGTAGTTCATAGATCTCGCAGTCCTAAGATGAGGGTTTCATGTATAACATATCCAAAAATTAACAATTGAGTTGGCCTTGATATGTATGAGTGGAGGATTGTCGCAAAATTTCCGTGATGATTTTTTATCAACAATTTCAGGTTATTGTTTCAATTATTTTTAAGAGTATCCAGCAGGACATGTATAGACGATACAGACACCTATAACGCCCTACAAGGATATCAAATATTTCATCGTCAAGCATCTCTTTACTTGTTTTGTTCCTCACGTTATATGTAGTATGATTTGAAATTTTTGGGAGAGGGAGGTGATCTTGAAATGAGGTATTTGCTTCTCCACCTTTGCTCTTATGGGAGTACTTGTTTTGGAAGTCTACACTTTGAAAATAGAAATGACTTTGAGATAACGACACATACATACATAACATGTCAAAACACATGTGCTTAAAAGTTCATTTCTCTTCAAGTTTTTTGTACTCGATGTAGGAAATCATCTTGATAAGTCCCATATAGGGGTTAACATAATACTAAAATAATATACATCATGTACCAAACTAGCAATAGGACGACTAAGAATGTGTGGTCATGTTCTCCACAGGTATATTGGGAAATCACGTACTTTAAAGATAAACATTTTTCTACTGGGACAGAATGCTACAACAATGATTCTTAACCAATGAACTAAATTATTACTATTAACAAGGTTTATTATGCACCGCATATAAACAAAATGAAACATCGAGGAAGTTATTTGCTTCCCAAATAAACAATAGTTTCCATGGTAGAAGAAATTCCTTTGTAATGAAGTTGCAAACTAGCAACTTTTTGGTTTACAACTTCCAATGTTTTATTAGGTCCTCCTATGCACTAGGAAACGTATCCTATGGAACAGCACAAAAACTTCATAAGCATATCCTACAGGTTAATTAATAATGTAGCAACCTTTCTAAAAGGCACTAACAAACATAAGCACCACAGTAAACTAATAATTCGTAATTGACCTGAAGAATAAGACCAATGAACTTAAATAAGATCATGGAATTATTTGTAACCATCCCTTTAAGTTGACCTATACCTAGTTCAACATGGAATTATGAAAACAACCCCTAAACCAATCTTTTCAGAAGTAATATTACTTTTGTATACAGGATCACAACTACTGAATCTTAGAAGCTGCCAAAAAAGGAGAAGAATTATGAGCTGTGATTACATTATTATAAACAATTTTAGTTATTTAGTCATAACACAACTTAGTGTTTAATGCTAGGTGGTCTTTCCGCTTCCCTAGATGTGGCACCGCTTCTAGAATAGGGGCATGAGAGACCTAAGAATATATACAATATACATACTGATTATAGGCAACACATGCATTAAAATAACAGTAAATAGGCTCTATGCACTACAAGGCTAGTCTATGCAAGCACTAGTTCAACAGCGGGAGCGAGTAATGAACAAACAATCACCTGTGTTTATAGATATGAGACACTAACTGAAAATGTATAAAACGCCAAAGAAGGTGAAATGGAGGCACTAATATATTCAATAAGCTAATACATAAGGAACTATATGACGACACTTGGTTTTGAGTCGGATAATATTATCGATCTTAAAAGATCTGATCAAGCCCTCTGAAAACCCAAGTGAAATCTGAGTGGCTAGTGATTAGTGAATATCCTAGGATACCTTCTCCATTTCCAAGAAGCGAACATGTAATACAATCAGGGATCATTACGGACTTGAGGAAGTATTTTAAAAGCTTCTCCATTTGCAAGAAGCTGATCTATCCTAGCAAAGATCGAACCAAAACACCCATAGATGACCAGGAGAGTTCCATGGAGAAGATTACGAGGAGTGACACTCACTAGTCACCATCGTGATGAGAAGATTGTGTGCTCATCTTGGTTGTTGTGGCCCGGCATGGGGGTGCCTGGTATGCAAAGTTTACATCCCGTGATAGCTTTCTCCTTCTCCTACTTCTCGTTCTTCTTTTTCTCTTCTCCAGTTCTACACGGAGAGTTTCTACTTCTTCCTACAATGCCAGATGCTTGGATTCCAGTTCACAGTATTTCTACTCAAAAGACATGAGATAGCAGTTAGTAATATAGTGATCAAGAGAAACTATGGATTCAAAGGGATTGACCAAAATTTCAAAGACAAAGAATAATCTAGTAATGTAGACTCTAACTGATTGTCAACAATCAGCCGGAGTCATGAATTTAAGATATCGGTTCTAGATTTATGAAGAAGGAAATAAACTAACCGTATAGACTCTGATTGCTTGCAATCTATCAGAGCCTCGGAGGTAACACCTAGTATGTGCACTGAACGTGCCCCTACTGGAAGAAAACATATCAGGCGCTACTCAAATGACAAGTCAAAAAGTTGAACGTGCGAATGAAATTGGTCGGCACTTACAGTGGTACTTTCTTGGGGATGAGATTTCAGAGCCTCACTTGAATTGAGTTAATCCTTCAGCTTGGGGTTCGTTAGCTCGGCTTGAGTCATGGCCTCTTCTCTGGTACTAACCCCATCCTCTAGAGTGCTGGCCAACGGATACAATACATAAGGAATAGTGGGATGCGTTGAAGGTCGGGGCTTCGTAACCGCCAATGCACTTGGACTGGCTTGTACAATATCGGTCAGGGCTCGGACTCTTGCATCCGACTGAATTTCCAGAAATTTTGGTACCATGTCATGATCGGTGTCCATATCCACAGGATTTCTCCTTGGAGTAGGAGCATCAATGTCCATTTGAACATACTCTTCAGCATCATCTACAGTAATCACTTCTTCAGTGGCTACAAACAATGCAAAGCAACAGTTCATCAGTCCTTGCTCTGTCTTTTCTACTTTGATGATTTTACCAGAAATATAATACCTTTCGAACTAACAACAACAACGTCAGGTTGTCCTTTGGCTTTACTTGCAGTGTGCTTGCTAGCTTGGCTGTAGAAGTAGCAACCCTGCATCGGAAGAGGATATAAGATGGTTATAATGTCCGAATGATCAAAGCAAGAGTCAGCTACAATACTTACTTGGAGACAACTGGCACCACATTCTTTATGTTACAGCTAGGCTGGGCTGCCAACAACAGCTGGTCAGAGGGCGTTGGGAGATCTCCAGTAGACAAGTAGACAGAAGGCAAATCAGGTCCTATAGCAACATCACGCTGGGACACGGCCGCAATATTGCTAGCAGACAGGTTCATATCAGATCAAGGCACGGCAGGTCCAGACGGAACTGCAGCAGATGTGGGGATGGACCTGGAGCTGATGGTGAGAGTGGAGGCCCAGAATCAGAGTGGGATACTACAGCAAATCTTAAAGATCTGATCAAGCCCTCTAAATACCCACAGGCATGCAATATGCCCTTATAATAACACCATGAAATCTGAGTGACTAGTGAATCCTAGGAAAACATGTCTGTTTCCAAGAAGCAATCGTGTAATACAAGTAGGGCGCATCGGAGCGGCGATTGGCCTGAGATGGAATAACACTTCTCGCCCGCTATCGATTCCCTCTCTCTATTCTCTGCTCGTCAGATATTTTCTTCACCATGAGCAGCATTCAGCAGCGCCAGAGATCTCTTCCACCGACTCCGTTGGCAAGAACTCCGGCAGCCGGTCTTCTCCCTTCTTCCCCGTGGGCAACGACACCGGCAAACTCCCTCCACCGTGAATACGTTACTAGTGTCCCAACCAAACGCGTCGTGGGTATAGCCATTAACTCGCAGGAGAATGGAGATTTAGTAATTGGTGCTCACCTTGGTCATCGTTGCCCTTGACGCTTCCGCGGCCGCCGACCAAGTCCTGGCCGCGGCTGCTCTGGAGTGGTGTGGAGGAAAACCCAGGCGGGCCGGTGGAGGAGAACTCAGGCGTGGAGGAGAACCCAGGCAGGCCAGCGGAGGAGAACTCAGGCGCGGAGAACCCAGGCGGGGTGGCGCCATAACGCCCTGCAAGGATACATATATTGAGGTAATCAATATTTGGGATTCCAAAACAACCACAGTTGAAAGATTAAACTTCAAATGTGAACATTTTGGATCCCTAACTTGCTGCTCTATTCGTCTTAACATTGTTATTTTATTTTATTTTTGCCTTTCTAGTGCTCCTTTAACTTTTTTTTCATAACAAGTAAATTTGACATTATATGATTTTTCTAAGAATGTGTCACACACTTTTTTAATTACATTATTTGGTAATGCATGAATTTTTTTAATTAAAAGAATATTTTGAAAACCATTGAAAACGTTTTAATCACATGACCATCTTACTAAAGTATATTGACTATCTATTACTTGATTTCACTTTCTAAAAACTCAAACATGTTTTAAAATGCATTCAACACTTCTTTTCATTTACATCAAAATTTCCATAAATGTACCATACTGTTTTTATTACATCGATTTCTAGTAATGTTTTTTTCTAATGACAAAAACATTTTGAAAATTGACGAACACTTTCTAAATTACATGAATTTCTTTGAAAAAATGTGAGAAACACTTTTGTAGTTACATGAATATTTTCTAATCTATGAATTGCTCCTCTTCAGCAATGATGTCTATGAACTTACACTAGTGCAGAACCGGCCTTTAGTGCCGGTTCGTAACGGGCTTTAGTGCCGGTTCGCGAACCGGCACTAAAGAGTGGGGACTAAAGGTCCTCGGCCTTTAGTACCGGTTCGTCACGAACCGGCGCTAAAGTGCCACCACGTGGCACGAGCCAGGTCCGTTTGCGTGTGGAGGGCATTAGTACCGGTTGGTAACACCAACTGGTACTAAATGTTTGGGTGTTTTTTTTAATTTTTCTTTAGTTTTGTGTTTTCAATTTAATTTAGTGATTGTTTTACATTATAATGAGTTATTAAATCATTAGGTGAAAGTACCATCGATTAGTTTCGACTGGATGCATTATTGGATATCTCTATATATAGCTAGCTAGCTAGAGTATATGTCATATCCATATTATGCTTGATCAACTATATAATATATACGGATATGGCATGTACTTGATCACTTAGCTAGGTAGAATTCATCCAGATGAAACTAATCTACGGTTTCTTCCATTAAATAATATAATAATTAACTAGCTATCTAATCACCACCAGCACTACTAGCTTAAAGAAGAAACATTCACTTGTTCCAGAAGCAAAAATATTATCGATCGAGTTCAACATGATTGTCATGATATTATAAGCGTTCATATATAACACCACAAAAGCAAATCACTTAAGTTCAGAACGAAGAACACGGACATGAAAGGACAAGTATTAATTAAGAGCAGCATGAAGAACTAGCTAAATCACTCCTGCTAGCTACTCTCTCTCTGGTAAAATAGCATCGAACATGTATAGCTCTCCTGATTGATCATACTGGAGCATGCCGGTGAACCTGTCTCCTAATCGTGGGCTGCGCTTCTCATTGCTTCCCCCTAGTACTTCTCTGCAATCATTAACAATTTTCCTCCAATCTTTCACTATTAAGCATTCATCGCTTCTAGAAATCCTGAATGCATTCATGTGCAATGCAGGATATCTTGGCCGTAAGCTAACAATTGACATCTGACCTTTAGTCTCGATCCCCTGAGGCACAACTGTCATCGGGAGTCCCTGTTGAAGAACATTGTATAGTACTTAATTAATATACTTAGCAATGAAAGTTTAGCAAAAAAATTATGTATACAAAATATGCACTGAGGACAAATAGTAAATATCTTACCATCATTCCTAAATAGATGTGACCGTAATTCAATACCATCACTATTGGTCGCACGTTTTGAGTACTAACATTTCTAAGTGCGGGAAGAAAATTTATCTTGACAGTATGAAGATCCTCAAGCCATGAAACATAATGACTTATCTCCTCGCAGTTTAGTTCAGCTCCGGGACAGTAGTAGGTCCTGTCTACCAAGCGCCGGACATGTTTGGTTGAATGGAGATAAGCTGTCAATAGAAATTAGTTGTCAGTTATTTTTGAATAAGCAATATCAAAGACAAAAATATAGTTGAGAATAACTCACATAATGGTAGAGCTGGAGGCGTCTGCACATCGACCCATATGTCTCTATTACCTTCAATATCATCTTCCGGACGAATATCAAAGGTGATAACCATACCAGGCTCAAATGCATAAGCCTTGCATAGTGCTTGCCAAGTTTTGCATTCAAAATATGTGTACGTGTGTGTGTATTGTATACTTTGACGTTAAAAGTATAACCATCATGCTCAGTTTTCAGGTAAGCTCTCTTTACCTCCATAGTTTCCATATCTTTGAAACCTATCTTATCCAAGACAAAAATTCTTGCATGGCACGGGATGCGCTTTTAGAATAGTGAAAATTAAAAATTATAAGTCAGGCAAATGAAGCATATATAAGTCATGCTTAATTACGAAAACAGACTTGTCGTTGTGACTTACTGTATCGAATTCGAAAGTCTCATCCAGCTTGATGCTGAATCGTCTACCATCAACAAGGAAATTTCTGTCGCACTGGCCGCGCTGGTCTTCACAGTATTCGCACATAATGAAATTTTTTCCGACGTCAGACGACGTTTCCTATGTTCATATTAGGCGAAACATTAATCACTTACTAATTCAATTAATTCAACTACTTCTATTAATTCAACTAAGTATTTACTAAAATAAACTAGTTATAGTAATTCAATTAGTTTAAAGCATTTACTAAAAATAAACTAGTTCTATATATCAACTAGTTCAACTAAACATTTACTAAAAATAAACTAGTTATATTAATTCAACTAGTTCAAACTAAGCATATACTAAAAATAAACTAGTTCTATATATTAATTTAACTAGTTCAACTAAGCATTTACTAAAAATAAACTAGTTCTATATATATATTAATTCAACTAGTTCAACTAAGCATTTACTAAAAATAAACTAGCTAGTTCTATATATATATATATATTAATTCAACTAGTTCAACTAAATATTTACTAAAAATAAACTAGTTATATTAATTCAACTAGTTCAAACTAAGTATATACTAAAAATAAACAAGTTCTATATATTAATTCAAGTAGTTCAACTAAGCATTTACTAAAAATAAACTAGTTCTCTATATATATTAATTCAACTAGTTCAACTAAACATTTACGAAAAATAAACTAGTTATATTAATTCAACTAGTTCAACAAAGCATATACTAAAAATACTTCTTCTTCTTCTTCTTCTTCTTCTTCTTCTTCTTCTTCTTCTTCTTCTTCTTCTTCTTCTTCTTCTTCTTCTTCTTCTTCTTCTTCTTCTTCTTCTTCTTCTTCTTCTTCTTCTTCTTCTTCTTCTTCTTCTTCTTCTTCTTCTTCTTCTTCTTCTTCTTCTTCTTCTTCTTCTTCTTCTTCTTCTTCTTCTTCTTCTTCTTCTTCTTCTTCTTCTTCTTCTTCTTCTTCTTCTTCTTCTTCTTCTTCTTCTTCTTCTTCTTCTTCTTCTTCTTCTTCTTCTTCTTCTTCTTCTTCTTCTTCTTCTTCTTCTTCTTCTTCTTCTTCTTCTTCTTCTTCTTCTTCTTCTTCTTCTTCTTCTTCTTCTTCTTCTTCTTCTTCTTCTTCTTCTTCTTCTTCTTCTTCTTCTTCTTCTTCTTCTTCTTCTTCTTCTTCTTCTTCTTCTTCTTCTTCTTCTTCTTCTTCTTCTTCTTCTTCTTCTTCTTCTTCTTCTTCTTCTTCTTCTTCTTCCTCCTCCTCCTCCTCCTCCTCCTCCTCCTCCTCCTCCTCCTCTTCTTCTTCCTCCTCCTCCTCCTCTTCTTCTTCTTTAAATTGTGGATCTGAACGCAGAAAAAATACATTGATCAGTACCGCCTTTCAGCCCTCTTCTTCTTCTTATTCTCCTACTCTTCTTCTTCCTCCTCTTCTTCTTCTTACTCCTCCTCCTCCTCCTCCTCCTCCTCCTCCTCCTCTTCTTCTTCTTCCTCCTCCTCCTCCTCTTCTTCTTTAAATTGTGCATCTTAACGCAGAAAAAATACATGATCAGTACTGCCTATCAACCCACTTCTTCTTCTTCTTCTCCTACTCTTCTTCTTCCTCCTCCTCATCTTCTTCTTCTTCCTCCTCCTCCTCCTCCTCCTCCTCCTCCTCCTCCTCCTCCTCCTCCTCCTCCTCTTCTTCTTCCTCCTCCTCCTCCTCCTCTTCTTCTTCTTCCTCCTCCTCCTCCTCCTCCTCCTCTTCTTCTTCTTCTTTAAATTGTGCATCTGAACGCAGAAAAAATACATTGATCAGTACCGCCTTTCAGCCAAAACGCGCGCTACTGCTACACAGAAGTACATATAAAAAATACATTGATCATCAACGATCTTTTTGTATAGAATCTAAATCGTCAATAGGAATCTACCACCGATTTAAGAACCGGCGAAGACTCCTATTGCAGCTACAGATCCTACACATAGAGTTCAATGAAGACCAAATGCTTGGGATGGTTTGAGAAGTAACATACTTAAGGTGGTCAAATTCTTGTTAGGGGAGCGAGGTGGGACTAAAAATAGCGCCTGCCACAACCTATTTAGTACCGGTTCGTGCCACGAACCGGTACTAAAGGTGCTGGCATCTGTAGTACCGGTTCGTGGCACGAACCGGTACTAAAGGTGCTGGCATCTGTAATACCGGTTCGTGGCACGAACCGGTACTAAAGATTCCCAAAGAACCGGTAGTAAAGGTCACCTCCCGCCAAGTCATTTGAACCGGCACTAATGGGAGCATTAGTGCCGGCCCATATGCCAACCGGTACTAATGTTTCACATATAAGGTCCTTTTTCTACTAGTGTTATCATCATAGTAATCTAGCTAATATTCATATTACTAAATCTTGCTCTGATCTTATAAGATGAAGTACCTCATCATCTTACAAAGATAACATGGGAACGTGAGTACATGAAGCCCTCATGCAGTAAAAAAATCCAAGTACAGTTCTCTTTGAGCTGTTTGCGGTCTTTACTGACCTTAATTAGCGAGCAAATATGAAAGTATTCAAACTCATTAATCAGGGAGTACATGGCTCTTGTCCACAACCACAAACAAAACATACAGCGGAAAAGCAACGAGGAGAAAATTCTTATCGTTCGCTGCTCTCAGCCGGGTGGCCGCCAGGTCCGACCCCGTCGCCGCCGCCCCGAGGATCCCTCTAACATCCGAGCTCCTCGCCATCCTGCATGGCGATCTCGAGCCCTCCCCCGACGACCACTCCTACATGGCCCTCCATCTCCGCCTTTCGCAGCAGCAGCTCGACTCCATCTCCGCCAGCCACCCCCCCCCCCGCCACATCACCGCAATGTCCACAGTCTTCCCTGCCCCCGCCGCCGTCCCGGGGGCCCTCTCACGTGTCACCACCCCTTCCTCCGCCCAGAGTGCATGCCAATCCGGCAATGGAGATGGTGCGACTGCGGGTCATATCCGCGGAGGAGGACATGCTCCACTATCGCCTGCGCCGCACGCGACTCACCTTTGAGGCGCTCTGGGGCTGCTACCAGCGCACCACACTGACCGCAACGCCGAGCACAACCCTGGGAGGTGCAAGCGCAACTGGGCCGACTTATGGGCAACGCCTTCAACTACCGCGTCGAGCTCCTCGTCCTCGGCCCCACAACCAAACGTGGGCCGGCATCGGCTATGTGCCCACGCCTCGTTCGACGATGACCTTGCGGTCTTATGGAACTACGAGGCCTGCCATGACCTCATCCATGGGATGCGCGCCGACGGGCATGTCCCCGAGAACTGGGGCTGGGGGGGGGGGGGGGGGTGGGACATCATCACCCGCAAATGGACTTCGCTGATGAGATCGTCCCCAAGATTGATAGCCTTGAGGGTGTCGTCCCATGCTTCAACATCGACATCAACCTGTCGTAGTTACTGGTATCTCTGGTTTTTAGCCATCCACAGGCGGACGCTATTGTAGGAGCTCTAGCGGTACCCGCCTGGCGTGCGCGATTCGCCATTTGGAGTTGGAGCCTAGTGACAAGGAGATGGTGATGCTGTCATGCCTCCACACTAATGCCTTCCACATCCCGTGCATCAAAGCGTGGTTCTACCAAGAGTCAAAGTGCCAAATTTGTCGGCGTGAGGTAATGGATTACTTCGGCTTTAGATTTTGAGATTAGATAGCTGAAGGTGCTTGACTCATACATCTCGAATGCAAAGATGTTGATAGATTACAGAGTAGATGAATAAATTTCTTCCCCGCAAAAAAGAAACAAAGAATAAATTTCGATAAATTAATATTTGGGAGGTGGGACTGGTTTTTCAGCACCCGGGTGTCTAGGCACCTGGTTTATCAGCACCTTCCGTGAAGCAACTAGCCCATAGAGATTTTCACCAGGTCCTGTACCAGAAGTTTGATTAGAAGGCCTAGAAGAGCTACCCGTGGAAGTCTGGCAATATATAAAACGAATATGTGCCTATACTCACACTGTCCATTTGTAGGCAGATTCCCCCTCGCCTGTTACCGCATCTTTCCGTTTCCTGGTGAACGGCCAGATAAAAGGGGGTCAGGACCCCTGGGTACTACCGCACCTTTCCGTCTCATCAAGGGTGAATGGCCAGATAAAAGTGGGTCGGGACCCCCGGGTGCTACCACACCGTTCCGTTTCTTGGTATCTGTGTAAGGTTACAAAGAGCAAAGTGAGCAGTTGGTAGTAGCCATACAGGAATTTAACCACTGCTGCATTATTGATTGTGGGAAAAATTGCAGAAGATATGAGCAAATATCACTTATCCCGAATTCATCTAAATAATACTAGTAATTACTAGTGTGTCAGCCTAGACAGCTGACACGCTAGGTAGAAGTAACTGTTAATTCGATGGGTAACATGGATTACTAAGAAGTTGTCAGGAATTTAGATATCATGTTATATCAGATAGAAGAATTCATATTTGGATCGGAGTAAGTAACTGTTAATTTCTCTTAATGCCTAGCTTAATTCTAGATGGGTCATCAAAGTCCAGATTGCAAATCCCTCCGCTCGTCTCACTATTAGCGTCTTTGTCTGAGCATCTGTTTCAAAGCATTTGCCAGTAGAGAAAATAAAAGAAATTGTTTACTACTGTATTTCTACACTTAAATGCTTTCAACCTGGTAAAGCTGATTGTAGTTTTTGAATCTATAGGAATGTGGCCAAAGATATATAGTTATAGGAACCGAACTGAGTAGTGACCAGTAATGCTATGTAGTATAGTGATACATCATTTGAAGCCAACACCATTGAATTTGGGTGCAATAAGATAAGGTAGTACATACTATCTACAAATGGCGGGTCCATATTACTATTTGGAAATAACTGACAGGAGCAGCATAACTTATCTGATGCCCTGCTTTCGAGTCGAACAACTAGTCAATGAGTCGTAACTAGAAGTCCACTCAAATACCTCGACTAGACGATCGGCATGGCAAGACTCGTCAAGACTCGCTAACAGAACGACTCGTCAACTCGAAAACCTTGAAGTGGTGTGGATATTTATTTTAAGGAATGGTGATAAAAGCTCAGCTTCTAGTAAAAAAATAGCAACTGTGGGTCTCTCGCCCGCTCACCTCGCTGGGCAAGGAAATCCTTGCCAACAGATGGTAGCCAAATTGGCTTGCTCACACAATCGAGGAAAAAACCTTGAAACTGCGGGTAACAAGATGAGTTGCCGGGGAACCAAACCCCTCGCTTCTTTGCTTTGCGAGGCAAGGCAAGCGCTTGCCCAGAATCCAAACGTGCGGTAACCTTTGCTAGATTTACATGTCATGCCTGATTAGGCATAGCTTTGTTTATCTTTTACCCATTTAGTTTTGCCGGTCCCTGGCAAAGACCCACTCAGAGTGAGATGTTCACAACCTTTGGGGACAACAAGAAATTCGAATAGGTTTAGTTTTGCTGGTCCCTGACAAAGAGCCACTCAGAGTGAGAAGTTCAGAATTCAATGTGCACTCAATACAAAGTTCAGAACGTTGGGTAGTTGACGGCAAAATTATGTACTATGCTACATCATGGTCAACAAAAATCTTAAGATTCTTCCAAAATAGGTTTAGTTTGACAACAGCCTAAAAATTCAACAATATAGCAAGAATTCTAGTAGGAAAATATTGGTCATGATCTGATGGAAAACTCAATGAAAACACAAGATAAGGAGCACACCAGGGGTGCCTAAGTAGTAGGCAACGAACGGCAGACTTAAGAGCGCTTAATAGTCTTGGCAACAAACAGAATTATTTTGTTTTCTCTACTGAATAAAATAATGAAAAATAATGATGTTCATTAGATATGTTAGGCTGCATATTGTGCAATCTATATAAAAGGAGTTCCATATAAAGAGCTCCATATTAGTTGATGTCATCGATGGAAGGCCATGAAGGATTCATAAATGAAACAAACATCTGTTTACATTCAGCCACCAATAACAGATATCAAATGAAAACAACAATTAGTATTACCTGAAAGCAAATATATAAGGGACTAGGCCGTTCATATAACTAGGCGTTATCCATTGGATTGCTTGTCGCTTACAAAATATGTAAAGCTAACCAACATTGTTCAAAGCCACAAAAGGGCATGCACCACGAAAAGCACGTTTTGCAATGCTGCCACGCAACTAGACCATTAGGCACACGCACGCACACCCAACAACTAGTTTTTACAAAGGCATGTTTGCACCATGTTAAATGCATGAAGCAGCAAGGACTTTCAGCAATCATTCGTCAACCAAATCTGCGAAACAGGGAATATAAGGTAAACCACACTGAAATCTCCAGAGTTGCACATAAGATGTGCTTCCCTGCTATCCATATCATACGAAAGATTCACCTCCTTCCAGTCAGTAACAAAAATCAAATTACGATTCAGATGAATTGCAAGCATCTCATACTTAAAGGTCTTGTCCTCTTCGTCACAATCCTCTGTCGCATATTCCCTTCCAAACATTTGGGGAACATCAATAGTATGCTTTAGGGTCCACACTTCAGTAGCATAATCCTCAAGTACCCTCACAAAGAGTTGGTAATAATAAGGAACCATATACCAAGCATGCAATTTCCCCTAAGAGTATCCAATTGAGCTATAACATCCCCTTTGAGTCCACTGCAGCTATAATAGGTTCCTCGATCACCAAATGCATAAAATGCATCATGCCATTCACGAAGGCACATTCTGCAGTAAACGGAGGATACTCTCTGGTATCCACCCACTCACGGCTGTTCTGAGTCCATCGCCCGGTTTCGGACGAGTATATCGCCACATCATCGTGCAACTCTACCAGGGGTGTAAACACCACAAAGCGGAATGGAACGGCCGCGTCAAAAAAAGCCAGGAGGGGTTGTGCCAGTTTGACATGTGCAGGTTCATCATCCTCTTCTTCCTGGCATACTATAGGAGGCAACGCGATCCACTTCTTGTCATAGGATTGCACACGATATAATTGCATTCCTCGTCTTTTTGTGATTCCCAGCATTTGTAGAGGAGAAGGCTGCTGCAGCATTGTTTGAGCTTGACCCTAGCGTAGCTCCCGCAGCGAAAGGGAGCGGTTCGACCAGAGGCGCCTCCTGCCCTGGACAGATTTTTGAAACAGAAACCGCCGTCTAAGTGGCGGGTGTGGAAGAATCCGTAATTCTAGGGGACTTCACAAGCCGGAAAGGGCAATAGAGCCGCGGCTGTGTGTGCCTGGATCTGGATGGGCTTTACCACTTCTTCGAAAATTTTGCCCAAAGGTTGTGTATATCGGGAAAAAATGTTTTTCTAACAAATTGCCTTATATGGATGTAGATCATTATCTGTCCAATTTTCTGTAGGGCATATGTAAAAGGCATATTGAAATGTCCGCGTATACCTACTTCCATTTTATAGACACACAAAGGCATCGCTTTCTTCACCTTTTTCAAACTAATTTTGTCATATATTTTCAAGATTCAAGAATAAAACAACGGTAGATGTAGCGTGCCAAACAATTCACAGTAAATTATACTACATATATAGCTTATCCTGGAGCGGGCCGATGGGAAGAAAATGCCAGCAAGCGCACCGCCCTACCAATCAAACCCTAGAAAAAACAGTTACTTGGTCCAATAGTTCATAAAAAAAGCTCCAAGTTCCTCGTATAAAGGGGGTTGCAACTCCCCTGGTACTTTCCCAATACCGCATGACCCATAATTTCACTCCATCGCCTTCACATCTCATGTCACCCGGCCCGCTCATCCCATCCAATTCTCTCTTGTGCCACCAAACGGCCGAGCATCCCCAGTGACCACTAGGGCACTAGGCCGCCATCATCAGTCATAGTGGGCCATCGCATCAGCTGACGCCGCTCGCCCCTTCATATTCCTTCGTCTGACGACCCATGAGAGCATTGAACCTGCATCGGCGTACCATCTGCGCATTACCACCCGTGCCTAGGCGCGGCTGGTTAAATCCATGAGTAATCCAGAAAGGGGAAAATTCAATTCCATGAGTTTAAATGGGACTGATAGTGGGTACCACACCCTTACCTACAATGTTGCTATGCTGATCAAACAAACGGCCGCAAATAGGATCAGCAAGGGCAACCCAACAACCAGGTTGATAGGAAGTCCGCCCACACCCCACGGCAAATGAACTCAACTATTAGAAACGACTAATCCCACTCGGAACCACTTGAGTACTGGGAAACCATGCGAACCGAATATGGATCTCCAACAGTGTATGAGCGTGGCGCGTCGTGCAGGTGCCCGGTGAACTGCCCCAACCGGATGACCCAGCGCGGGATGAGGCACCGGCTGGTGGTGTTCCGGTCCAATGAGACGAAGTGGACCTGATCCAGCTTGACGCATTCCTCTGCGAGTTCATCGGGGACGTGCTCCCTGCAGATCACCTCTGCATTGCCAATGCGAAAGCCAATGCCAATGTTAGAACTAATCTTGTCATATGTAGGTGCATGTCTATTTTGTTGTCCATGTACTCTAGTCTAGTGTGTTGTTTGTCCGGCGAAGCTTCAGCGACGACATGTGGAGGAGGCGAGATGCCGGGCTGCCGTGCGAGACGGCTAGCATGACGTGATGCCGATGGCGGCGTGAGGCTGCAGTGATGCACAAGGAGGCACGGCTGTATGATGCAGCAACCGGCTGGACAAAATAGCTAGAAGAAAATCTGGGAGTTTGTTAGCGCATGCATGGGTCTGTTAGCAGCACGGCCGCGTCTTGTTGCTCCTAGAGAGATTCCAGGAGAAGGATAAGGCAGAGGTTTTTTTTGTTTGACGGGAAGGATAAGGCAGAGGTTAGTGGCATGTACTAGTACGTGGAGAGGTGGTGCTAGTGGCCGAATGTGGCGGCTCCGCTGCGTGGGTGTGTGGCATAAGTGCCAGGTCCTTGTATATATTGCTTTGGTTAATGAGGATGGATAAGAGGCCGTGAGGGCTGAGCAGAAAACATGTAGCGCCTGTGATTTTCACCGGGAGACAAGGCAAAGCCAGCTTTCTCCTTGGTGAAGTGCGCGTGTGTGTAGAGTTTCATGTGTGTGTGTGTTCTAGTGTTCTTGAGAGAAGATAGAGAGAAACCACAAGAAAGTTGTGTGAGGCAGCTCAAGGTAGAAGAAGAAGAGGTGGCGCTGCGAGAGGCGGCGCCAACAATGCCAATACCGGCGCATCGATGGAGGAGCGGGCCCGCTTCATCGAGCCACGGAAGTTTGCCCCGAGGTGCATTGAGTCGAGGTACGCCCCCACGGCGGCGCTTCCAGACGACGGCGAGGAACCGCCCCGGTTCGTGCAGTGCCGGGCACCGTGCTCGACGTGTCCAAGAGGAAGAACATCGCAGCCTACATCAGCCACAGCAGGTTCGCGCCGAACACCTTAGTCTAGCTCGTGGTCCGTGGCGATGAAGACGAGTCGTGCCCCCACCTGATGGTCTCCGCTATGGAGACCAACCCGCCGATGAGCGAGCTGAGCATCAATTACGACGTCGATCAGTGATCGATCGGCAACATTTCATGTATGTTTACCCTCATTTCCAATTGTCATGAACGTGTCGCCTTCATTTTCAGTGGTCATGATCCTTTCTGTCATTGTTATTGATTGTATCATTGGATGGACGCAGTGCTAAGACACCTTAAACTGAACTGTTTGCTTGTATTTCTTATGCCGTGTTTGAACTTTGCAGTCGGCAAGTTATAGCCTGAAACCATATTTGCATGAGTTGAGTCTGGGATCGACATCATAACCATGGATGTGAGCGTGTAGTTGAGAATTTCATTCGGTTTAGTTTTCTGTAGTTGTTGCAAAGGTTCATGAAGAAGTACGTGTCGAGGACGGCCTCTACAATGTCGTCTCCGCCACCTACGGCCCCGGCAAGTCCGGCCCCGACATCTGCCAGTTCAAGCGCATGCGTCTGCCCGGCCAGGAAGCGATTCCCGTCCCTGTCCGCAACACGGTGGACTATGACGTCTATCCCCTTGAGAGAGCGGGCGCCGGGAGCATGGTGCTGCCACCATGCCTGCACACCGCATCTACGGCTGTGGGAGAGTTCTCCTGCACGTTGTTCATCTAAAGTTTATTCTTTTAATTACATTATTTTGTAATGCATGAATTTTTTAATTTGAAGAATATTTTAAAAACCATTGAACACTTTTTCATCACATGACAAACTTACTAAAATATATTAACTACTTATTACATGGTTACATTTTTTAAAAACTCGAACATATTTTAAAATGCATTCAACACTTTTTTTATTTACATCCAAATTTCTATAAATGTATCAAACAGTTCTTTTAGTACATGGATTGCTAATAATGATTATTTTTCTAATGACACAAACGTTTATGAAAATGGACCAAGAACTTTTTAAATCACATGAATTTCTTTGTAAAAATGTGAGAAACACTTTTGTAATTACATGAACATTTTCTAATCTATGAATTGCTCCTCTTCCACAAGGAGGTATATCAACTTATCACCTTAGTAATCTTTAAAAAATTCATCTTACTGAATCTTGCTCTGATATTATAAGCTGAAGTACTCCATCATCTCACAATGATAATATGGGCACGTCAGTATATGAATCCCTCATGCAGTAAATAAAAGAACACAGTTCTCTTCGAGGTGTTTGCGGTCTTTACCGACATTAATTAGTGAGCAAATGGAAAAAATTTCAAACTCATCATGCAAAACTTCCTGTTCCTAGTAGGCGGCCCTCAACGAACATCCCTTCAGTTTACGCCCATTGTTTTCGGCTCAACAGTCCACCATGGTGCGTATGAGATGACAGTAGAGCTCATTTTGTTTCCTTGGGGAGACAGAGCGGGCGCCGGGACCATGGTGTTGCTACCTTAGCCATGGCAGTCATCACAGCAACGCATGTCGTTGGCTGTGGGAGAGTTTTCCTCCGCATCGCCGCCCTCCTCGAGGAGAGCGATCTCCTGACCTCCATGTGCATCCACGACTATGTGGTTGTGCCGCATGGGAGGCACATGATAGGGACCCAGGCCCTCTGAACAGCGATGTGCATCATCCTCGCGTCGTTCTACGATGACCAGGCACCCTTCGACCACAATGTCGAGGTCGTGGACACTGCGATCTTCCAAAACTACAAGATTTGTCATGGGTTCATCCACGGGATACTCGTCGATGGGCCGTTGAGCACCGAGTACGACCTCGCCCCAGCAATTGGCCAACTAGGGGATCTGGCTCACCAGCCAATGTACAATACCATCATGATCGACCACCAAATCGACAGCCATGGGGCCTCGTCCAGTGCCTCGACATTGACATCCTACTGTCAAAACACCGGGAATGTTTGGTCTATTGCGAGACATATGCCCTAATCTGCGCATGCAAAAACGTTGCCGCTCTTGGAGCTCTTGCGATACCGAGCATGGTGTGCGTCACATGTATGCTGGACTTGGAGCTAGGTGACGCTCAGAGTAACTTCGCATCTTTTGCTCCTCGCCGTACCCCTGGGAGAAGGTTGATGTGCCTACTACGTTGCTACGGAAAACGTTTGGAGATGAAGCATGATATTTTGCATCAACTCTAGTGTTTCAAATCTTGCCTTCTCTAGGAATATATTTCTTTACCCGTGAGCCAAGGATTTCTTTACCCATGAGCCAAGGATACATATATTGAGATAATAAATATTTGGGATGCCTAAACCACTAAAGTTGAAAGAATAAACTCCTAATGTAAACATTTTCTATCCCTAACATGCTGTTCTATTTGTTGCAACGTTTTTCCTTTTGCAATTCTAGTATTCCTTCATCTTTTATTTGTTTAATAACAAATAAATCTGTAATTATATGATTTATTAAGAATGTCTCACACTTTTTTAATTACATGATTTTGTAATGCATGAATTTTTTAATTACATGAATATTTAAAATATCATTTTACACTTTTTAATAATCACATGACCATCTTAACAAAAATATATTGACTATATTATTACATATGGTTAGCTATATAGGTAGCGCCTGTGAGAACGGCGCTACGACACAACGCATAGCACCAACGCATTGGGCGCTAACTAAATGTTTTGTTCTGTGAAATACTATTTGAATTTGTTTCACTTTTTGGTTATATTTTCCATTGTGCCCTGCACATCAGTTTATGATGCCCTAGGGCAGCAAATTAAAGCGCCTGGTTGTCTCTAAACTGTATCCATTCTTCACCGATATTAATTATAGGGAGCTAAAAGGAAAGTGTTGAAGCTAAATGCGTTTACAACCGGTCACAAACAGTGGGTCCACTTCCCGTTTCCACTAGGCGACCCGCAGTAGCATCCCGTCAGTTTACAGCCGTTCATGCGCCCTCCTTCCTTTGGCTATAAGAAATCGCGTCCGACGATCCGCCACGATGCAGAGCTCAATTCGTTTCATGAGAGAGAGAGCAGGCGCCGGGGCCATGGTGCATGGCGTTACTGTTAGCCATAGTCTTGATCTTGCGTCGGTTAGGGTTACTGTTAGCTGTTAGCTGGTGATGGTGCATGGTGTTACTGTTAGTTGCATGCGTTGTGTTTGTTTGTACCTACCTACATGCATGGAAGGAGACGGCCGAGTCCGTGTGGCCGTTTCGTAAGGTTAGCTAGTGCGGTGCATGCATGCACTACCGGAACAAGGCTCTAAGCTGACGGCCAAAAGTATGCCGACAGCGACCGTCGGCCTCTTCCAGACTATGCCGATTGCTGGCCCCAGGCCGTCGGTGTACAAAGGCCGTCGGGCTATCCCGGTATACGCCGACGGCCCCCGTCGGCAAAGAAAGGTCGTCGGCATAGCCAGATCTACGCCTAAAGCAGCCTCGGCATATACGGGCCGTCGGCATAGCTGTGGGCCCAGCGACCACGCCCGCGACGGGCGGCTAACGGTGTCGGATCTATGCCGACGGCCGAGACGGGCGGCCGTCGGCATAGATAAGGTTGCCATGTCATCGATCCAGACCGCACCGACCAAGGCCTATGCCGACGGCATAGATGACACGTCATCGATCCGCACCGCGCCGTCCATCCGCCCTGGTCGCACGCCGTCGGCATATATATATTTTTTTCATTTTTTTTGCATAGCTATATTTTTATGTTTTTTTACGTTTTATTATTTGACTAACTTACATGTAGCATTTGTTAATATATATAAGCATACATACATTTTTTTTTGATTCTATACGAAGGGGTGTGCGACCCCCCTCACGTACGGCGCCGATGCCGGCCGACACCTGGAGGGGGGAAACAGCCGCACCGGGTCTATACGGAGGGGACGTTGCTCCCAACTGTTTCTATATATGGGATGACCTACCACAACCGGTTGAAGAGGCGGCACACGTCTCCCGGGTGTGGCCCCACTCAGGGACGGCGCCGCCGGCGGCACCTGCAGGGGGGAAACGGACGCGTCAGGTCTACATGGACAGGATCTTGCTGTGGGTTTGGCCCAGATGTTGCTCCCAGGTGTTCGTATGGGCTGACGTAACCCAACCGGGTGGAGAGGTCCACTGGTCAAAACCTGTCCATGGAAAGTCAAAGGGATAGATCTCGTGGTCAACCGCTGCAGGGTTAGGCGAGATGGGGGCCCTGGGGGGTAGCAATGCCATCGGAGCATCGCACCGGGCCCTCATACATGCCGGGAGGTGGTGGCATGTCTGAAGAGGCGGCACACATCTCCGGGGTGTTGCCCCCCTCACGGACGGTGCCGCCGCCGGCACTTCGAGGGGGGAAATGGACACGCTGGGTCTACACGGAGGTGATGTAGCTGTGGGTTTGGCCCAGATGTTGCTCCCAGGTGTTCGTATGGGCTGACATAACACAACCGGGTGGAGAGGTCCACTGGTCAAAACCCGTCTACGGGAAGTCAAAGGGATAGATCTCGTGGTCAACCGCTCCAGGGTTAGGCTGGAGGGGGGCCCGTGGGGGCGGTAGTATTGCCACCGAGGCGTCGCACCGAGCCCTCATACATGCCGGGTTGTGTGGTGGCATGTCCGAAGAGGCGCACACGTCTCCGGGTGTGGCCCCTTCACCGTCGGCACAACCGCCGACACCTAGAGGGGGGAAAACGAACGCGTCGGGTCAACACGGTGGTGATGTAGCGGTGGGTTTGGCCCGGATGTTGCTCCCAGGTGTCCCTCTGGGCTGACCTAACACAACCGAGTGGAGAGGGTACCTAGTCAAAACCCGTCCGTGGAAAGTCAAAGGGCTAGATCTCGTGGTCAACCACTCCAGGGTTAGGCGGGACGTGGGCCTTGGGGGGTAGCAATGCCACTGGAGCGTCGTACCGCGCCCTCATACATGCGGGGTGGTGTTGTGGCATGTCCGAAGAGGCGGCACGCGTGTCCGGTGCGTGGCCCCCCTCACGAACGGCGCCGCCGGCGGCACCTGCAGGGGGGAAACTACCGCGTCGGGTCTACACGGAGTGGATTTAGCTGTGGGTTTGGCCCAGATGTTGCTCCCGGTGTCCCTCTGGGCCGACCTGACACAACCGGATGGAGAGGTCCACCGGTCAAAGCCCGTCCGTGGGAAGTCAGCGATAGATCTCGTGGTCAACCGCTCCAGGGTTAGGCGGGACGGGGGCCCTGGGGGGTAGCAATGCCACCGGAGCGTCGTACCGCGCCCTCACACATGCGGGGTGGTGTTGTGGCATGTCCAAAGAGGCGGCATGCGTCTCCGGTGCGTGGCCCCCCTCACGGAGGGCGCCGCCGCCGGCACCTGGAGGGGGAAACTGCCACGTCGGGTCTACACGGAGTGGATTTAGCTGTGGGTTTGGCCTGGATGTTGCTCCCCGGTGTCCCTCTGGGCCGACCTGACACAACCGGATGGAGAGGTCCATTGGACAAAGCCCGTCCGTGGGAAGTCAAAGGGCTAGATCTCGTGGTCAACCGCTCCAGGGTTAGGCGGGACGGGGGCCCTGGGGGGTAGCAATGCCACCGGAGCGTCGTACCGCGCCCTCATACATGCGGGGTGGTGTTGTGGCATGTCCGAAGAGGCGGCACGCTGCTCTCTCGGTATGCGTGGCCCCTCACGGACGGCGCAAGCGGCGCACCGGAGGGGGGGGAAACCGCCGCTGCCGGTCTACACGGAGTGGATTTAGCTATGGGTTTGGCCCGGATGTTGCTCCCCAGTGTCCCTCTGGGCCGACCTGACACAACCGGATGGAGAGGTCCACTGGTCAAAGCCCGTCCGTGGGAAGTCAAAGGGCTAGATCTCGTGGTCAACCGCTCCAGGGTTAGGCGGGACGGGGGCCCTGGGGGTAGCAATGCCACCGGAGCGTCGTACCGCGCCCTCATACATGCGGGGTGGTGTTGTGGCATGTCCAAAGAGGCGGCACGCTGCCTCCGGTCGTGGCCCCCTCACGGACGGCCCCGCCGCCGCCACTGGAGAGGGAAACCGCCGTGTCGGGTCTACACGGAGTGGATTTAGCTGTGGGTTTGGCCGGATGTTGCTCCCAGTGTCCCTCTGTCTGACCGACACAACCGGATGGAGAGGTCCACCGTCAAAGCCCGTCCGTGGGAAGTCAAAGGGCTAGATCTCGTGGTCAACCGCCTGTGGTTAGGCGGGACGGGGGCCCTTGGGGGTAGAAATGCCACCGTAGCGTCGTTCCGCGACCTCATACCTGCGGGGTGGTGTTGTGGCATTTCCGAAGAGGTGGCACGCAGCGTCTCGGTGCGTGGCCCCTCACGGACGGCGCCCGCGCCGCACGCGTGGAGGGGGAAACCGCGTCGGGTCTACATGGAGTGGATTTAGCTGTGGGTTTGGCCCGGATGTTGCTCCCCGGTGTCCCTCTGGGCCGACCTGACACAAGCGGATGGAGAGGTCCACTGGTCAAAGCCCGTCCGTGGGAAGTCAAAGGGCTAGATCTCGTGGTCAACCGCTCCAGGGTTAGGCTGGATGGGGGCCCTTGGGGGGGGGGGCGGTAGCATTGCCACCGGAGCGTCGCACCGAGCCCTCATACATGCCGGGTTGTGTGGTGGCATGTCTGAAGAGGCGGCACACGTCTCCCGGGTGTGGCCCCCTTCACCGTCGGCACAACCGCCGACACCTAGAGGGGGGAAAACGAACGCGTCGGGTCAACACGGTGGTGATGTAGCGGTGGGTTTGGCCCGGATGTTGCTCCCAGGTGTCCCTCTGGGCTGACCTAACACAACCGAGTGGAGAGGGTACCTAGTCAAAACCCGTCCGTGGAAAGTCAAAGGCTAGATCTCGTGGTCAACCACTCCGTGGTTAGGCGGGACGTGGGCCTTGGGGGTAGCAATGCCATCGAGCGTCGTGCATCGCCCTCATACATGCGGGGTGGTGTTGTGGCATGTCCGAAGAGGCGGCACGCAGCGTGTCCGGTCGTGGCCCCTCACGGACGGTGCGCCGCCGCGGCACTCGCAGGGGGAAACTACCGCTGGTCTACACGGAGTGGATTTAGCTGTGGGTTTGGCCCGGATGTTGCTCCCGGTGTCCCTCTGGGCCGACCTGACACAACCGGATGGAGAGGTCCACCGGTCAAAGCCCGTCCGTGGGAAGTCAAAGGGATAGATCTCGTGGTCAACCGCTCCAGGGTTAGGCGGGACGGGGGCCCTGGGGGGTAGCAAAGCCACCGGAGCGTCGTACCGCGCCCTCACACATGCGGGGTGGTGTTGTGGCATGTCCAAAGAGGCGGCATGCGTCTCCGGTGCGTGGCCCCCTCACGGGGCGCCGCCGCCGCACCGGAGGGGGAAACCGCCACGCCGGGTCTACACGGAGTGGATTTAGCCGTATGGGTTTGGCACGGATGTTGCTCCCGGTGTCCCTCTCGGGCCGACCTGACACAACCGGATGGAGAGGTCCATTGGTCAAAGCCCGTCCGTGGGAAGTCAAAGGGCTAGATCTCGTGGTCAACCGCTGCAGGGTTAGGCGGGACGGGGGCCTTGGGGGGTAGCAATGCCACCGGAGCGTCGTACCGCGCCCTCATACATGCGGGGTGGTGTTGTGGCATGTCCGAAGAGGCGGCACGCGTCTCCGGTGCGTGGCCCCCCTCACGGACGGCGCCGCCGGCGGCACCTGGAGGGGGGAAACTGCCGCGTCGGGTCTACACGGAGTGGATTTAGCTGTGGGTTTGGCCCGGATGTTGCTCCTCGATGTCCCTCTAGGCCGACCTGACACAACCGGATGGAGAGGTCCACTGGTCAAAGCCCGTCCGTGGGAAGTCAAAGGGCTAGATGTCATGGTCAACCGCTCCAGGGTTAGGCGGGACGGGGGCCCTGGGGGTAGCAATGCCACCGGAGCGTCGTACCGCGCCCTCATACATGCGGGGTGGAGTTGTGGCATGTCCAAAGAGGCGGCACGCGTCTCCGGTGCGTGGCCCCCCTCACGGACGGCCCCGCCGCCGCCACCTGGAGAGGGGAAACTGCCGTGTCGGGTCTACACGGAGTGGATTTAGCTGTGGGTTTGGCCCGGATGTTGCTCCCCAGTGTCCCTCTGTGCTGACCTGACACAACCGGATGGAGAGGTCCACTGGTCAAAGCCCGTCCGTGGGAAGTCAAAGGCTAGATCTCGTGGTCAACCGCCTGTGGTTAGGGCGGACGGGGCCTTGGGGGTAGAAATGCCACCGGAGCGTCGTACCGCGCCCTCATACATGCGGGGTGGTGTTGTGGCATGTCCGAAGAGGTGGCACGCGTCTCCGGTGCGTGGCCCCCCTCACGGACGGCGCCGCCGCCGGCACGTGGAGGGGGGAAACTGCCGCGTCGGGTCTACATGGAGTGGATTTAGCTGTGGGTTTGGCCCGGATGTTGCTCCCCGGTGTCCCTCTGGGCCGACCTGACACAAGCGGATGGAGAGGTCCACTGGTCAAAGCCCGTCCGTGGAAGTCAAAGGGCTAGATCTCGTGGTCAACCGCTCGAGGTTAGGCGGGGCACGGGGCCCCGGGGTAGCAATGCCACCGAGCGTGGTACCGCGCCGCCATACATGCGGGGTGGTGTTGTGGCATGTCCAAAGAGGCGGCACGCGTCTCCGGTCGCGTGGCCTCACGGACGGCGCCACGGCACCGGAGAAGCTGCTGCGTCGGGTCTACACGGAGTGGATTTAGCTGTGGGTTTGGCCCGGATGTTGCTTCCCGGTGCCCCTCTGGGCCGACCTGACACAAGCGGATGGAGAGGTCCACTGGTCAAAGCCCGTCCGTGGAAAGTCAAAGGGCTAGATCTCGTGGTCAACCGCTCCAGGGTTAGGCGGAACGGGGGCCTTGGGGGGTAGCAATGCCACCGGAGCGTCGTACCGCGCCCTCATACATGCGGGGTGGTGTTGTGGCATGTCCAAAGAGGCGGCACGCGTCTCCGGTGCGTGGCCCCCCTCACGGACGGCGCCGCCGCCGGCACCTGGAGGGGGGAAACTGCCGCGTCGGGTCTACACGGAGTGGATTTAGCTGTGGGTTTGGCCCGGATGTTGCTCCCCGGTGCCCCTCTGGGTTGACCTGACACAACCGGATGGAGAGGTCCATTGGTCAAAGCCCGTCCGTGGGAAGTCAAAGGGCTAGATCTCGTGGTCAACCGCTGCAGGGTTAGGCGGGACGGGGGCCTTGGGGGGTAGCAATGCCACCGGGCGTCGTGCATCGCGCCTCATACATGCGGGTGGTGTTGTGGCATGTCCAAAGAGGCGGCACGCGTCTCGGTGCGTGGCCCCCTCACGGATCGCGCCGCCGCCCGGCTTTGGAGGGGGAAACCGCCGTCGGGTCTACACGGAGTGGATTTAGCTGTGGGTTTGGCCCGGATGTTGCTCCCGGTGTCCCTCGGGCCGACTGACACAACCGGATGGAGAGGTCCACTGGTGAATGCCCGTTCGTGGGAAGTCAACGGGCTAGATCTCGTGGTCAACCGCTCCAGGGTTAGGCGGGACGGGGGCCCTGGGGGGTAGCAATGCCACCGGAGCGTTGTACCGCGCCCTCATACATGCGGGGTGGTGTTGTGGCATGTCCAAAGAGGCGGCACGCGTCTCCGGTGCGTGGCCCCCCTCACGGATCGCGCCGCCGCCGGCACCTGGAGGGGGGAAACTGCCGCGTCGGGTCTACATGGAGTGGATTTAGCTGTGGGTTTGGCCCGGATGTTGCTCCCCGGTGTCCCTCTGGGCCGACCTGACACAACCGGATGGAGAAGTCCACTGGTCAAAGCCCGTCCGTGGGAAGTCAAAGGGCTAGATATCGTGGTCAACCGCTCCAGGGTTAGGCGGGACGGGGGCCCTGGGGGGTAGCAATGCCACCGGAGCGTCGTACCGCACCCTCATACATGCATGGTGGTGTTGTGGCAAGTCCGAAGAGGCGGCACGCGTCTCTGGTGCGTGGCCTGCCTCACGGACGGCGCCGCCGCCGACACCTCGAGGGGGAAACTGCCGCGTCGGGTCTACACGGAGTGGATTTAGCTGTGGGTTTGGCCTGGATGTTGCTCCCCGGTGTCCCTCTACGCCGACCTGACACAACCAGGTGGAGAGGTCCACTAGTCAAAGCCCGTCCGTGGGAAGTCAAAGGGCTAGATCTCGTGGTCAACTGCTCCAGGGTTAGGCGGGACGGGGGCCCTGGGGGGTAGCAATGCCACCGGAGCGTTGTACCGCACCCTCATACATGCGGGGTGGTGTTGTGGCATGTTCGAAGAGGCGGCACGCGTCTCTGGTGCGTGGCCCCCCTCACGGACGGCGCCGCCGGCGGTACCTGGAGGGGGGAAACTGCCGCGTCGAGTCTACACGGAGTGGATGTAGCTGTGGGTTTGGCCCGGATGTTGCTCCTCGATGTCCCTCTAGGCCGACCTGACACAACCGGATGGAGAGGTCCACTGGTCAAAGCCCGTCCGTGGGAAGTCAAAGGGTTAGATCTCGTGGTCAACCGCTCCAGGGTTAGGCGGGGACGGGGTCCTGAGGGTAGCAATGCCACCGAGGCGTCAGTCTGCGCCCTCATACATGCGGGGTGGTGTTGTGGCATGTTCGAAGAGTCGGCACTTGTCTCTGGTGCGTGGCCCCACTCACGGACGGCGCCGCCGGCGGCACCTGGAGGGGGGGAAACCGCCGTCGAAGTCTACACGGAGTGGATGTAGCTGTGGGTTTGGCCCGGATGTTGCTCCCCGATGTCCCTCTGGGCCGACCTGACACAACCGGATGGAGAGGTCCACTGGTCAAAGCCCGTCCGTGGGAAGTCAAAGGGCGAGATCTCGTGCTCAACCGTTCCAGGGTTAGGCGAGACGGGGGCCCTGGGGGGTAGCAATGCCACCGGAGCATCATACCGGGCCCTCATACATGTAGGGTGGTGTTGTGGCATGTCCGAAGAGGCGGCACGCGTCTCCGGTGCGTGGCCCCCCTCATGGACGGCGCCGCCGGCGACACCTGGAGGGGGGAAACTGCCGCGTGGGGTCTACACGGAGTGGATGTAGCTGTGGGTTTGGCCCGGATGTTGCTCCCCGGTGTCCCTCTGGGCCGACCTGACACAACCGGGTGGAGAGGTCCACTGGCAAAGCCCGTCCGTGGGAAGTCAAAGGGCTAGATCTCGTGGTCAACTGCTCCAGGGTTAGGCGGGACGGGGGACCTAGTGGGGTAGCAATGCCACCGAAGCGTCGCACCGGCCCCTGATACATGTGGGGTGGTGTTTTGGCATGTCCAAAGAGGCGGCACGCTTCTCCGGGATGTTGCTCCCCTCACGAACGGCGATGACACGGTAGTAGACGTTCTGCGTAACGGTGCAGCGTGAAGGGGGAAACGGTAGTAGACAGATCAGGCACTCGCATAGTTACCGGATCAGGCACTCGGTAACGGTACCCCCCAGTCAGTTACTCTCCTATGTATCACCTTTCGCGAGACCATAGAAAATATTTATATCATAAAGAAATGTTGCCCCCCTCAATTTATTTCGAAATATTTTAACACAATGTACAGTTTTTGTTAGTACAATTTAGCAAATATTTATATCATAAAGAAATGTTGGTGACCATAGAAAAAATTTGGTTCAGAAAAAAATATACGTAATATTTTAGAAAATTGTTGTACAATATAAAAAAAAGGATCATGTAATTAAAAATAATGTTTCAAACCATTAAAGAAAATGTATGGTACATTTTAAATAATGTTCATGCATGTCAAAAATATGTATTCCATGTATCATCTTTAATATAATTATATACCATGTATCATAAAATAAAAAAAATAAAATAAAAAAAATAAAATAAAAAATATATATGCCTACGGCTAATTCGTCGGCATAGGTGCCACGTGGCGACCTCATTCATGCCGACGGCTTAGCCGTCGGCATAGATCCTCCTTATCCACTCGCATCCACCCCTGGCCACTCATTCTAGCTATCTCCCCGACCCGACCGATTCTGCTGCGCCGCCGCTCACCCCGACCCGACCTGCGCCACACAGACCCCCACCCCGACCTGCCGCCGCCCGCCTCCCTCCCGCCCTCCCACTCCCACGCCCCCTGCCGCCCGCCGCCGCCGCCCTCCCCTGCCGCCACGCACCGCCTCCACACACCCGTCGTCGCCGCCCGCCGTCTCCACCCGCCGTCGCTGCCCCGACCTTCTCCCGAACCCGCCGCTGCCCCGGCCTACCCCGACCGCGTGTTGCCCTGGCCTCCCCCGACCCCGCCGGTGCTCCTGCAGCCGGCCGCGGCTGCTGCAGCCTGTCGCGGCTCCGGCCGGCCCCGTCCCTCCCATCCCCGACCGCCCCTGTCTCACCAACCCCTCGACCGTCGCGCCCCTTGCCACGCCCTCTCGGTGAGCAATTTTTTTTTCATTTTTTTCATTTTTTTGCTACTATTGGATGGATGAATGAATGCATGGATGGATGTTGGATGTTAGATTGTTAGGTTAGATGATGATCTTGTCATTTGGATGTTAGATGGATGTTGGATGCTAGATGTTGGATGTTGGATGTTAGATTTTTATCATGATGATCTTGTCATTTGAGATGTGCTCCAAAATTGGTATAAGATGAGTGGTTATTTTTATCATGATGATCTTGTCGAAAAAATTGAACCGGACAAAATTGGACACTTGACAAAATATGATTTTTTTCATAGTTTTAAGTGTCAATGCTTAATGTTAAGTAGCTATGTGAGATGTGCTGCAAAATTATGATATGATGAGTGGTTATATAATCATGATGATCTTGCTAAAAAAATTGAAGGACAAAATTTGACACTTGACGAAACATGATTTTTTTCATAGTTAAAAGTATCAATGCTTAATGTGAGGTGATGACCTAAATTTTTTTCACTCGGTGTAGTTAACAGGATTTGTGGTGTTCCATCTTCCTGGAGTGATTGTCGACGTTGGAGGTGTTGGTCAACGTCGGAGGGTGAGCAACAATTCCATGACCTCGTCCACTTTTTTTTCCATGTCACTAGATTAAATTTTCACATCAAGTCGCGTAACCTAGGTCTCCCGTCCGAAAGGGTTGCATCGATAAATATGCATTCAATTGCATATTTATCACCACAGCTCTTTCGGATTGTCCAGCGCTTACCACGGACAGCCCGAGGATGTCTAGATTGGGTACGTTGTTCATGCTCTATCCCGTTCCGAGACAGGATTTCGGCGGCGCCTTCCTGTTGTTCTCCGGATGCACATTCTCTCGGCATTTTGCCGAGACGTGTATTTGGAGAACAGCGGGGAGGTGCTGCTGAAATTTTGTCTCGGAATGGGTTAGAGCATGGACCATACTCAATCTACACATTCTCGGGTGGGATTAGGACCCATCTTTACCTATTAGAGATGTAGGGGGGTTAAATGTCGATTCTCGTCAACCTTGTAAAAAATAAAATATTGATGTGGGTAATTTAAATGAATCCTTAATTTTGTTGTGTGGCTTCCAATAAAGCAGAGATGGCAGATAATCAGTGGATGTATAGTGGGTTTTTCCGTCGGAATCAAGTAACAACAGAGTGGGTCGAGAAAACTGATGTGTTTTTGAAAGAGATATTCCGTAGTCCAATGAGGATGGTGCCAGAATGCCCGTGTGCCAAATGTAAGAGACGTATCTGCAGAGATAAGAGTGAGATGACTAAGCACCTTCGCAAAAATGGATTTATGCCCAACTTTAATATGCCGATAAACTTTGCCCAGCGGGACCGTGGTAGAGAGGATGTGATACGACAACGCGTCACTGGTTATGAGGACGATGGGGTTAGAGACATGCTAGATGATGTCTTTGCTGCACAGCCAACACCTCCTTCACATTCAGCGAATGAACCGGAGGAGCCGGAGGAAACCGCAAAGGCCTTCCCGAAATCTTGGCCTCGTCAAAGAAACCTCTCTATGAGGGTGTCAAGTTGTTCAGGCTAGATGCCATCTACAATCGATGGCAGTCAAGGCTGAGTACGGCTGTAGCCGAGGTTGCTTCGAAGCATTTCTGGGAGTATGGGCTAACAGCCTGCCTGAGGGCCATGAACTGCCGAAAACCATGTACGGTACGAACAAAATCATGAAGGCACTCTCCATGGACTATGAGAAAATACATGTTTGTCCAAAGAATTGCCTTTTGTTTAGGCATGAGTATGCGGATGACAACCATCAGAGGAAGTGCGGTTCCTCTCGGTATATTGAGGTGGTCGATAAGCATGGTCAGAAGCAGCAGCTAAAACTCCCTGTGAAGGTTCTTCCGTATATTGATTTTATAAAAAGACTCCAGCGCCTTTTCATCACCGAGGAGTCTGCCAAAATGATGAAGTGGCACAAGGAAGGGAAAAGGTACAATCCAAAAAAATTTGTTCATACATCAGAAGGTGAAGCATGGAAGTCATTCGATATAAAGTACCCGGAGGAAGCAACTGAGGCTGGGAATGTCAGAATTGCTATAACAGGTGATGCGTTCAATCCATTTGGTATGTCGTCTAATCCATATAGTTGTTAGCCCGTATTTGTTATTCCGCTCAATCTCCCTCCCCGCGCCATAATGCAATGCAAGACCATGTTCCTGTCGGTTATAATTCCGGGGCCTGAATATCCGGGGAAGAATTTGAGTGTGTTTATGCAGCCGTTGGTGGATGATTTGCACCATTCTTGGTACTTCCCGAGGTTGACATACGACCGGCATCTGCAGAAAAATTTCTTGATGAAAGTTTGGCTAGAGTATTGCATGCATGACTTTCCCGGCTATGCCCTGTTCTGCGGATGGTGTAAAGTGGAAAGATGCCTTGCCCAGTGTGCATGCAGGCCTTGATTTTCATTTGGTCAAGAAGGGTGGCAAGTATGTTGCCTTTGACCTGCATCGACAGTTCCTCCCTCCAGACCATCCCGATAGGGAAGACAAGAAGAACTTCACAAAAGGCAAAGTTGTCCATGAAGTAAACGAGATTCCAACGTTTTCTGGTGCGGATGTGCTTGCTCAGCTGAAAGCTCTTAAGCCTGCCGGTGAAGGGAAAGGCAAAGGCAAAGGAAAAGGCAAAGGGAAAAAATGTTTTGAAGGATATGGTGAGACGCACAACTGGACTCACATTACCCCCTTCACGCCGCTTCCCTATTTTAAGGACCCCAAACTTCCATACAACATCGACGTGATGCACACCGAAAAGAATGTCGCAAAGTCCCTTTTTCACTCGATCCTCAACATTCCTGATAAGACAAAGGATAATGTTAATGCTAGAGTCGATCAACAGAATATTTGTGATAGACCACGTCTTCACATGCAACCTCCCACAGGCAGTCCAAAATCTTGGTTCAAGCCAGATGCTGACTTCGTACTTAAAAAGGATAAAAGATGGAGGCATTCAAGTGGTTGAAACACGTTGTGAAGTTCACTGATGGTTATGCGTCGAATATAAGTAAGGGGGTCAATCTTTCAATGTATGGATTGAGCGGATTATGCCGGTGATGGTTCGGGGCTATGTTCCTGAGCGTGTCTGGCGTGTGCTTGCAGAGTTAAGCCATCTCTTCCGCACGCTTTGTGCTAAAGAAGTATGTCCTGAGAAGATAAAAGAAATGCATAAGAAGGCGCCGGAGTTGATATGAAAGCTAGAGAAGATCTTCCCGCCAGGCTTCTTTACTCTGATGACACATCTCATTTTGCACCTTGCGAACAAGGTATTGTTGGGGGGCCCTGTGCAGTATCGTTGGCAGTACGGCCCTGAGAGACAGAACAAGCATCTGAGACAGAAATGTGGAAACAAAGCAAAGATTGAAGCTTCCACAGCTGAGGCAGTTATCCTTGAGGAGGTGGCAGACCTCAGGACAGCCTACTATCTGGACCATGTTCCCACGATGCACAATAAGGTGTCTCGATACAATACAGAAGAACCCAAGTATAAACCCAAGTTGCCTCTATTCATCGGGCAAGGTGGCAGGGCTGGATGCTCGGCATCTTATGTCATGCCACGAGATGAGTGGGAGGATGTCATGTTCTATATCTTGCACAACATAAAGGAAGTTGAGGATGAGTGGATGAGGTAATACCTTTGCACCATTCTTTTAGTCAATTCATTATGTTCACTTTGCCTAGTTCTTATACCGCTTTTCTTATTGTAGTCGATTCATTGAGGAAGAGTGGATGGGAATGCTGCCTCCTACTGAAGCGGAGGCACTTGCTCTTCCCGAAAGGGTGCTGATGGAAGGAAAAATTTCATTGCATGGTTCATGGAGAAAGTAATATTTCACACTTCCCTATTACCCATTTCACACTTCCAATTAAACTCATGCACCCTATAATTTCAATTAAACTTGTAGGGAAATGATCCGAACGAATCAATGGATGAAGAATTGAGATGGGTTTCCATGGGTTTTGACCCTACCGTCATGACATGCCAAAAGTATGATGTGAATGGGTATCGCTTCCATACAGAGGAGCACCAAAATAGTCGACCTGATCCCAAAACCATAAATACCGGAGTCTTCACCGAAGGAGATAATAAAGTAGATTACTAAGGAGGGTAGGAAAAATATACGAGCTTACATTCAAATGTGGCCTTAAACACCTAAGTCTCACTGTGTTCAAATGCCGATGGTTCGACCCCAAAAAGGGTCTGAGACCCCATGACATACGAGGGAGTGTTCTTTCAAGAGGAACATGATGACGTGGTCCGAAACAAGGAGGATGATGACTTGGGTTATGTTGACCTGGACCCAAACGACGACGGCGCACTGATTGATGGTGAGGCAGTTGTGAATCAAAGAGACATAATTATGCTTGAAAAGTTAAATGAAGACTCTGACGATGAGGAAGAGCCTCCACCTCCGTCAGACAACGAACAAGATATGCGGGATAGTGATGATGAGACCGGTCGACAAATAGATTACAATAGTGATGATTCATATGGGTTCTAGAAAATGTATGTTCTTTTAATGATCATTACAATAGTATGCTTAATGTGCTCTTCCGTTATTAATGTCTTTCCTGTATGCTTGTTTTTTTATATCCTTACTAATTGTTTATTCTCTTCTAAATGCAGGTTTGCTAATCATGGGCAAGTCCAGCGGTGCCAGTTTCCTCAGTAAACTCAAAGGAGGACTTACTCGGGAGTGGGACGAGCCCACAAGGTTCCCTCCCGACTACGCGAGGATGGAACCTCACAGGGGGGTGGAGGGGTCGGGGGAGGAGACCCTAGAGGAGGAGGGGGTGGGGGGAGAGCCCCTAGAGGACGAGGAGGTGGGGGGAGAGGCAACCAGGCCAAAAAACTCCGGGCTGTGTCCGAAATAGGAGGGTCTTCTTTGATGCCCTCCTATGCTGATGCAGCTTCTGAGACTGAGGAGGAGGAGTATGTTCCTGATGTCGAGGAGGAGGAGGGTGAGGAGGAGGAGGCCGAGGAGGAGGATGAGGAGGAGGGCGAGGAGGGTGGAGGGGAGGTTGACCCCGAGTTGTGGGGTGACTTGCCACCGGGTGCTCCTTGAGGGTGGCTGCGTGGTAATGCCGGAGTACCTACACCACCTTCTATCGAGGCGCACAAGTGGCTCATTGAACCTGCGGGGACAGAGTAAGTGCATCTCAATCATATTTTCAACACATGACAATTTTTTTTATTGTACACGTGGCAACCCTTTGATTCTTTTGCAGTAACTGGATCCTTCGCGGAAAGGGCCGTAAACCGAACGGCCTTATCACTGTTGTCACAGCCCTAGAGCTTGCTTGTAACTAGTGGCATGGTATCCATGCATCATGTTTAAGTTTCTAAGAAACTTGAAATGGGGATTGCCTAAACCCTAGCATTAAAGCAATTCAAGTAGGTTCAACCAAAATATTTTCAATGACCTCAAAATATCCTTTTAAAATGTCCATGATTTATGGAAAAAGGTGAAAGCCTCTACCAGAGATAATGCATATTTTCCAGGACATTTTGGGCATTGAATTAAATCATTATGGTATTTGAGTTGGAGTTTAAAAGTTACCATTAAATATTGGTTGCTCCAAATATTCTGAAATTTATTGTCTGGTTTGAAAATAATTCAAATATTCCTCACAAAAATTTACAGAATTAACCAAAGTGTTTTGGTTGGGTTTTTAATTGCAAACTTAAAGCAGATAATAGAAAACTAAAACAAATAAAAAAGAGAGAGAGAGAGAGGAACGTACCTGGCCACTTACCTGGCGCCCCAACCGGCCCACCTCTGTAGCAGCCCGACTGGGCAAAGCCAGCCCAGCCCACCTCCCACGCTCATCGCCTTCCTCTCGCCAGTAGGCAGAGGCGAGGCGTGGCGCGCGCCGACGACGCCTTGCCACCTCCTGCTCGCCGCTGGAGGCACCCGTGGGTGCCACGCACACCCCCCGACCCCCTCGTCCTCTCCCCTCTCCCCCTGGACCCCATTCTCTCCTCTGCTCCCTCTCTCTCGCCCGGACCGAGCGCCACCGTCGCTGCCTCGCCGTTCACCGCGGCCACAGCCACCTCCCCGCCTCGCCGACGCCCCAGGAAGCTCCGCCTCGCCACCCTCTTCTTCCTCGAGAGGGGAGAGGACGAGGGGGTCGGGGGTGTGCGTGGCACCCACGGGTGCCTCCAGCGGCGAGCAGGAGGTGGCAAGGCGTCGTCGGCGCGCGCCACGCCTCGCCTCTGCCTACTGGCAGAGAAAGACGATGAGCGGCGTGGGAGGTGGGCTGGGCTGGCTTTGCCCAGTCGGGCTGCTACAGAGGTGGGCCGGTTGGGGCGCCAGGTAAGTGGCCAGGTAGGGTCGCCGACGCTGCTCCGGTGACCATTTGGTCCCGGGCTAGCGCCCATGTGAGCCTCCGGTCGATTCCCCTCTCTTCCCCGCGTCATCCTCGCCTCGTAGCCGCCGCCGCCATTGAAGCCGAAGCTCACCTCCGCCTGCGCTCGTCGCCGACGCTGCTCCGGTGACCATTTGTAATATCTCGCTCCTCGGAGCCTAATGAATAAATATTTGAGTCGTAGAGTTATGTTGTGATGCCATGTTGTATTTACACATATTGAGCATATTGTGTGTATGTTTGAAATGCTTGGTATGTGTGGGATCCGACAAACTAGTTGTTTATCCTTGGCAGCCTCTCATATGGGGAAATGTAGTCTCGTGCTTACGGCGATAGTAGTCCGCTACAGCCCGGTTCACCGGAGTCACGCTAGCCTACACTACTGCTTGGACACTTGACTGGCCGGCATGTGTTTCACTTCGTTCCTATGTCTGTCCCTTCGGGGAAATGTCACGCGGTGATATTCGGAGTCCTGCCTAGGCTGCTACAGCCCGGGATACCGGAGTCCTGTTAGCCCAGTGCTACAGCCCGAATTCATACGTTGATGACCGACATGCTCGATGTGATTCATGTATGCCTGTCCCCATAGGTTAGCGCCGCTTTCGGTTCACGACTAGCCATGTCGGCCCGGGTTCTATGTCATGTGGATGCTAGCGACACTATCATATACGTGAGCCAAAAGACGCAAACGGTCCCGGGCCATGGTAAGGCGACACCCGTGGGAATACCGTGCGTGAGGCCGCAAAGTGATATCAGGTGTTACCGGCTAGGTCGATGTGACTTGGAATCGGGGTCCTGACAACTGTCCAGTTGAAGGAGTTTTGGCCTGGCCTATTCTGCCCGCGGCCAGACAGGGACCCGCAGCTGCGTGTTTTGGCCACAAGCTGGGCCCACTACGAGGCTTGCAGCAACGCGGAGTACGGGACGGCCGCTAAGACCGTGATCACCAAATTTTGGGTAAGTTCCCTCTTGAATCACTTGTCTTCAGTTTCATTCATAGTTTATCATTGAATCACTCAACTCATGCCTTGTTTTCTTCTGGTTTATGCATGATTGCAGCAACTCTATAGAGTTCTTGACGAGCACAAGGCCAGAGCCGACGTGGTGTTACTTGCGTCTGCAAAGAAGAAAGCTCGTCAGTTGCAGTACGAGGTGCGTTGGGTTGCCGTCTCGCAGTACTACCACATCTACCTGCAACAAAAGATGACCAAAACTCAAGCACAGAAGCAAAAACTTACCATGAGCAGGGAGCAGTTCATGATGGTAACTATTACTGACTTTTCGTTGTTTCAAAGAGTCAACTATATGTTTCATGCTCACATGTCATGCTTCCAAAATTTGCATAGGTTGTTCCTCGTTGGTGCTATGGAAGGCATGACGGATGGGCGTGTTTAGTGGATAGGTGGGTCGGTGACGATCCAGAGTTTGCTGCCAAGAGCATCAAGGCCCGGGCTAACCGTGGAAAAGACGGGACACACGGCCAAGGAAACAGGAACCACTGGGGCTTCAAGGCCATGAAGGTATATCTATATGCATGATGCATTTTGGTTCTTCTTTACCGTCATGTTCTTATGTATGGCTAACTTCTGTTTGTCGTTGCAGGAGGACAAGTTGCAGAGGCCGCTCACAGACATGGAGTCGTGGATGCTGACCTGCGAGCGGAGTGATCGCAAGGAGGGCGAGAGCCAGTACTACGGCAACACCGAGCAACACCTAGAGTCTTACACTCAGGACTATCAGAAGTTGCATCCGGATGTTCCCGTTCCTGAGGTCGCCAAGTCTCAGATCGACGACACGGCGGTGGTGGCCATCCAGGGTAAGTCCCATGGCCGGTATCCGTGTTTCGATGGCTTGATCACTCCGACGATCTCGTACACACGGCTTCGAGCTACCAACCCGAGCCCGTTAGAGAGTACGGGGCGTTCGCAGCCTCCCTTAGTCCGCCAACGTGCTGTAAGTACTTCCCCTTATCTTCTTTGTCTCTATCTTTCTTAGTTTATTTTCAGCACTGCCCACTTAGAAACAACCTCAATTTTGTAGGCATATCAGGCATTTCTCGAGCATAGGCATATTGAGGTGAGGGAGTACTTGCAACAAGTGAAGGCAAACGATGATTACAGCCGTCAAGTGATGGCGGTTAGTTTTGCCCTCTTAAACCAAGCTCAAATCTGCACTTTCATTCCTTCTGACTTTCTAGTTTGCTTGTTTAACTAACATCCAGGCTATGTTGGCGTCTTGGACTAACTGCACGGAGCCACCACAAGTTGGACCCCCACCACCACCTGCGGGAGATGCCCCACACATTCCCACGTTCGAGGAATGGCTGGCACCAGGCGGCGATACTACGGTTAGTACATTCGCCTAACTAATGACAAACTAGTTCTCGTTCATTCAACACTATCATGTCATATTTACCATTAGAATCTTCTTTCAAACATGTAGGGGACCGGTGGCTCGACTCCTGCTCCGTCGACCCCAAATCCTCCGATCCGGGCAGAGTGATGGTGGTCGCCGTGGCGGTTTTGGCGGAGGTGGACTTGGCGGTGGCGGTTTTGGCGGAGGTGGACTTGGTGGTGGTGGTGGTGGTTTTGGCGGAGGTGGACTTGGCGGAGGTGGACTCGGTGGTGGTGGCAGTTTTGGCAGAGGTGGACTCGCTGGTGCTTAATGTCGATGATGATTCCGTGTATGCGGCCGTTGTGCCATGCCTTTCCTGTTTCAACTTTTATGATGTTTCATGTCTTGCACTACTCTTATGTTCGTGAACTTTCGCCGGTGATGATCTTTAGATGATGAACTTGACTATGTTTAAATGATGATGATTAAACTGTCATATTTCATATTATTCTGCTTTGAAATGCTATCAAATGAATTGAAAAAGAGAAAACAGGGAAAAAAAACTATGCCTACGGCAAAGCCGTCGGCATATATACGCTCAGGAGCCACCAGGAGGCGCCACGTGGCAGGGCTATGCCTACGGCAAAGCCGTCGGCATAGATTTACATCTATGCCGACGGCTTTGCCGTAGGCATAGCCCTGCCGCCAGGCCAAACCAGGGGGCGACACGTGGCAAAGGTATGCCGACGGCCAAGCCGTCGGCATACCTTCGCCACGTGTCTTCTTCTGAGTCGCCAGCGGTTCTGACGGCGCTGTCCGTTGCCGTCAGACGGAAAACAACGCCGACGGCTAAACTATGCCGACGGCTGCCCCACGACCGTCGGCATACGCCCCTATGCCGACGGCTATACTACGCCGACGGTCTGACAGAAGTACGCTGACGTGATCTACACTAATGGGGATATGCCGACGGCAGCGGCAGGCATAGATCTATGCAGACGGCATAGGACCTATGCCGACGGCCCTGGGCTGTAGGCATAGCCCGCGAGTCCGGTAGTGATGGAGACGTGGGTCCGTGTGTGCAGGCGTATGCGCACCGGAAAAGCACCACCGTGTCCTATATCTCCTCTTTCTTTTATCTTTGTTCGTGCGAGAGAGAGAGAGAGAGAGAGAGAGAGAGAGAGAGAGAGAGAGAGAGAGAGAGAGAGAGAGAGAGAGCGAGAGGGAACTTGGCACCGGCGCAAAGAGCAAGCTAGGGCTTGGCGCCAACAGTTCCCACCGTGGCCGCACACCGCGGGAGCTCACGGAAACTGACGTCTACGGCTGCCATAGAGTTCTCCTGCACGTTGTTCCCCGCTTGAAGCTAAGCCATCTCCCGAGCTCCCTACGCATCCACACCTCGTTCGACGACCGAGCGCCCTGTTGGAGTAATCCAAACATACGGAAGTTTCCATGTTAAAGTCGTGTAGCTAGCACGTGCAAGTGCAAGTGCAAGTTGTGTCCGGCCAAAACTACCAAGCATGATCAAGCTGGCCGGGTGATTAGTTTTGGAAAGAGTGGCCTATGTGTGATGATATAGGAAAGGTTTAGCATGTACCGATGGTGGAGTCGGTTCGTGTCCAGGTAATGTACGGGTAGGTTTGGTGTTTTGAGTCGGCTACTAGTCTGTCCAGCGTTTAGGTTGATGCATATATATATGCAGAGTTGCGTGTGAGTTTTGTAACCGAGAAAAGAGGAGAAAAGAAATAAAGAGAAAATAAGGGCACGACAAGGACCCTTGGCTATCAGATTTTTGTGCGCGTGTGTTCGTGCAATTTGATGTGATCGATCCTGAGGGCGAAATTCTAACAATTGGTATCAGAGCAAGGTCGAGGTGAAGCTGCGCTTGCCCCGGGGTGGCGACCCTGCTAGCGCCTCGGGGCGGGCGATACAGTCGCTGGTGTAGCGACAAGGAAGAACGGGCAATACAGTCGCTGGTGTAGCGACGAGGAGGAGCGGGCGATATTCTCGTTGGGTGGTGCAGCGAAGGGGAGAAGCGGGCAATTGTCGTTCGAGCGGCGACAAGGAGGATCGGGCAGTTGTCTTCCGGCGGAGCAACGACAAGAAGGCAGCGAGGACGCTGTCGCAAGCGAGGCGACGGGTGATTGTCGTTCGATAAAACAACCTGGAGGAGGTTGACGGGAGCGGTAGTGCCAAGGTGCGGTGCTAGAAGATCTCGTCAAGATCGTCGTTCGGGGGAGCGAGGAAGAGGCGACAAAGTTGCGAGCTGTCGTCAAGGTGTGCACATGAGTTCTTGTAAGGTGCGTCCAAGAGCTTAGGTGTGTGAGTCTTCTGCAGCAGTTGAGATGCGTCACTGGTGGAGAACAATTGCGAGCGAGAGCGGGCGGAAAAAAGAATTTGTGCCTTGCGTTTCCGTTCGTGGTGGTGGAGCTCCAGCGAGTTCATATACCATGGAGATGAGTTGCACATATATGACGACTTGTGTTGCTGCTGGACAGGAGATGTCGTTTGGTAAGTTGCGTCACCAACGACAAAGGGAAAATATGTGACGGGTGAATAGACGTGTCTCCCCATGTGCAAAAAAAAAACCGATCTGAAGATGAAGATCAACGTGAAGATAGGCGTGCACCGGTTAAGTTGAGTTCCTGCATGAGGCTATGCGTTTAGTCTGCATGTAGCACACTAAGTTGTGGCAGCGTGGCTGGTAGTCCGGGTAATCGTTGGTTTCAGTTTGCAAGTCGGCACATAAGTATGATGGTGATGATGTGGCGGCCATCATTGCAAGAAGAGAGAAGCTGTGGTCCGGTAAATCGCGTCACCGGAGACAATCGATGGGACAAGATGAAGAGGTGATCGACTGCATGTCTCGTTGTGTAAAAAAAGTCGGATGTTTGGATTAAGGGGTGAATGTTGGAGTAATCCAAACATACGAAAGTTTCCATGTTAAAGTCGTGTAGCAAGCACGTGCAAGTGCAAGTGCAAGTTGTGTCCGGCCAGAATTACCAAGCATGATCAAGCTGGCCGGGTGATTAGTTTTGGAAAGAGTGGCCTATGTGTGATTATATAGGAAAGGTTTAGCGTGTACCGATGGTGGAGTCGGTTCGTGTCCAGGTCATGTACGGTAGGTTTAGGATTGGTGTTTTGAGTCGGCTATTAGTCTGTTCAGTGCTTAGGTTGATGCATATATATATATATATATATGCAGCGTTGCGTGTGAGTTTTGTAGCCGAGAAAAGAGGAGAAAAGAAATAAAGAGAAAATAAAGGCACGACAAGGACCCTTGGCTATCAGATTTTTGTGCGCGTGTGTTCGTGCAATTTGATGTGATCGATCCTGAGGGCGAAATTCCAACACGCCCTTCGACCACCGCGTCGATCGGGCACGGAACCTACCGTCTACCGAAACTACGAGGCCTGCCACGACCTCATCCCTGGAATGCATGCTCGCTGACGGGCCTGTCACCGGCGAGGACGACCTCGCACCCGGTACCTGGGGTACCATCTTCACCGGCAAAGGGACTTCACCAATGTCATCGGCCGCACAATCGATAGCCTTCAGGGCGTCAGTCCTGCGCTGCTTTGACGTTGACATCCACCTGCCGTTTTTACTGGTATGTCAAGTTTTGAGCCATCCACAGGTATCCTACTTGGTGTGCGCGATTGGCTGGAGTTGGAGCCTGGTGACAAGGAGATCGTCATTCTGCCCCGCTTTCACAACCACGCCTTTCCACATCCCGTGCACCAAACTGTGGTTCTATCAAGAGTGAAAGTGCCCAAGTCGCCCGCGTGAAGTGATGCATTACTTTGGCTTTAGATTCTGAGATTCGATAGCTGATGGTGCTTGACTCATACATCTCAGACGCAAAGATGTTGATAGATTACATAGCCGATGAATAAATTCAGAGATTCTGTAGCTGAACATGGTTTCAATTAATGAGCGGCAGTTCATAGATCTCGCAGTCCTAAGATGAGGGTTTCATGTATAACATATCCGAAAATTAACAATAGAGTTGGCCTTGATATGTATGAGTGGAGGATTGTCAGAAAATTTCCGTGATGATTTTTTATCAACAATTTGAGGTTATTGTTTCAATTCTTTTTAAGAGTATCCAATAGGACATGTATAGACGATACACACACCTATAACGCCCTGCAAGGATATCAAATATTTCATCCACTAGTAGAAAACAGGGCTTTCGTCCAGACGAGTTTAGCCCATTAGTCCCGGTTCAAATCCAGAACCGGGACCAATGGAGCTATTTGCCCCGGTTCGTGAGCCCAGGGGCCGGCCGGGGCCACGTGGGCCATTGGTCCCGGTTCGTCCGGGCCTTTTGGTCCCGGTTGGTGGGCGAAACCGGGACCAATGGTCCTGACTCCTGGCCCACCACTATTGGTCCCGGTTGGTGGCATGAACCGGGACCAAAGGCTTCCCTTTAGTCCCGGTTCAGGCCACCAACCGGGTCTAATGGTGCTGCCTATATATAGCCCCTCGCGAAAGAGCAGAGCACACTGCTTTGTTTTTTCTGGCCGAGGGGGAGAGGGCTTGGTAGTGCTCTAGCTCACCTCCTATGCACACAAGGTGTTCGATGGAATGCCCGAGCCACACTACTTAAGGTTTCTCCTCTCCAAGCTCGACCCGTCTCCGTCCCCGTCCCCGTCCCCATCACGCCCCGTCCCCGTCGATCACCAGCGCCGATCTCATCGCCGGCACCACCGTGGTGAGCCTCTTGTTCTTCTTCTTTCTGAAAGGAAAAATATTATTACTTGTTTGTTTAGATAGATACTTGTATTATTTTCTTACTTTTATTATTGCATCTTATATAGTGCGATGGTTTTGGTATCCGCCCGTCGGCCCTCGTCCTGTCTATGATTCGGATGTGGTATATATTATCTTTTCATAACTATTGGTTCATTTATTGTTTATGAAAATTATGCCGACCAACGTGACATAGATTTTATTTATCTAGGAGGTTGTTGAACCGGAAATTCCAACAGACCCTATTGTCGAGAGGTTAAATTTAGTTGAAGAAGAAAACAATTTCTTGAAGGAAAAAATAAAAAACTTGAGGAGGAGAAGATGATATTGGAGTTGCATGTTGCGGATGTCATCGATGATCACAAGATCAAGATGGATGCAATGCGCTTGAAGATGAGAAAGATTAGAAAATATGCCATCCGTACCGAGGCTTGGTATCATTATGCCGTTGGATCAGTTGTTACCTTGGTTGCGATTATGATCGTATTTGTTTTCGCATTAAAATGTTTTACATAGTTTCAATGTATGGTTTAATTAATTTAGATGCTCTGCAGAGCTTTATGTTGTTAGATGAGAACTATGTATGTACTTTGGTTTTTATGTGATGATGAACTTCTATTAATTTGGTCACTTAATTATCTATTCATGATGTTCTGTAATGATTTTTGACACACTTAATTATATATAATGCACACAGATGAACCGGCAATGGATGTACGGTGACAGACACACCTCCGAGTACATTAAGGGCGTGCATGATTTTCTCGAAGTGGCCGAGGAAAACAAGCAGAATGGTTTTATGTGTTGTCCATGCCCTATATGTGGGAATACGAAGTCTTACTCTGACCAGAAAATCCTTCACACCCACCTTCTTTACAAGGGTTTCATGCCACACTATAATGTTTGGACGAGGCACGGAGAAATAGGGGTTATGATGGAAGACGGCGAGGAAGAAGAGTACGATGACAACTATGTGCCCCCTGAATATGGTAATGCTACTGAACATCAAGATGCACCAGACGATGTGCACGATGGTGCTGGAACGGGCGAAGCTGCTGAAGGTCAAGTGGAACCAGACGATGTGCTCGATGATGATGATCTCCGCCAGGTCATTTCGATGCAAGGACACAATGCGAAAGTCAAAAGGAGAAGCTGAAGTTCGATCGCATGTTAGAGGATCACAAAAAAGGGTTGTACCCCAATTGCGAAGATGGCAACACAAAGCTCGGTACCGTACTCGAATTGCTGCAGTGGAAGGCAGAGAATGTTGTGCCTGATAAAGGATTTGAGAAGCTACTGAAAATAATAAAGAAGAAGCTTCCAAAGGATAACGAATTTCCCGTCAGTACATACGCAACAAAGAAGGTCGTATGCCCTCTAGGATTGGAGGTGGAGAAGATACATGCATGCCCTAATGACTGCATCCTCTACCGCGGTGCCTACAAGGATCTGAACGCATGTCCGGTATGCGTTGCATTGCGGTATAAGATCAGACGAGATGACCCTGGTGATGTTGACGGCGAGCCTCCCAGGAAGAGGGTTCCTGCGAAGGTGATGTGGTATGCTCCTATACACTAGTAGAAAAAGGGCCTATAGTCCCGGTTCATAAGGGCCTTTAGTCCCGGTTCATGAACCGGGACTAAAGGGTCGGTACTAATACCCTCACCCTTTAGTCCCGGTTCTATCCAGAACCGGGACAGATGGGCCTCCACGTAGCCTGTCCACTGAGCCCAGTAGAGGGCCTTTGGTCCCGGTTGGTGGCACCAACCGGGACCAATAGGCATCCACGCGTCAAGATTTCTTTGGCTCTGGTTTTTGTTTTTTTTCAAAAGAGGGGGGTTTGTGGGGTTTTGGGGGGTTAATTTAGGTGTTTCATATATTGTGCTATAGCTAGCTAATTAATAGAGAAAAGTGTCCTTTCTTTTGTCCGTGCTTGGTCGACACTACGTACTATACATACGTATAGAGAGGACTAACTAGACATGCTAGCTAGCTAGTAATTGAGCAAATGTAAGATCGTCATGAACATATATATGCATACAGAGAGAAGTGATATCGACCACCTCTCCTTCTCCAAGAGATTGGTCGAACAACAAGTTCTCGTATATCTAACCGACGCTACCGGCTACATATATACAATAATTATCTTTTAAAATACGGACGCGTGGTCCACATGGTATTCCCCATCTTCAGCGATCACATAGTCAAGAAAGAATGCCGCCAATTCCTCTTGAATTGCTCGCATGCGATCTGGTGCTAGGAGTTCATCCCACATCCGAAACATCTAATTTTAGGAAGGGGGTCAATACATATATATATATATATATATATATATATATGTATATATGTATATATATATATATGAATGAATGAATGAAACTCAACACAAATGATGGTAATAAAATAAAATTATGAATATTTTTATTTACGCACTTCAAATTGTTTGTCGGAGTAGCCCCTCTCACAGGTCGTGTGGCGGATGGACTCGCAAACGTAGTATCCACAGAAATCATTCCCTTGTTTCTGCCACAACCACTTTACAAGAAACAGAGGTCAATCAAACTGATAATTATATATAGCAAGCACATGCTAAATGGTATTGATGAAACTAGCGCTTGAATCACTAGGAGATGCGCGTGGAATATGCTACTATATAGTACTTACTTTGGTGTCTAAATTGCAGCTTCTTGGTAGCCCCGGAGCTTTTTGGTGAATTTTCCCCAAGCCCTGCCATACAAAGAAAACAATTACTTGATATCAGAAATGAACAAAGTTGCTGATATGGTGGATAATGATCGATTTAACTTACTTCTCGAGCATTTCAGTCATTTCGCATACTCCTTGGGATCTTTTCGTCTCGAGTCTGACAGTTACTACTCCCTGCTCAAGCTTAATCTCTAGGAGAATATAGTGGAACCTCATGCGCATGCATAACTCATCAATATTACATTTCTATAACCTGGACTAAATAAGGGAAACCGAATATGCCACAAGACAGTAACACTCACGTGTAGTTGTAAGGAAAGAGTATTGTATTTTTGTGTTCATTTATTTCCAACGATCATAGCAAGTTGGCCTCGGTTTCCTTGGCATGATATTTAACCTCATTTGCATCGATGAGATATGTGTTAATGAACCCAATATCACCCACTTGTTTTTTCTTCATTTCTGCGATCTTCAATCTGCATAATATAGTGAGGATATTTATAAATACATGCAATGAAAGAGCTGAGTTATATAGAGATACTTAATGACAGAAGTAGTACTACTTACAGACAGTAGCAGGTGACCGTTGCTTTATCGATGGCCAATTGATTGAAAAACTGATAGAGCTCCTCAAATGGAATAGGCAACAGTTCAATTCCAAGGAGGTCATGCTCCTTTTTAACTCTCAAATACAAAGTATTCCTCCCGTCGAGACTCTTTGCAGGTTTTCATGTACCAATCATGCAATCTTCGCATCATCATTGTTAGAGAGCTTTCATCTTTGACGAGAGGCTTCCGTACTCGTATCTTTGTATCTGCACCTCCAAGAAATCATAATGTACATCATCGGGCAGGTAATCTTCAGGATTGCCATAATCGGGCACCATCCTCGGATCGACGATGTCGCTAGCAGGCACCTTGAGCGTGGGGCACGATTGCTTCGCTTGTTCGCCGAGCTGGGCAATTTGTTTCCCAGCTCGTCGTTCTTTCATTATTTGATCATCGACAGTACTTCCCGATCTCTCCGCCTCGGCAAATGCCTTTCCAATGATGCGCTCATAGTTGCCTTTCGGCGGAGACTTGGGTGGTTTTGTCGGGGCAGCAATGCGCTTCGCTTTGACCGGATCTACCTTCTCCTCCGGAGGTGGATGTCTCTTTGCTTTCAACCCTTGAAACCAGTCATCCACTTGATGCTGCGCGATCTTCGCGTTTTCCTCCTCGCTCCTCTCGTACGGTAATTTCTCTGGAGTCTTCAGAGAAGGACCGATTCTGTATCTCCTCCCGCCTTTGGCAGTACTGCTAGATGCCGGCAGAGCAGACAGAGCGGATGTCTTCTTTCCTTACTTACGAGGCGGAGGAGAAGGACTACGACGCGCCGGAGCAGCCGGAGCGGCGGCGGGTCTCTTCCGCCTTGCCGACGAGGCGTTTAAGGAGGAGGCTGGCTGCCGGACGCGCCGTGCAGGCGGAGAAGGAGACGGAGTGCCGCCACGCCGGAGAAGGAGCCGGCCGAGTGCCCTGATCGTCACTCACGGAAGAGGAGGCGGTGGAGGAGGCGGAGTGCCCTGACTCGCCGGAGGAGGAGGAGGTGGCGGTGGAGGAGGCGGAGTGCCCTAACTCGTCGGAGGAGGAGGAGGAGGCGGAGGCGTCCAGTTCGGAAGGTTGATGAGATCCTTCCGCCATAGGCATGGAGTCTTGAGCGTAACCCAGCCGATACTCCCTTCACCGGTAGGGTGGTCAAGCCGAGCTCCTCAAATCCCTTCGTTATTTCATCGACCATCACCTTAGCATATCCTTCGGAATCGGCCGCGGTGAAAAGTTGAGTCGGGTTTAGTGGGATAAACAGAGCCAACAGCCGCCTTGACCTTTAAATTGCTCCATTGCGCCATAAGGTGGCAACTTTCAGCATCCGTGATAGCATCCACGGATAGCTGGCAGGAGCCGTCAAGGCAAGCTGCTCTGGCTGAAGCAGCTCGGTGGAAGCCACGCCGCTTCTCCGCTGAGATGGCGGGGTAGCTTCGGGAAAGCTTCGCAGGTCGTTTGTTGTGATCGGCTGCTTCGTTCCTCTTCTCGTTCCTCTAGCCCCATTACCCTTTCGCAGCGCCTGCATTAGGCTCTGCTCCGCTTTCTTCCTCCTCTCATGGGTTTTGTAACCCCTGCGTCCAGAAATCCAGCCTTCCACGAAATGGAGCCTCGCGTGCATCGTCTCCGGCCCGGGTGCTCAGGATTCCCGAGGGCCATAGTGAGCTCGACCTTCTCCTCTGCGAACGAACTTCCCTTGCTGCGCTGCTTTGATATAATGCTTAAGCCTCTTGACTGGTATGTCCAATTGTTCGTCCGTCCAAATGCACTTCCCGTTATAGGGTCCAAGGATCCGCCGCCCGAAGAACCAAGTCCGCAACGGTCTGCCAGTTCATTGTCTCGGTTTGATCCCTTTATCAAGCGAGATCATTCTCAGCCTTGGACCACTTAGGCCAGGCTATGAGGTAGCCACGACCCGTGCGATGATGAAGCTTCTTCTTCGCAGCATTTCTCTTGTTTGTCGCTGACATCTTTTTACTCTTTTCCGATGTCTTGTAGGCCACAAATGCGGGCGATCATCTTTGATCTTCTCATATTTGCCGTGAATTCTGGTGTCTCATTTTTTCGACATACGTATTGAGGTCTTTCTTCCAATTCCTGAATAGTTCTGCCATCTTCATAAGAGCAAAAGACTTGATTAATGGCTCTATTACTGGCTTCTCCGGATCATCCTCTGGCGGTAGGGTAAAATTTGACTTTAGCTAAGTCCAAAGATCATTTTCTGCATATCATTGACATAAGACACCTCAGGGTCTTCGTTCTTAGGCTTATACCATTGGTGGATGCTGATCGGGATCTTGTCCCTAACCAGAACCCCGCACTGAGCAACAAATGCCTTCTTTGTCCGGTAGGGTTCAATCGGTTGGCCGTCGCGCGCGATTTCTATGATCTCAAACTTTTCATCCGAGCTCAACTTTTTCTTCGGGCCTCGTCTCTTTACCGAGGTTGTGCTCGATCCGGAGGGCTAGAAAAAAGAACAAAGACGAGAGTTAATTAATATGTGTACATATATATATACCAAAACAAAGACGAGAGCTAGTCAGCACAGGCTTAACTAATATATATACCTGGCCGGACTCGGTTTGGTGATCACCGGAGCCATCCTCACGGTCTACTTCTTGCACCAGCATTGGAGCTGCTTCTTCACCCTCTCCTTCCAGACCATCGTTATCGACGTTGAGAAACATCATCGAGGAGACGGCATCACTTCCGTGTGCGATTATGTCCCTCAACAACGCTTCTTGTGCTTCGTCTCGGGGGGTGTCCATAGTTTCTACAAATATTTACAACATGGCAATTAATATTCAAACATGACAGATATGGATATATTAGTGCCAACGTAGAACTAGCTAGCTAATCACAATAAGGAATCATATTAGTGGCCTCGACGCTGCTTCTCTAGGGTTTGGGGTGGCCTCGACAATGCTTCAAGGGTTAGGGGGTGGCCTCGAGAACGCTTCAAGCTAGGAGGTGCGTAATATCGACCCCCCACGTGTTGAAGCTATCGGGAGGGGTCGGCGTTGAACAGTACATCTATGTCCCACAAGTAGGGTAGAGGGTCCTGGATCGCTGAGCGGTCGAGGGTCAAGGGGTCAAGATCGCCGAGGGTCGGGAGGTTGCCTAGTGTCAAAGGATTCAACAAAACCATGTCTTCATCATTAGGCAAGTAACAGGTGCATGATGATGCGAAGCTCTCCAAAGTTGTTTTGGAGCAGGTCCAGATAGGATAATTCGCTTTTGGTACAAAGTTCAGCAAAAGGCAAATTATCCTATCCGGGACTCCATTCCAGAACAACTTTGGAGGACTTCGTACCATCATGCCATGGTTACTTCCGGCTAATGATGAAGCGATGGATTTCTTCAATACTTTGACACTATAGGAAGAAGGAAGAAGAAGAAAAAAAAAAGAAAATAGAAGAAAGGAATAGAAGAGAGGAGAAGAAGAAAGGAATAGAAGAGAAGAAGAAAGGAATAGAAGAGAAGAAGAAAAATAGAATTTCTATTTTTCTTCTTCTCTTCTATTCCTTTCTTCTTCTCCTCTTCTTCTTCTTTTTCCTCTTCTTATTTATTTCTCCTCTTCTTCCTCTCCTCTTCTTCTCCTTTCTTCCTCTTCTTATTTTCCTTTTATATGAACATATCATCATATATATGAACATACATTTTCTTTGCATATGCATATGAACATACATACATACATTTTTCTTTCATATGAACATACATACATACATTTTCTTTGCATATGACCATACATACATTTTTCTTTGCATATGACCATTCATACATTTTCTTTGCATATGCTTTGCATATAAACATACATACATATGAAAATACATACATACATATAAACATAACATACATACACAAAAATTCTAAAAATCGGCCTAAAAATCTAAAAATCTGCCTAAAAATTATCCATCCATCCATCCATCCATATAATGAACATATATAATGAACATATAAAAAGCATGCATACATCATCCATATTATGTTCATATAATGAACATATATACATGAACATAAATCTGCCTAAAAAATTATACGAAATTTTTTTTATGAAGAGGACGAGGGGACAGGAGGAAAGGGGGGTCGCTGAGCCGGACCGAGACGGGAGGAGGGGCGCGGCCGAGGCAGGGGCGACAGTGGGGGCGGGCGCCGACGACGACGAGGTGGGGCGGGCGGGCGAGGGGCACGGGCGGCGGCGGCGTGGGCGCAGGGCGCGGCCGTGCGTGCTCGTGGGCGGGCAGGGCACGGGCGGCGTGGGCGTGGGCGCAGGGCGCGTGCGTGCTCGAGGACGGGCAGGGAGCGGGCGGCGGCGGGGGCGTAGGGGCGCGTGCCGTCGTGCACGAGGACGGGCAGGGGCAGGCGGCGGCGTGTGCTCGGGCGAAGCGGGGGCACGGGAGGCAGGGATGGCGGCCGGCGGCGGCGACGGCGACGAGGAGCGGCGATTTGGGCAGCTGGCGGCGGGGCAACTGGCTAGGGAGGCGAGGGAGATGTGAAAATTTCACAAGTCTTGCTTATATAGAAAGAGCATTGGTCCCGGTTCGTGGCACGACCCAGGACTAATGCCCCCTTTAGTCCCGGTTGGTGCCACCAACCGGGACCAAAGGCCAAATTTCAGCAGCCCAAAGGGCGGGAAGCGGCGGCCTTTGCCCCCGGTTGGTGGCACCAACCGGGACTAAACGGGGGCATTATTGCCCGGGCGTGCCACGAAGCGGGACTAAACCCACCTTAGTCTCGGTTGGTGCCACCAACCGGGACCAAAGGCCTGTGCTGCCTCAGCGCCAAATGTTTAGTCCCACCTCGCTAGTTGAAGGGCGCCTGCACTGGTTTATAAGCGCTGGTGTGCGTCCCCTTCGAGCTCCTCTCAAATGCAGGCTTCGGGCCTAATCATGCTCTTGCTCAGGCCTATTGGGCCTCTGCGGGCCTGAATCCTGGCCCATGTAGGGTTTCTAGTCGTATTCAGGCCGTGGGGGCCTAGTAGGTGGTAGTTTTTTTTTGCTTTATATTTTATTTCTTTTTGCTTTTAGTTTTAGAAAAAATATAAACTTTCTATTAGTGCCATTAGTTTTAAAATTTGAAAACACTTTTTTGTTTTCTTTGTTGCTTTATTTATTTTATTTTGTTTCTACTTACAACAAAATACTTATTGTTGCTATTTTTATTTTTTCAAGTTTTTTTGTTTTGTTTTCTGCATTATTTATTTTCTTTTGGTTTTTGCTTTATTTTTTAATTCTTTTTGCTTTTAGGTCAGCAAAATTATAAACTTTCTGTTAGTGCTTTTAGTTTTAGAAAAAATATAAACTTTCTGTTTGTGCCATTAGTTTGAAATTCAAAAACACTTTTTTTGTTTTCTTTGTTGCTTTATTTATTTTATTTTGTTTCTACTTACAACAAAATGCTTATTGTTGCTATTATTATTATTTTTTCAAGTTTTTTTGTTTTGTTTCCTGCATTATTTATGTTCTTTTTGTTTTTTGCTTTATTTTTAATTCTTTTTGCTTTTAGGTCAGCAAAATTATAAACTTTCTGTTAGTGCCATTTGTTTTAGAACAATTATAAACTTTCTGTTTGTGCCATTAGTTTTATAAAATTTGAATTCTTTGAAATTTGTGTGAATCACAAGTTTGTGAGCTCAACAAAGGCGTAGAGGGACGGGCTTATAAACCGGTGTGAGCGCCCTTCGGTTGGCGAGGTTCTCAAAGTTGGCATAGTATGTTCATGAACAAAACGGACAATGGTATCATACTCGTGTGTTACAAAGTTGGCATGGTATCATCATAATAGTTGCGGGAGAAAGTCTTCACTTTTTCTTTGCTTGTGTCGTTTGCTTATTGCGCCGTAACCATGGATAATCTTCATCATTTATCAGGATGCTTGGGTCAGCCTTGACTTTGAAGGGGGGAATTTCATGAAACTTTTCATACTCTTCAGACATGTCTGTCTTGCCCTCCACTCCCAGGATGTCCCTTTTTCCTAAAAGAACTATGTGGCGCTTTGGCTCATTGTATGATGTATTCGCTTCCTTATCTTTTCTTTTCCTCGGTCTGGTAGACATGTCCTTCACATAGATAACCTGTGCCACATCATTGGCTAGAATGAGCAGTTCGTCGGTGTACCCAAGATTTTTCAGATCCACTGTTGTCATTCCGCATCGTGGGTCTACCTGCACTCGCCTCTGACAGATTGACCCACTTGCACTTAAACAAAGGGACCTTAAAATCTACTCCCTAGTCAAGTTCCCATATGTCTACTATGTAACCATAATATGTGTCATTTCCCTTGTCGGTTGCTGCATCAAAGCGGACACCGCTGTTTTGGTTGGTGCTCTTTTCATCTTGGTCAATCGTGTAAAATGTATTCCCATTTATCTCGTATCCTTTCCAAATCATTACAGTCGAAGATGGTCCCCTGGACAACAAGTACAACTCATCACAAACAGTGTTGTCACCTCTGAGACGTGTTTCCAACCAACTGCTGAAAGTCCTGATGTGTTCACATGTAATCCAGTCGTCGCCTTTGCTCCGGGTGTTTGGAGCGCAGACTGTTCTTGTGTTCATCGACATACGGGTCACCAAGGTAGAGTTACGTAGAACTGTGTAGTGTGCTTGAGACCAAGAATATCCGCCCCTGCATATTATTGAGTCTCTTCCAAGCGTGCCTTTTCGGTCAGTCTCCCCTCATACCGCGATTTAGGGAGACCTATCTTATTAAGGCCAGGAATGAAGTCAAGACAAAACCCGATGACATCCTCTCGTTTGATGGCCCATGGAGATGCTTCCTTCTGCCTAGCACGATTACGAACATATTTCTTTAGGACTCCCATGAACCTCTCAAAGGGGTACATATTGTGTAGAAATCACGGGCCCCGTAATGACAATCTCGTCGACTAGATGAACTAGGACGTGCGTCATGATATTGAAGAAGGATGGTGGGAACACCAGCTCGAAACTGACAAGACATTGCGCCACATCACTCCTTAGCATTGCTACGATTTCTAGATCGATCACCTTCTGAGATATTGCATTGAGGAATGCACATAGCTTCACAATGGCTAATCGGACGTTTTCCGGTAGAAGCCCTCTCAATGCAACCGGAAGCAGTTGCGTCATAATCACGTGGCAGTCATGAGACTTTAGGTTCTGGAACTTTTTCTCTGACATATTTATTATTCCCTTTATATTCGATGAGAAGCCAGTCGGGACCTTCATACTGAGCAGGCATTGAAAGAATATTTCTTTCTCTTCTTTCGTAAGAGCGTAGCTGGCAGGACCTTCATACCGCTTGGAGGCATGCCCTCTTTTTTCGTTGCAAGCGTTGCAGGTCCTCTCGTGCCTCGTGTGTATCTTTTGTCTTCCCATACACGCCCAAGAAGCCTAGCAGGTTCACGCAAGGTTCTTCGTCCACGTGCATCACGTCGATCGAAGAGCGGACCTCTAGGTCTTTCCAGTAGGGTAGGTCCCAAAATATAGATTTCTTCTTCCACATGGGTGCGTGATTCTCGGCGTCATTCGAACAGCTAGTCCGCCGACCCTTTCCAAAGATTACGTGTAAATCATTGACCATAGCAAGTACGTGATCACCGGTACGCATGGCGGGCTTCTTCCGGTGATCTGCCTCGCCTTTGAAATGCTTGCCTTTCTTTCGACATTGATGGTTGGTCGGAAGAAATCGACGATGGCCCAAGTACACATTCTTCCTGCAGCTTCCGGTATATACTATCGGTGTCAAGTAAACAGTGCGTGCATGCGTGGTATCCCTTGTTTGTCTGTCACGAAGGTTCTTGAGAGCGGGCCAATCGTTGATTGTCACGAACAGCAACGCCTTCAGGTCAAATTCCTCCTTTTTGTGCTCATCCCACGTACGTACACCGTTTCCATTCCACAGCTGTAAAAGTTCCTCAACTAATGGCCTTAGGTACACATCAATGTCGGTGTCGGGTTGCTTAGGGCCTTGGATGAGAACTGACATCATAATGAACTTCCGCTTCATGCACATCCAAGGAGGAAGGTTATACATACATAGAGTCACGGGCCAGGTGCTGTGATTGCTGCTCTGCTCCCCGAAAGGATTAATGCCATCCGCTTAAAGCAAACCATACGTTCCTTGGGTCCTTTGCAAACTCATCCCAATACTTTCTCTCGATTTTTCTCCACTGCGACCCGTCGTGGTGCTCTCAACTTCCCGTCTTTCTTACGGTCCTCACTGTGCCATCGCATCAACTTGGCATGCTCTCCGTTTACGAGCAGACGTTTCAACCGTGGTATTATAGGAGCATACCACATCACCTTCGCAGAACCCTCTTCCAGGAGGCTCGCCGTCAACATCAACAGGGTCATCTCGTCTGATCTTATACCGCAATGCACCGCATACCGGGCAAGCGTTCAGATCCTTGTAGGCACCACGGTAGAGGATGCAGTCATTAGGGCATGCATGTATCTTCTCCACCTCCAATCCTAGAGGGCATACCATCTTCTTTGCAGCGTATGTACTGTCGGGCAATTCGTTATCCTTTGGAAGCTTCTTCTTCATTATTTTCAGTAGCTTCTCAAATCCTTTATCAGGCACAACATTCTCTGCCTTCCACTGCAGCAATTCGAGTACGGTGCGAGCTTTGTGTTGCCATCTTCGCAATTGGGGTACAACCCTTTTTGTGATCCTCTAACATGCGATCGAACTTCAGCTTCTCCTTTTGACTTTCGCATTGTGTCCTTGCATCGACAATGACCCGCGGAGATCATCATCATGGGGCACATCGTCTGGTTCATCTTGATCTTGACAGCTTAGCCCGTTGCAGCACCATCGTGCACATCGTCTCGTGCAACTTGATGTTCAAGAGCATCACCGTATTCAGGGGCACATAGTTGTCATCGTACTCTTCTTCCTCGCCGTCTTCCATCATAACCCCTATTTCTCCGTGCCTCGTCCAAACATTATAGTGTGGCATGAAACCCTTGTAAAGCAGGTGGGTGTGAAGGATTTTCGGTCGAGTAAGACTTCAGATTCCCACATATAGGGCATGGACAACACATAAAACCATTCTGCTTGTTTGCCTCAGCCACTTCGAGAAAAGCATGCACGCCCTTAATGTACTCGGAGGTGTGTCTGCATCACCGTACATCCATTGCGGTTCATCTGCGTGCATTATATATAATTAAGTGTGTCAAAAATCATTACGTAACATCATGAATAGATAATTAAATGACCAAATTAATAGAAGTTCATCATCACATAAAAACCAAAGTACATACAGAGTTCTCATCTAACAACATAAAGCTCTGCGAGCATCTAAATTAATTAAACCATACATTGAAACTATGTAAAACATTTCAATGTGAAAACAAATACGATCATAATCGCAACCAAGGTAACAACTGATCCAACGGCATAATGATACCAAGCCTCGGTATGAATGGCATATTTTCTAATCTTTCTCATCTTCAAGCGCATTGCATCCATCTTGATCTTGTGATCATCGGCGACATCCATAACATGCAACTCCAATATCATCTTCTCCTCCTCAAGTTTTTTTATTTTTCCTTCAAGAAATTGTTTTCTTCTTCAACTAAATTTAACCTCTCGACAATAGGGTCGGTTGGAATTTCCGGTTCAACAACCTCCTAGATAAATAAAATCTATGTCACGTTATCGGCTTAATTTTCATAAACAATAAATGAACCAATAGTTATGAAAAGATAATATATACCACATCCGAATCATAGATGACGAGGGCTGACGGGGCGGATACCAAAACCATCGCACTATATAAGATGCAATAATAAAAGTAAGAAAATAATACAAGTAAGAATATTTTTCCTTTCGTAAAGAAGATAAGAACAAGAGGCTCACCACGGTGGTCTTGGCGATGAGATCGCCCTTGGGTGATCGGCAGCGGTGAAGACAGGAGCCAGGCGTGACGGACCGCTAAACCTAGACAAATATTGAGGAAAATGGAGGTGAGAGGTCGAGCTTGGAGAGGAGAAAGCTTAAGTAGTGTGGCTCGGGCATTCCATCGAACACCTTGTGTGCATAGGAGGTGAGCTAGAGCACCACCAAGCCCCCTCCGCCTCGGCCAGAAAAAACAGAGCAGTGTGCTTTGCTCTTGCGCGGGGGGCTATATATAGGCAGCACCATTAGCCCCGGTTGGTGGCATGAGCCGGGACTAAAGGGAAGCCTTTGGTCCCGGTTCATGCCACCAACCGGGACCAATAGTGGTGGGCCAGGAGCCAGGACCATTGGTCCCGGTTCGTCCCACCAACCGGGACCAAAAGGTCCGGACGAACCGGGACCAATGGCCCACGTGGCCTCGCCGGCCCCCTGGGCTCACGAACCGGGATAAATGCTCGCATTAGTCCCGGTTCTGGATTGAACCGGGACTAATGGGCAAAACAGGCCTCAACGATAGCCCCTTTTTCTACTAGTGGTAATACCACGGTTGAAACGTCTGTTCAGAAACGGAGAGCATGCCAAGTTGATGCGATGGCACAGTGAGGACCGTAAGAAAGACGGGAAGTTGAGAGCACCCGCTGACGGGTCGCAGTGGAGAAAAAATGAGAGAAATCTTGGGATGAGTTTGCAAAGGACCCAAGGAACGTATGGTTTGCTTTAAGCGCAGATGGCATTAATCCTTTCGGGAAGCAGAGCAGCAATCACAGCACCTGGCCCGTGAATCTATGTATGTATAACCTTCCTCCTTGGATGTGCATGAAGCGGAAGTTCATTATGATGCCAGTTCTCATCCAAGGCCCTAAGCAACCCGGCAACGACATTGATGTGTACCTAAGGCCATTAGTTGAAGAACTATTACAGCTGTGGAATGGAAACGGTGTACGTACGTGGGATGAGCACAAAAAGGAGGAATTTGACCTAAAGGCATTGCTGTTCGTGATCATCAACGATTGGCCCGCTCTTAGTAACCTTTCAGGACAGACAAACAAGGGATACCATGCATGCACGCACTGTTTACTTGACACCGATAGTATATACCTGGGAAGCTGCAGGAAGAATGTGTACCTGGGCCATCGTCGATTTCTTCCGACCAACCATCAATGTCGAAAGAAAGGCAATCATTTTAAAGGCAAGGCAAATCACCGGAAGAAGCCCGCCATGCGTACCGGTGATCACGTACTTGCTATGGTCAATGATTTACACGTAATCTTTGGAAAGGGTCCCGGCGGACTAGCTGTTCCGAATGACGCTGAGAATCACGCACCCATGTGGAAGAAGAAATCTATATTTTGGGACCTACCCTACTGGAAAGACCTAGAGGTCCGCTCTTCGATCGACGTGATGCACGTGACGAAGAACCTTTGCGTGAACCTGCTAGGCTTCTTGGGCGTGTATGGGAAGACAAAAGATACACCCGAGGCACGAGAGGACCTGCAACGCTTGCACGAAAAAGAGGGCATGCCTCCGAAGCAGTATGAAGATCCTTGCAGCTACGCTCTTACGAAAGAAGAGAAAGAAATATTCTTTCAATGCCTGCTCAGTATGAAGGTCCCGACTGGCTTCTCGTCGAATATAAAGGGAATAATAAATACCTAAAGTCTCATGACTGCCACGTGATTATGACGCAACTGCTTCCGGTTGCATTGAGGGGGCTTCTACCGGAAAACGTCCGATTAGCCATTGTGAAGCTATGTGCATTCCTCAATGCAATATCTCAAAAGGTGATCGATCCAGAAATCGTACCAACGGTAAGGAGTGATATGGCGCAATGTCTTGTCAGTTTCGAGCTGGTGTTCCCACCATCCTTCTTCAATATCATGACACACGTCCTAGTTCATCTAGTCGACGAGATTGTCATTCTGGGGCCCGTATTCTACACAATATGTACCCCTTTGAGAGGTTCATGGGAGTCCTAAAGAAATATGTTGGTAACCGCGCTAGGCCAGAAGGAAGCATCTCCATGGGCCATCAAACAGAGGATGTCATCGGGTTTTGTGTTGACTTCATTCCTGGCCTTAAGAAGATAGGTCTCCCTAAATCGCGGTATGAGGGGAGACTGACTGGAAAAGGCACGCTTGGAAGAGACTCAATAATATGCAGGGACGGATATTCTTGGTCTCAAGCACACTACACAGTTCTACATAACTCTACCTTGGTGACCCCGTATGTCGATGAACACAAGAACAGTCTGCGCTCCAAACACCCGGAGCAGTGCGATGACTGGATTACATGTGAACACATCAGGACTTTCAGCAGTTGGTTGGAAACACGTCTCAGACGTGACAGCACTGTTTGTGATGAGATGTACTTGTTGTCCAGGGGACCATCTTCGACTGTAATGATTTGGAATGGATACGAGATAAATGGGAATACATTTTACACGATTCACTATAAAAAATCGGTTAATACATGACGGATTTCCCTTGACGTTTTGATAAACCGTCATCTACCGGCCTAGTTCAGCCCCCTAGCCCGCCCAAGCCCGCCTGACCCATTCCCCGTATAAAAGCTAACCCTAGGCCTCTTCTTCCCCGCTTCTCTTTCTCCCACCGCCGCCGCCCCAGCATCTTCTCCCTTCTCTCTGATCCTCTCCTTTACGCCGCCCCCGCACCCTCACCGCTCTGGTTCTCCTTTCTCCACCCAACCCCACCTCCACGGTTGCGGCCTCTTTCTTCCCCATCCTCTCCCGTCCTCAATACCATGGCCTCGGGCTGCTGCTATAGATCCGGCGCGCGCAGATCTGGGACGAAGCTGAACGACATAGGTCTTGTCAGACCGGAGCTACTGTCGGGTGGCCGGTTAGCACAATTGCTCGGTGGAGGCCGCACCTAGTCGCGACTGGTTAGTGATGCTGCCCGTGCCCCTCCCTCCTTTTGGCTTCCTCGATACCATGGCCTTGTGTTGCTGCTGCGATCGCCGGTTCATTTGCCTACACTGGTAGTTGTACCAGCCATTCGTGGGCAAGCTGGGAAGGCTATGGCTGGTGCGTGGCCTCCCTCTACAGTCGATTTCCTAAGCGTGGGTATTGCCTTCCCCAACTTGTAGGGTGCGTTGTGTGTGCGTGATGACATTGCGGCAGCAGCGGCAATCGGTGGCTCCGGCATGTCTACTAGTGAGATGTGTGTGCGTGCAACAGCCAGTATGTTGTGTGTGTCGTGCTTCCTCTCTGAATCTTTTAACATTGAGATTTCTCTCCCTCTTTTACACTGCAGGGTACCGAGTAGATATATCCGCACATGTTCGTCAACCGGCTGCAGATGCGACCTTCTATCAATAACTATTTCAGTTAGTTCTCTACCAAATCTAATTGAGTTTAGATTTTTCCAATAGTTTGGTGTATCTCTGTTCTTTAAATCAATATAACCAAGTGTTCAGTATTTATTCAGTTTATTTTTATCAAAATATAATTCAGTATGAATAAACGTAATCAGTTTATTTTCTGTTAATGTATTAACATCGTGACATGTTCTGTTTAGTGTTTTCTCCCTAGGCATTTCTTTTTCTGTTCTTACTGTCTCTTGCAACTCGGTGAATATATATACCAGAATTATTTTAATCTGAATCTAAGAAGAAAATTATATTTACAGTGTGGCAGTCTTACAGTAATAATACAGAGTTTAAACATACCAATTTGTGTACTAAACACATGTATGAGTGAGTCAATTTATAGTAGTACTACTACTATTAGTTCTGCACTTATTAGTACTTGTACCAAGACAACGTACGTGTTTGCTCACTCTCTCAACCTGGAGACACACCGAGCTAGCACTTGCCAACACAATGACACACACATTTCTTATTCAACTCCTCTGCTCCCTACCTCCATATCTAGGTCGCCCTCAGCAATAGTTCCCCCAACAAGTGGGGATTGCTATCTAGTGCTTTATCTAAATCTTGTTGATGTTATTCCCTCTTTTTTTATTTTGATAACTTAACATTCTAATTTCCCTGATTATGATCTATGTTTTTTAGGATGCAGGTCTTGGTGGCACTGCTGCATGGCGCAAAATAGAGCTTGAGAGGGCGGGCGGCCACGATGGCCGTGATGGAGCTGCTCCGTGATCAACCAGGGGTTGTTTCTCTACTGCCACTCCTATGATTTCTTCATTATTTCCATTCCGCAGCTCAACTACCACTTAACTACACCTATTTAGTTGATCTAGTTCAGAGTTAGGTATTTTTCATGCCAATTGAAGTTTATGTGTCAAGCAAGTGTTGGCTGCTATTTTCAGATCCGTGACAAATATTTAGTTTCATGAGTGAACTTGTTGACACATGAACATTTGAAGTTTACCCGGCCGGTCGAATTGAGCAGCGGCTCCGTCCCATTAATATTGCTTATTAGTGATGCCATTTTCCCATGGTTTTATATGGCCTCAACTGCTGCTGAGTACTAGGAGTTCTGAAATCTATCTTCTGTTACGTTGTCACTTAAATGTCAACTTGAATAGACTTCCATTTGACACACTTCTATTTGGATTAATGTTAAGCAACAACATGATTATTATTGTTTTATAGTATATAATGTTATTTTCATTTGTAGCCATGGTATGTTTTAAGAATTTTGGAAAGCATGTCATTTATTTTTATGTTTGTTCTAATCTCTTATTTCTACTATATAGTGTCTAATTTTGTTGTAAATATGCTAAGGTATTAGGTAGAGGGCTACTATTAGGAAGGCTGACGTCAAGAACCTCAATAACAACCTCAAATAGTTTGTTGGTACAAATATGCTAGGTATTATTAGGTAGCGGGCTACCATCAGGAGGGCCGACGGCGAGAACCAGAATAACAACCTCAATCGTTTACATGCTCTGTTTATGTAAATTGGATTGTGTTAGTTCCAAACCTTGCCGTGTCTTTAACTTGTGCTGCTGAGATGTTTGATCACATCAAAACAAAAAAAATCTTGCCTCTTGTGCAATTCCATCAAAACAGCTTAGTGATTGTTACTACATGACATACATGTAAGTCCCCTGAGATCCCACGTCCTACTTAATTAATTGGGTGCATGAAGTATTCTAGCTTGCATAAACTAAGGTGACTTAGTACTAGTATTATGTTCAGTTGGTGTTCATGTTTTATGATTTAGCTTGTACCTTAATAACCATGAAGTAATTTGTAAGCCATGTAATAAATTATATTTGTAGGTCTTGTCACCTTCTATACAAATATACTGGTTTGTTTCATTTCATTATTTTTCCTGTTATAAGTAATAGTACTCTTAATACTGGCCAAGTGGACATGTAATACATTTTTTACACATGTTGTAATACTGTTGTCCCTACTATCTATGAATCTGCAAAAATCTAATGTTCTTTTAAATATGCTAGATATGATTGGGTAGTGGTCTACAAAGTGCTACCCATCATAATCCGCGCCAGGACATGATAGTTGCATTAGAAGAGTCGACGAAGAACCTCAACAGCAGCTTCAAAAGTTTATATGTTTTGTTGATGTAAACTGGATTGTACTGCTTCTTAACCTTGTTGTGTGATATTTAGTGTTGTAAATTATCATTACATGGAAGGATTTGTAAACTGCTATGTTGTATATACACAGGATTTTTTTGAGAAAAATATATACATACAGATGGCCGCATATTGCGTGAATTGTTTGAAATTACTTTTTCTTTGGGCCAAAATTGGCTAAAAATATACTGTGTCAAAATTGGGCCAAAATAAATTGGCTGGACCATATTTAAATTGTGCGTACATTTGTGACGATTTCTGTGACGAAATGTAGTATCCACGTAGGCAGCCACATCATTCCACTTGGTGAATCGAAAATCCAACGTGGCGTCAGGCTATGACGGTTTTTCTGTTACAATGGTTTGGGTCTGGGCGGGCTTGGGGCAGATCCATGACGGTCAAGAACCGTCAAGGAAGGCACGATGTCAAATTATGACGCGATATACATGACGGACTTCAGGTCCGTCATGCATGGGCACTCATGACAGTTTTCCATTCATTTGTGACGGACTAGTACCGTCACGTATTAACAGATTTCTTGTAGTGATTGACCAAGATGAAAAGAGCACCAATCAAAACAGCGGTGTCCGCTTTGATGCAGCAACCGACAAGGGAAATGACACATATTATGGTTACATAGTAGACATATGGGAACTTGACTACGGAGTAGATTTTAAGGTCCCTTTGTTTAAGTGCAAGTGGGTCAATCTGTCAGAGGCGGTGCAGGTAGACCCACAGATGCGGAATGACAACAAGGATCTGAAAATCTTGGGTACACTGACGAACCGTTCGTCCTAGCCAATGATGTGGCACAGGTTATCTATGTGAAGGACATGTCTATCATACCAAGGAAAAGAAAAGATAAGGAAGCGAATACATCATACAATGAGCCAAAGCGCCACATAGTTCTTTCAGGAAAAAGGGACATCCTGGGAGTGGAGGGCAAGACAGACAAGTCTGAAGATTATGAAAATTTTCATGAAATTCCCCCCTTCAAAGTCAAGGCTGACCCAAGCATCCTGATAAACGATGAAGATTATCCATGGTTACGGCGCAATAAGCAAGCAGCATAAGCGAAGAAAAAGTGAAGACTTTCTCCGCAACTATTATGATGATACCATGTCAACTTTGTAACAGACAAGTATGATACCATTGTCCGTTTGTACTCACACGGTTTATAAGCCCGTCCCTCTACACGCCTTGTTGAGCTCACAAACTTGTGATTCACACAAATTTCAAAGAAAACTAATGGCACAAACAGAAAGTTTATAATTTTGCTGACCTAAAAGCAAAAAGAATTAAAAAATAAAGAAAAAACCAAAAGAAAATAAATAATGCAAAAACAATACAAAAAACTTGAAAAAAATAAAAATAGCAACAATAAGTATTTTATTGTAAGTAGAAACAAAATAAAATAAATAAATAAAAGCAAAAAGTGTTTTCAAATTTGAAAACTAATGGCACTAACAGAAAGTTTATAATTTTTCTAAAACTAAAAGCAAAAGAACTAAAATATAAAGCAAAAAACAACAAAAAATAAATAATGCAGAAAACATAACAAAAAACTGAAAAATAATAAAAATAGCAACAATAAGTATTTTTGTTGTAAGTACAAACAAAATAAAATATATAAAGCAACAAAGAAAACAAAAAAGTGTTTTCAAATTTGAAAACTAATGGCACTAACAGAAAGTTTATAATTTTTCTAAAACTAAAAGCAAAAAGAATTAAAAAATAAAGCAAAAACAACAAAAAATAAATAATGCAGAAAGCAAAACCAAAAAACTGGAAAAAGAATAAAAATAGCAACAATAAGTATTTTGTTGTAAGTAGAAACAAAATAAAATAAATAAAGCAACAAAGAAAACAAAAAAACAAAAAAAATGCCACCTACTGGGCCCCCACGGCCTGAATACGACTAGAAACCCTACCATGGGCCAGGATTCAGGCCCGCGGGAGGACCATTAGGCCCACAGGCACAGATGGCAAGGTTAGGCCCGAAAGCCTGCCGTTGAGAGGAGCTCGAGAGGGTGGGCGCAACAGCGCTTATAGACCACTCTCGAGCTCTCTCAACTAGCGAGGTGGGGCTAAACTTTTCGGCGCGGGGCAGCACAAGGCCTTTGGTCCAGGTTGGTGGCACCAACCGGGACTAAAGGGGGCATTGGTACCGGTTCGTGGCACAAACCGGGACTAATGCCCCTTTTAGTCGGTTGGTGCCACCAACCGACCAACGGCCGCCGCTTCCCGCCCTTTGGGCTGCTGAAATTTGGCCTTTGGTCCCGGTTGGTGGCATCAACCGGGACTAAAGGGGGGCATTAGTCCCGGTTTGTGCCACAAACCGGGACCAATGCTCAGTGTATATAAGCAACACTTGTGAAAATTTTCAGTTTCATCGCGCATTTGCCCCCGACTGCCCCAACCTCCCCGACGCCGCCAGGCTGCCACGACGCCGCCCGCCGCCGTCGCCGTCGCCCACGCCCGTCGTCACCATCGTCGTCGCCCGCGCTCGTCGTCGCCGCCGTCGTCACCATTGCCGTCGCCCGCGCCCGTCGTCGCTGCCGTCTGCCCCCGCCGTCGCCGCACCGCATCTGCTAACGCCGTCGCCCTGCCTCGTCGTCGCCGTCCCAGCCCCCGTCGCCGCGCCCTCGCCGTCGCCGCCCCTGCCTCCGCGACCTCGCCATCGTCCAACGCCTCCCCGACCTCGCCGTCGCCTCCGCCTCCCCGATCTCGCATTCGCCTCCTCGCGTCAGCCCTTGCCCTGCCCCGTGAGCGCCACATCGCCGTTGCCGACGCCGCCCACAGTGAGCCCCCGCGCACTTGCCCTGCCCCCCTGCCGCCGCCGCCACCGTATGATGTTTTTTTGTTCATAGATATGATGCTTTTTTTCATAAATGTTCATGTATATATATTGATGTATGGATATATGTATGATGCTTTTTTGCATATGTGTTGATCTAATGTTTTTTTTCTGCATATATATATGATGTTTTTTTGTTCATAGATGATCATATGAATTTTTTTGTTCATAGATATGATCATATATATGATGTATGCATGGATCGATGTGGATGGAATATGATGTTTTTTGTTCATAGAATATGATGTTTTTTTATTCATAGATTTTATTTTGTTCATGAGAGAGGCGGGGGCGTCGAGGAAGTTGTACTGTTTAGAGTTAGGGTCGTCGAGGAAGAAGGAAAATATGGAAAAAGAATAAAGAGGAAGAAGGAAGAAGGAGAAGAAGAAGGAGAAGAAGAGGAGAAAAAATAAGAAGAGGAAGTAGAAGAAAAAGGAGAAGAAGAAGGAATAGAGGAAGAAGAAAAAAATTCTATTTTTTCTTCTTCTCCTCTATTCCTTCTTCTTCTCCTCTCTTTTTCTCTTCTATTTTTTTTTCTTCTTTCTTATTCTTCTCTTTTTTCTTCTTCTCATTTCTTCTTCTTATTCTTCTTCTTCTTCTTCTTCTTCTTCTTCTTCTTCTTCTTCTTCTTCTTCTTCTTCTTCTTCTTCTTCTTCTTCTTCTTCTTCTTCTTCTTCTTCTTCTTCTTCTTCTTCTTCTTCTTCTTCTTCTTCTTCTTCTTCTTCTTCTTCTTCTTCTTCTTCTTCTTCTTCTTCTTCTTCTTCTTTTTTATCGGGAACGAGGGTGTCGAGGATCGCTGAGGGTCGACGGTCGGGAACTAGGCTAGAGGGTCGCGAGGGTCACGGAGGGGTCGAGGGTCGTCGAGGCGGTCGAGGGTCAATGTTTTGAGGGTCGAGGGTCGTCGAGGCGGTCGAGGGTCAATGTTTTGAGGCGAGGTTCGAGGGTTCTAGGGTCGAGGGTTTGAGGGTTTGAGGTTCGAGGTCGAGGTTCGAGGGTCGTCGAGGGGCCGCCGGTTCGGCGGTCGAGGTTCGTCAAGGGTCGAGGTTTGAGGCACAAGGGTTCGAGGTTCTAGGGTCGAGGTTCGAGGGTTCTAGGGTTCGAGGGTCGAGGTCATCGAGGGGTCGAGGTTCGAGGGTCGAGGTCGAGGGTCGAGGTCGAAGGTTCGAGGGTTCTAGGGTCGAGGGTCGAGGATTCGAGGGTTCTAGGGTCGATGGTTCGAGGGTTCAAGGGTCGTCGAGGGGCCGAGGATTCGAGAGTCGAGGGTCGTCGGGGGGTCGAGGATCATCGAAGGGTCGAGAGGTTGCCTATTGTCAAAGTATTGAAGAAACCCATGGCTTCATCATTGGCCGGAATGGCAGGCAATGATGGTGAAGTTCTCCAAAGTTGTTCCGGAACGGAGTCCCGGATAGGATAATCCGCCTTTTGGTACAAATTTCAGCAAAGCGAATTATCCTATCTGGGATTCCTTTCCAGAATAACTTTGGAGAGCTTCGTACCATCATGTGCCTGTTACTTTTGCCTAATGATGAAGACATGGTTTTGTTGAATCCTTTGACACTAGACCCTAGAAGCGCCCGGGACTAATGCCCTTGCTATCCTCGACCCCTCGGCGATCCTCGACCCCTTGACCCTCGACCACTCAGGATCCACGACCCTCTACCCTACCGCGGGCGTCGATGCCCACGTCACTTGTGGGACATATAGATGTAGTGTTCAACGCCGACCCCCTCCCGATAGCTTCAACACGTGGGGGGGGGGTCGATATTACCCCCTCCTTGAAGCGTTCTCGAGGCCACCCCCTAACCCTTGAAGCGTTGTCGAGGCCATCCGAAACACTAGAGAAGCAGCGTCGAGGCCACTAATTAATATGATTCCTTATTGTGATTAGCTAGCTAGTTCTACGTTTGCCACTAATATATCCATATCTGTCATGTTTGAATAATAATTGTCATGTTGTAAATATTTGTAGAAATTATGGACACCCCGCCACGAGACGAAGCACAAGAAGCGTTGTTGAGGGACATAATCGCACAAGGAAGTGATGCCGTCTGCTCGTTGATGTTTCTCAACGACAACGATGGTCTGGAAGGAGAGGGTGAAGAAGCAGCTGGCTATGATTTACATGGCTCCGATGACCCAATGCAGGTGCAAGAAGGAGAGGGTGAAGAAGTAGACCGTGAGGAAGGCTCCGGTGATCACAAAACCGAGTCCGGCCAGGTATATAGATTAGTTAAGCCTGTCTTGACTAGCTAATTGATGCATTCATTGTTTTGGTATGTACACATATATTAATTAACTCTCGTCTTTGTTCTTTTTTTAGCCCTCCGGATCGAGCACAACTTTGGTAAAGAGACGAGGCCCGAAGAAAAAGTTGAGCTCGGATGAAAAGTTTGAGATCATACAAATCGCTGACGGCCAACCAATTGAACCCTACCGACAAAGAAGGCATTTGTTGCTTTCGGTCGCGGGGTTCTGGTTAAGGACAAGATCCCGATCCGCATCCACCAATGGTATAAGCCTAAGAACAAAGACCCTGAGGTGTCTTGTGTCAATGATATGCAGAAAAATGATCTTTGGACTGAGCTGAAGTCAAATTTTACCCTACCGCTAGAGGATGATCCGGAGAAGCCAGTAATAGAGCCATTAATCAAGTCTTTTGCTCTTAAAAGATGGCAGAACTATTCAGGAATTGGAAGAAAGAACAAAATCATTATGTCGAAAAATGAGACACCAGAATTCAAGGGAAAATATGAGAAGATCAGAGATGACTGGCCCGCATTTCTGGCCTACAAGACATCGGAAAAGAGTAAAAAGATGTCGGCGACAAACAAGAGAAATGCTGCGAAGAAGAAGCTTCATCATCGCACGGGGTCAGGTGGCTACCTCATAGCCCGGCCTAAGTGGGCCAAGGCTGAGAATGATCTGCTTGATAAAGGGATCGAACCAGAGACAATGAACTGGCCAGACCGTTGCCGGACTTGGTTCTTCAGGGCCGGCGGATCCTTGGACCCTATAACAGGGAAGTGCATTTGGACGGACGAACAATTGGACATACCAGTCAAGAGGCTTCAACAATATATCGAAGCAGCGCGGCAAGGGAAGTTCGTTCCAGACAGGGAGAAGGACAAGCTCACAATGGCCCTCGGGAATCCTGAGCACCCTGGACGGACACGAGGCACGCCAGGCTCCGTTTCATGGAAGGCTGGATTTCCGGACGCAGGGGGTTACAAAACCCATGAGAGGAGGAAGAAACTGGAGCAGAGCCTAATGCAGGCACTGCACGAAAGGGTAGTGGGGCTAGAGGAATGAGAAGAGGAAGGAGAAGCAGCAGATCACAACAAACGACCTGCCAAAGCTTCCCCCGAAGCTACCCCGCCATCTCAGCGGAGAAGCAGCGTGGCTTCCACCGATCTGCTTCAGCCAGAGCAGCATGCCTTGACGGCTCCTGCCAGCTATCCCGTGGATGCTATCACGAATCTTGAACATTGCCACCTTATGGCGCAATGGAGCAATTTGAAGGTCAAAGCGGCTGTTGGCTCTGTTTATCCTACTAAACCCGACTCAACTTTTCACTGCCGGCCGATTCGAAGGATATGCTAAGGTGATGGTCGATGAAATAACGGAGGGATTTGAGGACCTTCGGCTTGACCACCCTACCGGTGAAGGGGAGTATCGGCTGGGTTCTGCTCTGAAGACTCCATGCCTATGGCGGAAGGATCTCATCAACCTTCCGAACTGGACACCTCCGCCTCCTCCTCCTCCTCCGGCGAGTCAGGGCACTCCGCCTCCTCCTCCGGCGAGTGACGATCAGGGCACTCGGCCGGGTCCTTCTCCGGCGTGGCGGCACTCCGTCTCCTTCTCCGCTTTGCACGGCGCGCCCGAGCAGCCAGCCTCCTCCTTCTCCGTCTCGTCAGCAAGGGCGGAAGAGACCCGCCGCCGCTCCGGCTGCTCCGGCGCCTCGTAGTCCTTCTCCTCCGCCTCGTAAGCAAGGAAAGAAGACATCCGCTCCGTCTGATCTGCCGGCGCCTAGCAAGTACAGCCAAAGGCGGGAGGAGATCTGATTCGGTCCTTCTCTGAAGACTCGGAGAAGTTACCGTCTGAGAGGAGGCGAGGAGGAAAACGCGAAGATCGCGCAGACGAAGTGGATGACTGGTTTCAAGGGTTGAAAGCAAAGAGACATCCACCTCCGGAGGAGAAGGTAGATCCGGTCAAAGCGAAGCGCACTGCTGCCCTGACAAAACCACCCAAGTCTCCGCCGAAAGGCAACTATGAGCGCATTATTGGAAAGGCATTTGCCGAAGCGGAGAGGTCGGGAAGTACTGTCGGTGATCAAAGGATGAAAGAACGACGAGCTGGGAAACAAATTGCCCAGCTCGGCGAACAAGCGAAGCAATCGTGCCCCCCCTCAAGGTGCATGCTAGCGACATCGTCGATCCGAGGATGGTGCCCGGTTATGGCAATCCTGCAGATTACCTGCCCGATGATGTACATTATGATTTCTTGGAGGTGCAGATACAAAGATACGAGTACGGAAGCCTCTCGTCAAAGATGAAAGCTCTCTATCAACGATGATGCGAAGATTGCATGATTGGTACATGAAAACCTGCAACGAAGTCTGAGGGAGGAGGACTTTGTATGTGAGAGTTAAAAAGGAGCATGACCTCCTTGGAATTGAACTGTTGCATGTTCCATTTGAGGAGTTCTATCAGTTTTTCAATCAATTGGCCCTCGATAAAACAACGGTCACCTGCTACTGTCTGTAAGTAGTACTACTTCTGTCATTAAGTATCTCTATATAACTCAGCCCTTTCATTGCATGTATTTATAAATATCCTCACTACATTATGCAGATTGAAGATCGCCGAATTGAAGAAAAGACAAGTGGGTGATATTGGGTTCATTAACACATATCTCATTGATGCAACTGAGGTTAAATTTCGTGCCGAAGATACCGAGGCCAACTTGCTACAATCGTTGGTAATAAATGAACACAAAGATATAATACTCTTTCCTTACAACTTCAAGTGAGTGTTACTGTCTTGTGGCATATTCGGTTTCCTTATTAGTCCAGGATATAGTAATGTAATATTGATGAGTTATGCATGTGTGCGCAGCTACCACTATATTCTCCTAGAGATTAAGCTTGAGAAGGGAGTAGTAACTGTCTTTGACTCCAAGCAAAAAGATCCCAAGGAGTATCCGGACATGACTGAAATGCTCGAGAAGTAAGTTAAATCGATCATTATCCACCATATCAGCAACTTTGTTCATTTCTGATATCAAGTAATTGTTTTCTTTGTATGGCAGGGCTTGGGGAAAATTCATCAAAAAAGCTCCGGGACTACCGAAGAAGCTGCAATTTAGACACCCGAAAGTAAGTACTATATAGTAGCATATTCCACGCGCATCTCCTAGTGATTCAAGCACTAGTTTTAGCAATACCATTTAGCATGATTGCTAATTATCAGTTTGATTGACCTCTGTTTCTTGTAAAGTGGTTGTGGCAGGAACAAGGGAATGATTTCTGTAGATACTACGTTTGCGAGTCCATCCGCCACACGACCTGTGAGAGGGGCTACTCCGACAAACAATATGAAGCGCGTAAATAAAAATATTCACAATTTTATTTTATTACCACATTTGTGTTGAGTTTCATTCATTCATATATATATATATATATATATATATATATATATATATATATATATATATATATATATCTATATATATACCCCTTTCTTAAAATTAGATGTTTAAAGCGGGATGAACTCCTAGCACCAGATCGCATGCGAGCAATTCAAGAGGAATTGGCGGCATTCTTTCTTGACCACGTGATCGCTGAAGACGGAGAATACTATGTGGACCACGCGTCCATATTGTAAAAGATAATTATTGTATATATGTAGCCGGTAGTGTCGGATAGATATACGAGAACTTGTTGTTCGACCAATCTCGGAGAAGGAGAGGTGGTCGATATCACTTCTCTCTGTATGCATATATGTTCATGACGACCTTCTGTTTGCTTAATTACTAGCTAGCTAGCGTGTCTAGCTAGTCCTTTCTATACGTATGTATAGTACGTAGCGTCGACCAAGCACGGACAAAAGAGAGGACACTTTTCTCTATTAATTAGCTAGCTATAGCACAATATATGAAACACCTACATTAACCCTCCAAAACCCCCAACCCCCCCTTTAAAAAAACAAAAAACACAGCCATAGAAATGCTGTGGCGTGGATGCCTATTGGTCGGTTGGTGCCACCAACGGGACCAAAAACCCTCCCGCCTGGGCTCAGCAGACAGGCCACGTGGAGGACCATCAGTCCGGTTACAGTTAGAACCGACTAAAAACTAAGGGTATTAGTACCGACCCTTTAGTCCCGGTTCAGGAACCGGGACTAAAGGCCCTTACCAACCGGGACAATAGGCCCTTATTCTACTAGTGATCGTCAGGCATCTCTTTACTTGTTTTGTTCCTCACGTTATATGTAGTATGATTTGAAATTTTTGGGAGAGGGAGGTGATCTTGAAATGAGGTATTTGCTTCTCCACCTTTGCTCTTATGGGAGTACTTGTTTTGGAAGTCTACACTTTGAAAATAGAAATGACTTTGAGATAACGACACATACATACATAACATGACAAAACACATGTGCTTAAAAGTTCATTTCTCTTCAAGTTTTTTGTACTCGATGTAGGAAATCATCTTCATAAGTCCCATATAGGGGTTAACATAATACTAAAATAATATACAGCATGTACCAAACTAGCAATAGGACGAGTAAGAATGTGCAGTCATGTTCTCCACAGGTATATTGGGAAATCATGTACTTTAAAGATAAACATTTTTCTACTGGGACAGAATGCTACAACAATGATTCTTAACCAATGAACTAAATTATTACTATTAACAAGGTTTATTATGCACCGCATATAAACAAAATGAAACATCGAGGAAGTTATTTGCTTCCCAAATAAACAATAGTTTCCATGGTAGAAGAAATTCCTTTGTAATGAAGTTGCAAACTAGCAACTTTTTGGGTTACAACTTCCAAAGTTTTATTAGGTCCTCCTATGCACTAGGAAATGTATCCTATGGAACAGCACAAAAACTTCATAAGCATATCCTACAGGTTAATAATGTAGCAACCTTTCTAAAAGGCACTAACAAACATAAGCACCACAGTAAACTAATAATTCATAATTGACCTGAAGAATAAGACCAATGAACTTAAATAAGATCATGGAATTATTTGTAACCATCCCTTTAAGTTGACCTAGACCTAGTTCAACATGGAATTATGAAAACAACCCCTAAACCAATCTTTTCAGAAGTAATATTACTTTTGTATACAGGATCACAACTACTGAATCTTAGAAGCTGCCAAAAAAGGAGAAGAATTATGAGCTGGGATTACATTATTATAAACAATTTTAGTTATTTAGTCATAACACAACTTAGTGTTTAATGCTAGGTGGTCTTTCCGCTTCCCTAGATGTGGCACCGCTTGTAGAATAGGGGCATGAGAGATCTACGAATATATACAATATACATACTGATTATAGGCAACACATGCATTAAAGTAACAGTAAATAGGCTCTATGCACTACAAGGTTAGTCTATGCAAGCACTAGTTCAACAGCGGCAGCGAGTAATGAACAAACAATCACCTGCGTTTATAGATATGAAACACTAACTGAAAATGTATAAAACGCCAAAGAAGGTGAAATGGAGGCACTATTATATTCAATAAGCTAATACATAAGGAACTATATGACGACACTTGGTTTTGAGTCGGATAATATTATCGATCTTAAAAGATCTGATCAAGCCCTCTGAAAACCCAAGTGAAATCTGAGTGGCTAGTGATTAGTGAATATCCTAGGATACCTTCTCCATTTCCAAGAAGCAAACTTGTAATACAATCAGGGATCATTTCGGACTTGAGGAAGTATTTTAAAAGCTTCTCCATTTGCAAGAAGCTGATCTATCCTACCAAAGATCGAACCAAAACACCCATAGATGACCAGGAGAGATCCATAGAGAAGATTACGAGGAGTGACACTCACTAGTCACCATCGTGATGAGAAGATTGTGTGCTCATCTTGGTTGTTGTGGCCCGGCATGGGGTGCCTGGTATGAAAAGTTTACATCCCGTGATAGCTTTCTCCTTCTCCTACTTCTCGTTCTTCTTTTTCTCTTTCTCCAGTTCCGCACGGAGAGTTTCTACTTCTTCCTACAATGCCAGATGCTTGGATTCCAGTTCACAGTATTTCTACTCAAAAGACATGAGATAGCAGTTAGTAATATAGTGATCGAGAGAAACTATGGATTCAAAGGGATTGACCAAAATTTCAAAGACAAAGAATAATCTATAATGTAGACTCTAACTGATTGTCAACAATCAGCCGGAGTCATGAATTTAAGATATCAGTTCTTTATTTATGAAGAAGGAAATAAACTAACCGTATAGACTCTGATTGCTTGCAATCAATCAGAGCCTCAGAGGCAACATCTAGTATGTGCACTGAACGTGCCCCTACTGGAAGAAAACATATAAGGCGCTACTCAAATGACAAGTCAAAAAGTTGAACTTGCGAATGAAAATGGTCGGCACTTACGGTGGTACTTTCTTGGGGATGAGATTTCAGAGCCTCACTTGAATTGAGTTAATCCTTCAGCTTGGGGTTCATTAGCTCGGCTTGAGTCATGGCCTCTTCTCTGGTACTAAACCCATCCTCTAGAGTGCTGGCCAACGGATACAATACATAAGGAATAGTGGGAGGCGTTGAAGGTCGGGGCTTCGTAACTGCCAATGCACTTGGACTGGCTTGTACAATATCGCTCGGACACTTGCATCCGACTGAATTTCCAGAAATTTTGGTACCATGTCATGATCGGTGTCCATATCCACATGATTTCTCCTTGGAGTAGGAGCATCAATGTCCATTTGAACATACTCTTCAGCATCATCCACAGTAATCACTTCTTCAGTGGCTACAAACAATGCAAAGCAACAGTTCATTAGTCCTTGCTCTGTCTTTTCTACTTTGATGATTTTACCAGAAATATAATACCTTTCGAACTAACAACAACAACGTCAGGTTGTCCTTTGGCTTTACTTGCAGTCTGCTTGGTAGCTTGGCTGTAGAAGTAGCAACCCTGCATCGGAAGAGGGTATAAGATGGTTATAATGTCCGAATGATCAAAGCAAGATTCAGCTACAATACTTACATGGAGACAACTGGCACCACATTCTTTATGTTACAGCTAGGCTGGGCTGCCAACAACAGCTGGTCAGAGGGCGTTGGGAGATCTCCAGTAGACAAGTAGACAGAAGCCAAATCAGGTCCTATTGCAACATCACCCTGGGACATGGCCGCAATATTGCTAGCAGACAGGTTCATATCAGATCAAGGCATGGGAGGTCCAGACAGAACTGCAGCAGATGTGGGGATGGACCAGGAGCTGATGGTGAGAGTGGAGGCCCAGAATCAGAGTGGGATACTACAACAAATCTTAAAGATCTGATCAAGCCCTCTAAATACCCACGGGCATGCAATATGCCCTTATAATAACACCATGAAATCTGAGTGACTAGTGAATCCTAGGAAAACATGTCCGTTTCCAAGAAGCAATCGAGTAATACAAATAGGGTGCATCGGAGCGGCGATTGGCCTGAGATGGAATAACACTTCTCGCCCGCTATCGATTCCCTCTCTCTATTCTCTGCTCGTCGGATATTTTCTTCACCATGAGCAGCATTCAGCAGCGCCAGAGATCTCTTCCGCCGACTCCATCGGCAAGAACTCCGGCAGCCGGTCTTCTCCCTTCTCCCCCGTGGGCAACGACACCGGCAAACTCCCTCCACCGTGAATACGTTACTATATAGTGTCCCAACCAAACGCGTCGTGGGTATAGCCATTAACTGGCAGGAGAATGGAGATTTAGTAATTGGTGCTCACCTTGGTATTCGTTGCCCTTGTCGCTTCCGCGGCCGCCGACCAAGTCCTGGCCGCGGCTGCCCTGGAGGGGCGTGGAGGAAAACCCAGGCGGGCCAGCGGAGGAGAACCCAGGCAGGCCAGCAGAGGAGAACTCAGGCGCGGAGAACCCAGGCGGGGTGGTGCCATAACGCCCTGCAAGGATACATATATTGAGGTAATAAATATTTGGGATTCCAAAAAAACCACAGTTGAAAGAATAAACTTCAAGTGTGAACATTTTGGATCCCTAACTTGCTGCTCTATTCGTCTTAACATTGTTATTTTATTTTATTTTTAAAATGTGAGAAACACTTTTGTAGTTACATGAATATTTTCTAATCTATGAATTGCTCCTCTTCAGCAATGAGGTCTATGAACTTATCATCATAGTAATCTAGCTAATATTCATATTACTAAATCTTGCTCTGATCTTATAAGCTGAAGTACCTCATCATCTTACAAAGATAACATGGGAACGTCAGTACATGAAGCCCTCATGCAGTAAAAAAATCCAAGTACAGTTCTCTTTGAGCTGTTTGCGGTCTTTACTGACCTTAATTAGCGAGCAAATATAAAAGTATTCAAACTCATTAATCAGGGAGTACATGGCTCTTGTCCACAACCACCAACAAAACATACAGCGGAAAAGCAACGAGGAGAAAATTCTTATCGTTCACTGCACTCAGCCGGGTGGCCGCCAGGTCCGACCCCGTCGCCGCCGCCCCGAGGATCCCTCTAACATCCGAGCTCCTCGCCATCCTGCATGGCGATCTCGAGCCCTCCCCCGACGACCACTCCTACATGGCCCTCCATCTCCGCCTTTCGCAGCAGCAGCGCGACTCCATCTCCGCCAGCCACCCCTGCCCCCGCCGCCTTCCCGGGGGCCCTCTCACGTGTCACCGCCCCTTCCTCCGCCCAGAGTGCATGCCAATCCGGCAATGGAGATGGTGCGACTGCGGGTCATATCCGCGGAGGAGGACATGCTCCACTATCGCCCGCTGGTGCGCCGCACGCGACTCACCTTTGAGGCGCTCTGTGGCCGCTACCAGCGCACCACAATGACCGCAACGCCGAGCACAACCCTGGGAGGTGCAAGCGCAACTGGGCCGACTTATGGGCCCTCGGCGCCATGATCACAGGGGGGCTCTGTCGGGCGTCTTCTTCGGCAAGGCCTTCAACTACCGCGTCGAGCTCCTCGTCCTCGGCCCCACAACCAAACGTGGGCCGGCATCGGCTATGTGCCCACGCCTCGTTCGACGATGACCTTGCGGTCTAATGGAACTACGATGCCTGCCACGACCTCATCCACGGGATGCGCGCCGACGGGCCTGTCCCCGAGAACTGGGGCTTGGGGGGGGGGGGGGGGACATCATCACCCGCAAATGGACTTCGCTGATGAGATCGTCCCCAAGATCGATAGCCTTGAGGGTGTCGTCCCATGCTTCAACATCCACATCAACCTGTCGTAGTTACTGGTATCTCTGGTTTTTAGCCATCCACAGGCGGACGCTGTTGTAGGAGCTCTGGCGGTACCCGGCATGGCGTGCGCGATTCGCCATTTGGAGTTGGAGCCTAGTGACAAGGAGATGGTGATGCTGTCATGCCTCCACACTAATGCCTTCCACATCCCGTGCATCAAAGCGTGGTTCTACCAAGAGTCAAAGTGCCAAATTTGTCGGCGTGAGGTGATGGATTACTTCGGCTTTAGATTCTGAGATTAGATAGCTGAAGGTGCTTGACTCATACATCTCGAATGCAAAGATGTTGATAGATTATAGAGTAGATGAATAAATTTCTTCCCCGCAAAAAAGAAACAAAGAATAAATTCCGGTGTAATTAATATTTGGGAGGTGGGACTTGTTTTTCAGCACGCGGGTGTCTAGGCACCTGGTTTATCAGCACCTTCCGTGAAGCAACTAGCCCATAGAGATTTTCACCAGGTCCTGTACCAGAAGTTTGATTAGAAGGCCTAGACGAGTACCCGTGGGAGTCTGGCAATATATAAAACGAATATGTGCCCATACTCACACTGTTCATTCGTTGGCATTTTCCCCCCCCCCCCCCCCCGCCTGCCCCCCCCGCCTGTTACCGCATCTTTCCGTTTCCTGGTGAACGGCCAGATAAAAGGGGGTCGGGACCCCTGTGTGCTACCGCACCTTTCCGTCTCATCAAGGGTGAATGACTGGGTGCTACCGCACCTTTCTGTTTCTTGGTATCTGTGTAAGGTTACAAAGAGCAAACTGAGCAGTTGGTAGTAGCCATACAGGAATTTAACTACTGCTGCATTATTGATTGTGGGAAAAGTTGCAGGAACTTATCCCCATTTCATCTAACTAGTACTAGTAATTAGTACTCCCTCCATTCCAAAATATAGTGCTTCCTCTATTTCCGTGCTTCAACTTTGACCATAAATTAACCAACGAGACCGACTGCGGCGGGAGTAAAAGTTATACCACTGAATTCGTATTCATAAGAAGTTTTCAATTATATAATTTTTTCTCCCGCCGCAGTCGGTCTCGTTGGTTAAATTTATGGTCAAAGTTGAACCTCAGGAAGTGCGAACGCACTATATTTTCGAATGGAGGGAGTAGCGTGTCAGCCTAGACAGCAAACCGCTTGCTCTTATCTTCATCAGATTTGTTACTTAGATAGGTAACATGGATTACTAAGAAGGTTGTCAGGAATTTAGATATCATATTATACCAGATAGAAGAATTCATTTTGGATCGGAGTGAGTAGCTGTTAATTTTTTCTTAATTCCTAGCTTAATTCTAAATGGGTCAACAAAGTCCAGATAGCAAATCCCTCCGCTCGTCTCACTATTAGCGTTTTTGACTGAGAATCTGTTTCAAAGCATTTGCCAGTTGAGAGAATAAAAGAAATTGTTTACTGCTGTATTTCTACACTTAAATGCTTTCAACCTGGTAAAGGCCAAAGATATATAGTTATAGGAACCGAAGTGAGTAGTGACCAGTAATGCTATGTAGTATAGTGATACATCATTTTAAGCCAACACCATTGACTTTGGGTGCAATAAGATAAGGTAGTACATACTATCTACAAATGGCAGGTCCATATTACTATTTTGAAATAACAGACAGGAGCAGCATAACTTATCTGATGCCCTGTTTTCGGGTCAAACGATCGACTAGTCAATGAGTCGTAACTAGAAGTCGACTCAAATACCTCGACTAGTCGACCAAGATGGCACCACTCGTCAAGAGTCGCTAACAGAACGGCTCGTCAAATCAAAAACCTTGATCTGATGTGGATATTTATTTGAAGGAATGATGATAAAAGCTCAGCTTCTAGTAACAAATTAGCAACTTTGGATCTCTCGCCCGCTCACCTCGCTGGGCAAGGAAAACCTTGCCAACGGATGGTAGCCAAATTGGCTTGCTCACACAAACGAGGAAAAAACTTGAAACTGCGGGTAACGAGATGAGTTGCCGGGGAACCAAACCCCTCGCTTCTTTGCTTCGCGAGGCAATGCAAGCGCTTGCCCAGAATCCAAATTTGCAGTAACCTTTGCTACATTTACATGTCATGCCTGATTAGGCATAGCTTTGTTTTTCTTTTACCCATTTAATTTTGCTGGTCCCTGGCAAAGGCCCACTCAGAGTGAGAAGTTCACAACCTATGGGGACAGCAACAAATTCGAATAGGTTTACTTTTGCTGGTCCCTGACAAAGAGCCACTCAGAGTGAGAAGTTCAGAATTCAATGTGCCCTCAATACAAAGTTCAGAATGTTGGGTAGTTGATGAAAAAATTATGTACTAAGCTACATCATGGTCAACAAAAATCTTAAGATTCTTCCAAAATAGGTTTAGTTTGACAACAGCCTAGAAATTCAACAATATAGCAAGAATTCTAGTAGGAAAATATTGGTCATGATCTGATGGAAAAGTAAATCAAAACACAAGTTTAGGAGCACAGCAGGGGTGCTTAAGTAGTAAGCAACGAACGACAGACTTAAGAGCGCTTAATAGTCTTGGCAACAAACAGAATTGTTTTGTTTTCTCTACTGAATAAAATAATGAAAAATAATGATGTTCATTAGATATGTTAGGCTGCATATTGTGCAATCTATATAAAAGGAGTTCCATATCGATAGCTCCATATTATTTGACGTCATCGATGGAAGGCCATGAAGGATTCATAAGTGAAACAAACATCTGTTTACATTCAGCCACCAATAACAGATATCAAGTGACAACAGCAATTAGTATTACCTAAAAGCAAATATATAAGGGACTAGGTCATTCATACAACTAGGCATTATCCATTGGATTGCTTGTCGCTTACAAAATATGTAAAGCTAACCAACATTGTTCAAAGCCACAAAAGGGCATGCACCATGAAAAGCACGTTTTGGAATGCTGCCACGGAATTAGACCATTAGGCACACGCACGCACACCCAACAACTAGTTTTTACAAAGGCATTTGTGCCACCATGTTAAATGCATGAAGCAGCAAGGACTTTCAGCAATCATCCGCCAACCAAATCCGCGAAACAGGGAATATAAGGTAAACCACACTGAAATCTCCAGAATTGCACATAAGATGTGCTTCCCTGCTATCCATATCATACGACAGATTCACCTCCTTCTAGTCAGTAACGAAAATTACGATTCAGATGAATTGCAAACATCTCATACTTAAAGGTCTTGTCCTCTTCGTCACAATCCTCTGTCGCATATTCCCTTCCAAACATTTGGGGAACGTCAATATATAGTATGCTTTAGGGTCCCCACTTCAATAGCATAATCCTCAAGTACCCTCACAAAGCGTTGGTAATAATAAGGAACCATATACCAAGCATGCAATTTCCCCTAAGAGTATCCAATTGAGCTATAACCAGACCTAGCTTCTTCCTTTACTTCCGGGAGAGCAATTTCCCCAGAAACATTCCCTTTGAGTCCACTGCAGCTATAATAGGTTCCTCGATCACCAAATGCATAAAATGCATCATGCCATTCACGAAGGCACATTCTGCAATAAAAGGAGGATACTCTCTGGTATCCCCCCACTCACGGCTGTTCTGAGTCCATCGCCCGGTTTCGGACGAGTATATCGCCACATCATCGTGCAACTCTACCAGGGGTGTAAACACCACAAAGCGGAATGGAACGGCCGCGTCAAAAAAAGCCGGGAAGGGTTGTGCTAGTTTGACATGCACAGGTTCATCATCCTCTTCATCCACTGCCTGTCATAGGATTGCACACCATATAATTGCATTCCTCGTCTTTTTGTAATTCCCAGCATTTGCAGAGGAGAAGGCTGCTGCAGCATTGTTTGAGCTTGACCCTAGCGTAGCTCCCGCAAAGGAAAGGGAGTGAAGCGTTGACCAGAGAGGCGTCTCCCGGCCCTGGACAGATTGTTGAAACAGAAACCGGCGTCTAAGTGGCAGCTATGGAAGAATCCGTAATTCTAGGGGTTAGACTTCACAAGCCCGAAAGGGCAATAGAGCCGCGGCTGTGTGTGCCTGGATCTGGATGGGCTTTACCACTTCTTCGAAAATTTTACCCAAAGGTTTTGTATATCGGTAAATAGGGTAATAGAGCGGGGCGGCGGCTGTGTATATCTGGAAAAATCATTTTTCTAACAAATTATCTTCTATGGATGCAGATCATTATCTGTCAGATTTTCTGTAGGGCATATGTATAAGGCATATCCAAATGTCTGCGTATACCTACTTCCATTTTAGAGACACACAAAGGCATGGCTTACATCAGCGTTTTTCAAACTAGTTTTGTCATCTATTTTCAAGTTTCAAGAATAAAACAACGGTAGATGTAGAGTGCCAAACAATTCACAGTAAATTATACTACATATATAGCTTATCCTGGACCGGGCTGACGGGAAGAATACTTGGTCCAGTAGTTCATAAAAAAACGCTCCAACTTCCTCGTATGAAGGGGGTTGCAACTCCCCTGATACTTTCCCAATACCGCATGACCCATAATTTCTCTCCATCGCCTTCACATCTCATGTCACCCGGCCCACTCATCCCATCCAATGCTGTCTTGTGCCACCAAACCGCCAAGCGTCCCCAGCGACCACTAGGGCACTAGGCCACTATCGTCAGTCGTAGTGGGCCATCGCATCAGCTGACGCCGCTCGCCCCTTCATATTCCTTCGTCTGACAACCCATGAGACCATTGAACCTGCGTCGGCGTACCATCTGCTCATTACCACCCGTGCCTAGGCGCAGCCGGTTAAATCCATGACCAATCCACAAAGGGGAAAATTCAATTCCATGACTTTAAATGGGACCGATAGTGGGTACCACACCCTTACCTACAATTTTGCTACGCTGATCAAAGAAACGGCCCCAAATAGGATCAGCCAGGGCAACCCAACAGCCAGGTTGATAGGAAGTCTGACCACACCCCACGGCAAATGAACTCAACTTTTAGAAACAACTAATCCCACTCGGAACCACTTGAGTACTGGGAAACCAAATGGAACCGCATATGGATCTCCAACAGTGTATGAGCGTGGCGCGTCGTGCGGGTGCCCGGCGAACTGCCCCAACCGGATGACCCAGCGCAGGATGAGGCACCGGCTGGTGGTGTTCCGGTCCAACGAGACGAAGTGGACGTGCTCCCCGCAGATCACCTCCGCATTGCGAACGCCAATACAGGCTCATCCATGGAGGAGCGGGCATGCTTCATCAAGCCGCGGAAGTTTCCCCCAAGGTGGATTGAGTCAGGGTACGCCCCCGTGGTGGCGCTTCCAGACGACAGCGAGGAACCGCCCCCGTTCGTGCAGTGCCCGGCACCGACGTACGTGCTCGACGTGTCCAAGAGGAAGAACATCGCGGCCTACATCTGCCACTGCAGGTTCGCGCCGAACGCCTTAATCTAGCTCGTGGTCAGTTTCGACGAAGATGAGTCGTGCCCCCACCTGATGGTCTTCGCTATGGAGACCATCCCGCCGATGAGCGAGCTGAGCATCAATTACGGCGTCGATCAGTGATCGATCGGCAACATTTCCGGTGTGTTTACCCTCATTTCAATTGTCATGAACCTTTCGCCTTCATTTTCAGTTGTCATGAACCTTTCTGTCATTGTTATGGATTGTATCATTGGATGGACGCAGCGCTAAGACACCTTAAACTGAACTGTTTGCTTGTATTTCTTGTGCCTTGTTTGCCGTGTTTGCACTTTGCAGTCGGCAAGTTATAGCCTGAAACCATATTTGCATGAGTTGAGTCTGGGATCGACATCATAACCATGAATGTGAGCGTTTAGTTGAGAATTTCATTGGGTATAGTTTTCTGTAGTCGCTGCAAAGGTTCAGGAAGCTGTACGTCTAGGACGGCCTCTACAATGTCGTCTCGGCCACCTACGGCCCCGGCAAGTCCGACCCCGACGTCTGCCAGTTCAAGCGCGTGCGTCTGCCGGACCAGGAAGCGGTCGGCAGCAACATCTGGCGCTCCGCTAGAGACCACGACGTCTATCCCCTCGAGAGAGCGGGCGCCGGGAGCATGTGCTGCCACCGTGCCCGCACACCGCGTTTACGGCTGCGGGAGAGTTCTGTTGCGCGTTGTTCATCTAAAGTTTATTCTTTTAATTAAATTATTTTGTAATGCATGAATTTTTTTAATTTGAAGAATATTTTTAAAACCATTGAACACTTTTTAATCACATGACCATCTTACTAAAATATATTAAATATTTATTACATGGTTACATTTTTTTAAAACTCCAACATATTTTAAAATGCATTCAACACTTCTTTTAATTACATCCAAATTTCTATAAATGTATCAAACAGTTCTTTTAGTACATGGATCTCTAATAATGATTTTTTTCTAATGACACAAACGTTTATGAAAATTGACTGAGCCCTTCTTAAATTACATGAATTTTTTTGTAAAAATGTGAGAAACACTTTTGTAATTACATGAACATTTTCTAATCTATGAATTGCTCCTCTTCCGCATGGAGGTCTGTGAACTTATCACCTTAGTAATCTATGCCATATTCATCTTACTGAATCTTGCTCTGATATTATAAGCTGAAGTACTCCATCATCTCACAATGATAATATGGGCACGTCAGTATATGAATCCCTCATGCAGTAAATAAAAGTACACAGTTCTCTTCGAGCTGTTTGCGGTCTTTACCGACATTAATTATGGAGAAAATGGAAAAGTTTTCAAACTCATCATGCAAAACATCCCGTTCCTAGTAGGAGGCCCTCAACAACATCCCTTCAGTTTACGCCCATTGTTTTTGGCTCTACAGTCCACCATGGTGCGTATGAGATGACAGTAGAGCTCATTTCGTTTCCTTGGGGATACAGAGCGGGCGCCGGGACCATGGTGTTGCCACCTTAGCCATGGCAGTCGTCACAGCGACACATGTAAATGCGGCTATGGGAGAGTTTTTCTCCGCATCGTCCCCCTCCTCGAGGGGAGCGATCTCCCGACCTCCATGTGCATCCACGACTACGTGGTTGTGTGGCATGGGAGGCGCATGATAGGGATCCCGGACCTCTCAACAGCGATGTGGATCATCCTCGCCACGTTCGACGATGACCAGGCACCCTTCGACCACAATGTCGAGGTCGTGGACACTGCGATCTTCCAAAACTACAAGATTTTTCGTGGGTTCATCCACGGGATACTCGTCGATGGGCCAGTGAGCACCGAGTATGACCTCGCCCCAGCAATAGGCCAACTAGGGGATCTGGCTAACCCGCCAATGTACAATACCATCGTGATCGACCACCAAATCGACAGCCATGGGGGCTTTTCCTGTGCCTCGACATTGACATCCTCCTGTCGTCAATCTGGGAATGTTTGGTCTATTGCGAGCCATATGCCCTAATCCGTGCATGCAAAAAGGCTGCTGCTCCTGGAGCTCTTGCGATACCGAGCATGGTGTGCGTCATATGTATGCTGGACTTGGAACTAGGTGACGCTCAGAGTAACTTCGCATATTTTGCTCCTCACCGTACCCCTGGGGGAAGGTTGATGTGCCTACTACGTTGCTATGGAAAACGTTTGGAGATGAAGCATGATATTTTGCATCAACTCTCGTTTTTCAAATCTTGCCTTCTCTAGGCATGTATTTCTTTACCCGTGAACCAAGGATTTCTTTACCCATGAGCCAAGGATACATATATTGAGGTAATAAATATTTGGGATGCCTAAACCACTATAGTTGAAAGAATAAACTTCTAATGTAAACATTTTTTATCCCTAACATGCTGTTCTATTTGTTGCAGCGTTTTTTTATTGCAATTCTAGTATTCCTTCATCTTTTAATTTTTTTTTCGCAACAAATAAATCTGTAATTATATGATTTATTAAGAATGTCTCACACTTTTTCAATTGCATGATTTTGTAATGCATGAATTTTTTTAATTACATGAATATTTAAAATATCATTGAACACTTATTAGACCATCTTAACAAAAATATATTGACTACATTATTACATATGGTTAGCTATATAGGTAGCGCCTGTGAGAACGGCGCTACGACACAACGCATTGGGCGCTAACTAAATGTTTTGTTCTGTGAAATACTTTCACGAAGAGTTTAATTACTATTTGATTTTGTTTCACTTTTTGGTTATATTTTCCTTTTTGCCCTGCACATCAGTTTATGATGCCCTAGGGCAGCAAATAAAAGCGCTTGGTTGTCACTAAACTGTATCCAATCTTCACCGACATTAATTATAGGGAGCAAAAAGGAAAGTCTTGAAGCTCGTCGTTTACAGCCGGTCACAGACAGTGGGTCCATTTTCCGTTTCCACTAGGCGACCCGCAGTAGCATCCCGTCAGTTTACAACCGGTCATGTGCCCTCCTTCCTTCGGCTATAAGAAATCACGTCCGATGTTCCGCCATGTTTCAGAGCTCAATTCGTTTCATGAGAGAGAGAGAGAGAGAGAGAGAGCAGGTGCCGGGGCCATGGTGCATGGTGTTACTATTAGCCATAGTCTAGATCTTGCGTCGGTTAGGGGTTGTTAGCTGCATGCGTTGTGTTTGTTAGAGCATCTCTAGTAGCTTGTCTAAATTTGATAGTCTATATCTACATATACACAATGGTGTAAAAAAAATTCTCTTTTAGACAACCTAAGTTTATCAGCGGATTGTCTATATACATGATGTCTATATTCTCTCTCATATATTTTAATAGTATATTATAGCAGCTATATTTTCTAAAAATCTTATGTTGGTCATTTCTGTGTTGTTCTCATTTATTTTTTTCATCTGCAAGACTTACAAAGGAGAAAATAAACCAGCTGCGAAATTATTTTAGGTTCAGCACTTGCAACACCCTACATAATTTACGAGAAATAAACAATAGCAATAGGTTCAGCCCTGATGAGGCGGCGGTCCAGGCGCAACAGCATACGTGACCTGCGCCGGCGCGGCCGCCTCCCTGCCGACGTACTTCAATTGCTCCGAATTGGTGCATGGACGAGCTCATGAGCCAACATTTTTTGGGTTGGACATTGTGGCTTGGTTGTCCAAATGTGGACGACGGGTAGCTAGTTTGGACATTGTCTAAATTTTAAACGACGTAATAGACAAGCCACTGAAGACGTCTTTTGGCATGCATGTAGTAGTCTAAGAGACGGCCGAGTCCGTGTGGCCGTTTCGTAAGGTTAGCTAGTGCCTTGCATGCATGGAGACGTAGGTCCGTGTGTGCATGCTGGTTAGTTGGCTTAGTGGCCGGTTCATCTTGCGTGTGTGCATGAGTGTGCTGGTGTGTGTGCTAGCATTGTGTAAAAAGCTCTCCACTGTACTGCTCATGTGTGTGTGTCTGAAGTTGTTGCTCGAGGAAAAGACCGTCGTTGCGGCAGGCGTATGTGCGCCAGAAAAGCACCACCGTGTCCTATATCTTCTCTTCCTTTTATCTTTGTTGGTGTGTTAGAGAGAGAGAGCGAGAGGGAGCTGGGCACCGGTGCAAAGAGCAAACTAGGGCTCGGCACCAACAGTCCCCACCGTGGCCGCACACCGTAGAGGTCACGGAGACGGACGTCTACGGCTGCCGTAGAGTTCTCGTGTGCGTTGTTCCCAGCTTGAAGCCAAGCCATCTCCTGAGCTCCCTACGCATCCGCGCCTCGTTCGACGACCAAGCGCCCTTCGACCACCACGTCGATCAGGCACGGACCCTGCTGTCTTCCGAAACTACGAGGCCTGCTGCGACCTCATCCATTGCATGCATGCTCGCTGACGGGCCTGTCACTGGCGAGGACGACCTCGCACCCGGTAACTGGGGTACCATCTTCACCTGCAAAGGGACTTCGCCGATGTCATTGGCCGCAAGATCGATAGCCTTGAGGCCGTCGTCCTGTGCTGCTTCGACGTTGACATCCACCTGCCGTTGTTACTGGCATGTCAAGTTTTCAGCCATCCACAGGACTTAATCCGCGCCTGCAAAGAGGTGGTACCCTGCTTGGTGTGCGCGATTGGCTGGAGTTGGAGCCTGGTGACGAGGAGATCGTCATGCTGCCGCGCTTCAACACCCACGCCTTCCACATCCTGTGCATCAAACCGTGGTTCTATCAAGAGTCAAAGTGCCCAATTCGCCTGTGTGAGGTGATGCATTACTTCGGCTTTAGATTTTGAGATTCGATAGCTAATGGTGCTTGACTCATACATCCTGGATGTAAAGATGTTGATAGATTACATAGCCGATGAATAAATTCAGAGATTCTGTAGCTGAAGATGGTTTCAATTAATGAGCGGCAGTTCATAGATCTCGCAGTCCTAAGATGAGGGTTTCATGTATAACATATCCGAAAATTAACAATTGAGTTGGCCTCGATATGTATGAGTGGAGGATTGTCACAAAATTTCGGTGATGATTTTTTATCAACAATTTCAGGTTATTGTTTCAATTCTTTTTAGGAGTATCCAGTAGGACATGTATAGACGATACACACACCTATAATGCCCTGCATGGATATCAAATATTTCATCGTCAAGCATCTCTTTACTTGTTTTGTTCCTCACGTTAGTATGATTCGAAATGTTTGGGAGAGGGAGGTGATCTTGAAATGAGGTATTTGCTTCTCCGCCTTTGCTCTTCTGGGAGTACATGTTTCAGAGCCTCACTTGAATTGAGTGAATCCTTCAGCTTTGGGTTCATTAGCTCGGCTTGAATCATGGCTTCTTTGCTGGTACTCACCCCATCCTCTAGAGTGCCGGCCAACGGATACAATACATAAGGAATAGTGGGAGGCGTTGCAGGTCGGGGTGTCATAACCACCAATGCACTTGGACTGGCTTGTAAAATATCGGTCAGCGCTCGGACACTTGCATCCGACTGAATTTCCAGAAATTTTGGTACCATGTCATGATCGGTGTCCATATCCACTGGATTTCTCATTGGACTAGGAGCATCAACGTCCATTTGAACACACTCTTCAGCATCATCCACAGTAATCACTTCTTCAGTGGCTACCAACAATGCAAAGCAACAGTTCATCAGGCCTTGCTCTGTCTTTTCTACACTGATGATTTTACAAGAAATAGAATACCTTTCGAACTGACAACAGCAACGTCAGGTTGTCCTTTGGCTTTACTTGCAGTCTGCTTGGTAGCTTGGCTGTTATGACTTGTAGAAGTAGCAACCCTGCATGGGAAGACGATATAAGATGGTTATAATGTCCGAATGATCAAAGCAAGATTCAGCTACAATACTTGGAGACAACTGGCACCACATTCTTTATGTTACAGCTAGGCTGGGCTGACAACAACAGCTGGTCAGAGGGTCCTATTGCAACATCGCCCTGGGACACTGCTGCAATATTAATAGCAGACAAGTTCATATCAGATCAAGGCATGGGAGGTCCAGACAGAACTGCCGCATATGTGGGGATGGACCAGGAGCTGATTGTGAGAGTGGAGGCCCAGAATCAGAGTGGGATACTAGAGCAAATCTTAAAGATCTGATCAGGCCCTCTAAATACCCACAGGCATGCAATATGCCCTTATAATAAAACCATGAAATCTGAGTGGCTAGTGAATCCTAGGAAAACATGTCCGTTTCCAAGAAGCAATCATGCAATACAAATAGGGCGCATTGGAGTGGCGATTGGCCTGAGATGGAATAACACACTTTTTTAATTACATGATTTGGTAACGCCTGAATTTTTTAATTACAAGAATATTTTATAAACCATTGAACACGTTTGAATCACATGACCATCTTACTAAAACATATTGACTATCTATTACTTGATTTCACTTTCTAAAAACTCAAACATGTTTTAGAATGCATTCAACACTTTTTTCATTTACATCAAAATTTCCATAAATGTATCATACTTTTTTTTATTACCTCGATTTCTAGTAATGTTTTTTCTAATGACAAAAAGATTATTAAAATTGACGAACACTTTTTAAATTACATGAATTTCTTTGAAAAAAATGTGAGAAACACTTTTGTAGTTACATGAATATTTTCTAATATATGAATTGGTCCTCTTCAGCAATGAGGTCTATGAACTTATCATCTTAGTAATCTAGCTAATATTCATATTACTAAATCTTGCTCTGATCTTATAAGTTGAAGTACCTCATCATCTCACAACGATAACATGGGAACGTCAGTACATGAAGCCCTCATGCAGTAAAAAAAATCAAAGTACAGTTCTCTTTGAGCTGCTTGCGGTCTTTACCGACAATAATTAGCGAGCAAATATAAAAGTATTCAAACTCATTAATTAATAATTAGGGAGTACATGGCTCTTGTCCACAACCACCAACAAAACACACAGCGGAAAAGCAACGCGGAAGCAAAGCAACGAGGAGAAAATTCTTCTTTTTTCGAGCAAATAAAGAGAGAGGAGAGATTCAACTACACTAATGAACGAACGAATCTAGTATCTTTCAGATCCACAAGTGAAAAAATCCACTGCACATCAATTAAGTAAAAAATTCTCGGTTGGGTGTTTGTCTGCACTAGTAGAAAAAGGGCCTATAGTCCCGGTTGGTGAGGGCCTTTAGTCCCGGTTCATGAACCGGGACTAAAGGGTCGGTACTAATGCCCTAACCCTTTAGTCCGGTTCAATCCAGAACCGGGACAGATCAAACCTCCACGTGGCCTGTCCGCTGAGCCAGGCAGGAGGGCCTTTGGTCCCGGTTGGTGGCACCAACCGGGACCAATAAACATCCAACGTCAGCATTTCTATGGCTGGGGTTTTGTTTTTTTTTTGAAAAGGGGAGGGGGTTTGGGGGGTTTTGGGGGTTAATTTAGGTGTTTCATATATTATGCTATAGCTAGCTAATTAATAGAGAAAAATGTCCTTTTTTTGTCCGTGCTTGGTCGACGCTACGTACTATAGATACATATAGAGAGGACTAGCTAGACACGCTAGCTAGCTAGTAATTAAGCAAACAGAAGATCGTCATGAACATATATGCATACAGAGAAGTGATATCGACCACCTCTCCTTCTCTCGAGAGATTGGTCGAACAACAAGTTCTCGTGATATCTATCCGACACTACCGGCTACATATATACAATAATTATCTTTTACAAATATATAATCTCCTAACATACGGACGCGTGGTCCACATAGTATTCTCCGTCTTCAGCGATCACGTGGTCAAGAAAGAATGCCGCCAATTCCTCTTAAATTGCTCGCATGCGATCTGGTGCTAGGAGTTCATCCCACATCCGAAACATCTAATTTTAGGAAGGGGGTCAATACATATACATATATATGTATATCTATATATATATATATATATATCTATATATATATATATATATATATATGAATGAATGAAACTCAACACAAATGATGGTAATAAAATAAAATTGTGAATATTTTTATTTACGCACTTCATATTGTTTGTCGGAGTAGCCCGCTCACAGGTCGTGTGGCGGATGGACTACAAATGTAGTATCCACATAAATCATTCCCTTGTTCCTGCCACAACCACTTTACAAGAAATAGAGGTCAATCAAACTGATAATTAGCAAGCATGCTAAATGGTATTGATGAAACTAGCGCTTGAATCACTAGGAGATGCGTGGAATATGCTACTATATAGTACTTACTTTCGGTGTCTAAATTGCAGCTTCTTGGTAGTCCCGGAGCTAATTGGTGAATTTTCTCCAAGCCCTGCCATACAAAGAAAACAATTACTTGATATCAGAAATGAACAAAGTTGCTGATATGGTGGATAATGATCGATTTAACTTACTTCTCGAGCATTTCAGTCATGTCCGCATACTCCTTGGGATCTTTTCGCTTGGAGTCTAAGACAGTTACTACTCCCTTCTCAAACTTAATCTCTAGGAGAATATAGTGGTAGCTGAGCACACATGCATAACTCATCAATATTACATTACTATAACCTGGACTAATAAGGAAACCGAATATGCCACAAGACAGTAACACTCACTTGAAGTTGTAAGGAAAGAGTATTATATCTTTGTGTTCATTTATTACCAACGATTGTAGCAAGTTGGCCTCGGTATTTTCTTTTCGAAATTCAACCTCAGTTTTATCTATGAGATATGTGTTAATGAACCCAATATCACCCACTTGTCTTTTCTTCAATTCGGCGATCTTCAATCTGCATAATATAGTGAGGATAATTATAAATACATGCAATGAAAGGGCTGAGTTATATAGAGAGACTTAATGACAGAAGTAGTACTACTTACAGACGATAGCAGGTGACCGTTGCTTTATCGATGGCCAATTGATTGAAAACTGATAGAACTCCTCAAATGGAATAGGCAACAGTTCAATTCCAAGGAGGTCATGCTCCTTTTTAACCCTCTCATTCAAAGTACTCCTCCCATCCGACTCTGTGCAGGTTTTCTTGTACCACTCATGCAATCTTCGCATCATCGTTGATAGAGAACTTTCACCTTTGACGAGAGGCTTCCCGTACTCGTATCTTTGTATCTGCACCTCCAAGAAATCATATTGTACATCGTCGGCAGGTAATCTGCAGGATTGCCACAACCGGGAACCATCCTCGGATCGACGATGTCGCTAGCAGGCACCTTGAGCGGGGGGCACGATTGCTTCGTTTGTTCACCGAGCTGGGCAATTTGTTTCCCAGCTCGTCGTTCTTTCATCCTTTGATCACTTTTAGTACTTCCCGACCTCTCCCCTTCGGCAAATGTCTTTCCAATAATGTGCTCATAGTTGCCTTTCGGCGGAGACTTGGGTGGTTTTGTCAGGGCAGCCAGAGTGCGCTTCGCTTTCACCGGATCTACCTTCTCCTCCGGAGGTGGATGTCTCTTTGCTTTCAACCCTTGAAACCAGTCATCACTTGATCTCTGCGATCTTCGCGTTTTCCTCCTCGCTCCTCTCGTGCAGTAACTTCTCCGAGTCTTGAGAAGGACGAATCTATATCTCCTCCCGCCTTTGGCTGTACTGCTAGACGCCCGGCAGGAGAGACGGAGCGGATGTCTTCTTTCCTTGCTTACGAGGCGGAGGAGAAGGACTACGACGCCACGGAGCAGCCGGAGCGGCGGGTCTCTTCCGCCCTTGCCGACGAGGCGGAGAAGGGAGGCTGGCTGCTCGGCGCGCCGGCCAAGCGCGGAGAAGGAGGCGGAGTGCCGCCACGCACCGGAGAAGGAGCCGGCCGAGTGCCCTGATTCGCCGGAGGAGGAGGCGGTGGAGGAGGCGGAGTGCCTTGACTCGCCGGAGGAGGAGGCGGTGGAGGAGGCGGAGTGCCCTGACTCGCCGGAGGAGGAGGAGGAGGCGGAGGCGACCAGTTCGGAAGGTTGATGAGATCCTTCCGCCATAGGCATGGAGTCTTGAGCGAGAACCCAGCCGATACTCCCTTCACCGGTAGGGTGGTCAAGCCGGAGGTCCTCAAATCCCTCCGTTATTTCATCGACCATCACCTTAGCATATCCTTCGGAATCGGCGGCAGTGAAAAGTTGAGTCGGGTTTAGTAGGATAAACAGAGCCAACAGCCGCCTTGACCTTCAAATTGCTCCATTGCGCCATAAGGTGGCAATTTTCAGCATCCGTGATAGCATCCACGGGATAGCTGGCAAGAGCCGTCAAGGCATGCTCTGGCTGAAGCAGCTCGGTGGAAGCCACGCTGCTTCTCCGCTGAGATGGCGGGGTAACCGGGGAAGCTTGGCAGGTCGTTGCTGCGATCTGCTTCTCGTTCCTCTAGCCCCATTACCCTTTTCGTGCAGCGCTGCGGTTGGCTCTGCTCCGGTTTCTTCCTCCTCTCACAGGTTTTGTAACCCCTGCGTCCGAAATCCAGCCTTCCACGAAGCGGAGCTGGCGTGCCTCGTGTCCGTCTGGGGTTCTTAGGATTGCCGAGGGCCATTGTGAGCTCGTCCTTCTCCCCTGCGGAACGAACGTCCCTTGCTGCGCTGCCGATATATTGCTGAAACCTCTTGACTGGTATGTCCAATTGTTCGTCCGTCCAAATGCACTTCCCTGTTATAGGGTCCAAGGATCCGCCGCCCCAAGAACCAAGTCCGCAATGGTCTCGCCAGTTCATTGTCTCTGGTTCGATCCCTTTATCAAGCAGATCATTCTCAGCCTTGGCCCACTTAGGCGGGCTCACGAGGTAGCCACGACCCCGTCTGCGATGGTGAAGCTTCTTCTTCACAGCATTTCTCTTGTTTGTCGCCGACATCTTTTTACTCTTTTCCGATGTCTCGTGGGCCACAAATGCGGGCCAGTCATCTCTGATCTTCTCATATTTGCCCTTGAATTCTGGTGTCTCATTTTTTTCGACATACCTATTGATTAATGGGTCTATAACTGGCTTCTCCGGATCATCCTCTGGCGGTAGGGTGAAATTTGACTTTAGCTCAGTCCAAAGATCATTTTTCTGCATATCATTGACATAAGACACCTCAGGGTCTTCGTTCTTAGGCTTATACCATTGGTGGATGCTGATCGGGATCTTGTCCCTAACCAGAACCCCGCATTGAGCAACAAATGCCTTCTTTGTCTGGTAGGGTTCAATCGGTTGGCCGTCGCGCGCGATTTGTATGATCTCAAACTTTTCATCCGAGCTCAACTTTTTCTTCGGGCCTAGTCTTTTCATCCGGAGGGCTAGAAAAAAGAACAAAGACGAGAGTTAATTAATATGTGTACATACCAAAACAATGAATGCATCAATTAGCTAGTCAGCACAGGCTTAACTAATATATATACCTGGCCGGACTCGGTTTGGTGATCACCGGAGCCGTCCTCACGGTCTACTTCTTCACCCTCTCCTTCTTGCACCGGCATTGGGTCATGGGAGCCATGTAAATCATAGCCAGCTGCTTCTTCACCCTCTCCTTCCAGACCGTCGTTGTCGTTGAGAAACATCAACGAGCAGACGGCATCACTTCCTTTGTGCTATTATGTCCCTCAACAACGCTTCCTGTGCTTCGTCTCGGGGGGTGTCCATAGTTTCTACAAATATTTACAACATGGCAATTATTATTCAAACATGATAGATATGGATATATTAGTGGCAAACGTAGAACTAGCTAGCTAATCACAATAAGGAATCATATTAGTGGCCTCGACCACACTTCTCTAGGGTTTGGGGTGGCCTCGACAACGCTTCAAGGGTTGGGGGTGGCCTCGAGAACGCTTCAAGGAGGGGGTAATATCGACCCCCACGTGTTGAAGCTATCGGGAGGGTCGGCGTTGAACACTACATCTATGTCCCACAAGTGACGTGGGCATCGGCCTTGATGATGGGGTAGAGGTCGTGGATTCTTTGATCGAGGTCAAGGGTCGAGGATCGCCGAGGGTCGGGAGGTTGCCTAGTGTCAAAGGATTCAACAAAACCATGTCTTCATCATTAAGTAAAATGTGGTGCATGATGAGTGCGAAGCTCTCCAAAGTTATTTTGGAGCAGGTCCGAGATAGGATAATTCACTTTTTGGTACAAAGTTCAGCAAGAACCTTCCGAATATCGTTATTTGAAAGGCCTTTGCTGAAATTCATACAAAAAGGCAAATTATCCTATCCGGGACTCCATTCCAGAATAACTTTGGAGGACTTCGTACCATCATGCCATGGTTACTTCCGGCTAATGATGAAGCCATGGATTTCTTCAATACTTTGACACTATAGGAACCCTCGACCCTGAAACCTTCGACCCTTGACCCCTTAACGACCCTCGACCCTCTACCCTAGTTCCCGACCCTTGACCCCTCGGCGATCCTCGACACCCTCGTTATATCGACAACGAAGCGACATACATATACATGGGAAAATAATGTTATCGGGGAGGGGTATGGTACCCCCTCGTGTTGAAGTTTCTTCTTTCTCCTCTATTCCTTTCTTTCTTCTTCTCCTCTTCTTTTTCTTCTTATCCCTCGAGAAAGGAAAATAAGGAAAAGGAAGAAAAAAGAGGAAGAAGGAAGAAGGAAGAAGAAGAAGAAAAAGAAGAAAAAAGAGGAGAAGAAGAAAGAATAGAGGAGAAGAAGAAAAATAGAATTTTTTCTATTTTTCTTCTTCTCCTCTATTCCTTTCTTCTCTTCTTCTTCTTCTTTTTTCGCCTCATTCTTTTCTTCTTCTTCTTCCTTCTTCCTTCTTGCTCTTTTCTTCCTTTTCCTTATTTTACTTTTCCTCGACACTAACCTAATTAAAATGCACTAACCTTTTCCTGCACTAACCTAATTAAAATTGTAACTTTCTATATATGAACAAAAAACTAAACTAATAAAAATAAAAAACATATACATTATAGCCACATACACATATACACCACATATGAATAAAAAATAAACTAATAAAAATAAAAACATATTGCAACATATGAGCAGAGGCTCGACGGGCGGTTTCACAACGGGGCAGCCGGCGAGGGCGACAGCGGCGGGCGAGGGCGTCGGCGACGGCGACGGGCCTCGTGGCGGCGCTGAGGCAGGGGTGACGACGGGCTCGAGGCGGCGCGGGCAGGGCGACGAGGACGGCGGGTCGGGTAGGGCGACGACGGGCTCGGGCGGCGCAAGGGGGGCGACGAGGACGGCGGGCTCGGGCGGCGACGGGACGGCGGGCTCGGGCGGGCGCAGGGCGACAGCGGGCGGCGACGACGCTGGCGGCGCGGCGACGACGGGCGGCAAGGCGCGGCGACGACGACGAGGAGCAGGGCGTCGGGAGAGGGGCGGCGTCTGACGGACGAGGAACTGGATGAAATTTTCGCAAGGTCCTGATATATAGAAAGTGCATTGGTCCCGGTTCGTGGCACAAACCGGGACTAATGCCACCTTTAGTCCCCGTTGGTGCCACCAACCGGGACCAAAGGCTTTATTTTGACCTTTGGTCGGTTGGTGGCACCAACCGACTAAGGGCATTAGTCCCGGTTGGTGCCATGACCCGGGACTACTGCCCCCCGTTAGTCCCGGGTCGTGGCCCCAACCGGGACCAAAGGCCTGTGCTGCCCCGAACCCAAATATTTAGTCCCACCTCGCTAGTTGAGTGAGAGGCGCACCGGGTTATAAGGTGCGGTGCGCCTTCCTCTCGAACTCCTCTCTAAAGCAGGCTTTGGGCCTAAACCTGCAATCAGTGCAGGGCCTCTCTTGGGCCTCCAGCGGGCTGAATCCACGGCCTTGGTAGGGTTTCTAGTCGTATTCATGACGTGGGGGCCCAGTAGGTGGCACTTTTTTTTTTGTTTTCTTTGTTGCTTTATTTATTTTATTTTGTTTCTACTTACAACAAAATACTTATTGTTGCTATTTTTATTTTTTTCCAGTTTTTTTGTTTTGCTTTCCGCATTATTTATTTTTTGTTGTTTTTTGCTTTATTTTTTAATTCTTTTTGCTTTCAGTTTTAGAAAAATTATAAACTTTCTGTTAGTGCCATTAGTTTTCAAATTTGAAAATACTTTTTTTGTTTTCTTTGTTGCTTTATTTATTTTATTTTGTTTCTACTTACAACAAAATACTTATTGTTGCTATTTTTATTTTTTTCCAGTTTTTTTGTTTTGCTTTCTGCATTATTTTTTTTTTGTTTTTGCATTATTTTTTAATTCTTTTTGCTTTTAGTTTTAGAAAAATTATAAACTTTCTGTTAGTGCCATTAGTTTTCAAATTTGAAAACACTTTTTTGTTTTCTATGTTGCTTTATTTATTTTATTTTGTTTCTACTTACAACAAAATACTTATTGTTGCTATTTTTATTTTTTTCCAGTTTTTTGTTTTGCTTTCTGCATTATTTATTTTTTGTTGTTTTTGCTTTATTTTTTAATTTTTTTGATTTTAGTTTTATAAAAAATATAAACTTTCTGTTAGTGACATTAGTTTTCAAATTTGAAAACACTTTTTGTTTTCTTTGTTGCTTTATTTATTTTATTTTGTTTCTACTTACAACAAAATACTTATTGTTGCTATTTTTATTTTTTTTCAAGTTTTTTGTTTTGTTTTCTGCATTATTTATTTTCTTTTGGTTTTTGCTTTATTTTTAATTCTTTATGCTTTTAGGTCAGCAAAATTATAAACTTTCTGTTTGTGCCATTAGTTTTCAAATTTGAATTCTTTGAAATTTGTGTGAATCACAAGTTTGTGAGCTCAACAAAGGCGTGTAGAGGGACGGGCTTATAAACCGGTGTGAGCGCCCTTGGTTGGCGAAGTTTTCAAATTCATAGTTTTCAAATGAACTCTGAAAAAGTTGGCATAGCATGTGCATGTACAAAAACAGACAATGGTATCATACTAAATGCATTACAAAGTTGGCATGGTATCATCATAATAGTTGCGGGAGAAAGTCTTCACTTTTTCTTCGCTTGTGTCGTTGCTTATTGCGCCGTAACCATGGATAATCTTCATCGTTTATCAGGATGCTTGGGTCAGCCTTGACTTTGAAGGGAATTTCGTGAAACTTTTCATACTCTTGAGACATATGTCTTGCCCTACACTCCCGGGATGTCCCTTTTTCCTGAAAGAACTATGTGGCGCTTTGGCTCATTGTATGATGTATTCGCTTCCTTATCTTTTCTTTTCCTCGGTCTGGTAGACATGTCCTTCACATAGATAACCTGTGCCACATCATGGGCTAGGACGAACGGTTCGTCGATGTACCCAAGATTTTTCAGATCCACTGTTGTCATTCCGTATTGTGGGTCTACCTGCACCCGCCTCTGACAGATTGACCCACTTGCACTTAAACAAAGGGACCTTAAAATCTACTCCGTAGTCAAGTTCCCATATGTCTACTATGTAACCATAATATGTGTCATTTCCCTTGTCGGTTGCTGCGTCAAAGCGGACACCGCTGTTTTGGTTGGTGCTCTTTTCATCTTGGTCAATCGTGTAAAATGTATTCCCATTTATCTCGTATCCTTTCCCAATCATTACAGTCGAAGATGGTCCCTGGATAACAAGTACATCTCATCACAAACAGTGTTGTCACCTCTGAGACGTGTTTCCAACCATCTGCTGAAAGTCCTGATGTGTTCACATGTAATGCTGTCGCCTCACTGGTGCGGGTGTTTGGAGCGCTGTCTGTTCTTGTGTTCATCGACATACGGGGTCACCAAGGTAGAGTTCTGTAGAACTGTGTAGTGTGCTTGAGACCAAGAATATCTGTCCCTGCATATTATTGAGTCCCTTTCAAGTGTGCCTTTTCCAGTCAGTCTCCCCTCATACTGCGATTTAGGGAGACCTATCTTCTTAAGGCCAGGAATGAAGTCAACACAAAACCCGATGACATCCTCTGTTTGATGGCCCATGGAGATGCTTCCTTCTGGCCTAGCGCGGTTACTGAACATATTTCTTTAGGACTCCATGAACCTCTCAAAGGGGTACATATTGTGTAGAAATACGGGCCCCGTAATGACAATCTCGTTGACTAGATGAACTAGGACGTGCGTCATGATATTGAAGAAGGATGGTGGGAACACCAGCTCGAAACTGACAAGACATTGCGCCACATCACTCCTTAGCGATGGTGGGATCACCTTCTGAGATATTGCATTGAGGAATGCACATAGCTTCACAATGGCTAATCGGACGTTTTCCGGTAGAAGCCCCTCAATGCAACCGGAAGCAGTTGCGTCATAATCACGTGGCAGTCATGAGACTTTAGGTTCTGGAACTTTTTCTCTGGCATATTTATTATTCCCTTTATATTCGACGAGAAGCTAGTCGGGACCTTCATACTGAGCAGGCATTGAAAGAATATTTCTTTCTCTTCTTTCGTAAGAGCGTAGCTGGCAGGACCTTCATACTGCTTCGGAGGCATGCCCTCTTTTTTGTGCAAGCGTTGCAGGTCCTCTCGTGCCTCAGGTGTATCTTTTGTCTTCCCATACACGCCCAAGAAGCCTAGCAGGTTCACGCAAGGTTCTTCGTCACGTGCATCACGTCGATCGAAGAGCGGACCTCTAGGTCTTTCCAGAGGGTAGGTCCCAAAATATAGATTTCTTCTTCCACATGGGTGCGTGATTCTCAATGTCATTCGAACAGCTAGTCCGCCGACCCTTTCCAAAGATTACGTGTAAATCATTGACCATAGCAAGTACGTGATCACCGGTACGCATGGCGGGCTTCTTCCGTGATCTGCCTCGCCTTTGAAATGCTTGCCTTTCTTTCGACATTGATGGTTGGTCGGAAGAAATCGGCGATGGCCCTGTACACATTCTTCCTGCAGCTTCCCGGTATATACTATCGGTGTCAAGTAAACAATGCGTGCATGCGTGGTATCCCTTGTTTGTCTGTCTGAAAGGTTATCGAGAGCGGGCCAATCGTTGATGGTCACGAGCAGCAACGCCTTTAGGTCAAATTCCTCCTTTTGTGCTCATCCCACGTCGTACACCGTTTCCATTCCACAGCTGTAAAAGTTCTTCAACTAATGGCCTTAGGTACACATCAATGTCGTTGCCGGGTTGCTTAGGGCCTTGGATGAGAACTGGCATCATAATGAACTTCCGCTTCATGCACATCCAAGGAGGAAGGTTATACATACATAGAGTCATGGGCTAGGTGCTGTGATTGCTGCTCTGCTCCCCGAAAGGATTAATGCCATCCGCGCTTAAAGAAAACCATACGTTCCTTGGGTCCTTTGCAAACTCATCCCAGTACTTTCTCTCAATTTTTCTCCACTGCGACCCATCAGCGGGTGCTCTCAACTTCCCGTCTTTCTTACAGTCCTCACTGTGCCATCGCATACGTTTCTGAACAGACGTTTCAACCATGATATTATAGGACCATACCACATCACCTTCGCAGGAACCCTCTTCCTGGGAGGCTCGCCGTCAACATCACCAGGGTCATCTCGTCTGATCTTATACCGCAATGCACCGCATACCGGGCATGCGTTCAGATCCTTGTAGGCACCACGGTAGAGGATGCAGCCATTAGGGCATGCATGTATCTTCTCCACCTCCAATCCTAGAGGGCATACGACCTTCTTTGCTGCGTATGTACTGTCGGGCAATTCGTTATCCTTTGGAAGCTTCTTCTTCATTATTTTCAGTAGCTTCTCAAATCCTTTATCGTGCACAACATTCTCTGCCTTCCACTGCAGCAATTCGAGTATGGTACCGAGCTTTGTGTTGCCATCTTCACAATTGGGGTACAACCCTTTTTTGTGATCCTCTAACATGCGATCGAACTTCAGCTTCTCCTTTTGACTTTCGCATTGTGTCCTTGCATCGACAATGACCCGGCGGAGATCATCATCATCGGGCACATCGTCTGGTTCCTCTTGATCTTCAGCAGCTTAGCCCGTAGCAGCACAAGCGTGCACATCGTCTGGTGCATCTTGAAGTTCAGTAGCATCACCGTATTCAGGGGGCACATAGTTGTCATCGTACTCTTCTTCCTCGCCATCTTCCATCATAACCCCTATTTCTCCGTGCCTCGTCCAAACATTATAGTGTGGCATGAAACCCTTGTAAAGCAGGTGGGTGTGAAGGATTTTCCGGTCAGAGTAAGACTTCGTATTCCCACATATAGGGCATGGACAACACATAAAACCATTCTGCTTGTTTGCCTCAGCCACTTCGAGAAAATCATGCACGCCCTTAATGTACTAGGAGGTGTGTCATCACCGTACATCCATTGCCGTTCATCTGCGTGCATTATATATAATTAAGTGTGTCAAAAATCATTACAGAACATCATGAATAGATAATTAAGTGACCGAATTAATAGAAGTTCATCATCACATAAAAACCAAAGTACATACATAGTTCTCATCTAACAACATAAAGCTCTGCAGAGCATCTAAATTAATTAAACCATACATTGAAACTATGTAAAACATTTCAATGCGAAAACAAATGCGATCATAATCGCAACCAAGGTAACAACTGATCCAATGGCATAATGATACCAAGCCTCGGTACGAATGGCATATTTTCTAATCTTTCTCATCTTCAACCGCATTGCATCCATCTTGATCTTGTGATCATCGACGACATCCGCAACATGCAACTCCAATATCATCTTCTCCTCCTCAAGTTTTTTTATTTTCTCATTCAAGAAATTGTTTTCTTCTTCAACTAAATTTAACCTCTAAACAATAGGGTCGGTTGGAATTTCCGGTTCAACAACCTCCTAGATAAATAAAATCTATGTCACGTTGGTCGGCATAATTTTCATAAACAATAAATGAACCAATAGTTATGAAAAGATAATATATACCACATCCGAATCATAGACAGGGGACGAGGGCCGTGAGGCGTATACCAAAACCATCGCACTATATAAGATGCAATAATAAAAGTAAGAAAATAATACAAGTACGAATATTTTTCCTTTCAGAAAGAAGATAAGAACAAGAGGCTCACCACGGTGGTGTTGGTGATGAGATCGGCGCGGATGATCAACGGCGGTGAAGACGGGGACGGGGCGTGATGGACCGCTAAACCTAGACAAATATTGAGGAAAATGGAGGTTGGAGGTCGAGCTTGGAGAGGAGAAAGCTTAAGTAGTGTGGCTCGGGCATTTCATCGAACACCTCATGTGCTATGGAGGTGAGCTAGAGCACCACAAAGCCCCCCCTCGCCGGCAAGAGAAAAACAGAGCACTGGAGTGCTCTGCTCGTGAGCGAGGGGGTATATATAGGCAGCACTATTGGTCCCGGTTCGTGGCATGAACCGGGACTAAAGGGAAGCCATTGGTCGCGGTTCATGCCACCAACCGGGACCAATAGTGGTGGGCCAGGAGCCAGGCCCATTGGTCCCGGTTCGTCCCACCAACCGGGACCAAAAGGTCCGGACGAACCGGGACCAATGGCCCACGTGGCCCGGCCGGCCCCCTGGGCTCACGAACCGGGGCAAATAGCTCCATTGGTCCCGGTTCTGGATTGAACCGGGACTAATGGGCTGAACTGGCCTGGGCCATTGCCCCCTTTTCTACTAGTGATGTCTGCCTTTCTACTCGCTCTCTTCTTGTGTTTCTCTCCGGTAGAGGAGAGAGAGGGGGGGGGGGGGGAGTGGTAATAGAGGAAGGAGGAGGAGAAGGTGAGATTTAGAAGGGAAAAATTTGTTTGCCACTCTATATTTTGCCAATTTTTCTTATGCCGATTTGGACATTTCACTTAGTTTTTGCACAACTCTTTCAGCGGCCAGAGGCAGTTGGCCCACTTCCCGTTCCTAGTAGGAGGCCGTCAATAACATCCCTTCGCTGTACAGTCGTCATGCGTGCCTTCCTTCGTTCGCTTATACTAATAAATGTTGTCTGATAGTCCACCATGGTGTATGTGAGATAGCTGCAGAGCTCATTTCATTTCGTTGGAGAGAGAGAGAGAGAGATAGAGAGAGAGAGAGAGAGCAGGTGCCAGGACCATGGTGTTGCTACCGTGGTCGTGGCGGAGGTCATAGATACGCAAGTCGGCTATGGCAGAGTTTTCCTCCGTATCGCCCCCCTCCTCAAGTCGAGCGATATCCCGACCTCCCTGTGCATCCACGACTATGTGGTTGTGTCCCACAGGAGGTGCGGGGATAGTGATCCCTTCTCACTCACAAGCTATGTAGATCATCCATGCCTCGTTCGACCGACGATGTCCAGGCGCCCTTCGAGCATAGTGTGTTGGTACGGAAAATGTTTGGAGATGAAGCATGATATTTTGCATCAGTTCTAGTGTTTCAAATCTTGCCTTCTCCTGGCATACATCTCTTTACCCATGAGCCAAGGATACATATATTGAGGTAATAAATATTTGGGATTCCTAAACCAGTACAGTTGAAAGAATAAACTTCTGATGTAAACATTTTTTTTTATCCCTAACATGCTGCACTATATGTCAAAACGTTGTTTTTTTGCATTCCTAGTATTATTTCAACTTTTAATTCTTTTACTATCAAGTAAATCTGAAATTATATGATCTTTTTAAGAATTTGTCGGACACTTTTTTTGCTCACATGATTTTGTAATGTATGAAATTTATTAATTACAACAATATCTAAAAAACCATTGAACACTTTTTAATCACATGAGACCATCCTACTAAAAATTGTCTTCTTTTGAACCATAATTAAACATGCATTAATGTGTGACCGATTTTAAACCACAAATGAATACAAACCAAATCGTGTCTTCTTTGAGACCACTAATTAACCAGTAATATTATGGACTTCTTATGACTCACTCTTTACTATAAATTAAATCTAGGCTTCCTTTGACTGAATATGCGTGTGTCAATGTCTTTGAAATAGTATCAGTATTGTGAATACCTGCAAAAGAAGAAGAAATAATATTGTCAATTTGCAGACAAAAATTTCTTGAAAGATGAGGCCCCTTGGGTACGAACAAGTATTGCTAGTTTCAGTTTGATGCCATGTTAAGGTATACTATATGGTAACTTGGCGAAGAGTTTTGCTAATCTTATAGTATGTAATAGAATTGCAACGGTCTTGTATCTTATGTTTCGTCTATCATAAATCTCAAATGCATCTTTTGTCTACAGAGATGCGCATCTGTTTGTTGGCACCAAAACCAATTGGATTGATAGATGCCCTAAAAGGTCATAATAATCCTCATTAGTACAATGGTCGGCACACTTGGAAACTGTTACTGCACAATACTATTACACGGAACACAGATACTAAATAGCTTGTTGGTCCACGCAAAGCTACACAAATGTGAAATGTGTTACTAGATGTAATGCGTTCATTCATAAGCATTTTTTTATATATGATTTGCGTGTCTTTCCTTATGTCGGTATGAAAAGATGCATGCAACTAATTCATGAAATGTATACCTTTTGAATGCTTAAATCTTTCACATAATCACTAATAGATATACACTGATACATAAACAGATGGCATGTTTTGGCCATACACACAAACTTTAATCCTTAAATGTCCAAATGTTTGGTTATTTTGCTGTTTCTTTTGGCAAAAATGACCTTATTTTTTGCTTTAAACTGTTAGTGAAAGTCATTCAAGTTTGTGGGTATTTGACATAATTTTTATTTTCTTTTTACCTGGGCTAATATTTATGTGCGGCTGAATATTATTGTCTGGTTTAATGCTTTTTGTCAAGAACCTTGGTGAACTTTCATTGAAAATGAGAACCTTGGTTAGCTCACTTTAAACGAAGTAGGTAGTTGCCTTGGATTCTTGGCAGATTTACTCCGACAACCTTGAAGTTCTATGGGACTATGAAAACTCTCATGGGGAAAGTGATTACGGTGATAGATGGTCCACGATATGAGGATATTCTGGATGGGCTACGGGAAGCTCTGGCAAAGATAACTTCATTGTGCAAAAAGAAGAAAGGGGAGTGGCAATCTATGGAGAACTTCAACTATGAGATGCGTGGACCAGATCGAAAAGTGTCTGGGTTACGGAAGAAAGCCCGCAGGCATGATAAAATATCAGAACAAAGACCCTCATCTTCAACACTATCCATGAACCATGTACTTCCAAGTTCTTTGCCAGAATCTAAACAGTACAAAAAAATACACTTCCATGATGATACGTGTTTGTCACAGTAGGTCACGTTTTCTGTCATGCATGTACATCCATGACAAATTTATGACAGAATCAAGATAGTCATACCTGTGCTGTCGTAGAAGTGTTCCATGACATTACCAAAATTATCATCACGGAAGTGTCCACTTCCATGACGATAAATCGCGCGTCACAGAAGTGCTTTCATCAAGGGTGACCGACACATGGCATCCACCATAACGGAACGCAGTTAAGCTATCGGGTCGGGTTTTGGATCCGATAACCCGTTAACAACCCCGACCAATGGGGATTTTCCACGTGTAAAATCATCATTGACTGGAGGAAACACGTGTCGGCTCATCATTGGGACAGATGTCATCCACTCACCGGATGTATAGGCGCCTATGATACGTCGACACGTGGCACGCCCAACAAAGGGCCCATTCCTGTGAAAAGGCCGGCCCGTTTGACTTGGTCAAAAGCTGGCGGGCCGGCCCATGGAAAGCCTGTTAACGACCTGTTAGCATATAGCCCATTTACATCCCGCTAACCCAAGGCCCATTCTGCCCTATGCGAATTAGGCCCAGTAGCGTCATCTGGGCCATCCAATATGATTCCAGCCCGTTTTCACTTCTGGCCCATGTATGGCCCATGACATCTTTCGGCCCATATGAGGCCCTTTGTAACTCTTGGCCCATTAGCGGCCCGTGCTGAAACTGGCCCCTAATGAACAGTGTATTACTTTACACCCATTAACGGCCCGCGGTAAAACTAGCCCGTAATGAATAGTGTAACACTTTATACCCATTAACGGTCCGTTTTTCCGTTGGGCCGTTTCCAGCCCAACTTAACTTTCGGCCTTCTGAGGGCCCATTTATTCTTGGGCTCATTTGCAGCATTCAGTTACTTACGGCCCGTTACTCTCATTTTCTGCTTGTGGGCCAAATTCAGCCCGTCGTTACAGTCGGCCCGTTTGTGGTCCGTTACTCTGTTGGGCCATTTTCATAGCATCACCAAATACGGCCTATTAACGGCCCGTTATGGCGGTCAGCCCATAAAACGTATGATTTCCATTATAGGCCCATCTACGGCCCATTAAAGGCCCGTACAAGACCCATAAATGAGTCGGCGGCCCATGGATCCTACGAGACGTAGAAGGCCCATGGATCCTACGAGACGTAGAAGGCCCATGGATCCTACGAGACGTAGAAGGCCCATGGATCCTACGAGACGTAGAAGGCCCATGGATCCGACGGCCCGTGAAGGGCCATGGTCGGGCGAGTTGGCCCCCGTTTGAACGATATAGCATATTCAAAGAATTATCCTACTCAATACAATCACCTCTAAAAAGCATACACTATACAACAAAGAGATCAAGGCATATAAAGGTAGAATAATCCTACACTATACAATAAAGAAATTACGGCCGATTATACCCACTGGGCATTATGGTTCGGCACAGGTGATAATAAAGCATACACAAACAGCAAATTACATACACTGGGCAAATACAACTCATACATCATGGACGCCAAGATCAACTTAACTCCATTCGAACTATAATCTCTTCGTAAAATAGGATTGGCGGATTCAGATAGCACAAATTTCAGTCTGCAAAATCTCCAATTCCTTCATGGTTACCTCGGCGTCTTGTTTCATTTTTTGACTCCTGCATCTAATACCTGCATGTCTAGTCTCAACTTGTTGATTATACGTTGACAATCATGTACACGTTGTCTTGCCACCTCTAGTTGATGCTCGAGAACATCAGCACATTCCAATTCCAATCCATAATCATTCGATGCTTGGCCATGCCGCCTTTGCTCGTAGATTTTTGTGTTGATGTCACTTTATCCTAAAAGGTTTCTGTAAGTATACATGACTAGGGCAAAAATATAGTTACAACAGTAAAGCGAACAAGACACTATTTTGTACTACATGGCAAAACAGGACTAACAATAATGTTACACGTCACTTTCACAAAAAAATGTTACACATCATGAAGCATAAGCAGGTGATATTTTAAAAATTATAAAAAAGATAGTCTGTGCAGCCTGCATACAGAAATCCCTCTTAGCTCACCAGAGGAGCATGATGTTGGGGCCCAATCGAAAACACAGACAAGTTACAAATTTAGACAACACGTTGCGTATAAGTAAGCAAGCAGTTGGCCATTCTGTACCTCAATTAAAGTCTTAGGGAGCATAATGAAGAGCAGACGGTTTCATACAAACATACTACAGCAGGCAAAACTATGCAATCATTAGCGTAGTATAAACTAGATTGTGAGCCTCATGCAATAATAGTTGGTTAATAGACTTCAAAGCTTCAGGCACACTTCGGCAGAGTAATTAAATGGTAAGGCCTTTAATTATGTCAACTAATAGTGATACAAGTACCGAACTTCAGGTATGATTATTTGGGCATCTCATTAAGTGAGGACAAACAAAGCAATTGAAAAGAGAAAATTAACTATGCCTGAAACAAACAAGGAATTGATCTGTTGAGTTGCATACCGTGACTTACCTTAGAAGGTTGAAGAGGCTCAGCGCAGCTCCTTCTTCTCTTGCAAGGCTCCTTCCTAACATCTTGTACTTGGAAATCCTCAATCTTATCTTCATTGCACCCCCTCTGCAAGGTGACACAAACTAGTTACTCGTCTCCTTGGAAGATAAATATGCATACTTTCCATGCTGTGAACACAAAAGGATGAGATTATAACAAAACAACACCACATAATGAAACATGCCGCATCTCTTGCACTTGCACGCAATGAAATGAGCATTTACTATGTCTGCACTATGTAAAAACTAGGCATACCTTCAACAGGATCTCCGGTACTCTTGGAGAGCCCTCTTGTAGTGCACATCCAAAACTTTTTGTCACCTATGAGTTAGACAACGCCCCACTACAGTAGCCCTTAGTGTTTAAATCGTTGACAAGCTCTGTTAGAGTGTTAGGTCAAGAATAGCAAGTAATCAAAGCAAACAGTCCTAGTATGGCTGGCTGATGCAAACAAGCAAGTGAACAGATGTGTGAGCAAATCTTACATATCAAGAAAAGAAGCAAAGAAGGAGGCTTAAATACCATCACTTGACTGACCAGATTTAAGGGGCATTTAAACATCATGTGCAACGATGAACTAACATAAACATTGCATAATCCAGATTCTACAATGGAATGCACATGTATTAGGTTATGCCATGTATGATGATGCCTAAATGTACGAGATAGCAGGCAGGAGTGATTCATCATTGCACGCACAATTGAATTGCAGGTTAAGGGCCGATTCGATTACGCTTTTCAGGCCATATTGTCAAAAGAAGCCATAAAATATGTAAAGAAGTCATTTTTGAGTTATGGGCTTGGGCTTAACTAATTTCGCTTTGGAGGGGGGTGTTTTGGGTAGAACCTCACTAAAAATTGAAGGGAAGGGGAATAGTGAAATGACTCTGTTATGCGCCTAATATTACACTCAAAATGCAATCACGACGCCTGTGTCACACCTGACCCTCAAGTAAAAACAAACACGCAAGCATTCATTGCCTTTCCCGCTTGCATCTCCTCTCCCCTTTCCCTCTACCTCGATCCCCTGCTTGCAGCACTAGGGTTCCTCCAGCGAGCCGTCGCCACTGGTCCCATCTGGCCTGGTCCTCGACGATGCTATGTCCAGCTAGGCTACATGGCCGGCGGGTAGGGGCAAATCTCCCTGGCTGCTCCTCCCTCTGGCGCCGCCCCTCATTCTCATGGTCTCCAGCAGCTGCTCCACTGTGGTTTGTCCAACGCAATAGTCCGGCTGGCGCTGCACAACTACGGTTGATGCCACACTGCGGCAGAAGGCACCTTATTCCCCTCCCCTTCTCCCAGGCCATGGCCTTGAGGTGTTGTTGAAGGATGAGCTCATCCAACAAGGTGAGGATCTCCTCTGATTTTTTGCCAAATTTTCATTCTGATCCACTATACGATGAATTGCTATGAGCTGCTTCTGCTGCTGCTATATGATGCATTGCTATGAGCTGCTCCTGCTGCTGCTATATGATGAATTGCTATGAGTTGTTGCTGCTGTATGATGAGTTGCTATGAGCTGCTGCTGCTGCTATATGATGAATTGCTATGAGCTGCTGCTGCTGCTATATGATGAGTTGCTACAAGCTGCTCCTGCTGCTGCTATATGATGAATTGCTCTGAGCTGTTCCTGCTACTGCTATATGATGAATTGCTATGAGCTGCTGCTGGTATATGATGAATTGCACACTGTTGCTGCTGCTATTGTATGATGAGTTGCTATGAGCTGCTGTTGCTGCTATATGACGCTTTCAGGTGGTGCTGCTATATGATAATAACCAGCCACTTGGACCATCGAATTTCAATAAATAATTGTTCTTCATTTAAATGTGGGTCATGCGTTCTTCGTTTAAATTAGGCAATGGGATCTCTATGGAAAACATTGACCAAAGTAGATTGTGCCAAGTAGATGGTATCTTTGTATTTGCATTTTGAGCAAATAGTGATGGTCTTTTTTCCTATCATATTAATTTCCATATGGGCAGCAAAATGAAAAATATATAATGCAATCTAGACTTGATGCTCGCCGCATTTTAGTTGGCCCACATGTCGTGCACACAAAGGCAGAGGTGCGGTGCGGCCGAGAGGGGTGAGGTGCACGTCAGGGGCGCGGTGCCGTGGGTTGGAGAGGCGTCGTCGGAATCGCGAGGTGAAACGTGATGGTCGCCGTAGTTGAACTTCCATGGACAAGCTGTCATGTCTACGGACACATGCACTGCATACCGATCACTGGAAGGAGTAGCAGAGAAAGCTATATATGCGGATAAATAGTTCCTTATAGTCAAGCGGACCGATGCTACTAGTCTGTTCCAAAGACATGGACACCATCGAAATAGTCCACCTATATCAATATACACCGAGAGGGAATACTTTTTTTTACAAGAGAGGAAATAGTTCATCCATCCATAATGCCCTCCTGCTGGTGCAACGTTTTATTCTTCTTCTTCTTCTTCTTCTTCTCATTCTCTGTGGGAGACGGCTTCACAAAAAGCTCATTGGACCTTGCAGCTATCTCGAAACTCACACGGACATCGAGGGTAGCATATTTTATCCGCTCGTACGTCAAGGGATAATTCTCCCATCCAGACAACCTTAATGCCACCGTCTCGTCACCCTTCTGAAGATTTTTACCGAGCACAAAATTTGCTACGTTGAATAGGGATGGTGTCTGTTTAGCACAATCTTCTACAGGAATTTTGATTCTGGTTTGTAGGTCAGCGATGCTTTTCAAATCAAGGTTGTACGGCTCCAGCTTCTGTTTGTCCCCTTCGATGGCTGCCCCACAGAAGTATACGTCCTCCCGAGACAAGAAATCGTGAAGCTCACCTGCAGTGGCGGAGCTAGACAAGATCTTCAGGGGGGCCAAACACAAATTATGCATGTTTGGGGGGGCAAAAGCTCTAATTTTTCTAATCTAAGAAGGCTCTATTTTTTTCCTTCATAGTTTTAGCAATGATGGGGGGGGGGGGGGCATGGCCCCTGCACGCAGAACGTAGCTCCACCACTGCTCACCTGGTATGGAGGGCGAGTGTATGATGTGGTACACCAAAACATCATCTTCGAGGCATAGCTGAAGGACGGCGTGTATTTGGATCTTCCTGTAAGCACACTCCGTGTACTCTGCGTCGAGACCGATGACCCTCATCTCTACCTTTTTGAGGGAGTTGGATATATTGTTGATCCACTGCCGAACAACCCTTGGGTGGACGGTGACGGTGGCAACTATGCGCATCGAGCCTTTGACGAGGACATGTTGGACACTACTGCATCTTGATCTCTTTCGCCATTTGGAACCACTGGAACGGAGGGCTATGGTTTGGAGAATTAGGATTAGATGGCTAGTCTAACTGAAGTAGTAGATGATTATTTAAAGAGGTTAAAACAATGTGAACGCAGTGGGGTTTGGATGCAAATGAAGACAAAGGGGAGGTGAAGAAGCCGAGGCGAATCGGTTCCCGATAGAGAAGTAAATGGGAGAAATGGCGTGCATGCAGTTGATTAGATGGCTAGGTAGACTAAACGAAAAGGCTATGCGGGTAGACTGAGGAGTCGTACATGTTCGTGTACGTGCCCATCCTTCCTGATAGGTGGGACCTATGCAAACAGATAAAAATGTGTCGTAGCTTTTTTTGGTAGCGTGGGTGGGAGACACAACATTATCTGGTTAAGGAATACTCCCTCCGTTTAGGTGAGTATAAGTCACCTTATGAAAATAAGATTTTCCCAAAACCTTTAGGCGTGGAGCATTAACTTCCTGCTCGATCCCCTCCCAGCCTCGTTAGCCAGCGTTCTCTTCCTCTTTCTGCCGCGTTCTACCTTTCCATTTTTCCTCTTCTCAAGTGTGGAACGATCTGCATGCCCTCCTTGATGCACCAGAACGACCACTGCATGCATCGCGGCAGGGCGTTGATTGGGCATGCACGAGAATTTGGTTCTGCTCGCAATATGAATGATACCTGAAAGATGAAGTGAACACGCATGTTACCACGGGAGACCTATTTCCTCTTTACAATACTGGAGTACTCATGTTCCTTCTAGTAGTAGTAGTAGTAGTAGTAGTAGTAGTAGTAGTAGTAGTAGTAGTACAACTGTGGTACAATTGATGGTCAAAATACTATTCATCCGGTCCTCACAGTGAAGTGACAACACCTCATGCTCGACACTAGTCCAGGCGAGGCGTGTTCGGGTTACCAAAGTCAGCCTCACCACAATGCACTGCGTACCGACACCGCCGTTGTACAACACATTGGCGCCTCGCCTCGTCTCCCTCTCCGCTCCCATAGCACCACTCCATCTCCATATCCTTCTCCATCTCCGTCTCTGTCTCCATCTCACTGTGCCCCCGTGTACCGTCGCCTCACTCGCCTCCCCCAGTACCACTATTCCCTCGCTAGCCGCTCCAGCACCAACATCCTTCTCCCCCGTAAATCAAGCCCCCTTCCAAACTCCACCATGGCCGAACGCGAACCGCGCAACATCCATATGAGCCGCGATTGGAGCAATCTCCCCAGTGACATCCTCGACCTCTGTTATTCGTGTATGGATATGTTGACCGCCCTGCGGCTGGCTGCATGCTCGAGGGACATGCACACGGCCATCATCGGCGAGGCCTAAGCTTTTCAAGACACCACCTTCTTGCTGCTATCTGGTCTTGCGAGATTGGCTCACCATGATACGTAGGCGTGCATGATGGCCCTCGACTTCAATCCGATCTCCATTAGTCGAAACTTCTTTGCAGGTATGTAGTGTGTCGCCGTACATCATTTCCCTCGACATCGATCCGATCACCATCGCCCGAAACTTCTTGGCAGGTATGTACTGGGTCGGCATGAACTCCCACTAGATGGGTTCCTTCAGAGAAGACGGTAAAAAGTTGGTGCTCGTGAACTTCCAGACCTCCCATGAGATTATCCTTCCTCCGTTGGATTATATAGAGTATTACCATCGCGGTCCAAGTCATCTAGATTACTACGTCAGTTGGACGGACCTTGTTTTGCAGAAGATTGTAATCTGCCAAGTGCCCACACGACATGCGAATTATGCAGACTTCAAGGTAATTGCCTTGTTCGACCGCAGACTCGCCTATCTTTACGTCGGTGCCTTCTTTAGCTGGAGACAACTCGGCTCGCAGTGGATCATTGTCAAAGCTGATACAAAGTTCTGTGATGCTATTGAACACAATGGCATCATCTACGCGATCGACAAAGCAGATGGCACCACGTATTGCTGGGACGGCGCGTGTAAGTTGTTTCCATCTCTTCTTAATGATGACGCCATGACACTGTTTGAACTTTTTGTGATGATTATCATATCCCTGTTTGAGCAGAATTTGAGTAGAACTATGGCAATATATTAGAGACGTCGTAAATCATCTATATTTGGAATGAGTTAATTCATGCGATTGTGACCATGTCATTTCAGCCAATTTGTACCCTGAATAATCAAACAGTTAGGAATATATGGATATTGTCCTTATTTTACAGTAATCTATATACTACTACTAAATATGAGTGTGTATCAATGGCCATGTTAGTTTCCTCATTTTCATGATGTAGAAACATGCACCACACTGTTGGTTTCATCTAACCATACATTAGGGGAAGTAAATGTGCATATGGAGAACTCTATATTTGGAAGTAGTGAAATCCTGCAATACTTACCATGTGTACATACCTATATTCGCCCTTCAGCAATCAATGGCTAGAATAATATCCTCACAAAATTTTTGCCCACAGAACACGAGTATATAACAATGCATGGTCTGTTAGTTACCTTGAAGAATTTGTTTGTGAGGATAGAACATGATTACATAACATGCATGACATGGTAGTTTCCTGTGAAGAATCGATTGCGAGATAACATGAGTATAACCATGCATGGCACTTCTATATTTTCGAACCCATTATACATTTCCCTGTATTTTCCTCCCAGTTCCAACAGGGACATATCAATGCTGTTTCTTGTATTATCCTACTCATACTCTGAACAATGCTGATCTTACATTAACAATGCCTGTCCTTTTTGATATGATGTAGTGTCCCTACAGTTACTGCCCTTTGTAATCACACCACCTTTGCCAAAAACAGGGAAGCACAACTGGTTCCTCGCTCGATCAGACGACAGTAAAAGACTGATGATCATTCGGACACATGAGCCGGAGAAGTTATATTGCAAAAACCCCACTGTATACAAGCACCGTGTAATATGTGAGTATCCGGACAGTGGTTGTTACTTCTATGAGTAGGATACCAGCTTGTTGGGGCCTTTAGGATTTTTTAGTTGGAGGAGGGTAAACAGCCTTGGTTCACACTCTCTGTTTCTCGGACTAAATTATCCGATTAACCAGGAGATCACCGTTGGCAAGGACCTTGATGGCAGAGAGGCTCTGTTTGCTATGGAAACTGTGTCTACACGGCGAGCATTAGGAGTTCGGCAGCAAACTCCCCTGATTGTCAACGATACAGCCTGCAGCCAAAAGAAGGTGAGAATGACAAAGGCATCCGGATTAACTTTGATCCTTGGATGTCTCAATTACGATAGGCAGTGATGTGGTTCAAGCCTTCAGGTTGATAGGTAATTGGGCTGTTGCATCGAAAGGGTGGAGTACTGGTGTGTCCGGATCACCGGTCGCTGACGCGGGGCTGCAAATTATGATGGTGTTGGATCAGCTCTTCGAATGACTGTGTTGTCTTTGCTGCTGGTACTGGATGGGTAGTTCTTTCTTTTGTTATGCATATTCCTCGTCATTTGGTCATCCTCGTCTATGTCACTCTTTCTATGTAATAGTTGCTTCTGTTTAGAATGTCATTCTAAATGCGGATCACGAGAATCTGAGCGCTGCAGATGGGTGCGTTTTGGTGGTGTAGCAAGACTTCTTATGAACTATCATGTCTTGCTGTTTATGTCAGTAGTAGTCACTAGTCAGTGTTTGAATGTTGCATATATTGTTGTTTCGAATTGTTTATTGTCTCGAACTACTGGTGGGCTAAACGAGGGCATCACCATTCTCCAGTGTTCAGAGTATATCTACTTTTTTCAAGTTATATAATTTTAGCTCACTGTTTTTTCGATGATGTACACTTGTTTGGGCCGGTGAGGTGTCGTTGAATATGGGCCGAGTAGTAACGCAATGCCAAACAGGTCAATTATGACTCTCAGGCCGGGCTCTCAAAAGATCCTGAAAAAAAAGGTCGGGCTCTCCAAAAAAGAAAGAATAAGGACTCTTAGGCCGACATGTGGGCGCCACCGGTGTTTTCGTGTGCTTGCCCACCGAGAGCATATTGGCGCGTTCTCGAAATTCATGCTACCTTTTCATCCCCAGTCTCCCGCCCCTCCCCCACCTCTGAAATCTCGGTTCCTACTCCAGTTCCCCCAAATCCCCCTCCTGTACTCCTTGTACTCAAGCGCACTATCATGTCGCCGGTCAACGCGAATCTCCGAGCCGGAGATCCTGAGGTCCGTCCTGCTTTCGGTCGCTGCGTGCTGTCCCTCAACAGTGGCATGGCGGCGCTTGACGACCAGTTTGCCGGCAAAGTGCTGATGGTAACCATCAAGGGTGACCGGCCTCCCGTCTCGCCGGACGACCTTGTCAAAGCTCTTGGCATTGCGCATGGCATCCAAATAAGTGACTTGCTCGTCGAAGTCTGGCCGCCACCGGCTGATTTCTTCGTCAGCTTTTGGACAACTTTCGACTGCAGTAGTGTGTTCGAATCTTCCCGGCGTTTGTTCTGCGATGGCGCGCTGGTGAGCTTTGATCGGTAGCACCCAGGATAGGCTCGGTGCCCTCTGAGCTTGAGTTTTTAACAAAGCTTACCTTCCACGGAATGCCTCGACGTGCTTGGAACATCGAGTCCATGAACGAGCTTATCAACGACCTTGGAGGTGAGCTCGTAAGTATGTTTGTTCCTCCGCATACTGGGCTCTGACGGTTATGGCCTGGATGAAGAAGCCGTCCACCATACTGAAGGTTATTGGTGTTGAGATACCGGTGCAGGAACCGGGGTTGTACTATTCGTTGCCACCAAGGCCGCCGTGGACCACGTTAGGGATGTACCTGTATCGAGTGTTCGTGCATGTCGAAGAAGTGGTCAATCCATCAATCGAAGTCCATCCGCCGCCGCTGGTGCGAGGGTACGATGACGACGTCCATTACAGGAGTCAACGTCAGACTTTCCCCGTGTTGCTCGGAACGATGGATGGCACAGGGCTGTTGGAAATATGCCCTAGAGGCAATAATAAAAGGATTATTATTATATTTCCTTTTTCATGATAATTGTCTTTTGTTCATGCTATAATTGTATTATCCGGAAATCGTAATACACGTGTGAATACATAGACACCAACATGTCCCTAGTGAGCCTCTAGTTGACTAGCTCGTTGATCAACTGATAGTCATGGTTTCACGACTATGGACATTGGATGTCGTTGATAACGGGGTCACATCATTAGGTGAATGATGTGATGGACAAGACCCAATCCTAAGCATAGCACAAGATTGTGTAGTTCATTTGCTAGAGCTTTTCCAATGTCAAGTATCTTTTCCTTAGACCATGAGATCGTGTAACTCCCGGATACCGCAGGTGTAATTTGGGTGTACCAAACGTCGCAACGTAACTGGGTGACTATAAAGGTATACTACGGGTATCTCCGAAAGTGTCTGTTGGGTTGACACGGATCGAGACTGGGATTTGTCACTCCGTATGACGGAGAGGTATCTCTGGGCCCACTTGGTAATGCATCATCATAATGAGCTCAAAGTGACCAAGTGTTTGGTCCTGGGATCATGCATTACGGTAAAGTGACTTGCCAGTAACGAATTGAATGAGGTATTGGGATACCGACGATCGAATCTCGGGCAAGTAACATACCGATTGACAAAGGGAATTGTATACGGGGTTGTTTGAATCCTTGACATCTCGGTTCATCCGATGAGATCATCGAGGAGCATGTGGGAGCCAACACGGGTTTCCAGATCCTGTTGTTGGTTATTGACCGGAGAGTTGTCTCGGTCATGTCTACGTGTCTCCCGAACCCGTAGGGTCTACACACTTAAGGTTCGGTGACGCTAGGGTTGTAGAGATATGAGTATGCAGCAAACCGAAAGTTGTTCGGAGTCCCAGATGAGATCCCGGACGTCACGAGGAGTTCCGGAATGGTCCGGAGGTAAATAATTATATATAGGAAGTGGAGTTTCGGCCATCGGGAAAGTTTCGGGGGTCACCGGTATTGTACCGGGACCACCGGAAGGGTCCCCGGGGTCCACCGGGTGGGGCCACCTATCCCGGAGGGCCCCATGGGCTGAAGTGGGAGGGGAACCAGCCCCTGGTGGGCTGGTGCGCCCCCCTTTGGGCCCCCCTGCGCCTACGGTTGGGAACCCTAGGGGAGGGGGGGCCTTCACTTGCCTTGGGGGGCAAGGCACCCCCTTGGCCGCCGCCCCCCCCCCCCTTGGAGATTCAATCTCCTAGGGCCGGCGCCCCCCCGGGGGACCCTATATATAGAGGGGGGGGAGGGAGGGCAGCCGTACCCTTGCACTTGGCGCCTCCCTTCCCCCTTGCTACACCTCTGTCTTCCGCAGACGCTTGGCGAAGCCCTGCCGGATCCCTGCTGCATCCACCACCACGCCGTCGTGCTGCTGGATCTCCATCAACCTCTCCTCCCCCCTTGCTGGATCAAGAAGGAGGAGACGTCTTCCCGACCGTACGTGTGTTGAACGCGGAGGTGCCGTCCGTTCGGCACTCGGTCATCGGTGATTTGGATCACGGCAATCGACTCCCTCAACCCCGGTCTCTTGAACGCTTCCGCTCGCGATCTATAAAGGTATGTACATGCACTCCTATCACTCGTTTCTAGATGAACTCATAGATAGATCTTGGTGAAACCGTAGAATTTTTTTTATTTTCTGCAACGTTCACCAACAGTGGCATCATGAGCTAGGTCTATGCGTAGTTCTCTTTGCACGAGTAGAACACAATTTGTTGTCGGCGTAGATGTTGTCAACTTTCTTGCCGCTACTAGTCTTATTTTGCTTCAGCGGTATTGTGGGATGAAGCGGCCCGAACCGACCTTACACGTACGCTTACGTGAGACAGGTTCCACCGACTGACATGCACTAGTTGCATAAGGTGGCTAGCGGGTGTCTGTCTCTCCCACTTTATTTGGAGCGGATTCGATGAAAAGGGTCCTTATGAAGGGTAAATAGAAGTTGACAAATCACGTTGTGGCTTTTTTCATAGGTAAGAAAACGTTCTTGCTAGAACCCTATTGCAGCCACGTAAAAGATGCAACAACAATTAGAGGACGTCTAACTTGTTTTTGCAGCAATTGCTATGTGAGGTGATATGGCCAAAAGTTGTGATGAATGATGAATGATATATTATGATGTATGAGATCATGTTCTTGTAATAGGAATCACGACTTGCATGTCGATGAGTATGACAACCGGCAGGAGCCATAGGAGTTGTCTTAATTATTGTATGACCTGCGTGTCATTGATTCAACGCCATGTAATTACTTTACTTTATTGCTAAACCGTTAGCCATAGTAGTAGAAGTAATAGTTGGCGAAGCAACCCCATGGAGACACGATGATGGAGATCATGATGATGGAGGTCATGGTGTCATGCTGGTGACAAGATGATCATGGAGCCCCAAGATGGAGATCAAAGGAGCTATATGATATTGGCCATATCATGTCACTATTATTTGATTGCATGTGATGTTTATCATGTTTTTGCATCTTGTTTACTTAGAACGACGATAGTAAATAAGATGATCCCTCATAATAATTTCAAGAAAGTGTTCCCCCTAACTGTGCGCCGTTGCGACAGTTCGTTGTTTCGAAGCACCACGTGATGATCGGGTGTGATAGATTCTAATGTTCACATACAACGGGTGTAAGACAGATTTACACATGCAAAACACTTAGGTTAACTTGATGAGCCTAGCATGTACAGACATGGCCTCGGAACACAAGAGACCGAAAGGTCGAACATGAGTCGTATGAAAGATACGATCAACATGGAGATGTTCACCGATGATGACTAGTCCGTCTCACGTGATGATCGGACACAGCCTAGTCAACTCGGATCATGTAACACTTAGATGACTAGAGGGATGTCTAATCTGAGTGGGAGTTCATTAAATAATTTGCAAAATGTCTAAAATCTTTGCAAAATGTCTTGTAGATCAAATGGCCAACGCTCATGTCAACATGAACTTCAACGCGTTCCTAGAGAAATCCAAGCTGAAAGATGATGGCAGCAACTATACGGACTGGGTCTAGAACCTGAGGATCATCCTCATAGCTGCCAAGAAAGCATATGTCTTGGAAGGACCGCTAGGTGAAGCACCCATCCCAGAGAACCAAGACGTTATGAACGCTTGGCGATCACGCGTCTTGATGATTACTCCCTCGTTCAGTGCGGCATGCTTTACAGCTTAGAACCGGGGCTCCAAAAGCGCTTTGAGCGACACGGAGCATATGAGATGTTCGAGGAGCTGAAAATGGTTTTCCAAGCTCACGCCCGGGTCGAGAGATATGAAGTCTCCGACAAGTTCTATTGTTGTAAGATGGAGGAAAATAGTTACATCGGTGAGCACATTCTCAAAATGTTCAGGTTGCACAACCCTTTGTCCCATTTGGACATTAACCTCCCGGACGAGGCGGTCATTGACAGAATCCTTCAGTCGCTCCCACCGAGCTACAGGAGCTTTGTGATGAACTACAATATGCAGGGGATGGTGAAACTATTCCTGAAGTATTTTCAATGCTGAAGTCAGCAGAGGTAGAAATCAAGAAGGAACATCAAGTGTTGATGGTCAATAAAACAACTAAGTTCAAGAAGGGCAAGGGTAAGAAGAACTTCAAGAAGGACAGCAAGGATGTTGCCGCCCTTGATAAGCCAGTTGCGGGAAGAAGTCAAAGAATGGACCCAAGCACTGAGGGTGAGTGCTTTTATTGCAAAGGGAAGGTCACTTTGAAGCGGAACTGCCCCAAATACTTAGCGGACAAGAAGGCCGGCAACACTAAAGGTATATGTGATATACATGTAATTGATGTGTACCTTACCAATGCTCGTAGTAGCTCCTGGGTATTTGATACCGGTGCCGTTGCTCACATTTGTAACTCAAAAGCAGGAGCTGCGGAATAAGCGGAGACTGGCGAAGGACGAAGTGACGATGCGCGTCGGGAATGGTTCCAAGGTCGATGTGATCACCGTCAGCATGCTACCTCTACATTTACCTACGGGATTAGTTTTATACCTCAATAATTGTTATTTAGTGCCAAGTTTGAGCATGAACAATGTATCAGGATCTCGTTTAATACGAGATGGCTACTCATTTAAATCCGAGAATAATGGTTGTTCTATTTATATGAGAGATATGTTTTATGTTCATGCTCCGATGGTCAGTGGTTTATTCTTAATGAATCTCGAACATGATGTTACACATATTCATAGTGTGAATACCAAAAGATGTAAAGTTGATAACGATAGTCCCACATACTTGTGGCACTGCCGCCTTGGTCACATTGGTGTCAAGCGCATGAAGAAGCTCCATGCTGATGGACTTTTAGAGTCTCTCGATTATGAGTCATTTGACACATGCGAACCATGCCTTATGGGCAAAATGACCAAGACTCCTTTCTCCGGAACAATGGAGCGAGCAACCAACTTATTGGAAATCATACATACTGATGTGTGCGGTCCAATGAGCGTTGAGGCTCGCGGAGGTTATTGTTATGTTCTCACTCTCATGGATGACTTGAGTAGATATGGATATGTCTACTTGATGAAACACAAGTCTGAGACCTTTGAAAAGTTCAAGGAATTTCAGAATGAGGTAGAGAATCAACGTGACCGAAACATAAAGTTCTTACGATCAGATCGTGGAGGAGAATATTTAAGTCACGAATTTGGTACACACTTAAGGAAATGTGGAATCATTTCACAACTCACGCCGCCTGGAACACCTCAGCGTAAGGTGTGTCCGAATGTCGTAATCGCACTCTATTGGATATGGTGCGATCTATGATGTCTCTTACTGATTTACCGCTATCATTTTGGGGATACGCTCTAGAGACAGCTACATTCACTTTAAATAGGGCACCGTCTAAATCCGTTGAGACGACACCATATGAATTATGGTTTGGGAAGAAACCTAAGCTGTCGTTTCTAAAAGTTTGGGGATGCGATGCTTATGTCAAGAAACTTCAACCTGAAAAGCTCGAACCCAAGTTGGAAAATGCGTCTTCATAGGATACCCTAAGGAAACCATTGGGTATACCTTCTACCTTAGATCCGAAGGCAAGATCTTTGTTGCCAAGAACGGATCCTTTCTGGAAAAAGAGTTTCTCTCGAAAGGAGTAAGTGGGAGGAAAGTAGAACTCGATGAAGTACTACCTCTTGAACCGGAAAGTAGTGCAGCTCGGGAAAATGTTCTGTGGTGCCTACACCGACCGGAGAGGAAATTAATGATGATGATCAAGGTACTTCGGATCAAGTTGCTCTTGAACTTCAGTGGGTCCACAAGGACATGTTCCACACCAGAGTGGTATGGCAACCTTGTCCTCGAAATCATGTTGTTACACAACGGTGAACCTTGAACTATGAAGAAGCGATGGCGGGCCCAGATTCCAACAAATGGCTTGAAGCCATGCAATCCGAGATAGGATCCATGTATGAAAACAAAGTATGGACTTTGTGATGACTTGCCCGATGATTGGCGAGCGATAGAAAACAAATGGATCTTTAAGAAGAAGACGGACGCGGATGGTAATGTTACCATCTATAAAGCTCGACTTGTCGCTAAGGGTTATCGGCAAGTTCAAGCGGTTGACTATGATGAGACTTTCTCTCCCGTAGCGAAGCTGAAGTCCGTCTGAATCATGTTAGCAATTGCCGCATACTATGATTATGAGATATGGCAAATGGAAGTCAAAACGGCATTCCTTAACGGCTATCTTAAGGAAGAACTGTATATGATGCAGCCGGAAGGTTTTGTCGACCCTAAGAATGCTAACAAGGTATGCAAGCTCCAGCGATCCATTTATGGGCTGGTGCAAGCTTCTCGGAGTTGGAACATTCGCTTTGATGAGATGATCAAAGCGTTTGGGTTTATGCAGACTTATGGAGAAGCCTGCGTTTCCAAGAAAGTGAGTGGGAGCTCTGTAGCATTTCTCATATTAAATTTAGATGACATACTTTAGATGGGAAACGATATAGAACTTTTGGACAGCATTAAGGCCTATTTGAATAAGAGTTTTTCAATGAAGGACCTTGGAGAAGCTACTTATATATTAGGCATCAAGATCTATAGAGATAGATCGAGACGCCTCATAGGTCTTTCACCAAGCACATACCTTGATAAGATATTGAAGAAGTTCAATATGGATCGATCTAAGAAGGGGTTCTTGCACGTGTTGCAAGTTGTGAAATTGAGCTCAGCTCAATGTCCAACCACAGCAGAAGATATAGAAGAGATGAGTGGCATCCCCTATGCCTCAGCCATAGGGTCTATCATGTATGCCATGCTGTGTACCAGACCTGATGTAAACCTTGCCGTGAGTTTGGTAGTAAGGTACCAAAGTAATCCCGGCAAGGAACAACCGGACAATGGTCAAGAATATCCTGATGTACCTGAAAAGGACTAAGGACATGTTTCTCGTTTATGGAGGTGACGAAGAGCTTGTCGTAAAGGGTTACGTCGATGGTAGCTTCGACACAGATCTGGATGACTCTAAGTCACAAACCGGATACGTGTATATTTTGAATGGTGGAGCAGTAAGCTGGTGCAGTTGCAAGCAAAGTGTCGTGGCGGGATCTACATGTGAAGCGGAATACATAGCAGCCTCGGAGGCAGCGCATGAAGCAATTTGGGTGAAGGAGTTCATCACCGACCTAGGAGTCATACCCAATGCGTCGGGGCCGATCAAACTCTTCTGTGACGACACTGGAGCTATTGCACTTGCCAAGGAGCCCAGGTTTCACAAGAAGACCAGGCGCATCAAGCGTCGCTTCAACTCCATTCTTGAAAATGTTCAAGATGGAGACATGGAAATTTGCAAAGTACATATGGATCTGAATGCCGCAGATCCGTTGACTAAACCTCTTCCGCGAGCAAAACATGATCAACACCAGAACTCTATGGGTGTTCGATTCATCACAATGTAACTAGATTATTGACTCTAGTGCAAGTGGGAGACTGTTGGAAATATGCCCTAGAGGCAATAATAAAAGGATTATTATTACATTTCCTTGTTCATGATAATTGTCTTTTATTCATGCTATAATTGTATTATCCGGAAATCGTAATACACGTGTGAATACATAAACACCAACATGTCCCTAGTGAGCCTCTAGTTGACTAGCTCGTTGATCAACTGATAGTCATGGTTTCCTGACTATGGACATTGGATGTCGTTGATAACGGGGCACATCATTAGGTGGATGATGTGATGGACAAGACCCAATCCTAAGCATAGCACAAGATCGTGTAGTTCGTTTGCTACAGCTTTTCCAATGTCAAGTATCTTTTCCTTAGACCATGAGATCGTGTAACTCCCGGATACCGTAGGAGTACTTTGGGTGTATCAAACATCGCAACATAACTGGGTGACTATAAAGGTATACTACGGGTATCTCCGAAAGTGTCTGCTGGGTTGACACGGATCGAGACCGGGATTTGTCACTCCGTATGACGGAGAGGTATCTCTGGGCCCACTCGGTAATGCATCATCATAATGATCTCAATGTGACCAAATGTTTGGTCACGGAATCATGCATTACGGTACGAGTAAAGTGACTTGCCGGTAACGAGATTGAACGAGGTATTGGGATACCAACGATCGAATCTCGGGCAAGTAACGTACCGATTGACAAAGGGAATTGTATACGGGGTTGTTTGAATCCTCGAAATCGTGGTTCATCCGATGAGATCATCGAGGAGCATGTGGGAGCCAACATGGGTATCCAGATCCTGCTGTTGGTTATTGACCGGAGAGTTGTCTCGGTCATGTCTACGTGTCTCACGAACCCGTAGGGTCTACACACTTAAGGTTCGGTAACGCTAGGGTTGTAGAGATCTGAGTATGCAGCAAACCGAAAGTTGTTCGGAGTCCCAGATGAGATCCCGGACGTCACGAGGAGTTCCGGAATGGTCCGGAGGTAAGGAATTATATATGGGAAGTGGAGTTTCGGCCATCGGGAAAGTTTCGGGGGTCACGGTATTATCTGGGACCACCGGAAGGGTCCCGAGGTCCATCGGGTGGGGCCACCTATCCCGGAGGGCCCCATGGGCTGAAGTGGGAGGGCAACCAGCCTGGTGGGCTGGTGCGCCTTTGGGCCCCCTGCGCCTAGGGTTGGGAACCCTAGGGAGGCGCCTCCACTGCCTTGGGGGCAAGGCACCCCCTTGGCTGCCCCCCTTGGAGATTCAATCTCCGAGGGCCGGTGCCCCCCCTGGGGACCCTATATATAGAGGGGGGAGGGAGGGCTGCCGCACCTTTGCACTTGGCGCCTCCCTTCCCCCTTGCTACACCTCTCTCTTCCGCAGACGCTTGGCGAAGCCCTGCCGGATCCCTGCTGCATCCACCACCATGCCGTCGTGCTGCTAGATCTCCGTCAACCTCTCATTCCCCATTGCTGGATCAACAAGGAGGAGACGTCTTCCCCAACCGTACGTGTGTTGAACGCGGAGGTGCCGTCCGTTCGGCACTCGGTCATCAGTGATTTGGATCACGACGAGTACGACTCCCTCAACCCCGTTCTCTTGAACGCTTCCGCTCGCTATCTACAAAGGTATGTAGATGCACTCCTATGACTCGTTGCTAGATGAACTCATAGATAGATCTTGGTGAAACCGTAGGAAATTTTTTATTTTCTGCAACGTTCCCCAACCAGGGCCTACTCCATCGCGCGGCGGAGGCCACTGCTTCTTTCGGAGAAGAGGCAGGGCTGGCTGCCTGGATGTGCTCTAATTTGAGGTAACAACCGAATCTTGTCAGATAGTACTAGTTAAATCCAAGCTATGGGTCTGAAGCACTGATATTCCAGTACATTTTATTGTGTCCGGTTCTAATTTTGTACCTGAACTTTTTTTAGAAAGGGTTGTACGTCAATTAAATGTGCTAGCAGAACTTATTGTGTTGTCTGTCTGTTTTCTTTGCACAACATTCAAGATATTTCCCCGTCATTTATAAAGCGATGAACCATTATGTACGACTTCGTTGGTTTTAACATAACCCTTCCCGTAGCGATCCACTGCTTCTATCCTGATTGTGCCGCCTGCGTGAAATTTTTGTATGCAAGTTCAGTGTGCTATGATGTACTATATATGATTGTGTCAACCATATAAGTTTTTACTGAGCATCAGCAATGCATATGGCTGAAAGATGTATTTACGAGCATTGACCGTGGGTCTCTCTCTCTATCTATCTCTCTCTCACACACACACACACACACACACACACGCGCGCGCACACACGTGCACACGTACAAGTGGGACCCGTTGAATTATTTATTTGCTCGTGACAGCTTTTAATTAGGTTCGACTATAATCTAACTTTTTTCTGAAGTTATTAACTGAGCTCAGTGACTTCAAAAAGTTGTATAGAAGCCTTGTTTGGGCCTTTCCAGCGCTGAATGTGGGCTGAGTAACCATGTTAGGTTGTACTGTACTACACAGGCCTTTTTTCAACATCAGCAATGCAACTGGGCCGACAGTTGTACACAATATCCGGGTCAACTTGTTATCCGCCCCGCTGGGCTGCAAAGTTTCCTAGGAGGTATGCATTAGGCTTAACAAGAAAATGGACTTTAAGAAATAATAAATGGGATGTAATTATAATAACTGGGCAATTACTATGCACCAAACACGTAATTAGTTTGAAAAATATATTATTTTTGGAATTTGGAAATTTTAATTTCATTACTTGTTGCGCGCGCAATATTTCGTTGGACTTTAACTTAATACAACTTTACTTTGAAATTATATTTAACCTGACTAGAAATTTCGGATAAAAATATTTCGGATCCCATCAAAATGTGGGAATTTTTTTTGAATTCTGTTTTGTGCGGTTGTTTGAAATTATTAATCGTTGTCCTAGCTAGAAGTTGGGTTGTACTTTTAATAAACTCTAAATGAGGTGTAGTAAATTCCATTAGAATTAAAAAATGGGCTGCACATTCTTACAAATCGCAAATGGGCTATATGTTCTCCGCCAAATCCGAGCTGTGGGCCTACTAAGTTGACGCGTACCAAGGGCTTTGTCAACTTAGTCAATATAAACGATTCTAGCTGGAGTGATCGTACGATGTCCATCCAACGGCCGTAGTGCTTCTTCAACCTCTGGTCTTCTTGCTCCAGCCGCCCGAAGCAGCGCCGGTCGTGTCGCGTGCTCCTGCCTCCCGTGGCCGGCTGTGATGCCGCGGAGGCCTCACCGCCCCGTACTACTCCCACCGCTGGCCAGGCCATCCCTCTACTCACCCACACCCCCTGTTATTCTGCAGCGACGGCAGCCTCACACCGCAGCCGAACCAGTGAACCCTCGTACTCCTCTCCGCGCGGGCTTCCACTGTTGCGTCTTCCCCGGCTCCGCGTCGTCCCCTTCCTAGGCCTCGCCATCGTCCAGACCACCGCCCTGGTGCTCTCGGCGCGGCGTGGTCAACATGGTCAACGACCGACTTCCATCGGAAGAGTACTGTACATGGAGAGGCTGACAGCTAGGTCCAGGCGGCCGCAAGGAAGTGCCTCCTTATTACGCGCAAAATAATTATTCCTCCAGCTGACAGCAGGGACCCACCGGATGGGCCACTTTATTTCGTGAAAAAAACGTTTCCCCCTGACTGCTGGGACCCACCGGATGGGCCACTTTATTTCGCGAAAAAACCGTTTCCCCCTGACTGCTGGGACCCACCAGACGGGCCAGCGTATTTCGCGAAAAAAACATTCCCCCCGCTGTCAGCTCGGACCCGCCAGAAGTGCCTCCTTATTACGCACAAAAAAATGAATACTGCCCTGCTAGCTGGGACCCACCATGGTGGGAGGCTGACTTGTGGGCCAAATAAGTTGACTGGGACGGGTGCCATTGTCAACTTTAGTCAATATGAACGATTCTAGCTCCAGTGACCGTAGATGTCCATCCAAGGGCCGTAGTGCTTCTTCAACCTCTGGTCTTCTTGCTACAGCCGCCCAAAGCAGCGCCGGCCGTGCTGCATGCTCCTGCCTCCCATGGCCGGCTGTGCTGCCGCGGAGGCCTCACCGCCCCCTACTATTCCCACCGCTGGCCAGGCCCTGCGGCGACGGCAGCCTCACACCGCAGCCGAACTAGTTAACCCTCGTACTCTGCTCCGCGCGGGCTTCCACTGCCGCGTCTTCCCCGGCTCCCCGTCGTCCCCTTCCTAGGCCTCGCCATCGTCCACCGCCCTGGTGCTCTTGGTGCGGCGTGGTCAACGTGGTCAAGGAACGACTTCCATCACACGTGGACTGTACGTGGAGAGGCTGACAGCTGGGTCCATGGTGCTACGTCTTGAGCTTGCGTTGGTTTTCCCCGAAGAGGAGAGTATTATGCAGCAGAATAGCGTAAGTATTTCCCTCGGTTTTTGAGAACCAAGGTATCAATCCAGTAGGAGGCCACGCGCAAGTCCCTCGTACCTACACAAAGCAAATAACTCCTCGCAACCAACGCGAATAGCGGTTGTCAATCCCTTCACGGTCCCTTACGAGTGAGATCTGATAGAGATGATAGATAATATTTTTGGTATATTTGGTATAAAGATGCAAAGTAAAATAAAAAGCAAAGTAAAAAGCAAAGCAATAATAAAGCATATGAAGGTTTAATATGATGAAAATAGACCCGGGGGCCATAGATTTCACCAGTGACTTCTCTCAAGAGCGTAGGTATTTTACGGTGGGTGAACGAATTACTGTTGAGCAATTGACAGAACTGAGCATAGTTATGAGAATATCTAGGTATGATCATGTATATAGGCATCACGTCCGAGACAAGTAGACCGACTCCTGCCTGCATCTACTACTATTACTCAACTCATCGACCCCTATCCAGCATGCATCTAAAGTATTAAGTTAATGAAAACAGAATAACGCCTTAAGCAAGATGACATGATGTAGAGGAATAAATTCATGCAATATGATAAATACCCCATCTTGTTATCCTTGATGGCAACAATACAATACGTGCCTTGCAACCCTTTCTGTCACTGGGTAAGGACACCGCAAGATTGAACCCAAAGCTAAACACTTCTCCCATTGCAAGAACTACCAGTCCAGTTGGCCAAAACAAACGGATAATTCTAAGAGACTTGCAAAGATAACTCATTCATACATAAAAGAATTCAGAGAAGATTCAAATATTGTTCATGGATAATCTTGATCATAAACCCACAATTCATCGGTCTCAACAACCGCACCGCAAAAAGAAGATTACATCGAATAGATCTCCACGAGAGAGGGGGAGAACATTCTATTGAGATCAAAAAAGAGAGAAGAAGCCATCTAGCTACTAACTATGGACCCGAAGGTCTGAAGTAAACTACTCAAACTTCATCAGAGAGGCTATGGTGATGATGTAGAAGCCCTCCCTGGTGGAATCCCCTTCCGACGGAGCTCCGGAACAGGCCCCAAGATGGGATCTCGTAGATACAGAAAGTTGCGGCGGTGGAATTAGGTTTTTGGCTCCGTATCTTATCTGTTGGGGGTACGTAGGTATATATAGGAGGAAGGAGTACGTCGGTGGAGCTTCGGGGGGCCCATGAGGCAGGGGGGCGCGCCCTCCACCCTTGTGGCTGCCTCCCTCCTTTCTTGACCGAGGGTCCAAGTCTCCTAGATCTTATCTGATGAGAAAATCACGTTCTCGAAGATTTCATTCCGTTTGGACTCCGTTTGATATTCGGTTTCTTCAAACACCAAATAGGCAAAAAACAGCAATTAGGGCTGGGCCTCCGGTTAATAGGTTAGTCCCAAAAGTAATATAAAAGTGGAAAATAAAGCCCAATTTAGTCCAAAACCGTAAATAATATAGCATGGAGCAATCAAAAATTATAGATACGTTGCAGACGTATCAGGCATCCCCAAGCGTAATTCCTGCTCGTTCTCGAGTAGGTAAATGATAAAAAGAGAATTTTTGATGCGGAGTGCTACTTGGCATAATTTAAATGTAATTCTTCTTAATTGTGGTATGAATATTCAGATCCAAAAGATCCAAGACAAAAGTTCATATTGACATGAAAATAATAATACTTCAAGCATACTAACAAAGCAATCATGTCTTCTCAAAATAACATGGCCCAAGAAAGTTATCCCTACAAAATCATATAGTCTGGCTATGCTCTATCTTCACCACACAAAGTATTCAAATCATGCACAACCCCGATGACAAGCCAAGCAATTGTTTCATACTTTTGACATTTTCAAAACTTTTTCAATCTTCACACGATACATGAGCGTGAGCCATGGATATAGCACTATATGTGGAATAGAATGGTGGTTGTGGAGAAGACAAAAAGAGGGAAGATAGTCTCACATCAACTAGGCGTATCAACGGGCTGTGGAGATGCCCATCAATAGATATCAATGTGAGTGAGTAGGGATTGCCATGCAACGGATGCACTAGAGTTATAAGCATATGAAAGCTCAACAAAAGAAACTAAGTGGGTGTGCATCCAACTCGCTTGCTCCACGAAGACCTAGGGCATTTTGAGGAAGCCCATCATTGGAATATACAAGCCAAGTTCTATAATGAAAAATTCCCACTAGTATATGAAAGTGACAAAACGAGAGACTCTCTATTATGAAGATCATGGTGCTACTTTGAAGCACAAGTGTGGTAAAAGGATAGTAACATTGTCCCTTCTCTCTTTTTCTCTCATTTTTTATTGGGCCTTTTCTCTTTCTTATGGCCTCTTTTCCTTTTTTTTGTCCGGAGTCTCATCCCGACTTGTGGGGGAATCATAGTCTCCATCATCGTTTCCTCACTGGGACAATGCTCTAATAATGATGATCATCACACTTTCATTTTTCTTACAACTCAACAATTACAACTCGATACTTAGAACACAATATGACTCTATATGAATGCCTCCGGCAGTGTACCGGGATATGCAATGATTCATAAGTGACATGTATGAAAGAATTATGAACGGTGGCTTTGCCACAAATACGATGTCAACTAAATGATCATGCTAAGAAATATGACAATGATGGAGCTTGTCATAATAAACGGAACGGTGGAAAGTTGCATGGCAATATATCTCGGAATGGCTATGGGAATGCCATAATAGGTAGGTATGGTGGCTGTTTTGAGGAAGGTTTTATGGTGGGTGTATGATACCGGCGAAAAGTGTGCAGTATTAGAAAGGCTAGCAATGGTGGAAGGGTGAGAAAAATGCGTATAATCCATGGACTCAACATTAGTCATAAAGAACTCATATATTTATTGCAAAAATCTACAAGTTATCAAAGCAAAGTATTACGCGCATGCTCCTAGGGGGATATATTGGTAGGAAAAGACCATCGCCGTCCCCGACCGCCACTCATAAGGAAGACAATCAATAAATAAATCATGCTCCGACTTCACACATAATGGTTCACCATACGTGCATGCTACGGGAATCACAAACTTTAACACAATTATTCCTCAAATTCACAATTACTCAACTAGCATGACTCTAATATTATCACCTCCATATCTCAAAACAATTATCAAGCATCAAACTTTTCTTAGTATTCAACGCACTCAAAAGAAAGTTTTACGAATCTTGAATACCAAGCATGTTGTTATTTTAAGCAAATTACCATGCTATTTAAGACTCTCAAAATAATCTAAGTGAAGCATGAGAGATCAATGGTTTATTTCAAACAAATCCACCACCGTGCTCTAAAAGATATAAGTGAAGCACATAGAGCAAAACTATAAAGCTCAAAAGATATAAGTGAAGCACATAGAGTATTCTAACAAATTCCAATTCATGTATGGCTCTCTCAGAAGGTGTGTACAGCAAGGATGATTGTGATAAACTAACAAGCACAGACGCAAATAATACAAGACGCTCCAAGCAAAACACATATCATGCGGTGAATAGAAATATAGCTCCAAGTAAAGTTACCGATAGAAGTGGACGAAAGAGGGGATGCATTCTGGGGCATCCCCAAGCTTTGACTTTTTGGCGTCCTTGGATTTTCTTGGGGGGTGCCATGGGCATCCCCAAGCTTAGGCTCTTGCCACTCCTTGTTCCATAATCCATTAAAAAAATTCACCCAAAACTTGAAAACTTCACAACACAAAACTCAACAGAAATCTAGTGAGCTCAGTTAGCTAAAGAAAACAAAAGACCACTTCAAGGTACTGTAATGAACTCATTCTTTATTTATATTGGTGTTAAACCTACTGTATTCCAACTTTTCTATGGATTATAAACTATTTTACTAGCCATAGATTCATCAAAATAAGCAAACAACACACGAAAAACAGAATCTGTAAAAAAACAGAAGAGTCTGTAGTAATCTGTAACGAACGCAAACTTCTGGAACTCCAAAAATTGAGCCAAAATAGGAAGACCTAGGCAATTTGTTTATTGATCAGCAGAAATTGGAATCACTATTTTATCACGTTTTGGGGATTTCTAACAATTATTTTCGTGAACCGAAAGTTTCTGGAAATTACAGCAAGATCAAATAACTATTATCCAAGAAGATCCTATAGGTTTAACTTGGCACAAACACTAATTAAAACATAAAACCACATCTAAACAGAAGGTAGATGGATTATTTATTCCTAAACAGAAACAAAGTCAAAAAACTAAAAATAAAATTGGGTTGCCTCCAAACAAGCGCTATCGTTTAACGCCCCTAGCTAGGCATAAAAGCAAAGATAGATCTGGCATTGCCATGTTTGGTAGGCAATCCATAGGTGGTTCTCATAATCGATTCATATGGTAATTTTATCTTCTTCCTAGCGAAGTGTTCCATGCCTTTCTTTAATGGGAATTGGAATCTAATATTCCCTTCCTTCACATCAATAATTGCACCAATCGTTCTAAGGAAAGGTCTACCAAGAGTAATAGGACATGAAGGATTGCAATCTATATCGAGAACTATAAAGTCTACGGGCACATAATTCCTATTTGCAACAATAAGAACATCATTAATTCTTCCCATAGGTTTCTTAATAGTGGAATCCGCAAGGTGCAAGTTTAGAGAGCATTCATCAAAATCACGGAAATCTAGCAAATCACACAAAGTTTTGGGAATAGTGGAAACACTAGCACCCAAATCACATAAAGCATAAAATTCATGATCCTTAATCTTAATTTTAATAGTTGGTTCCCACTCATCATAAATTTTTCTAGGGATGGAGACTTCCAACTCAAGTTTTTCCTCATAAGATTGCATCAAGGCATCAACGATATGTTTAGTAAACACTTTATTTTGACTATAAGCATGCAGAGAATTTAGCACGGATTGTAACAAGGAAATACAATCAACTAAAGAGCAACTTTCATAATTAAATTCCTTGAAATCCAAAATAGTGGGTTTAGCAACTTCTAAGGTTTTACTTTCTTCAATCCCACTTTTATCAATTTTAGCATCATACTCTAAAAGCTCCAAATTTTTAGAACGCCTTCTAGGTAAAGGTGACTCATATTCAATCTCATCATTATCAAGATTCATATTGCAAAACAAGGATTTGATAGGAAACACATCAATAACTTTTAGACCTTCATCTTGATTTTCATGGAAATTGGAAGAACACACTTTAATAAAGGCATCTTTCATAGCACGCATCGTAGCGGTTCTTTCCTTGCACTCATCAATGGAAATTCTCATGGATTTGAGAGACTCATTGATATCATGCTTATAAGGAATAGATATAAGCTTTAAAGAATCAACATCAAGAGAAATTCTATCAACGTTTCTAGCCAGTTCATCAACTTCAAGTAATTTCTCTTCAAGCAAAGCATTAAAATTATTTTGTGAATTCATAAACTCTTTAACACTATACTCAAATTTAGAGGGCATCTTATTAAAATTTCCATAAGAGTTGTTGTAGGAATTTCCATAATTATTAGAAGGATTACTAGGATAAGGCCTAGGATTAAAATTCCCTCTCTAAGCATTGTTACCAAAATTATTCCTCCCAACAAAATTCACATCCATAGATTCATTATTATTCTCAATCAAAGTAGACAAAGGCATATCATTAGGATCAGAAGAAACACTCTTAGTAGCAAATAATTTCATAAGTTCATCGATCTTTCCACTCAAAACATTGATTTCTTCTATCGCATGCACTTTTTTATTAGTAGATCTTTCAGTGTGCCATTGAGAATATTTAACCATAATATTATCTAGGAGTTTAGTAGCATCTCCTAAAGTGATTTCCATAAAAGTGCCTCCCATGCCGAATCTAAAAGGTTTCTAGAAGCAAAATTCAATCCGGCATAAAAATTTGTATAATCATCCACAAATTCAAACCATGAGTAGGGCAATTACGTATCATTAATTTCATTCTCTCCCAAGCTTTCATGATCAAGTTGCTTAAAATTCATAATATCATTCCTAAGAGAGATGATCTTAGCAGGAGGAAAATACTTAGAGATAAAAGCATCTTTGCACTTGTTCCAAGAATCAATACTATTTTTAGGCAAAGACGAAAACCAAGCTTTAGCACGATCTCTAAGCGAAAAAGGAAATAGCTTCAATTTAACAACATCATTGTCAACATCTTTCTTCTTTTGCATATCACACAAATCTCCGAAGCTATTTAGATGAGTAGCGTCATCTTCACTAGGAAGGCCGACGAATTGATCTTTCATAACAAGATTCAATAAAGCAGCATTGATTTCACATGATTCAATATTGGCAAGAGGAGCAATCATTGTGCTAAGGAAATCATTATTGTTGGTATTGGTAAAGTCACACAATTTGGTATTATCTTGAGCCATAGTGACAAGCAAGCAATCCAACACACGAGCAAACAAGCGAACGAGAAAAAGGCAAACGGAAGAGAGGAGGAGATTGGGAAAGAGAGGGCGAATAAAACGGCAAGGGTGAAGCGGGGGAGAGGAAAACGAGAGACAAATAGCAAATAATGTAATGCGAGAGATAAGGGATTGTGATGGGTACTTGGTATGTTGACTTTTGCGTAGACTCTCCGGCAGCGGCGCCAGAAATCCTTCTTGCTACGTCTTGAGCTTGCGTTGGTTTTCCCCGAAGAGGAGAGGATGATGCAGTAGAGTAGCGTAAGTATTTCCCTCAGTTTTTGAGAACCAAGGTATCAATCCAGTAGGAGGCCACGCGCAAGTCCATGGTACCTACACAAAGCAAATAACTCCTCGCAACCAACGCGAATATGGGTTGTCAATCCCTTCACGGTCACTTACGAGAGTGAGATCTGATAGAGATGCTAGATAATATTTTTGGTATTTTTGGTATAAAGATGCAAAGTAAAATAAAAAGCAACGTAAAAAAGCAAAGCAATAATGAAGCGTAGGAAGATTAATATGATGAAAATAGACCCGGGGGCCATAGATTTCACTAGTGGCTTCTCTCAAGAGCATAGTTATTTTACGGTGGGTCAACGAATTACTGTTGAGCAATTGACAGAACTTAGCATAGTTATGAGAATATCTAGGTATGATCATGTATATAGGCATCACGTCCGAGACAAGTACACCGACTCATGCCTGCATCTAGTACGATTACTCCACTCATCGACCGCTATCCAGCATGCATCTAGAGTATTAAGTTAATGAAAATAGAGTAACGCCTTAAGCAAGATGACATGATGTAGAAGAATAAATTCATGCAATATGATAAATACCCCATCTTGTTATCCTCGATGGCAACAATACAATACGTGCCTTGCAACCCTTTCTGTCAATGGGTAAGGACACTGCAAGATTGAACCCAAAGCTAAACACTTCTCCCATTGCAAGAACTACCAATCTAGTTGGCCAAACCAAACTGATAATTCGAAGAGACTTGCAAAGATAACTCAATCATACATAAAAGAATTCAAAGAAGATTCAAATATGGTTCAAAGATAATCTTGATCATAAACCCACAATTCGTCGGTCCCAACAAACGCACCGCAAAAAGAAGATTGCATCGAATAGATCTCCCCGAGAGAGGGGGAGAACATTGTATTGAGATCCAAAAAGAGAGAAGAAGCCATCTAGCTACTAACTATGGACCCGAAGGTCGGAAGTAAACTACTCACACTTCATCGGAGAGGCTATGGTGATGATGTAGAAGCCCTCCGTGGTGGAATCCCCTTCCGCCGGAGCTCCGGAATAGGCCCCAAGATGGGATCTCTCGTGGATACAGAAAGTTGCGGCGGTGGAATTAGGTTTTTGGCTCCAGATTCGATCTGTTGAAGTAATGAGGTATATATAGGAGGAAGGAGTACGTCGGTGGAGCTTCAGGGGGCCCATGAGGCAGGGGGAGCGCCCTACGGGGGGCACGCCCTCCACCCTTGTGGCCGCCTCCCTCCTTTCTTGACCGAGGGTCCAAGTCTCCTGGATCTTATCTGCTGAGAAAATCACGTTCTCGAAGATTTCATTCCATTTGGATTCCGTTTGATATTTCGTTTCTTCGTAACACTGAAATAGGCAAAAAACAACAATTCTGGGCTGGGCCTCCGGTTAATAGGTTAGTCCCAAAAGTAATATAAAAGTGGAAAATTAAGCCCAATATAGTCAAAAACAGTAAATAATATAGCATGGAGCAATCAAAAATTATAGATATGATGGAGACGTATCAGGCATCCCCAAGCTTAATTCCTGCTCGTTCTCGAGTAGGTAAATGATAAAAAGAGAATTTTTGATGCGGAGTGCTACTTGGCATAATATCAATGTAATTATTCTTAATTGTGGTATGAATATTCAGATCCGAAAGATTCAAGACAAAAGTTCGTATTGACATGAAAATAATAATACTTCAAGCATACTAACAAAGCAATCATGTCTTCTCAAAATAACATGGCCCAAGAAAGTTATCCCTACAAAATCATATAGTCTGGCTATGCTCTATCTTCACCACACAAAGTATTCAAATCATGCACAACCCCGATGACAGGCCAAGCAATTGTTTCATACTTTTGACATTTTCAAAAAAATTTCAATCTTCACGCAATACATGAGCGTGAGCCATGGATATAGCACTATATGTGGAATAGAATGGTGGTTGTGGAGAAGACAAAAAGAGGGAAGATAGTCTCACATCAACTAGGCGTATCAACGGGCTATGGAGATGCCCATCAATAGATATCAATGTGAGTGAGTAGGGATTGCCATGCAACGGATGCACTAGAGCTATAAGCATATGAAAGCTCAACAAAAGAAACTAAGTGGGTGTGCATCCAACTCGCTTGCTCACGAAGACCTAGGGCATTTTGAGGAAGCCCATCATTGGAATATACAAGCCAAGTTCTATAATGAAAAATTCCCACTAGTATATGAAAGTGACAAAACGAGAGACTCTCTATTATGAAGATCATGGTGCTACTTTGAAGCACAAGTGTGGTAAAAGGATAGTAACATTGTCCCTTCTCTCTTTTTCTCTCATTTTTTTATTGGGCCTTTTCTCTCTTTTTATGGCCTCTTTTCCTTTTTCTTTTCGTCCGGAGTCTCATCCCGACTTGTGGGGGAATCATAGTCTCCATCATCCTTTCCTCACTGGGACAATGCTCTAAAATGATGATAATCACACTTTCATTTTTCTTACAACTCAACACTTACAACTCGATACTTAGAACACAATATGACTCTATATGAATGCCTCCGGCGGTGTACCGGGATATGCAATGATTCATAAGTGACATGTATGAAAGAATTATGAACGGTGGCTTTGCCACAAATACGATGTCAACTAAATGATCATGCTAAGCAATATGACAATGATGGAGCGTGTCATAATAAACGGAACGGTGGAAAGTTGCATGGCAATATATCTCGGAATGGCTATGGGAATGCCATAATAGGTAGGTATGGTGGCTGTTTTGAGGAAGGTTTTATGGTGGGTGTATGATACCGGCGAAATGTGCGCGGTATTAGAAAGGCTAGCAATGGCGGAAGGGTGAGAAAAATGCGTATAATCCATGGACTCAACATTAGTCATAAAGAACTCATATACTTATTGCAAAAATCTACGCGGAAAATAATGATTCCTCAACCTGACAGCTGGGACCCACCGGACAGGCTACTGTATTTCGCGAAAAAAACGTTTCCCCCTGACTACTGGACCCACCAGCTACATCTTCGCACGCAAGGAAGTGCGTCCGGGCAAAAAAACAAAACGATTCGCCCCCCTGACTGCTGGGACCCACCAGCGACACCTTCGCACGCAAGGAAGTGCGTCCGGGCAAAGAAAAACAATACGCCCCCCTGACTGCTGGGACCCACCAGCTACAACTTCGCACGCAAGGAAGTGCGTCTGGGCAAAAAAAACGATTCGCCCCCCCTGACTGCTAGGACCCACCAGCTACATCTTCGCACGCAAGGAAGTGCATGACAGACGGGACCCACCTCGTCGAAGCGTACGTAGCGTTGTCATTCTGGTTACGAACGTGTACGTACATATATACTGGTGGATGTAGAGGCGCGCACGTAGCATCTACACGTACGTACAACGGCGAGGGTGCAAGAAAGAAAATACGGCCACATACGTACATACGGGCAGGGTCTCGAAGGCCTACTCGCGCATACGTACGGCCAAGGCTCGTGTACTTGACTGGGTCGGAACGGAGAAACAGCATCGTCGTCATGTTCATGGGGAGGCAACGGAGTGCGTCGTGTTCATGGGGAGGCAACGGAATGCATCGTGTTCATCGGGAGGCAACGGAATGCGTCGTGTTCATCGGGAGGCAACGGAATGCGTCGTGTTCATCGGGAGGCAACGGAACGCGTGGGAGCCAACCGGCTTGGATGGAACAGGCGATGGAAACGAGGCCTGGCGTACCGCACAACGGAGGAAACGGACCTCCTACATTCGGAACGGCGTCCTGTTGATCGGGAGGGGTGTGGCGTACCGTAAAACGGAGGAAACAGACCTCCTACGGTCGAAACGGGGGTCCTGTTAATCGGGAGGGGTGCGGCGTACCGCAAAACAGAGGAAACGGGTCTCCTACGGTTGAAACGGGGGTGGAGGGGTGTGGCGTACCGCAAAACGGACGAAACGGACTTGGTTTGGAGCGCTACGGTCGAAACGGTGGTCCTGTTCATCGGGAGGGGTGTGGCGTGCCGCAAAATGGGACTCCACGGGATACTGTTCATCTCCACCGTCGACCTCCTCCAGCCTCCACGGGCTCCTGTTCATCCAGCCTCCACCGCGCGCTGCTCCACCGCCATCGCTCAACCACCCCTCCACGGGCACCCTTCCACCGCTTCACTGTTCATCCAGCCCTCCACACCACGGGGTCTTGTTGAACCACCCCTCCACGGCCACCCCACCGTCTCATCGCTCATCCAGCCCTCCACACCACGGGGTCCTGTTCATCCACCCCTCCACGGCCACCCCACCGTCTACTGTTCATCCAGCCCTCCACACCACGGGGTCCTGTTCATCCAGAGGCAACGCCACCGCTCACTGTTCATCCAACCCCCCCCCCCCCCCCGCAGCGCTCACTGTTCATCCAATCGATCGGCTTCAGTTAGCAGCAGTAGCGAAGGAATCGCTTGATCGGGTTCAGTTAACAGCCATCGATCGATCGCTCGGGTTCAGTAACGTGTAGCCTGCAGTGCAATCGCTCGGGTTCAGTTAGAGCCCAACGCCTAACTCGGGTTCAGTTAGAGCCAATGTCTCGCACGTGTACGAGAGAAACGTGCATCGTTCGGCCCCCGACCTCCCACCGTAACCGGGAACTCCCCAAAATTTTCCTCCCCCTCGCTTCTACCATGGTTTTTTGCGTCATGGACGGCCCAAAGAATGTCATGCAGCTGCGTCTCCGGCCCGCCCAGGATGAAAAGCCCATTTTCTGTCATGATTTTTTGTCATAGAAGTAGGAGCCCACCACATCTATGATGATACCGGGTTTTGTCACAATTATCGTCATAGAAGTGTCATATGTATGACAGAAAAAATGTTCGTTCGGCCCAAAATGTAACGGATGTGTCTTTTTTGTAGTGAAAGTAGAAAGATCGACCAATGAAGATCACACGACGTCCATTATGGATCTCTCCCGCAGTGTGGACGTGATGTACCACTTATGAGAAATAATGGGGGAAAGCTCGAGGATCTCAAGAAACAAGTCATGGTGCTTCCACAAGCCGTCAACAACTCTACACTGCCACCACCATCCAAGGATCAAGCATAATTTGTGGCATTCGACACCTCCAATCTTCATGCAGGTTTGCCTTGGTATAGTGTATATGCATATTATTTATATTCCACATGATGTCTTTCTTTAGAAGCATATTTATTTTCTGAAATTTGAATTTTGCAAGTGTGCTATCATCTTCCTAGAAAAAGTATATGAATTTATCCATCGAGTGGAACATTGTGATGATATATGTGATGTTTTGGACATCAGGTTAATCCTTATTGCTTAACATCTTACACTGCTAATTCTTTTGGCTCGTCTTTGGTTAGTAGGTCAAGTCCTTTCTAACATTCACTACCAGAAAAAATTTGTCTTTGCCCAGTTCCAAGCTTTGAGGCGAGCTCCCACCCACGGGGCACAGCAAAACAATTGTTTGCCGAGTACACTACATGGCAATAGAGTGTGCTCGAAACAACCCAACGTCCGCCGAGAGCTGTTAACAAAATACTCAGCAAATAAAAAATACTCGGCAAATACACCTTCTGCCTACATTTTGAGTCGTGGAACTAGGAATCTAGGAGCCCCATGGCACTATCGTTCAGGGTTGACCGCTCCATCATATTGGGGGCACATCTACAAAGAGTTTCCCGTGGAATAATCGGCAAAGATTTTCAAAAATGAGTTTTTTTTCGTGCAACTGTTCTGCCGAGTTTTACATCTGCAAAGAGCTTTCCATGGAAAACTCCGCAAATGTGGCATGTTTTGCTGAGTTTTACGGCTCCCATCAAACATTTGCGGAGTTCATGTACTCGCAAGTTCGGCAAACCACATGGTTGAAGTTCATAGCGGGCATCCAAGCGCCACAGCTGCCAAGTGTTGCACTCGGCAAAAGCTACAACATGTGCCTTTTAGAGTTGAATTTCTACTAATTCACATAGTTCAGTGAAGTACTGAAAAGAGGCAAGTACCACACAAGTTCAACTAGAGGTGGTAATAACATGATCTGCCATGGATGCCTACTAATTAGACTCTTCGGTATGCGAACTTAGGGTCATAGTGTGGATTAGGTCACTAGTAGAAAAAGGGCCTAATGTTCAGCTCATTAGTCCCGGTTTGTATTTGACCCGGCACTAATGTGACCATTAGTGCCGGTTCCAATGGCTAGGCGGGCCTCTCTCATTAGTACCGGTTCGTTGTGAACCTTTAGCACCAGTTCGTGCCACTTACCGATGCTAAAGAGAGTGGTGGCAAGATGTTGCCAGTCTGGGGCCCGTCCAACTCCTTTAGTACCGGTTCGTGCCACGAACCGGTACTAAAGGTCGTCCTATATAAACCCTTCGTCCACCTGCGGTCGAGCTCGCTCTATTTTTCCCCTTTCCCCTCTCATCTCTGTTCTTCCCCTCTTCCTCGAGCTCATCACACATTTTGCCCAAATTTTGTCAAGATTTGAAGGCCCCCATCCATTCAAGTGATCACAAAGGTAAGCCACTTTGTCCTTTCCATCTCTCATTGGTAGATTAGCTCTTGCAATGATTTATATAGTGATTAATTTGTGGGTTTCAGTAATTTGGGAGGAATTATATGTGGTAGTTTATCTGATTTATATGCAATTTGAGCTCAAAATAACTCTTAGTTTGCATATGTAGGTGTGGTTTACTTAGTGCCTTTCTGTCTCCGTCCTAACCACCGTCGATCGTCCGCACCCTCCCGTCGCGGGCACCACCTTGTTATGAGCCTCTTGTTCTTATCTTTTTTATATTAAAAAAATCATGTTTGTGTGATTTAGATATATAGTTACTAGTATAATTATCTTACCCGTACGTTGTTTGTTATTCATAGTGCCATGGTTCTGATATCCGTCCTCGTCGGCCCTCGTCCGGGTTATGATTCGGATGTGGTATATTCTCTTTTATAACTTTTTGTTGCATTTTGTGTTTATGACAAATTATGCCCATCAAGTTGACATAGATATTTTTAACTAGGAGGTATGTGAACCGGAAATTCTAACCGACCCTATTGTCGAGAGGTTAAATTTAGTTGAAAGAGAAAACAAGTATTTGAAAGAAAAATTGAAAAGAATTGAGGGGGAGAAGATGGAATTGAAGTTTCATCTTGCCGATGTCGTCGATGATCACAAGATCAAGATGGAGAAAATGCGCTTGAGGATTAGAAAGATTAGAAAATATGCCATTGATAGTGAGGCTTGGTATCATTATGTTGTTGGATGAATTGTTACCTTAGTTGTGATCTTGATCGCATTTGTTGTTGCATTTAAATGCTTTAGCTAATGAGAATAAGTGTTGTATGAACTTTATGTATGAACTTTAATTTATGTATGAACTTGTATCAATTAGATCTTTTCGGTGTTGTGTAATGAAGATGAGCCGACCATGGATGTACGATGACCGATGCTCTCCCCAGTTTGTTGATGGCGTGCATACTTTTCTTGAAGCGATGAGGCAAACAAGCGGGCATATGGTTTTATGCCTTGTCCATGTGCTGGCTATAAGAATGGTCAAAATTACTCTAAGTTAAAAACCATTCACGTCCACCTGTTTGAGTCCAGTTTCATGCCCCACTATAATGTTTGGACCAAGCACGGAGAAAGAGGGGTTATGATGGAAGACAATGAAGAAGAGGAGGATGACGACAGCTATCCTAGCCATGGGTTCCCTGAATACGATGGTACAACAATGGGGGAAGAAGCTGAGTCGGCAATGCGGGACGAGGCTGAAGAAGAGGCATCAGATGAGCCCGCTGATGATCTAGGTCGGGCCATTGCTGATGCACAGAGAAACTACGCAAGTGAAAAGGAGAAGAAGAAGTTGCAACGCATGTTAGAGGATCACAAGAAATTCTTGTACCCGAATTGCGGAGCCATTAAGAAAAACCTGGGCACCACACTAGAATTGCTACAATGGAAGGCAGAGAATGGTGTATCTGACAAGGGATTTGGAAAGTTTACGATAATGATAAAGAATATGCTTCCAAAGGACAACGAATTGCCCGAGAGTACGTACGAAGCAAAGAAGGTTGTCTGCCCTCTAGGATTAGAGGTGCAGAAGATACATGCATGCCCTAATTACTGCATCCTCTACGGCGGTGAGTACGAGGATTTGAATGCGTGCCCGGTATGCGATGCATTACGCTATAAGATTAGCCGCGATGACCCTGGTGATGTCGAAGGCGAGCGCCCCAGGAAGAAGATTCCTGCCAAGGTGATGTGGTATGCTCCTTTAATACCATGGTTGAAACGTTTGCTCCAAAACAAAGAGCATGCCAAGTGGAGGCGATGGCACAGAGAAGACCGTAAGAAAGACGGGAAGTTGATAGTACCCGCTGACGGGACACAGTGGAGAAAAATTGAGAGAAAGTACTAGGAGGACTTAGCAGGTGACGCAAGGAACATATGGTTTGGTCTAAGCGCAGATGGCGTTAATCCTTTTGGAGAGCAGAGCAGCAACCACAGCACCTGGCCTGTGACTCTATGTATTTATAACCTTCCTCCTTGGGTGTGTATGAATCGGAAGATCATTATGATGCTAGTGCTCATCCAAGGCCCTAAGCAACTCGACAATGACATTGATGTGTACCTAAGGCCATTAGTTGAAGAACTCTTACAGCTGTGGAACGGAAAAGGTGTTGTTGTTCGTGACCATCAATGATTGGCCTGCTCTCAGTAACCTTTCAATTCAGACAAACAAGGGATACCGCGCATGCATGCACTGTTTGGATGATTCCGATAGTATATATTTTGATAATTCTAGGAAGAATGCGTACCTGGGTCATTGTCGATTTCTTTCGAGCAGGCATCCCGTAAAAAAGAAAGGCAAGCATTTCAAAGGTGAGGCGGATCACCGCACGAAGCCTTGCCACCGTACTGGTGATGATGTACATGATATGGTCAAGGATTTGAAGGTAATCTTTGGAAATGGTCCTGGCGGACAATCCGTTCCGAATGACGTTGACGGACACGCACCCATGTGGAAGAAGAAATCTATATTTTGGGACCTGCCCTATTGGAATGACCTAGAGGTCCGCTCCGCAATCGACATGATGCACGTGACGAAGAATCTTTGCGTGACCCTGCTTGGCTTCTTGGGCGTGTATGGGAAGAAAAAAGATACACCGGAGACACGGGAGGACTAGCAACGTATGCATGGAAAAGACGACATACATCAGGGTCATGCCAGCTATGCTCTTACCGAAGAAGAGAAGGAAATCTTCTTTGAATGCCGGCTCAGTATGAAGGTACCGTCTGGCTTCTCATCGAACATAAAGGGAATAATAAATATGGCAGAGAAAAAGTTCCAGAACATAAGGTCTCATGACTGCCATGTGATTATGACGCAACTGCTTCCGGTTGGATTGAGGGGGCTTCTACCGGAAAACGTTTGATTCGCCATTTTGAAGCTATCTGCATTCCTCAATGCAATCTCTCAGAAGGTAATCGATCCAGAAATCATACAAAGGTTAGAGAATGATTTTGTGCAATGTCTTGTCAGTTTCGAGATGGTGTTCCCACCATCCTTCTTCAACATCATGACACACGTCCGAGTTCACCTATCGAAGGATTAATGTTCGGGTCCTGTATTTCTACACAATATATTCCACTTTGAGAGGTTCATGGGAGTCTTAAAGAAATATGTTCATAACCGTGCTAGGCGGAAGGACGCATCTCCAAGGGCTGCCAAAATGAGGAGGTCATTGAGTTTTGTATTGACTTTATTCCTGACCTTAAGCCGATTGGTGTTCCTGAATCGCGGTATAAGGGCAGACTGGAAGGAAAAAGCACGCTAGGAGCGAACCAAATAATATGTATGGACGGGCATTCTATCACTCAAGCAGACTATACAGTTCTACAGAATTCCGCCTTGGTGGCTCCGTATATGGAGGAACTCAAGAATTTTCTACGCCCAAACACCGGAGAAGTCCGACGATCGGAATACACGTGAACAAATAGGGACTTTCGCTGGTTGGTTGCAGACACGTGCCATGCATGACGCCGCTATTGAAGATGACCTGTACTTGCTGTCCCAGTTACCATCTTCGAATATAATGAATTTCAAAGCGTACGAGATAAATGGGAATACATTTTACACGATAGCCCAAGATAAGAAGAGCACCAACCAAAATAGTGGTGTCCACTTTGATGCAGCAACCAAGACGGGAAAGGACACATATTATGGTTACATAGAGGACATATGGGAAGTTGACTATGGACGTGGTTTGAAGGTCCCTTTGTTCCGATGCAAATGGCAAATGGGTCAATATGACACAAGGCGGGGTAACGGAAGACCCGCAGTATGGAATGACAATAGTGGATCTCAAAAGTTTTGCGTATGCACACGAACCATTCGTCCTAGCCAATGATGTGGCGCAGGTTTTCTATGTGAAGGACATGTCTACCAAGCCGAGAAAAAGAAAAGATAAGGAAGCGAATACATCATACGATGAGCCAAAGCGCCACATAGTTCTTTCAGGGAAAAGAAACATCGTCGGAGTGGATGACAAGGAAGACATGTCAGAAGATTATGAAAAGTTTGATGAAATTGCTCCATTCAGAGTGAATATTGACCCGAGCATCCATTTAAATGATGAAGATTCTCCATGGTTACGGCGCAAAGGGACACACGCGAAGAAAAAGTTTCACACCCAAAGATCCCACTCTGGGATGTGATCGGCTTCACTGTCATCACTTTCTTCCGGACTTGTATATGTTTGTAATAGTTAGGGCTCTTATGTGTTTTGGCACTTGAAACGTATACTTTTGTGCTTCGGACAAACGTGAATCTTTCTGACATCATTTGCTATTTCTCATGCATTTACTGATTATTTGAGCTAAATGACCCTGAAATTGAAAAGCAGTACAAATGAACTTTGAAAAGGTTGAAAGTTGGCCTGTGACTCTATGTATGTATAACCTTCCTCCTTGGGTGTGTGTGAATCGGAAGATCATTATGATGCTAGTGCTCATCCAAGGTCCTAAGCAACCCGGCAACGACATTGATGTGTACCTAAGGCCATTAGTTGAAGAACTCTTACAGCTGTGGAATGGAAAAGGTGTTGTTGTTCGTGACCATCAATGATTGGCCTGCTCTCAATAACCTTACAAGTCATACAAACAAGTGATACCGCGCATGCATGCACTGTTTGGATGATTCCGACAGTATATATTTTGATAATTCTAGGAAGAATGTGTACCTGGGTCATCGTCGATTTCTTCCGAGCAGGCATACTGTAAGAAAGAAAGGCAAGCATTTCAAAGGTGAGGCGGATCACCGGACGAAGCCTTGCCACCGTACTGGTGATGATGTACATGATATGGTCAAGGATTTGAAGGTAATCTTTGGAAATCGTCCTGGCGGACAATCCGTTCCGAATGACGTTGACGGACACGCACCCATGTGGAAGAAGAAATCTATATTTTGGGACCTGCCCTATTGGAATGACCTAGAGGTCCGCTCCGCAATCGACATGATGCACGTGACGAAGAATATTTGCGTGACCCTGCTTGGCTTCTTGGGCGTGTATGGGAAGACAAAAGATACACCGGAGACACGGGAGGACTAGCAACGTATGCATGGAAAAGACGACATACATCAGGGTCATGCCAGCTATGCTCTTACCGAAGAAGAGAAGGAAATCTTCTTTGAATGCCGGCTCAGTATGAAGGTATCGTCTGGCTTCTCATCGAACATAAAGGGAATAATAAATATGGCAGAGAAAAAGTTCTAGAACATAAGGTCTCATGACTGCAATGTGATTATGACGCAACTGCTTCCGGTTGCATTGAGGGGGCTTCTACCGGAAAACGTTTGATTCGCCATTGTGAAGCTATCTGCATTCCTCAATGCAATCTCTCAGAAGGTAATCGATCCAGAAATCATACAAAGGTTAGAGAATGATTTTGTGCAATGTCTTGTCAATTTCGAGATGGTGTTCCCACCATCCTTCTTCAACATCATGACACACGTCCGAGTTCACCTATGCGAAGAGATTAATGTTCTGGGTCCTGTATTTCTACACAATATATTCCACTTTGAGAGGTTCATGGGAGTCTTAAAGAAATATGTTCATAACCGTGCTAGGCCGGAAGGACGCATCTCCAAGGGCTGCCAAAATGAGGAGGTCATTGAGTTTTGTATTGACTTTATTCCTGACCTTAAGCCGATTGGTGTTCCTGAATCGCGGTATAAGGGCAGACTGGAAGGAAAAGGCACGCTAGGAGCGGACCAAATAATATGTATGGACGGGCATTCTCTCACTCAAGCAGACTATACAGTTCTACAGAATTCCGCCTTGGTGGCTCCGTATATGGAGGAACTCAAGAATTTTCTACGCTCCAAACACCCGGAGAAGTCCGACGACTGGAATACACGTGAACAAATAGGGACTTTCGCTGGTTGGTTGCAGACACGTGCCATGCATGACGCCGCTATTGAAGATGACCTGTACTTGCTGTCCCAGTTACCATCTTCGAATATAATGAATTTCAAAGCGTACGAGATAAATGGGAATACATTTTACACGATAACCCAAGATAAGAAGAGCACCAACCAAAATAGTGGTGTCCACTTTGATGCAGCAACCAAGACGGGAAAGGACACATATTATGGTTACATAGAGGACATATGGGAACTTGACTATGGACGTGGTTTGAAGGTCCCTTTGTTCCGATGCAAATGGCAAATGGGTCAATATGACACAAGGCGGGGTAACGGAAGACCCGCAGTATGGAATGACAATAGTGGATCTCAAAAGTTTTGCGTATGCACACGAACCATTCGTCCTAGCCAGTGATGTGGCGCAGGTTTTCTATGTGAAGGACATGTCTACCAAGCCGAGAAAAAGAAAAGATAAGGAAGCGAATACATCATACGATGAGCCAAAGCGCCACATAGTTCTTTCAGGGAAAAGAAACATCGTCGGAGTGGATGACAAGGAAGACATGTCAGAAGATTATGAAAAATTTGATGAAATTGCTCCATTCAGAGTGAATATTGACCCGGGCATCCATTTAAATGATGAAGATTCTCCATGGTTACTGGCGCCAAAGGGACACACGCGAAGAAAAAGTTTCACACCCAAAGATCCCACTCTGGGATGTGATCGGCTTCACTGTCATCACTTTCTTCCGGACTTGTATATGTTTGTAATAGTTAGGGCTCTTATGTGTTTTGGCACTTGAAACGTATACTTTTGTGCTTCGGACAAACGTGAATCTTTCTGACATCATTTGCTATTTCTCATACATTTACTGATTTTTTGAGCTAAATGACCCTGAAATTGAAAAGCAGTACAAATGAACTTTGAAAAGGTTGAAAGTTGGCCTGTGACTCTATGTATGTATAACCTTCCTCCTTGGGTGTGTGTGAATCGGAAGATCATTATGATGCTAGTGCTCATCCAAGGTCCTAAGCAACCCGGCAACGACATTGATGTGTACCTAAGGCCATTAGTTGAAGAACTCTTACAGCTGTGGAATGGAAAAGGTGTTGTTGTTCGTGACCATCAATGATTGGCCTGCTCTCAATAACCTTTCAAGTCAGACAAACAAGGGATACCGCGCATGCGTAATCGTTTGGATGATTCCGACAAGATATATTTTGATAATTCTAGGAAGAATGTGTACTGGTCATCGCCGATTTCTTCCGAGCAGGCATATCAGAAGAAAGAAAGGCAAGCATTTCAAAGGTGAGGCGGATCACCGGACGAAGCCTTGCCACCGTACTGGTGATGATGTACATGATATGGTCAAGGATTTGAAAGTAATCTTTGGAAATCGTCCTGGCGGACAATCCGTTCCGAATGACGTTGACGGACGCGCACCCATGTGGAAGAAGAAATCTATATTTTGGGACCTTCCCTATTGGAATGACCTAGAGGTCCGCTCCGCAATCGACATGATGCACGTGACGAAGAATCTTTGCGTGACCCTGCTTGGCTTCTTGGGCGTGTATGGGAAGACAAAAGATACACCGGAGGCACGTGAGGACCAGCAACGTATGCATGGAAAAGACGACATACATCAGGGTCATGCCAGCTATGCTCTTACCAAAGAAGAGAAGGAAATCTTCTTTGAATGCCTGCTCAGTATGAAGGTACCGTCTGGCTTCTCATCGAACATAAAGGGAATAATAAATATGGCAGGGAAAAAGTTCCGGAACATAAAGTCTCATGACTGCCATGTGATTATGACGCAACTGCTTCCGGTTGCATTGAGGGGGCTTCTACCAGAAACCGTTTGATTCGCCATTGTGAAGCTATCTGCATTCCTCAATGCAATCTCTCAGAAGGTAATCGATCATGAAATCATACAAAGGTTAGAGAATGATTTTGTGCAATGTCTTGTCAGTTTCGAGATGGTGATCCCACTCTGGAATGTGATTGGCTTCACTATCATCACTTTCTTCCGGACTTGTATATGTTTGTAATATTTAGGGTGCTTATGTGTTTTGGCACTTGAAACGTGTACTTTTGTGCTTCGGACAAACGTGAACCTTTCTGACATCATTTGCTATTATTCATGCATTTACTGATTTTTTGAGCTAAATGACCCTGAAATTGAAAAGAAGTACAAATTAACTTTGAAAAGGTTGAAAGTTGGCATGGTATCATCATTTCACCCACATAGCATGTGCAAAAAAGTTGAGAGCGTTACGGCAAAAACTGGATGCACTTGGTTTACAAAATGGACGATCTCTTTTGAAGTATCAGGGTTTCGCTCGAAAACTCATGTGTTACAAAGGCATTTCATTTTTTAAACTTATTTCAACTCCAGACTTTTCGTGCGTTCAGTATGCACCATTCAAAGCCATGTCATCAATTTTCAACCATTTTTGACATCATTTGCTATTTTTCATGCATTTACTGATTTTTTTTGAGGCTAAATGGCGCTTAAATTGAAAAGCACTACAAATGAACTCTGAAAATGTTGAAAGTTGGCATGGTATCATCATTTCACCCACATAGCATGTGCAAAAATGTTCAAAGGGTTACGGCAAAAACTGGATGCACTTCGTGTACAAAATGGACGATCTCTTTCGAAGTATCAGCGTTTCGGAAGAAAACTCATCTGTTACAAGACATTTCATTTTTTTAAATAACCGAAGTATTACCAAATTGATTATAATGATAAAACACACTAATATTAAACATAAGAAAAAAGAATCACTGAAAAATCTATTTTTGAAGTTAAGTTCTTCACAAACTAGTGATTCACACAAATTTCAAATAATTCAAATTTAAACTATTCAAATTTGAAAACTACTCGCACTAACAGAAAGTTTGTAATTTTTTGTACCTAAAGCAAAAATATCCACAAAGAAACCCTGAATAGAGCAAAAAAAACAACTAGAAATAATAGAAAATAAATAAAGTAGAAAAAAAGAATAAATTGCCCAACTACTGGGCCACAGCGGCCTGCATACGAGTAGAAACCCAACATGTAGTTGGGCCAGGATGCAGGCCCGCAAGTCCAGTAGGCCCCACAGGGCAGAGAAGGAGAGGTAGGCCCAGAAGACCTGCATTTCAGAGGAGCTCAATGCAGTGCCCGTGCCGGGGCTTATAAACAGGTCCTAGCGCTCCTCAACTAGCGAGGTGGGACTAAACTTCTGCATTGCGCATACGGGAAGCACACCCCTTTAGTAGCGGGTCGTGGCTCCAACCAGTACTAAAGGGGGGGTCTTTAGTACCGGTTGGATCCACCACCCGGTAATAAAGGGGTCCGCTTCCCGCCGCTTGGCCTGGCCAAATTTGACCTTTAGTACTGGTTGGTGGCTCCAACCGGTACTAAAGACCCCTTCTATATAAACAACACTTACAAAAATTTAGTATCTTCTCCTCTACTTCTTCGACCCCGTGCCGCCCCCGTCCCCATCGACTCTGCACCGCCCCAGTCCCCGTCGACTTTGCGCCGCCCCCGTCGCCACGCCCGTTGCCGCGCCGGCCCATCGCCGTCCCCTCGCCTCGCCGTCGCCGTCGCCTCCACATCGCCCATGCTGTGAGCCCCTCTGCCCCCTCCAATCGAAGCTGTCGTGCCGCCGTAGGTGCACACACACGCACATACACACACATAATTTGTTCATCTTTTTTTCATGTATGAATACACACACACTTAGATGTTTTCATGTTTTCCTGTTTTCCTGTTTTTAGTTTTTTTCTGTTTTTTATACAAAGGTTTTAGATGAATTGATTAATTAGATTAGATTAATGTCAAAGGTTTTAGATGAATTAATTAATTAGATACTTTTAGTTCGATGAATTAGCTAGATATATATATATATATATATATATATATATATTAATGTTAGATAAATTAGCTAGAATTTGCATATAGAATTTTGACATTTTTTTAATTTGCAACCATATCATTTTTTTTAATTTATATATAAGAAATCACAAGCCAATCATTTAAAAAATGTTACATTTGCATATAGTATTTGCTCTCGACGATGCCCGGCCCGCATCCTCGACGTCGACCCGTTCTTGACGATGTCATCCTTCAGAGGACCCATGCAGGCACTGGGAGGTGCTACGTTCAGGGGCGCGCCGCTTGGTGAGGAACCCGGGTCCTGTCGTTGAACCTGAGCTCCTTTGGTGGCGTTCGCGTGGGCCACTTTCGGTGTGGAGGGAGCCAGCCCCGCCGGAGGTGGTTCGTCGCCGTGTCAGGGAGGAGGACGAGCACGTGCGCTGCTACATGGCTGCTATGAACGTCGGGTTCTCCAATATCTGGCAGCTTCTTTGGGGATCTCACCCAAGCTATGATCATGTGATGGTTCCTTCTCCTTGGGTGTCCACCGCCCACACACTCTTGCATTGTAATTTGAATACTAAATTGTTTTATATTTCTTCTGGATTAGTTAAATAAAACTTATGGCTGACAATACCGGCAGAGAAGGAGAAGAGGCCCTGTTCGAGATCATACGCTCCCCTCGCCGGCCAGATGATCAGAATGAAGAAGATGATGGCTCCCAATATCTGAACAACATCGGCGAGGGCGATATGATATTTGATCTAGGCGAACGAATTGATGAAGTCCGGAACTATGATTATGATGACGAAGAAAATGTTGATCTTGAAATAGCAGAGACCGGCGAGGTATATTTATATAACCAGGCATCTGGTGATCGTCACATGTTTTTAAATGATTTCAAGATATATTAACTAATCGATCTTTCTTCTTTTATCCCTCCGGATCGAGCAAATCTTCTACACGCAGAGTGTGTGGCCCGACCAAAAAGTGGAAGCAGGGCATAAAGTACAACATCGATGCAATCAAAACTGATGGTGAACCAATCTTGCCTAAGAAGAATGCGAACAAGTTCATTCGTCAGTGCAGAGTTCTTGTGAAGGACCAACTCCCGATCTCCATGCAAGAATTGAAAAAGCCAGCAAAGGAACGTCCGAATCTTACTTGGGTCAACGACAGAGTAAAAGATCTGCCTTGGGAATCTCTCATGGAACATTTCACCCTACCAGATCGAGAGTAAACAAGATGCACTCGACATTTCAAGGAATCAGAATTATCTAAGGAATGGTCGAGAGTAAACAAGGCCAATGCCACAAATAAGGAGCAGTTCCATAAGCTGGTGCCAGGTGGCTACGCGGTGGCATTGCCTAAGTGGGATAAGTCTGAGCAAGAGATGGTGGATGCAACGGTCACTCCAGTTACATTGAGCTCCCCCCCCCCTCCCCCCGAGGTGCAGGACTTGGTTCTATGCGCATGGGGGGCGTTGGACCCGAAGATAGGCAAGGTTTCGAAGAGGGAAAGTCTTAAAGGAGCCGAAGATAAGATACTTGTTCCAATAGAAGAGGCTCGAACGGGGGTGTTCACGCCCAACAGAGAGAACGACGAGCTTACGCGCGCCCTGGAAAATCCTGAACACCCAGGAAGAACACGAGGCAAAGGCGTTGTTCTGTGGTATGAGGGGTTTGCGGACTAGAACACCGACTACGGAAGCCGTGCGAGAAGGAATATGGAGGAGGAGAAGAAGAGTAAGCTGGAAGCAGAGGAAGTAGGAAGCAGAGCGCCTTAAAGGCCTAGAATCAAAGCACGCGGAGCTGGCACTCCAATTCTAGTGGTAGCAGCAGCAGATCGACTCACTTAGCTAAGAAAGGGTGTCTCAGCAGTGGCAGCAGCTAGCAGATGATCCATCATTGGATAGTACCATCCCATCCATGCCGAGAAGCAGCATGGGTTCCGCCCCGGGCGAGGCACAACTGCTGGATAGATATCCAGTGGATGAAATGATAGAGAGCACTAATTGTGAGCTACACTTCAAAATGAAGAACATATCCATGAAGGTGGAGGACGCCGTTGCTTATACAAATTCCCCGAAGCAAGCTTCCATTGCAACCCGATTCCAGCTGGCTATGCTCGTGTCGTGGTTGATGAAGTGGTGGGCCAATATTCAGGCCTAGAGCTTGACATTCTTAGAGGTGACGAGGAGCACACACTGGGAGAGGCCAAACATCGTATCAACCTATGGAGAAAGGATTGCATCATCTTTCCAAGGCCACTGACACCGCGTCAGCAGACTCCTCCCTGAAGTCCGCCACCCCGTCAGCAATCTCCCGCTCCTCCAAGTCATCAGCCACCGCCTCAGCACAGTCCTGATCCATCATGTCTGCCAACGCGTCAGGCCACTCCTCCTCCTCCAAGTCCGGCACCGCGTCAGGCCACTCCTCCTGCTCTGAGTCCGGCACCGCGTCAGCTCACTCCTCCCCCTCCAAGTCCGGCACCGCGTCAGCCCACTCATCCTCCTCCAAGTCAGCCATGTCAGCTATCTCCGCCACCTGAGCAACTCCGGAAGAGAGCCGCCGCAGCTATGGTGCGTAGCGGTACAAGTTGAGGTGGTATAGGAGGTACAGGCGGAGGCAAGCGATTTCAATATGGTCCAATCCTCGCGCCTTATCCGCTGAGGCCATACGACATGACCGACGAGCAAAACAAATCCATAGTGAAGGCCCAAGTGGAGGCCCATTTTGGACCGGAACCGCCACCGCCGCCAAAGGAGAAAGTGCTTGAGGAAACCGTTGACCACTTTATTCGTATGGCTAAAAAACCAGCTCCCAAGCCAGTTGACTCAGACTATGAGCGCCAAATCACAAAGGCACATCGAGCACGAAACAGAAGGAGTCGAGCTCGAGCTCGAGCCAAGCAGCTGCCAAAAATAGCCGGAAAACCGTTCCCCAGTCGGGAGAACAGGCGGTGCAATCGATCCCCAAGCTCATTGTACCAACACATGCGAGTACCTGCGCGGATCAGCTGGTAATAACCGACGACCATATAAGGCAGGCTAAAGAGATCGGATGCACTGTAGAACAACTCCTAAGCTTGGACCCCATGGAAACTTTTAAAGAGGAGGAGCTAAAATGGAAATATGTCCACGGCGAACCTCTGGTCAAGCCTGAGGAGGTCAAGAAGCTCTAAACGAGAATGTATGAATTGCATCAATGGTACATGAAAATTACCAAGACTAACAGTCGAGAGTCCCTCATGGTGAAAGTCAAGGAAGAACATTACTTCCATCAGCTAGCTCTGTCTGTTGAGTATTCAGAACTGTTTCAGTTATTCAATCAAGACGCACTCGACAAATCTATCGTCAGTTGCTATTGTCTGTAAGTGATTTCTTTCCGTAATTTAAGTCTCAAGCTAGCTGTAGTGCTCTAGTTGATCATTATATTACATGTACTTATCACTATATTCTTTTCTGTGGTATTATGCAGGATGAAAATCTTTGAAATAAAAAAAGTTGGACGCTATGGCATTGAGGTCATCGACACAAATACCATTAATGAAGAGACATGGTCATACGGATGGTATCGAGACGACATAGAGAAAAAAAATGCTAGAGTTCTTGAAGCGCCTCAATACCAATGCAGATATACTACTTCCTTACAACTTTCTGGTGAGTCACACTGTCTTGTACTACAAATTCTGTTTTTGCTTACTAGCTAGATATTAATAAGTGGTTTAGGGTAGTTGATGAGTGTTATGCACATGCCCGCTTAATTTATACATGCAAACGTATACGCATGCAGTTATCACTGGATCTTGTTAGACATTCAAGTTGAAGAAGGAAAAGTTGAAGTACTGGACTCATTGCTTAAAGAATCTAGTGACTATGCAATCGTGAAGGGATAATCGACGGGTAATTTCAATCATTATTGAACTATATATCGGCCTCTTTAGTTCGTCATTTCCTGATATCAACTAATTAATAACTCCTTTTTTATTTTCTTTGCCGGCGGGCAGGGCTTGGCAAAAGTACATCAAAACGGTTCCAGGTGAATCAAAACAATAGTTGTTTTGGTATTAACCAAGGGTAAGTAATTAAGTAGTACTAGCTAGCTACCATCTCTTTAATTCTAGTTTTAATACCATTAATTATCATGCTTGATTAATTATTATCTGATTGGATTCTATTCTCGTAAAGTCCATGAAGCAGGCGCCGGGGACTGATTTATGTGCATACTACGTTGGTGAGAACATTCGCATGATGGAGTCCGAAAGGAGCACATCTTCTAGACAGCTATGGGTACGTTTGGCAGAATACTATTCATAATTTTTATATTATTATCGATACCTAATCACAGAACGATAATACATGCATATTGACCTCTTTCTTAAAAGTTAAATGAGGTGCGGGATAAGCTCCTACCAACGGATCGCGTACGAGCAATTCAAGAGGAAATAGCAGGATTTTTGCTCGACCAGGTCATAGATCCCAAAGGAGAATACCTTTACCCGCTACCGCAGTAATGCCTCCATGTAGGAGAAATTGTATATACCAAATTGTATATATGTACATGTGTATGTGTGAATGGTGGTGCGAGACATTCGATGATATATATACATATATACATATATATATATATATACATACATAAACACTATTCTGATCACGGGATCAGAATAATATTCTGATCACAACCTGAACTGCCTGAGTAACGCGGCCGAACTTCTCTCTGTACGAACCCGACCTTCGGGCTATCTTCGCAACCGTGCCTTCTACCGCGAGTTTTTCTGGTTAGCCGTGTTCCATGTGATGTAAGTGTATTCTTCAATGATTTTTCACAAAATAGGCGGATTTTCCACTCGGGTCGTGAAGAACTCGCGTTTTTTGCGATTTTACTGCCTAAGTTGTTCGACCTGAACTTCCCCATGTGCCAGGTTGAACTTCCCGCAACATTGCCCAAATAGGACTTGCTATATACCGTTGGAAAGCTATGGACACGAGTATCATGACCCAAGTTAAATTTTTCACAAAATGTAAGCGATTTAAGAGCAGTTTTGAAAACCGTTTTTTCTTCACACAAAAAACGTGAAACGTAATTTCGATCGCATTTCTAAACCGTTTATCGGAATGAGGCAAGTAATATGACTTTGGAAATCTGCTGCAAAACCGCTCCATCCACATGTTGAAAGTTTTCTCTAATTCCCTACAGTTAAAGAGGAATTTAGAAAATCGTAAAATTTCACAAACCGAATAGCCGAGTTCGTATTTTCGATGTCGTTTCTAAATGGCTAAACCAATCGAGGCACATGATATGGCGTTGGAACGCTTATTAAAATGCGCTACTTTTTCATGTAGAAAGTTTTTTCTAATTTTGAACGGCTTAAAAGTGATTTAGAAAACGGTACAAGTTTCACTGAGTTCGTATTTTCGATCTATTTTTTTAACTCTATGTCCGAATGCAACAAATGATATGGCGTTGGAAAGCTTGAGGAAATGCGAAACGTTTTGGTATATATTATTTCTCCCAATTCCTTACTGTTTTATGTCAGTTTTCAAAATGGCTAAAAACATATTTTCGCTGTAATTTCCACAAAATTTATCGGAATGGGAAAATAATATACCGTTGAAAAGCTAAGGAAAATGCGGAACTTTTTCGTGTTGATGGGTTTCTATGATTCCCTGCCCTTTTCAAGTAATTTGGAAAATGGCGAGATCATTCGTTCTGCCTTTATCGCGAAACAGATTCGTGAAAAATGCATCACGTGAAGTACCTGAACTTCTCGGTATGAAACCTTGAACTTCACTCTGTTTTTCACGTGCTTTTTTTGCCCTTAGCTCTCCATCCACTGCTCGTAGCTCTCCATCCACTCACCGGAATTGAGCAAATGATATACTGATGGAAAGCTGCTGTAGACACGCAACTTTCCCGTGTTGATCATTTTTTCATACTCGCAACGGTTTTAAAAGTTTTTCATCTGAAATTCATTCAGTGTAGTAGTTGAACTTCCAGCTGTTTTCACGTTGAACTTCCGTGACGTATTTTCGTTTTGTAATTTTCTCATACATTCGTCAATGTCACACAAATGATATTTCTTTTGTACAAACCTCTCTCACAATAAAATTTTGAACTTTCTTCGACCAAGGACTTGAACTTACACAAATAATTTCCTACTGTTTTGAAGCAAATTAGAAAATGAAGAGATCATGATTTCTGCCTTCATCGCGAATGGGAATACACTGCGGGAAGTAGTTGAACTTCTCGTGCATGTCTGTTCGAACTTCACACTGTTTGTAACGTGTTGTTTTTTGCACTGCGTGAAGTCGTTGAACTTCTAGGACGTGTTTGTTCGAACTTCACTGTTTTCCACGTGCTGATTTTTTACGTGGTGTTTTTTGCACTACATGAAGTAATTGAACTTCTGGGGCATCTCTGTTTGAACTTCACCCTGTTTCACTTTTTTTGTATTTTTTCTTATATGAAATTCACACCATGTAGTACGTGAACTTCCGGTTGTTATCACTTTGAACTTCTCTCTGGTTTGAGAGAATTATTTTAAAACACAAAAAATAACATATTTTTTATGTATTTTGGACATCTAAATACACAGTGAATTTCTCTCAAAAGAATTTTTCAACTTTTCCTCGCCGAGCACTTGAACTTCTAGCAACCATTTTTTCGTTTATGAGTTGTTTTTAAAAGTGCAAAAAATGATGTTGTGTTTTTTATTTTTTGAACAGGTAAATCCTATTGTTTAATTTGCACTTCTCTGATTTTTTGAAATGCTCCTCTTTTTTAATATTGACTTCTCTGATTTTTGAAATGCTCCTCTTTTTTAATTTAGACTTCTCTGATATTTTTATAAACGAGGAAAATCCCTTATAAAGATTTTTGAAGTACCTTTTTATTTGAACTTCTTGCTCAAATTTTCGACCTTCCAAATTTGACTTCTAGATATTAAAAACTTCATTTTTTTTAATGTCGACCTGCGTTGGTTTTTAAATTTGAACTTCTTATAGAATTTTGTCGTGATATTTTGATGCATTTTTTGCTTTTTAGTGAAATGGCCTCGGCGGTCTTTTTTTTCATTTGATGATTTTTCTTCTGTATGTACTACACATGAACTTCGGAATTTCTGAAACATGAACTTCCCGTGCTATTTTTTCATGAAGCTCCATAGTTTTTACAGACAACGTGACGCCGATACATCAGACGAGATGGGAGGAGGAAGTGGGGAGAAGAGAGAAGGAGGAAGATGCAGCAGGAGGAAGTTGTTCGGTGCAGGGAGGGTGGGGATGGAGCTGTGGCGAAGGAGTAGCAGGGCGCGCCGGAGCAGAGGGCATGTCGCACCGGAGGGGAGGGAAAGTCATGGCGGCTTACAAGGAAGGTCACGCCGGACGGGAGGGGCGCGCCGCAGGGGAGGTAAGGGCGCGCCCCACTGCACCACCGGGCGATGGAGAGTGACATCGCAGCGGCCGAATCCCGCAGTGGGGGCGGCGGAAGGATCCCGCGGTGGGGGCGGCGGACGGATCCCGCGGTGGGGGCGGCGGTCAGATCTGCGGTGGGGGGCGGCTCCGCGGCCGGATCCAAGGCGTGTGGAGGAGTGGCAGCCGGGTCTGGGGGACGGTGGCGGCATTGTGGCGGCAGGGTTGTAGGAGGAGACCGGCGGCAGGACCCATGGGCAGGGGAGCGCTCTGGGAAGATGGCATCAGCGCGCTGCGGAAGATGGCGGAGGCGGCGGGGCGGTGGCGCTCTGTGGAAGAAGGGGCGGCCGGACCTGGCGCGGAGCTGGATCCGCTCGCCGGCGGCGGCGGTAGGTGGCCGGAGTCAAACGGGGGTGGGGTGGTGCGAGGGGCACGGGGGTGGGGCTGCGCCCAAGGGAAATGAGGCGTCTATTTTGTTTTGTGGAGTTTCGGAACATCCCATCGCGCCTATATATAGGGGCTGCTGTGATCCAAATAACTATTCTAATCCCAGGATTAGAATAGTGCTGTCCTATATATATATACAAACGTATATACATATGATTGGTTCTATGAGAAATTCTATTTAAATATACGTGTACAATTTGTAGTATCGCAAAATACCATCAAATGAAAATAATTAAATGGAAAACACAAAACTAAAGGAAAAATAAATAATAAAACCAAAACCCCCAAATCTTTTAGTACCGCTTGGTGTTACCAACCGGTACTAAAGGTCTCCCCGCCCCCGGCGTTGGCTCGCGCCACGTGCTGGCCCTTTAGTGGCGGTTTGTGCTGAACTGTTACTAAACGCCGGGAAACCTTTAGTCTCCACCCTTTACTGCCGGTTATAGAACCGGCACTAAAGGGCCTTACGAACCGGTGATAATGCTCGGTTCTGCACTAGTGGGTGAAGCTAAGCTGCCAACTGGCCTGTAGTAGACCGTGATCTCGTCCCGATCATACTTGAGGTATAACGTGGTTCTCTCCCCAGCTTCCATCGCAAAAGCATTTGCCAGGGCTCTCCAACCAGAGAACTGAAGTAGGTGCGGTTTTCCTCGTTTGTGACAAGACAACTGAAGTTGAAGTCCATGTATGTGTCGTCGTGTGGAGAGAGTGTGGGCGTGTGAGTTCACGTGTGTGATTCTTCTAGCTTCTCTCCTGTGCCGAGTTCATCTTCTTATTGTGTAGATTCCGCGTGTGTGCACATACATCGCCGCAAACACTCATGTGCTTAAGATCGTGTCGAGTTTTTCTTCTTCCGTCCGGCGTTCGTGTCGTCAGAGGCTGCTCGGCGTTTGTCGCCAGAGGGTTTGTCTCAACAATTGGTATTCAAAGCCATGGCCGGAGAAGGATTGCGCACTCCTTCACGCTCACAGGCTCGTCGGAGGGGCTGAACCTCGCCATTACGGCATGGGCGGTGTTGGGTATATTACTACTGGGCGTAAACCGGCCAGGAGAGGCCGGATTAACTTCACCAATAGTCAAGTATGCTTGAAGCCCGTGAGGATATTCTATAAGGGCCCAAGGCCCAGAACCGGTTTAAGGCTTGTAGCTGTGAACCGGCATTAGTATGTAAGTTGTATTGTAAGTTAGAAATACTAGAGACCGAACCGGACACGTCTATGAGACGGTCTCGGGACTCTGCATACCGACGGGCGTCACCCATGTATATAAGGGGACGACCCGGCGGCGGTTCATGAAAAAAGAGAGAACAACTCGAGACTTAGGCGAAGCATGTTGGCTCCCTAGTCATCGAAACCCCCGTCAATTCCATCACAACAAGATGTAGGCTTTTACCTTCATCGAAGGGGCCGAACCAGTATAAACTCTCTTGCGTCCTTATGTCCGCTTTAACCCCTTCAAGCTAACCCGTAGCGATGGCTCCATGACTAAGTCCTTTCATGAGGACATATGCCGTGACAAAACCATGACAGTTGGCGCCCACCGTGGGGCTATCGCATGATGGTTTCAAGTTCTTGGAGGGCAACTTCAAAGGACTCAAGGGTTAAGCTGTGGGCCGGATGACCAAGAGTCATCGCGGCAAGCTCTACATTGACGATTCAGGCTGGGGCCCCGAGGCCGACTCGATTGAGTACGGGTACCGGGTCCCCTTTGGTGGCATACACGTCTTCATTGGCAAGATCGATGAACCGGGCCCTGAGCCGGACATCTGCACCGACCTCGTCGAAACGGCTCAGCGTGCGAGATCTGCCCAGGTTAAATTGGCCGTGAAGCGTGCCTTCGTGGGAGTCATCCACGGAGGAGAATATGAGGATGGATCGGCATCTGGTAGCGAGACCGTCGTTTATTCCGGCGACGAGTCCTCGACCGGAGAAACCGAATCATTGTATCAGCTACAGGACGGCCGGATTGGGGGCTGTTCTGCTGGTGACAGTATTCCGGACCCCTCTGATCTGCCCAACTGGGTTGGAATATTCATGGCCGGTACACAGGCGGCGATCCACTCTTCGACTGCAGCAGCAATGTTCTCTGGATCAACAGCGGCGGCATCGGCCGGGGTAGGAGGCTCTGTGCGCCCGCCACAGGCATTTCTAGAGTAAGATTCATGTGCAGCCTTTCTCGATCGTTTATTATTCTCGAATTGAAGATGATAAGATGCATACCCCCTCCTCTTAACTATGGAAGACGAAGTACAACCTAGTTCAGAGAGTCACGATTGAATCCCGGTTAATTCAGCAGCAGCTAGAGCAATACTCCGATATTGATTTGATTCTCCGCTACCCCGGCTCAAGTCTTATCTGATCTATTTGATGCGTTGGCTGTGCTTATGGCGGAGGCTAACCCGGCGGATCAGGACACCCATAACGCGGAAATTGCGAAGGTGAGGGAACAGATCACTCAGGCCAAGGCCGACCTAGCAGCCGAGAACAACAGGATGGCCGTAGAGCGGGCCGCTTTGGATGTGCAGGCCTATAGGCTTATGCTGGACCAGAACGCATCACATGAAGTCCTGAAAAGGATGCATCGGTCTCGCCTGCCGACGGTTTTCGACGCCAGAAACCTCTTTAACACCCCAGGAGCAGGGACTAGTAACCTGTCGTGGCTAAACCGGGCGGAGGCACCTGGGCCGGATGCGCCGGTTCAGCCTCGCCTGATGGAGCCGCCTCGACAGAACAATGTTGTACCTCAGCCTGTCCAGACACCTCCAGGTCATTATTCCGATCCAATGGATAATCTTGTCGCCGCCGCTTCACGACTGGAGGCCATCCCAATTGAAGGTGATTCTCCGCAGGCGGTGGAGATGCGCCGGGTTAAGGAGCTTCTTCGAACGGCCTTGATTCAATAGGAAGCGTATTCATACAGCCGTGATAGAATTCATTCCACCCCCCCCCCCCCCCCCGTCCAAGCCGGAGTTACAGCAGGCGGATGGATGAACCGGCCGTCTCCAGTAACGTACGGAACCGTGAAGCGCCCGGTGGCAATAACCCGCAGGTGATGGTCGAAGTGGTGGACGGGCCCGAGCGCCAGAGGACGCCGGGTTAGCAAGACAAAGATGAGGCTCGTCGACTTCGCCGTTCGTCCAACCACCTTGATCGAGCCAGGAGTCACTTCTAGTTCTTTCGGAGTACCTTGTCTCGTCCCCGCTTTACGCAATGTGCGTTTGCCCAAGGATTTCAAGGGCCCGCGCAAGGTGCCCAATTACAATCCGATTTGTCTCCGGAAACATGGGTAGAGAGCTAAGAGATGGCCATGGAGATGCTTGACGTAGATGAAGCGGCATGTGCAAAGTATTTCACCATGATGCTTGAAGGGACAACCCGGATTTGGTTAAAGAGCTTACCAGCCAATTCTATCAGTTCATGGGCCCAGTTGCGAGCCCGGTTTATCCAGAATTTCAAGGATACATGTAAGCAGCCCATGTCGATAGTAGACTTAGCGGCCTGTGTCCAGGAGGAAGGAGAGTCAACAACCCGCTGGGTACGCCGAGTTTCGGAAATCCTGCACTCATCCGACCGTATCAACGCCGATTCCGCGGTTATAACTTTAGAAAGCAACTGCCGGTTTAAACCTCTGAAGTTGAAATTGGGATGGATGAAGCGCCATTGTAACGATATAGGGACCCTAATGACTGCGTTAGTGAAGTATGCTGATTCTGATGGTACCAAGGATCCTGAGTCTGATGATGACAAGACAGGGAAGGGAAAGAAGAACAGCAACTCCAAGGGGCAGCAACACAACACGGCAGGTCATGGTAACGGAGGCAAGCGTAAAGCAGATGACAGCATGGATTTTGTTGCTAATACTAGTGCGCAGGACCGGGGCCAGCGACGGAAGGGTAAACCGCCGAATCACGATGGAGCTCCAAACCCCAACCCAGACCGCCTGACCTTTGGAAGGATTGCTATATTATGCAGGAGTTCAAAAATTCTAATGCTTTCTGGTATGATCACGGAACTGGGGGCGACTCAGGATCCGGATTCCATGGGCCGGGTCACGGTGGAGGAAATGCCGGTTCAGGCTTCAATGGAGATCAGGGTGGACATAATAATCAAAACAATCAGAATGGCCAGGGTGGTTACAACCAGCAACAGCAGTCGGGCTATCAGAGCCATCCAAAGCAGCTGAATAGCGGGCAATATCACGTATTCACCACTACCTTAGACAAGCGAGATCAGAAGCTTCACAAGCGAGCAGTAAACTCTGTTGAACAGGCCGTACCTCGTTATTTACGCTGGTCCGAACAACCAATCGTATGGAGCAGAGAGGATCACCCTCCCCGGGTTGACAATCCGGGTTAGCTGGCGTTGGTGGTGGCACCACAGGTAGGAGGTTATAAGTTCAACAAGGTGCTCATGGGTGGAGGAAGCAGCATTAATATCTTGTACTATGAGACCTTCCGTCGTATGGGCCTAACAGACAAGAATCTTAAACCGTCCAACACGGTATTCCATGGTGTGGTACCTGGTAAGTCTGCATATCCTGCTGGCAAGATAGCTCTGGAGGTGGCCTTTGGAGATGATCATGATTCCAGGTCAGAAACATTGGTTTTTGAGGTGGTTAAGATCTAGAGCCCATACCACGCTTTATCTGGGCGGCTGGCTTATGCCAAGTTTATGGGACGGCCCTGTTATATTTATCTGCAGCTCAAGATGCCGGGTCACAAGGGGACCATAACCGTTCATGGAAGCCGCAAGATTGCCTTGGAGTGCGAAGAAGGTGATGCGGCCTATGCAGAGTCGGTTTGTGCCACGGAAGAGTTGAAGTACTACAAGGATAATGTTGATCCGGCGGACATGACTCCGTTGAAGAAACCAACCACAGAGCATGATCCGGCTTAAAGTTCAAATCAGCAGCTGAGACTAAGCTTGTTGACTTTGTACCTGGCGATTCGTCCAAGAAGTTTAACATCAGCACCAACTTGGATCCAAAATAGGAAAGCGCGCTCATCGAGTTCATCCGTGAGAACCGGGACATTTTTGCATGGAAGCCTTCTGACATGCCAGGTGTACCGAGGGAACTCGCTGAGTACACTCTTAATGTTGATCCTAAGTACAAACCGATGAAGCAGTTTCTCCGCCGGTTCAACGAAGAAAGGCACAAAGCTATTGGAGAGAAAGTGGCCAGGCTCTTAGCGGATGGCTTTATTGTTGAAGTGTTCCATCCTGAATGGCTGGCTAATCCGGTGTTGGTCCTTAAGAAAAATGGCACCTGGCGCATGTGTGTGGATTACACAGATCTTAACAAAGCTTGTCCAGCAGATCCTTTTGCCCTCCCCCGCATTGATCAGATTATTGATGCTACGGCGGGTTGTGAGCGTCTGAGTTTTTTGGATGCATATTCTGGTTATCATCAGATCAAGATGGCAGTTAAGGACCAGGAGAAGACGGCTTTCATAACTCCCTTTGGAGCCTTCTGCTATGTATCTATGCCCTTTGGGCTTAAGAGTGCCCAGGCAACTTATCAACGGTGTGTATGCATTGCCTTCATAAGCGGATCGGCATAGCGTGCATGCCTATGTGGATAATATTGTGGTTAAGTCAAGGGAGAAGGAGACTCTGGTTGATGATCTAAAGGAAGCCTTTGATAACCTACGGACATACAAGATGATGCTCAACCCGGCCAAGTGTGTTTTTGGTGTGCCAGTGGGCAAGTTATTGGGTTTTCTGGTGTCCAACAGGGGAATTGAGGCTAATCCGGAGAAGATTACATCTATCACCTCCCTGGCTAAACCGAAATGTATCAATGATGTCCAGCGCTTGGTAGGCCGGATTGCCGCATTGAGCCGGTTTATCAGCCGCCTCGGGGAGAAGCCGATCCCTTTGTATCAGATGCTGAAGAAAGCAGATCCCTTTGTCTGGAGTCCGGCTACTGATAAAGCATTGGAGGATTTAAAGCAGCAGTTAGCCAATCTGCCTGTTCTTGCTGCTCCGATTGACAAGGAACCATTGCTACTATATGTGGCAGCTAATGCTCGTGCAGTCAGCATAGCTATCGTGGTGGAGCGCAAGGAGGCGGGCAAGGAATATCCGGTTCAGCGTTCGGTTTACTATATCAGTGAGGTGCTTATTGAGTCCAAGCAGAGATACCCGCATTGGCAGAAGCTGGTGTCCGGAGTTTTTATGGCAAGCCGGAAGCTTAAGCAATACTTTCAGGGGCATCCCATCACAGTGGTCAGCTCTGCTCCTTTGGGAGATATAATTCATAACAGGAGGCAATCGGCGGATTGCCAAGTGGGCTATAGAGCTTGGGCCGCACGGTTTAAAATACGTGCCTCGGACGGCGATTAAATATCAAGCACTTGTGGATTTCATCAATGATTGGATGAAGTTACAAGCACCTGAAGAAAAGCCGGATCACACCTATTGGACTATTCATTTTGATGGGTCCAGGCAATTGGAGGGCTCGGGGGCTGGAGTCGTATTAACTTCCCCACGAGGTGATAAGTTTTGTTACGTTCTCCTCTTAATGTTCCCTTGTACTAACAATGCAGGAGAGTACGAAGCTTTACTCCATGGTCTCCGGATGGCTAAGGATATGAATCTCAGGCGAGTTAAGTGCTTCGGTGACTCGGACCTGGTGGCCCAACAGGTGTCTGGCACTTGGGATTCTAAGGATCCGCTCATGGCAGCATACCGTCGTGAGGTGGATATTATTGCAGGCCATTTCAAGGGGTATCAGGTGGATCACGTAGACAGACGTAAGAATGAAGCGGCAGACGCTTTAAGCCGACTAGGCTCTCAGCGTAAACCGGTCCTGCCTAATGTCTTCTTGGATGTCCTGCATAACCCGTCGGTCAAACTCCCTGGCGAAGAAGATTTGGCTATTCCTGATCCGGAGGCTCAGTTGGTGGAGGCTCTACATGTCATTCCGGATTGGACGGTTCCTTATCTTGCGTACATGAATCGGGCGAGTTACCAGAGGATGAGACGCTGGCCAGGCAGATAATCCGGCGATCCAAGTCCATGACTGTCGTCAATGGTGAGTTGCATCATTGCAGTCTGTCAGGAGCGTTTCAACGTTGTGTGTCGCCAGAGGAAGGTTTTGAAATCTTGCGTGAAATCCACGGAGACTGTGGTCACCACACCGGTTCAAAGTCTGTTGTGTCTAAGGTGTTTTGTCACGGTTTCTATTGGTTGACTGCTCATGCTGATGCGGAGGACCTGGTTAGGCGATGTGACGGCTGTCAGAAGTTCTCAAAACGCGCTCATGTACCGGCTCAAGAATTGAGGATGATTCCAATTACTTGGCCGTTTGCGACTTGGGGGCTGGATATGGTTGGGCCTTTTAAACGGTCCAAGGACAAGAAGACCCACCTCTTGGTGGCGGTTGACAAATTTACAAAGTGGGTGGAAGCAGAGCCCGTCAGCAAGTGTGATGCAGCCATGGCGGTTCAATTCATTAAAAAGATGATTTTCCGGTTTGATTTTCCACACATTATCATTACGGATAATGGTACCAATCTGTCTAAGGGTGTTATGAAGGAGTTCTGTGAACGTGAGCATATCCGGCTTGACGTTTCATCAGTGGCTCACCACAGTCCAATGGACAAGCAGAGAGAGCTAACCAGGAGATCTTACGAGGCATCAAACCCCGGCTTATGGTCCCTTTGAAGCGGACGCCGGGTTGTTGGGTTGAGGAATTACCATCTGTGTTATGGAGCATCAATACTACACCCAACAGATCGACAGGATACACGCCGTTCTTCATGGTCTACGGAGCGGAGGCGGTTCTCCCTAGTGATATCCGTCATGATTCGCCTCGTGTAGCAGCTTATGTTGAAGCGGACAATGAGATAGCTCGGCAAGACGCTTTGGACCTGTTGGATGAGGAGCATGACATTGCAGCTGCCCGGTCGGAGATTTACCAGCAGGATCTTCGTCACTACCACAGTCGCCGAGTTAGAACCAGAACCTTTCAAGAAGGAGATTTGGTGCTCCGGCTCATCCAAGACCAGACTGATATGCACAAGCTATCCCCACCTTGGGAGGGACCTTTCGTGATCAGCAAGAATCTGCACTGTGATTCATACTATTAGATTGATATTCGAGAGCATAAAGACTCACGTACATCAGAGGAGGAGACCAACAGGCCGTGGAACATAGCTCATCTTCGGCCCTACTATACTTGAGCCATAGGCTCTACTTATGTACATATTATGACAATGTATATTATGATCAATACAATAAACCGGAGCCTTAGCTAAAGCGGGGTCTCTGTTATTTTTACATCATGAGTGGTTACACGGAGTTTTTATCTTAAAGCGGTCTCCGGTTTACCCCTTGAGTTAGCTTTTTAACAAAGCTTTATATCATGTCACTTGGGGGCTTGGTCGTATCCGAACCAATGCAACACCTTTTGATAGGCGAAAGCCACGAGATCACTTGGGGACTTGGTCATGTTTGAACCAGTCACGCCTCTTGATCGGCCTAAGGCCACATAATCACTTGGGGGCTTGGTCGTGTACGAACCAATGCAAAACCTTTTGATAGGCGAAAGCCACAAGATCACTTGGGGACTTGGTCACGTCTGAACCAGACACGCCTCTTGATCGGCCTAAGGCCACAGAAATCACTTGGGGGCTTTGGTCGAACCCGAACCATCGCTACACCTCTTGATGGACGTAATGCCACTGCATCATTTGGGGACCTGGCTGACATGAACCATAGCTACGCCTATTGGGGGCTTGGTCGTGTCCGACCATGGTAATGCCACTTGATCGGCTCGAACAGCCTCTTTTCGCAAAAAAAATTGTCTTTGCCTTTGCTTGAAATTTGTTTATCTTTTTTTATATTTCTCTTGTTGTGTTCTTAAACCGACAATTATTAAACCGATTTTGACTGTCAGTTGACGGGACACGGTTTGTTTTTCATCCGGAGACACTTTTGCCCGGTTTGATTTTTGATAAACATCCTATTATGGAGTAACACCGGTGTTCATCTTAACCCGGAACGGTTTACCTGGTAAACCGACCCTATATACACAGGAGCTGTTTTCTCCTTCAGCAGAGCAGGTTTTTTACAACTCCGCTTCAAGATTGGCACAGCCAACTTCATGCCCTACGATGGCAGGTATCATATATTCCCATATTTTGTAATATGTTTAATTTAAGGTATTATCTTTAAATTCATATACATGGATAGGATGACCCGCCTGGTGATACAATCACAATGGCGTTTTAAGCTTTTTGTTGCAGACAACGGTTTAAAGTTGATGATTCAACAAAAGCATAAGTTGCAATAAATATGCACGAAGGCATATCAGCGCAAAGTGTGGCAGCTAGTCTATTACAAGGCAACATGGTGCCCAGATAAGATAATTGTTTTTCTACAAAACATAAGGAAGAAGTAATATAAACCGGCCTCCGGTTCATGCTTGGTCGCCAGCTTGGCCTGATGGTTGCGGGTCATCCTGCGCCGCTTCAGCTTCTGATTCCCTACCCAGCGGCTGGAAATGAACAGTTGTCCAGTCGATTCCCATTAATGCTTGGAATACAGCTTCATCATTGATCAGCAACGACGGTTCAATATCAGGAGCGTAAGTATGCTTACGAATTGGAGGTATAAGGTTTTCCGCTTCAGGAATCGGGGCAGACACTCGTTTATTCTCTCCATCATACTGGGCTTGGTAGTGAGACAGATTTGCCTCTTCAACCAGCTGACAAGCCAAAGGGCGCACTTCCCGGTTTATAGCTCGAAGATCCTCTTCGCTGAATTCTGTCCCGTCTTCCTTCAAGCTCGGGAAGCCTTGGGCCGCTTCAACAGGATCAAAATCCGGCACCCATGCTTTGGCCCGGATTAAGGCGTTTATGGCACCGGTTCTAGCAGCAGATTTCTTTAATTCTTCAAACCAGGCAGGAAGCATTGACAATCTTTTCAGGGTGTCCTCGATCAAGGTCGGTGCCGGGTTGTTATGAGAAGCGATCTTGATGATCCGTCACTTGCACCAAGATAGAGTTGCTCTATCAATGTATAAGAGGCTTTCAGTTTCTTCCTCACATCTGATCCCAAGTGGCCAATACGTGTCCCTATATCGTTAAAAGGGTTAATATACCAGAAACTGCATGAGAAAGCTTCATTATGTCAGAAATCAAAAGAGGCTTACCAAAGACAGCGGCAGTCATGGCATGCAGTTGCCTCTTTACACTGGTCAGTTCATCCACTACCGGTTTGAGGGCAGCTTCAGCATTTTCTGCCCGTTGGGTTAAAGCGGCCTTTTCAGTGGCCCAATCCGCCCGCTCCTTTTTGAAACCCTCTTTAAGCTTTTCCATGACGCTTAAAGCGCTGGTTAATTCATCCTTTGCTTTCGAGGTTTCAGCTCGTTGGGTTTTCAGGATTTCTTGAAGATCAGTGATTTGGTTTTCTTTCTTGCTCAGATCAGCCTACATACAGATAAGAATTTGATAAAGATTAAGGAGCAGAATTGAAGTACCAACCCCATAACAAGTTATGCCCTTGGTACTTGGGGGCTAATGCATATTTGCTTTTCATCCTACAAAGTTCAGTATAAAGTCCCAAGCTCAATACAAGTATTCAGTTTGGCACTTGGGGGCTAATGCCTATTTGCTTTGTCCTTAAGGGATACTGGATTTCTTATGGTATAAAAGTCCCGGTTTAACTACATTAAGTTGAGCCGGCCCTTGGGGGCTACTTTCCCAAAAGTACAGCTCAGGATTATATTGAGAAGTCCCGGTTTAAGTTCACATCTTAAAACCGTCACTTGGGTGCTATTAGAGTTGACAGATTGAAGTATACAAGCAGAGAATCATATGGAATTTACCTTATATTTGGCTTTCATCATATTTACTAGACCGGCTTCATAATCACGGCTAGTATATAACCGGTTCAGATAGCCGGAATGAAGATCTTGGGGATTCAAAGCGGCATAGGTTGCCAAATCGGTATTCCACTTGCCTTTACCAAAGGCAGTAAATTCATCCTTTGCAGTGTGCTTGGACAAGGCGACAGGGTTGCCTGGCTCGGAATGGCCAAAGCCAGTAATAACGACATCGTCATCCTTGGCTTCGCCGGTTTGCACTGGGGTCGCCGGTTTATCCGTACGCTTTGATGGACTCGCTGTTTTGTCAGTTTGAGCAGGACTCGTAGGTTGATTTGAAGGGCCGGTGGCATCAACATATGCCTCTTCAACAGTAATATCATGATCTTGCAGTGGTGGGTCGTTCAGCATATCATCCTGGATGTGTTCTTCAGGATTGGGTGTATTAGTCGGTTCAGGAGCATCTTCTTCTACTGCTTTGTCTAGGCGAGCTTTCTTGCTTGGCCTAGGCTTGGCCCTGAAAGGAAAAAGACAGATCAGTCCAATGAATATTGAAATTGGTATTTCAAACAGTATTATCAGGAATATGGCTCACCCAAGCACTGTCTTGAGAGGTGGGAGTTGGGTGCCTGTTGACTCGCTAGAGGAAGAATGAGAAGTCACCTGATAATCGGAGTCAGATGGATTAAGAGGTTGACGAATGCAACCCGCTTTAGGATAAGCATTGATGAAACAGTTAGAGACCTCTGAACGGCGTTTTCGAACCGGACTGTTCGGTAAACCGGTGGAGGTGACTACCTGGCCGCTGTGCCGGGTTGCGCGACGAGCTTCATGCTGTTGTGTCTTCATAAGAAAGTTTCGATCCAAGTAAGCAAGAGGATGAGAAAATTTAACTTTCCGGTTTGCCCGACGGATTTTGACTGAAGGTAAAGGGTTTGAATCGGAAGAAAGAGCGATTACCTCTACAACATCAGCATGACTAGCTTCAGCATCATCCTGGCAATAATCATTATCAATAAGGCGTGTGAAAAATAAACCAAGTGAGTCAAGTTCTACCTCAAAATCCGGATTACCCACATCATCGTCAGCTGGTGGATCGGAGGAGGCAGTGGTTTTCTTTCTATTGGCTGTTTTTTTCACAACTCTTGTCTTGGGCCGGATTATTTTCTCCGTTTTCTCCTGTGGAGTTTTTCTGCTCCAAAATGGATCATCACCCTATTTGAAAGATGTTAATATCAACAAAGAGTACTTAAGCATAGTCAGATTTTATAAAGGCATAAGACAATGGTTGACAGCGGCGGCGGAGTTCCGAAGCTGGGCGGCGCAAGGAAGACGAAGCAGAGGGGCACGAAGGGGAAAAAAGAAATGACCCTTCGGGCTATTTATAAAGGTAAGGGATATGTGTGTCAGGCGCAAAAATCAAGGGGCCGCAAGTTTGGAAGCGGAGTTGTCGCCTCGATTGTTGAAGACTCATTAATAAAAAGATGTTATATACAGTTCTTTATGACAGATGACGTCATGCCGGTTCACCACAATCTGAGAAGATGACGTCACGGCGGTTCAACCAAGAAGATGTTGAAGACGAAGTTTTTACTAAGGATTGACATGAACCTGTTCAAATCAATCTGGGGCCTAATGTTGGGGATATTACTACTGGGCGTAAACCGGCCAGGAGAGGCCGGATTAACTTCACCAGTAGTCAAGTATGCTTGAAGCTCGTGGTCTGTGCCACGATGACGACTCGTGCCCCCACCTGATGGTCTTCGCCATGGAGACCATCCTTCCGATGAGCGAGCTGAGCATCAACTACGGCGTTGACCAGTGAGCGATCGGCAACGTTTCATGTATGTTTACCCTCATTTCCAATTGCCATGAACCTTTCGCATTCATTTTCAGTTGCCATGAACCTTTCTGTCGCTGTTATCGATTGTATCATTGGATAGACGCAGCACTAAGACACCTTAAACAGAACTTTTTGCTTGTATTTCTTGTGCCTAGTTTGCCGTGTTTGGACTTTGCAATCGGCAAGTTATGCCTGGAACCATATTTGCATGAATTGAGTCTGGATCGACATCATAACGATGGTTGTGAGCGTTTAGTTGAGAAATTTATTCGGTTTAGTTTTCTGTAGTCATTGCAAAGGTTCGCGAAGCTGTACATCTAGGGCGAACTCTACAATGTCGTCTCCGCCGCCTACGGCCCTGGCAAGTCCGGCCCCGACGTCTGCCTGTTCAAGCTCGAGCGTCTGCCCGTGGAAAACTCGGCAAAGATTTTCAAAAATGATTTTTTTCGTGCAACTGTTCTGCCGAGTTTTACATCTGCAAAGAGCTTTCCATGGAAAACTCCGCAAATGTGGCATGTTTTGCTGAGTTTTACGCCTCTCATCAAACATTTGCGGAGTTCATGTACTCGCGAGTTCGGCAAACCACATGGTTGAAGCTCATAGTGGGCATCCAAGCGCCACAGCTGCCAAGTGCTGCACTAGGTAAAGGGTACCTTTGCCGAGTCCAGCACTCGGCAAAAGCTACAACATCTGCCTTTTAGAGTTGAATTTCTACTAATTTACATAGTTCAACGAAGTACTGAAAAGAGGCAAGTACCACACAAGTTCAATTAGAGGTGGTAATAACATGATCTGCCATGGATGCTTACTAATTAAAGTCTTCGGTATGCGAACTCCGGGTCGTAGTGTGGATTAAGTGAAGCTAAGCTGCCAACGAGCCTGTAGTAGACCGTGATCTTGTCCCGATCATACTCGAGGTAGAACGTTGTTCTCTCCCCAGCTTCCATCGCATAAGCATTTGTAAGGGCTCTCCAACCAGGGAACTGACGTAGGCGTGGTTTGCCTCGTTGGTGACAAGACAATTGAAGATGTAGTCCATGTATGTGTCGTGGTGTGGAGAGAGTGTGGGCGTGTGAGTTCGCGTGTGTGATTCTGCTAGCTTTTCTCCTGCGCTGAGTTCATTTTCTTATTGTGTAGATTCCGTGTGAGTGCGCATACATCGCCGCAAACACTCATGTGCTTAAGATCGTGTCGAGTTTGTCTTCTTCGGTCCGGCGTTCGCGTCGCCGAAGGCTGCTCGGCGTTCGTTGCTGGAGGGTTTGTCCAAACAATTGGTATTCAAAGCCATGGCCGGAGAAGGATCGTGCACTCCGTCACGCTCACAGGCTCGTCAGAGGGGCTGAACCGCGCCAATACGGCATGGGAGGGGTTCAATGCGGCACGGCTGCTGCGAGGCCCTCATGTGTGGAGGTCCGGTTCTCCGCCGAGGTCAAACTGTGTCATGATAGAAGGAGGGCATGGTGCTCGGTAAGTTAGACACTATTAGGGAAAAGCCTAACTGCAGCGCGGGTTTTATGCCTATCAGTAGCGTGGGACGATGCGCTACTGATAAGGCGCTACAGCTAACATGTAGCAGTAGTGCTTGTCGTCCGACGCTACTGCTATACATGGATAGCAGTAGCGCGCTTTGGTGAAGAGCGCTGCTGATAATATCTGCAGCGCTTATTACATGGAAGCGGTATTGGTAAGGCGGGGCTACTGCTAACTTTCTACCCCTCGCTACTACTAGTTTTTTTTTCATATTTGTTTTGTATTTGAATAGGGTTTATACAATAATATTTAGCATATCATACACATACAAATGTAATCATAGCATATACATACAACTAGTCTCAACAAATCATGTCATCATCATAATCATCATCCAACACAAAGTGGTCTCTCATCATCATCTCGAAAATAGCGATACAAGTCTCGATTACTTGCAACTACATCGTCATCCATCTAAACAATGATATACGCGAGAAGAGCTATCAGTTTGAGTGAGAGCGGAACTATGCAGTACACGAGTTCGTTTCCCTCTCTCGCATTAGCGTGAACCTAAACTAACTACTGCCTGTCGCTCAGAAACCGGAAACCGGTACACCTGGGCCTGACACTCCGGCCACTCGTCGTATATATACTCCTGGCGTAGCACTTCTTCTCCATCGATGATCTATGCACCTGCATCGTCACATGAGTCGATGATATGCAACATATATAGTTGAGCAACAGAAAGAGACAGACTGGGAAAAAATAGAAGTAACATATCATAAGCATAAATAACAAAGTTGATCGTACCCAAAATGCCCTAACTAGAGTGATCGTCGCTAGTCGAGGAGGACGATTTAATTACATAAAAAATAAAGTTTCGTCATGCATAACTCAAAGTTTCGTCATGCAGAAAGTATGGACTAAACGGACACATTGTCATATATCGATAATCACTCCAACATGTCTTGCCATCCATCCAAGTCAGGGAGATAGTTTCCGAGCCTAGTGAAAGGCTTCAGGTCGAGACGTTGAGAGGCTACCCGTGTTCGGACGTCTTACTGCGACATTTTTCCTTCTTCGTAGAATATCCCTGTTTTTCCGACGACCTCCTTCATGATGATTTGGGCAAGTTCGCGCTGGATGTGATAGAACTCAGCTCGAAGTCAATGATCCTCGATATCTCCTACGTTCTTTGCCGATTGCAGAATATGGGCATCGCCGGATGTAGGTGACATGCGAAGGTTCTGGTGATCCCGTCTGTATTCCATCATGTGGTGTAGGACATAGAATCCATCATTAAGAGAACCACTCGGTTGCTGGATGCAGCAGAGGTCAGTCTTATGGCCGAAGGCAAGCCTGCCGCCCCTTCTCTTCTTGTCCTGGACCTATCCACCCCGTGCTTCGTAGTAAAACATAGCACCGTCGAGAACATCCTTGATGTGGGTGTAACCCTTTTTTTAATGTTCTTCGACGAGTGCAAGTAAAGAGCGTGGGAGCATCGGGGGTAGAGGATGATGAGGACGGCGCGCCCGCCGCTGCGCAAATAAGTACACCTCAAATTAATTAGCCTCCACCGTGCAAATGAATGATTGAAATCGAAGGAAGGATATCTGTGTGGATGATTTACAGGGGATGATAAGGCACGAGAATCGCCTCCTTGTCCTTATTGGCGAGCATGAAATTTACGATGTATTCCCTCGTGTATTCACGGTGCTTTGCGCAGACTCCCAAGAAGCTCTCGTGCATGAAGTACGGGTCAGCGATACAGATATGAGGTATCTGCTCAACCCCGATGATGTAGCTCATGTGCAAGCCATAAAGGCGGACAAACGTAAAATCCAGCTTCTTCACGTGAAACATGTCGAATATGTAATCAAATCGAAGGAAGAACTTATCCGCGGGGAAGAAGTCGACGTACGACAATTGCCGCGGAACGTTAACCACGTAGAGTGGGTATCCTGGATCTTTTGAGGCGATGAGGCCTTTCTCTATCCGCAGCACATCGTCATGAAGACTCCTTAGATCGCCGAATTTGGCCCTTAGCGCTGCAGCATGTAGGATTGGTTGACCGGGGATATGCAAGTTGTCCGCACTGGTGATATCTATACGGACTTGAAGCCGAGGCTGCTGAGGCGGCTGGATCATAGAATCAGCTTTCTTGCCTTTCCTCGCTCTCTTCCTAGGCTTCTTTGCCGGAAGGTCGTCTATAATACGTTGAGCCTCCGGAGGCGGCAATTCAGGCACCGACTCATGACGCTCAAACCCTGAGTAGGCGCCAGTATAGACATACTGTTGAGTGCCATCGTCATCCTCATCCTCATCCATGGCGACGTCATCAGCGACTAATGGAGCCTCTTCCTTACTCCGTCCGCTATCACCCACCCCGACTCCCGACGCTAATTGGGTAGGTGGAGTGTTGATGTTCATATCTCGCTGCTGCGTGCTGGTGGGTGTGCTCCCGGCCGCCTCCAGACGAAGCAGACTCCTTGGCCACAACATGACCCACCCATTCCAACAATCACCAAGCCGCCGTGGGGTCTCGTCGTCATCCCCCCTAGTACCAGAGGAGGCAAATTCTCGTGGCCCAGTTTGACACTGGCCACGGAAACCTTGGAGAGGTTCGGGGGGATCGGCCGGCCACTACTAGGGAAAAGCCTAGCAGCAGCGCAGCTTTTGGGCCTCTCAGTAGCGCGGGGACCGGCGCTACTAATAAAGCGCTATAGCTAACGTATAGCAGTAGCGCCTGTTGTCCCACGCTACTGCTATACATGAATAGCTGCAGCGCTCTTTAGAAAAGGGCGCTGCTGATATTATCTGCAGCGCTGTTAACTGGGAAGCGCTACTGGTAAGGCGGCGCTACTGCTAAATTTTCCCCCCTTGCTAGTACTAGTTTTATTAGTTTTTTCCCTGCATATTTGTTTTTGTATTTGTTTTGTATTTGAATAGGCTTTATACAATTATCTTTAGCATATCATACACATACAAATGTAATCATAGCATATACATACAATTAGTCTCATCAAATCATGTCATCATCATAATCATCATCAAACACAAAGTGGTCTCTCGTCATCATCTCGAAAAATAGCGATACAAGTCTCGATTACTTGCAAATACATCGTCATCCATCTAAACAATGATATACGCGAGAAGAGCTATCACTTTGAGTACATGAGTTCGTATCCCTCTCTCGCATTAGCGTGAACCTAAAGTAACTACTGCCTGCCGCTCGGAAACCGGAAACCGGTACACCTAGGCCTGACACTCCGGCCACTTGTCGTATATATACTCTTGGCGTAGCACTTATTCACCATCGATGATCTATGCACCTGCATCGTCACATGAGTCGATGATATGCAACATATATAGTTCAGCAACAGAAAGAGACAGACTTGGCAAAAATAGAAACAACATATCATAAGCATAAATAACAAAGTTCATCGTACCCCAAAATGCCCTAACTAGAGTGATTTTCGCTAGTCGAGGAGGAGGACGGTTTAATTACATCACAAATATGAGATATCTGCTCAACCCCGATGATGTAGTTCATGTGCAAGGCATAAAGGCGGACAAACGTAAAATCCAGCTTCTTCACGTGAAACATGTCGAATATGTAATCGAATCGGAGGAAGAACTTATCCGTGGGGAAGCTGTCGACGTACGACATTTTCATGCGGGCGTTAACCACGTAGAGTGGGTATCCTGGATCTGTCGAGGTGATGAGGCCTTTCTCTACCCGCAGCACATCGTCATCAAGTCTCCTTAGATCGCCGAATCTGACCCCTAGCGCTGTTGCAGGTAGGATTGGTTGACCGGGGATATGCCATTTATCCGCATCGGGGATATGCCATTTATCCGCATCGGGGATATGCCATTTATCCGCATCGGGGATATCTATACGGTCCTGAAGCCGAGGCTGCTGAGGTGGCTGGATCATAGAATCAACTTTTTTGCCTTTCCTCGCTCTCTTCCTAGACTTCTTTACTACCGTAAGGTCGTCCATAATACGTTGAGACGGCAATTCAGGCACCGACTCATGACGCTCAAACCCTGAGGAGGCGCCACTATAGACATACTGTTCAGCGACACCGTCGTCCTCATCCTCATCCATGGCGACGTCATCAGCGACTAATGGAGCCTCCTCCTTACCCCGTCCGCTATCACCCAACCCGACACCCGACGCTAATTGGGTAGGTGGGGTGTTGATGTTCATACCTTGCTGAGGCTGCATGCTCGTGGGTGTGCTCCCGACCGCCTCCAGACGAAGCAGACTCTTTGGCCACAACAGGACCCACCCATTGCACAATCACCAAGCCGCCACGGTGTCTGCTCGTCATCCACCAGTAGTATTGGAGGAGGCAAATTCTCGTGGCCCGGTTCGACACTGGCCACGGAAACCTTGAAGACGTTCGGGGGGATCGGTCGGCTGTGGAACAATGGTTCCTTCGGCTCCATTATCGTCGCCTTCCCCACGTCCACCTTCTGGTCGCTGATGGTGTACAATATGGTGCACGGGGTTTCGTCGGCCTACAAAGAAAAGTCTGCGACGTGAGACATCCGAAAGGCAACGAAAACGGGAGATTATACATTTATATTGAAGGGGTCCGGTGTGACAGATACCGTGAGGGCATCGACCTCAGCCAAAGACGAAGCACCGCCGAGCACGTCCGGTGTGGGAGTAGGTGCGGGAGCCGGTGCGGGAGCAGGTGCTCCCAAGAAGTCAGCAAGGGGAAAGTCCTCTGCATTTTTTTCTGGATTTTGCCTTGTCCAAGTGAAAACGCCCGTCACCAAGGAAGTAGACAAATCTGCAACCACCTGTTTTGCGGCAGCTACATTGCTATGCATCTGAGATGATTTCTTCTCAACCGCAATCTCAACCTTCTTGTCGATGATTTCTTCAGTTAACCTCCGTCTTTCCTTTCTCTCCTCCGTGGTCTCACGGTAGTACTTCTTCCACGTGGCACCGTCTCCGACACCGTGCACGCGTCCATACGATGGTCGAGTATCCACTTGTTGTCGTTTCAATATGTTCAACGCCCGGTTGAATGGAGTGTCCCACTTGGGCCTCGCCAATGCCTCAGACGGCGAGTCGCTTTCGGCCGCAATCCGGTTCTGCTCTCTCTGCAAAAGGCACAAGGATCGTTTACAAATATGACTAACATGTGAAGCCGAATTGATCAGAAACTAAAATTACCGGCAGTCTCATGAACTTCGTAATGACCGGTGTTGTCTCGTAAACCTTCTTCACTGGGTCCCAACGGTGTCGGGCCCTCAGGACGTCACGCTCCTGCGGGACGGTGAAATCCGCCAAGGGGTCTGGGATGCCTAGACTCACGGCTTCCGCATCCTCCTTGGCCCATTTGGACCTGTTTCCGCTGTAACCACGGCTTCCGAGGTGGTGGCTCCCAATGTTCCTCTCTTGAAGCCCCTTCATGTACTTAGACTTTTTTTTGGCAGCTTCGGCCCCGCAAGCCTCCTTGAATATTTGAAACCGCTCTTCCGTGATTGTCGGATTATCCTTTACAATCTCAGAGTAGGGTTCCTTCTTGTCGATGATGCTGGCTTTCACTCGAGTTTTCCAGGCGGCCAACGCGTCGCTAAACTTGGTCATGGCGTGTTTGTTTATCTTCTTCATTGTCGGGTCCTCGTCTGGATCTTCATAATCCTTCTCATTCCGGCCCGGGAACAAGAATATCTGGTGAAACTTCTTTAGGAGGGAGCTCCTCATATTTTCTATCTTCTGTAGTTTCTCATCTTTGATGGTGGCGGTTGTCCGTACGATGCAGCCTATTTGATTGCCGAAGCATCGAAGCGCTTCCTCGGGCGGCTTTGGCTCAAAAATGCCGTCGTCCACATCCGTGACCACCAGTCTAGTAGTCCTGAGTTTGTTAGGAAGCCGTTGCCTTTTTGCTCTCGGTTCTACACCGGCTCCGCTCCCCGAGGCAGCACAGGTCTCAGTCTCAGCGCCGGTCTCGATGCCGGTCTGAGTCTCAGCGCCGGTTTCAGTCTCAGCACCGGTCTGTGTGTCGGTCTCAGTCCCCGATGCCACCGGTGGGCCCAGCAACAACATCGGTTGATCGTCGGTAAGGCTAAAAATTAAATGCGCCGCCCGGTAGACGCCGTCATAATCACCGTAACCCTGTCGCTTCATCGTTGCTAGCCATGTTTCCTATGATTAAATCTAGTCAACTAATTCTAGACCTAATAAAATGAATAATGACATAAAAGGCCTATTGTTTTGCAGGAATGTTGACTCCTTCCTGGTGCGGCAAATCCGGGCACTCGATATGTCCTAGTTTGTAGCACAAGTCATGCGAAATTCACGGAATATTTCGGCATGACCTTTAACTAAAAAGTGGACAAATCGAGAACCTGAAATTTGCCGGAACAGAAATGAATCAACATTCCGGCAAAACATAGGCCACTCAACATCATTCCCTGGACACGGTGTTCAAATATCCCTCTTCGACACATCGCAACACATGTCCAAATATACACGAGCAACCACATGTCCAAATTTCACAAGCTAATTCAAAAACAAAGTGTAGAAGAAAATTCATTTAACTACTAATAGAACAAAATTCAGTTAACTTTAGTGCTCTATAATGATGAAAGGAAAAAAAATTCAGTTAACTACTAATTTCGTTCACTTAGGTTATTCATTCAACATCACCTAATTAACCTACTGTACCACTACTACTAGCAGCACTACTAACCTAATTAACCTAGCAAAACTCTAGTGCCCTAACTGAAAAACATCTAATTAACATCTACTAGTACCACTATTGCCCTAACCTAATTAACATCTACTAGTATCACTATATACTATACAAGCAGCATCTACCCTAATTAAACCCTACTGCCTCTAACTAACTTTTTGTTGTAAACCAAATTTTTGCTCTAAACTAATTTTGATATAACATCTAATACTTAACATCCTTTGCTATAAACTAAATTTTTTGATATAAAAAAACTTTTGCTCTACTAATTTTTTCTCTAAATTGCAGAGAGAGTGGTGTGGGGGGTGGGGTGGGGGACTTACAGAGAGGGGAGAGACGGTGGCGGGGAGGTGCTCGGTGACGGAGGCAGGGGCGGAGAGGGCGGGCTCGGGCACGGGCAATGGCGGTCCTGGGCAGGCTCAGGCGGCGGTGAGGTGGAGGGCGCCGACGGTGACGTCGAGGGCGGCCTCGGGCGGCGGCGGTGAGGCTGAGGGCGGCCTCGGGCGACGGCGGTGAGGATGACGGCGGCCTCGGGGGGAGACGATGAGGTTGCGGGCGTCCACGCTGGCAGGAGACTGCGGCGAAGTGGGGCGACGGCGAATTGGGGTGACGGCGGCGAGGGCGAGGGATTTGGGGAAGAAGTGTGGTGGCCGGGGGGCAGGGGGGACCCCTACTGCTACTCCTTTCTCCTTTTTTCCCTTTTTTCTTTTACTTTTCTTTACATTTTAATTTTTTCCTTTCTCCTTTTTCTATTTCTTTCATTTTCATTTACTTTTCTACTTGTTTTTCACTTTATTTTATTTCCGTTAGCAGTAGCGCCTTACACGTAAGCGCGCTACAGCTAAGGAGAGTAGAGTATAGCCAATGGGCGATATGCGCTCTACTGCTAGGTTGGGCTAGCCATGTGCGCCCAGTTCAAACATAGCAGCAGCGCTTTTTGCTACTGCTAAAGTCATAGCAGTAGCGCGGTTTATTTACGCGCGCTGCTACTAAGTAGCAGTAGCGTTTGATTTTATACAGCGCTACTGGTAACATTCTGTGTATAAGGTTTTCCCTAGTAGTGGGCTGTGGAACAATGGTTCCTTCGGCTTCATTATCGTCGCTTTCCCCACGTCCACCTTCTTGGTCACCGATGGTGTACAATATGGTGCACGGGGTTTCGTCGGCCTGCAAAGAAAAGTCTGCGACGTGAGACATCCGAAAGGGAACGAAAACGGGAGATTATACATTTATTGAAGGGGCCGGTGTGACAGATACCGTGAGGGCGTCGCCTTCAGCCAAAGAAGAAGCACTGCCGAGCACGTCCGGCGCGGGAGCTGGTGCGGGAGCAGGTGCAGCTGCAGGTGCTGGTGCAACGCTAGTCGAGCTGCTCCCCAAGAAGTCAGCAAGGGGAAAGTTCGCTGCATCTTTTCTGGATTTTGCCTGGTCCAATTGAAAACGACCGGAACCAAGGAAGTATACATATCTACAACCATCTGTTTTGCGGCAGCTACCGCTGTTGCGACTATTTGAGATGATTTCTTCTCAACCGCAATCTCAACCTTCTTGTCGATGTTTTCTTCGGTTAACCTCCGTCTTTCCTTTCTCTCCTCCTTGGTCTCACTGCAGTACTTCTTCCACGTGGCGCCGTCTCCGACACCGTGCACGCGTCCATACGACGGTCGAGTATCCACCGGGAGTCGTTTCAATATGTTCGACACCGGTTGAATGGAGTGTCCCACTTGGGCCTCGCCAACGCCTCAGACGGCGAGTCGCTTTCGGCCGCAATCCTGTGTTGCTCTCTCTGCAAAAGGCACAAGGATCATTTACAAATATGACTAACGTGTAGTCGAATTGATCAAAAGCTAAAATTACCAGCAGTCTAATGAACTTCGTCGTGACCGCGTTCGTCTCGAAAACCTTCTTCACTGGGTCCCAACGGTGCCGGGCCCTGAGGACGTCACGCTCCTGCGGGACGGTGAACTCCGCGAAGGGTTCTGGGATGCCCAAACTCGCGGCTTCCGCATCCTCCTTGGCCCATATGGACCTCTTCCCACCGTAACTACGGCCTCCGACGTGGTCGCACCCAATGTTCCTCTGTTGAAGCCCCTTCATGTACTTCGACTTTTTTTGGCATCTTTGGCCTCGCTAGCCACCTTGAATATTTCAACTTGCTCCGCCGTGATTGTCGAATTATCTTTTACAATCTTGGAGTAGGGTTCCTTTTTGTCAATCTTTGCTTTCACCCTTTTTTTCCAGGCGGCCAACGCGTCGCTGAACTTGGACATGGCGTGTTTGTTTGTATTCTTCATTGCCGGGTCCTTATCTAAATCTTTATAATCCTTTTCATTCTGGACCGGGAACAAGAATATCTGGTGCAGCTTCTTTAGGAGGGAGGGCCTCATATTCTCTGTCTTCTGTAGTTTCTCATCGTTGATGGTGGCGGTTGTCCGTACGATGCGGCCTATTTGATTGACGTAGCACGCGCGCACTTCCTCGGGCGCGGTTGGCTCAAAATTGCCGTCGTCCACCGACGTGACCACCAGTCTAGTAGTCTTGAGTTTGTTAGGAAGTCGTTGCCTCTTAGCTTTTGGTTCTACACCGGCTCTGCTCCCCGAGGCAGCGCCGGCCTCAGTCTCAGTGCCGGTCTCGATGCCGGTCTGAGTCTCAGCACCGGTCTCAGTCTCAGCACCGGTCTGCGTGTCGGTCTCAGTCCCCGATGCGACCGGTGGGCCCAGCAACAACATCGGTTGATCGTCGGCAAGGCTCAAAAATTCGTCTGCCGCCAGGTAGACGCCGTCGCAATAACCAGAACCCTGTGCTTCATCGTTGCTAGCCATGTTTCCTACGATTAAATCTAGTCAATTAATTCTAGACCTAATAAAATGAATATTGACATAAAAAAGGCCTATGTTTTGCAGGAACGTTGACTCCTTCCCGGTGCGGCAAATCCCGGGCACTCGATATGTCCTAGTTTGTAGCACATGTCATGCTGAAATTTCACGAAAAATTTCGGCATGACCTTTGCTAAAAAAGTGGACAAATCGAGAACCTGAAATTTGCCAGAACGGAAATGAATCAACATTCCGGCAAAACATATGCCACTCAGCTTCATTCCCTGGAAACAACAAAAGGCCACTTGGGCACAATCGAAACATGGGCAAACACAATTGAGGAATTTGCATATATCCTGACCACTTCAAATTTGCATGTCCTAGTGTTTGACACTTCAAGAAAATCTACACAAATCTCATGCTCTCTCAAACTTCAATTCAAAGACCAAATATAGATTATATTTAGTTAACAACTGAACTAAACTTTACTCTAAACTAAACCCTACTGCCCTAATTAACATTTAGTTAAACAAACTCAATTAAAAAACTAAACCCTACTGAAGTAATTAACATCTACCTTATCTACTGCTTAACATCTATTATTACCCTAAGTAAAAAACATTAACATTATCTACTACTTAACTTTAACATCTATTAACTAAAAAGGATGGGTGGGGGGCTTACCGAGAGGGGAGAGACGGTGGCGGGGAGGTGCTCGGCGACGGGGGTAGGGGCGGCGAGGGCGGGCTCAGGATCGGGACGCGGCGGTCCTGGCGGGCTCGGGGGCACTGAGGTCGAGGGCGGCGGCAGTAAGGTCGAGGGAGGCGACGGTGAGGTCGAGGGCGGCCCGAGAGGCGGCGGCGGTGAGGCTGGGCGGCCTCGGGCGGCGGCCGTGGGGATGAGCGCGGCGTCGACGCCGGCAGGAGACGGCGGCGAAGTGGGGGAGACGACTGCGAAGTGGGGCGAGGGATCGATTTGGGGGAGAAGTGGTGGCCGGGGGAAACCGTTTTTGTTTAAGTCAAAAGTAACGGTAGCGCGTTACAGAAAACACGCTATAGCTAAGTTAGCTATAGCGCGTTTCCGAGAACGCGCTACTGCTACGTCTTCATCATTTTTCCCTTTTTCATTTATTTTTCTTTACATTTTATATTTTTCCTTTCTCCTTTTTCTATTTCTTTCATTCTTATTTACTTTTCTATTCGTTTTTCATTTTATTTTATTTTTGTTAGCAATAGCGCTTTACGCGTAAACGCGCTGCTATAAGTGTATTAGCGGTAGCGAGGTTTTTGGAAGATCGCTACTACTATGTGTAGCCCATCGGCTAAGTGATTGGAATTTTAGTAGTAGCGAGTTTTCGGTGAGACGCGCTACTGATATATGTCCATCTGCAGCGCGCTTATTTTGCACGCGCTACTGCTGTCTAGCAGTAGCGTGCTTTTTTAACAAGCGCTACTGCTAAAGTTCTGTGTATAACGTTTTCCCTAGTAGTGAGACCACCGGTGATAAGGAGTTCATCGTCCACATCGGAGTCATCGACAAGGTGTGCCACCGGCGACAAAGGTGTGGTGAAGGCGTAGGAGGTGCGTCTCTCATCGAAGCCAACAGCAATGGCGGCAATCGGCGTGACAAGATAACATTGACGGCCGTCTATGTGTTGCACCGACGACATCGACGGCCTTGGGCTTCTGAAGAGGAATAAAGCATAACAATATTGTTATTAGTGTCAAGTATTTAGGATTAGGTGATGTTTAGTTTGTTGCATGGCGTAATAGCCGTAGAGTTGCATTTGTCAGCCAAGTACCAAGAAAAACGCATGCTCGGCAACATAGCGTAGCGGCCGGATCAGTAGCATAGAGATAGAGCGAGTGCACTCGAGCGTTTGGCAAGCCAGGAGATGAGTAGCCGTAGTCATGTAGGTGTGTCTTAGGTGACCAAGTGATCAGTGCACGTGGAGAGATGTGGCCTATGTGCACATCTATTAGTGTGGTCAGATGTTGCGTGAACTTTGCGTGTAGCCGGAGTAGTTCGTTAAAATAAGGATGGATGCATCATGCATGCATGCATTGGCCGAGTTGTGTGGGTAGCTAGCTACGGGTGTGGATCAAGCCGTTAGTGGCTTGACCACGACTAGCTATGTTTATGTGTGTGTGCATGCATGGTAGGAAACTGGGTGCATGTGTGTGTTAGCTAGCTGTGTTGGGTGCCTATTTAAGCCTTTCTAATTGAGTTCGTTTATGTGTTGTTAGGAAATACAGAAAATGGCATAAGGTGTGTGCGAGCCAAAGCTGAGTGTGTTTCTTTTACCTCTTGTGTGTTTATGTGTGTCTTCCTTCTCCCTCCTGGGCATCTCCAACAATTGTACGAGTGCGGCGTGTCGTGCGGGTGCACGGCGAACTGCCCAAACCAGATGACCCAGCGCGGAATGAGGCACCGGCTGGAGATGTTCCGGTCCAACGAGACGAAGTGGGGCATGAGGACGATGGACCTGATCCAGCCGGGCGCATTCCTTTGCGAGTCACCGGGGACGTGCTCCCCGCGGATCGCCCCCGCATTGCGCGAACGCCAATGCCAATACCAGCACATCGACGGAGGAGCGAGCGCGCTTCATCGAGCCAAGGAAGTTTCCACCGAGGAGTATTGACTCGGGGTACGCCCCTGTGGCCACGCTTCCGGACGACGGTGAGGAACCGCACCGATTCGCGCAGTGCCCGGTGCCGAGATACGTGCTTGACGTGTCCAAGAGGAAGAAGATCGCGGCCTACGTCAGCCACAACAGGTTCGTGCCGAACGCCTTCGTCCAGCTCGTGGTCCGTGCCACGATGACCACTCGTGCCCCCACCTGATGGCTTCGCCATGGAGACCATCCTGCCGATGAGGAGCTGAGCATTGACTACGGCGTCGACCAGTGATCGATCGGCAATGTTTCCTGTATGTTTACCCTCATTTCCAATTGTCATCAACCTTCCGCCTTCATTTTCAGTTGCCACACTACAAAAAAATACACTTCCGTGATGATACGTGTTTGTCACAGTAGGTCGCGTTTTTGTCATGCATGTACATCCATGACAAATTTATGACAGAATCAAGATAGTCATACCTGTGCTGTCGTAGAAGTGTTCCATGACATTACGAAAATTATCATTACGGAAGTGCCCACTTCCATGACGATAAATCGCGCGTCACAGAAGTGCTTTCGTCAAGGGTGACCGACACGTGGCATCCACCGTAACGGAATGCCGTTAAGCTATCGGGTCGGGTTTTGGATCCGATAACCCGTTAACAGCCTCGACCAATGGGGATTTTCCACGTGTAAAATCATCATTGGCTGGAGGAAACACGTGTCGGCTCACCACTTGGACAGATGTCGTCCACTCATTGGACAGAAGGCGCCTATGATGCGCCGACACGTGGCACGGCCCAACAAGTTTAATTGGGCCGGACCAATTAAAGGCCCACAAGTTTTGCGGACCATAATGGGCCAGCCCTGCTAAAGGCCCACAAGATTTTGCGGACCATAATGGTCCGGCCCAGGTAAAGGCCCACAAGATTTTGCGGGCCATAATGGGTCGGCCCAGCTAAAGGCCCACAAGATTTTTGTGTGCTATAATGGGCCAGCCCAGGTAAAGGCCCACAAGATTCTTGCGGATCATAATGGGCCGGCCCAGCTAAAGGCCCACGAGATTTCGCCGACATTAATGGGCTGGCCCAGCTGTAGGCCCACAAGATTTTGAGGACCCTAGTAGGCCGGCCCATTAACTGGCTGCCATGTTTTGGGCCAAATGCCCGCCCATATCTGATCCGGTCCATTAATGACCTGCCACGTTCCAGGCCTAAAAGTGGCCCATATGAGATCCGGCCCGTTATAAGCCTACCACGTTCAGGGCCAAATTATGGCCCAGATAAGGTCCAGCCCTTTAAGAGGCTTTGGATTCAATTATGGCCCATATCAAATTCGGCCCGGCAACTGGACACTATGCTTTTGGGCCCACTTGCTAAAGGCACACTTAGTAATTCGGCCTGATATTAGTTTTGGCCTGTTAAGGGCCCGTTTAACATTTTGGCCCTATATTAATTTCGGCTGTTAAAAGCCTGTCATATAGTTGGGCCTAACTACGGCCCGATTTGCATCCGGCCTGCTCGCAGCCGATATCTGATTGGGCCAAACAAGGACCGAGACAATTTTGGCCTGTTAAAAGCCCGTGATTTGATTCGCACAATCATGGGCCGGGGTTCATTTCGGGCTGCTGCCGGCCCGTGAGCTGTTCGGCACGTTTCAGGCCCAACCTACATCGTGATTGCATGACGGCCCGATTATGTACCGTAATTTTACGGTTTGGCCGGTTTACTGCGAAGACAGGATATATATACAGTAAAATAACTGCAGCATCATGAATAAGAAAAAACCTAGACTATACAATAAAGAAATTACGGCATATTACATCCACTGGGCATCAAAGTTCGCCACTATGATAATAAAGCACAAGCAGACAGCAGATTACGTACACTGGGCATCAAAGATCGCCACCAGTGCAAATAAACACGCCAACAAAATAATATACAAAATCGACAGCACTTCAATAGAGTTCAAGAAAGGTTAGCCCTCTTTGTGAAAGCGCAAGCAGCTGAGCAAGATGATGAGACTGCGCTTGTTCAACACTTATATCTTCTTCACTCTGAAAGATAAACAAGCAGACAGATGACAGGTTTTGCACGTAAAAGTATCATTGCTGACAATTCATCACATTTCTTACTGACGAATAAAGTGAGACAGTTTAAAATTGCATTAACACAATATGGTATTGTTCAGGTCAAGACATGGCAGGAAATGACATTGTGAAGGAGTTGGCAGCTTCACGACAACACTGGATTACAGATCAAGAACTCATAAGTATCAATGGTTAGTGTGCTGTACCATTTCAAATTGGCAAATAAAGAGACGGTTTAAATAATAGTAGAATGATATGACATTGTTCATAGTTAAGACATTGCAGAATATGACATTGTGCTGTAGTGGGTAGGTTCACCACACCACTGGATTACGGATGAAGAACAGAAGCATACTTGCAGTGCAAAAGAAGATCACTTGCTTTGTATAGTTTAATTTACATGGTATGAAGAAGGAACTTGGTTGTATAACTAAAAACTTAAATTGAGGAAGGACAAACTTTTGTTTATGAACTACATAATAAACTTTAAATAAGCAATTTGATGCAAACACCAAAAATAAACAGCTGTTGCAGTCATGCCTAACCAAATATATACAACAAAGTTTGAAGGCTTGAGATGGACAAACTTACATTATTGGTGAAGACAGTCTCTATAAAGGCCTTGTCCATGCTGATGGGGGGGGGGGGCGCAATTCAAGAAGTTTACCACAGAATCTTCTTCAAAAGCATTGCCTTTATTCTACATTTTATTAAGAGTAAATATAGATGTGATAATATACGAAAAAATGGAGAATATTTAAGATAAGATGAAGAGTGATGCTACATAACCAAGTAGCTATAAATGTAAGTGCGGCGATACTGGCAAAAGGTACAACCAAGAGCAATGCACAGCTAAACTTCTTCATTACCAACCTTATGGTAAGAGTAAATATAGATCTGATGTGTAGAAAATGGAGGGCAAAGGAAAATAAGCTGCAGAGTGATGGTACATGAACAACTACCTGTCATTATAAGTACACTGATAAAGGACAGCATGTACTTACAAGAACAATGCAGAGCTAAAAAAACATTGGCATTGGATATATTCTACACTAATGTAACCATTCATACAGATCAAATAATTTGGAGCGAACAATTGATAAGCAAGCTATCATGCATACTGCTGTCATATAATGAACCAGGTATGTATGCAAGTACAGTGATACAGGACAACAGGTACTAACAAGAGCAAAGCAGCGGGCAACATATTTGCGATATCCTGTCGTTCTTTTCAAACCGGAATTCTTCTTCGAGCAGATTTCCTGCAAAAACCCGTAAGGCACATGCGGAAAAGTAGAAGTTCAAATTGTCATATGATTTCATAGACAGTACCTCATCCTGGGAACGAGACCAGTGCATAACATGGTTTTCCCATTCAATGTCTTCTAAATTTAGCATAGGAGACTTCACCGGAAATTCGTTTATAGAATTGCCACCAAAGTGTGATTTCCTCAGGTAACACCGATACTGCTGCAATGCTTCCTTGAAAATCACAAGCAAGCTTTGCTCGTCATGACTATACAGATTGACCCTCGCCTAGTTACAACAATTTAATGTAAATCATTGATGTGTTCAATCAGCAGAAAACAGGAAAATAATAACCATGAATAATAGCACTTACACGTAAGTTGGACAGGGAGATGTGAAAATGGTGTTTGTCTTCACAATAATCTTCCCATGATGGGAATATATGCACGTAGTCCCTAACAACATTGAAAGCATTGTCTTTTAAACTGGGAATAAATGGAATGGGGTTCCAATCTACGAGAATTGGCTATCTCTGCGGTTGGGATAGGTCTTGACGGTGGACTTGCTGTACTTTTTGCTGGAGTGGGATTTTTCTGTGGTACAGCTGGTGCTATGGCAAATGAAATCGGTATACCTTTTGCTGGAGTGCAGGTCCTGTGTGGTGGGGCTAGTGGTGTGGCCAGTGAAGTATGGGTACAGTCTGCTGGAGTCGGTCCTACGTTTTGTGTCACTGGTTATACAGCCAATATAAGTGGGGTGCTGTCTGATTTCTCCGGCACCACCATGTTTTTCAAGGACTTTGCTGGTGCTCCTTCAGGTTCGGCAATCACCCTCTTCCTTTTTGATGTCTGATGCACACGAACAGCATTTGAGTGGAAAAATATGATATGATGACAGATGGAATATGTATTGATAATGGATGGGCATGACATTTCGACATATATGATGAGTAAACTAAGCAGATGGCGGTGCAACAAAGTAGAAGAAATGCAAGACAACATATACAAGATACCCGCAATCAATAAAACATTGCCAAATTAGAATAGGCACCTTGATGGGTGAACAGGACAGGCCATCTGCCTTTGACTCCTCGAGGTTAGAATAGTCATTAGGGTCATATTCTGAACAAGAGTCAACAGGTGGGGAGCGTATGAGTTTCATTGCATCCAGAATGGCACTCAATGCCTTGGTGCCAATTTTGTAAGTCATTGCAATGTTTAGCTTCAAGAGTGGCTGCTGCTAGTGCGACACAAAGCAGCTACACAGATCATAGTGTAGATATCACGGGAAAACCTTAAGCATCAGAGTAAAATCAGCAAAGTGGAGCTTGCTGGAATATATGTGCTAGTATTGCCGGTACGGCTAGAAAGGCTTGGGATACTAGCTCTCTTCATGTGAAGGTGCGGTACTGTTAATATCAGTGTAACTCTCAAAGGCGACACAGCTCCGCGCATTTCCTTGCTATTCTTATAGGATTCAAGTGGGCCGGCCACTACAAATCCTATTCCCATGTTTACAAGATCCTACGAATCAAAGAGGCTCAAAGTGTCCATCACAACCGACCGTATTGATCTCTACACTGCAAATGTTCCTGCTCATCTTTAGTACAAGGAACATACTGTACTACTAGCATACTCCCTCCGTTCCAAAATATAAGTCTTGGTAGAGATTTCCACTATGGATCACATACAAATGTATCCAGATACATTTTAGAGTGTAGATTCACTCATTTTTGCTCCATATGTAGTCCATGGTGGAATCTATACAAAGACTTGTATTTAGGAACGGAGAGAATACATATTAAAGAAGAACGGAAGAGGAACATGGTAAAGAAGAGCAAGCAGATTTTGGCTAATAAAATGTTGGTTGCGCCGTGCCCACACAAGATGAACCAGAGCGCATTAAGAATGCAACTCCCAGCTATCTCTCGACCATTTCAGGCGGTTGGATGAAGATCCTACGTCTCCTAACCCTTCTTCTTCCTCGTCTCTTAATTCTTCCCATACAGAACACCGCACGGGCCGCCGGCCGGACCACCGGCCCCCACCGCCTGTGTTCCTCCGCCACCCCCACCCCCCACCCGCGTCGAGTTTTCTTCGTTCGGCGAGGCCCCACAACCACCCGAGCCCCTTGGATCGCACCGGCGAACTCCGGCGAGCTCTGAAAAATCGACTGACCCAATTTTGAAATTTAGTCTACTGTGATTTAACTAGTGTGGAATATAAAAGGGGAAAACCATAAGCATTGGCAGTATAGTGTTGAGCGTACCATGGCGGATCTGAAGGTGCAAACCAGACAAAGGCACCTTCGCAACCAAGACAAGAAATCAGAGTAAAGCAGTGGCGATCTATTTTTCTTGCTGCGATAAATAAGTTGAGCAGAATCTGAAAGAGTACCGCCTCAGTGCGGCGCCGATGTCTTGCATCTGCTGAGAATTTGATGGTGCTGCGGTAGCGATAATGGTAAGCGGCGTGGAAGCAGATCTAGGGGTAGATGGTGGCGGCGGGCGCGGTGGGCGAAGACGGTCGTAGGAGCGGTGCCAAAAAAGGTGAATGACGGCGGGAATGAAGCGAGAGGACGGGATGCAAGGATCCCGGTCGAAGGCGTGGATGAGAGGTCGATCTCTTGTAATGGACGGCGGCGTTGGGGTATCAGCTCGGCATGGTGGAGGAGGACGGCGGTGGATGGGGTGGCGGACGGCGGACGGAGGAGGTGGGGTGGAGAGGGTGTTTTGGCGCCCACGAGTACGAATGGGGACAAGGGAGGTAGCGAGGTAAGCGGCAACCATGTATTCAGGGCACGCTTGTCTCAAATGCGAGGAAATTTACAAACTTAGCCCCCTTTCAAATTTCTACTACATCACAACAACATTAGTCGGTTGGGGATAGGACGTTAATCTCGCATACACTGAATATTTGCCGACGAGAGTTTGTTTTTGGCGCCCACCGTGTATGAATAAGAATCGGGGAGGGAGTCGATTTTGGCCAAGGGCACACTGTGTTTTGGCGCCCACCGTGTATGAATCCGGGTGAGAGGCAGTTACGTCACGTTTGGGTGAAATTACAAACCTACCACTATCGAAACCTATAGAAATCCAGCAGATAGGCTTTGCGTGGCAGGGATAGGCAGTAGTGATGTCCATCTCGCAGATTTTGGTTTCGGGCGGGGTTACTGCGACTTTCCCCGCTTCGTTCAAATTTTGCACAGTGCACGTTTACCGTGCCAACTCAATTGGAATCCCGTTTGTATTCTACTGTTTTTTTCGGGCGGGATCCATTTTCAACTGGAATTACATTCTATATACATCAATTTTTTAATATATACTTTCAAAAGCACAACAAAGAATTCTGCTCCTTTAGATGTATAATATGATTTACAAATACAACGATCTCGAAATCTTAAGGTTGAATTGAAAAATTTAACCAAATTATGTTCTACTAAAATCTATGGATCAATAATATCTACATATTAAATAACATAGATGTGCGTGAATTCATATGAGTATGCATGTTTGATAGATCAATTTTGGTTTGAGTATGGATTACATGTATCATCATCTCGAATTCAAATATTTGAATCCCTTTTTGTTCACTCCTTTCACGCCCATCTCTCTCTGCATGCATGCTCCTTGGTAGCTATCACTCTCTTTTCTCCAGCTCACCCAAGACGCTCACTTCATGTTTCTCCTATCCTCGCAAACATGGTCTCTCGACGTCTCCCTTGAGAAGTGTCACACTCTCCCTATCATTATACATTACACGGATTTCATTATCTCTCACGTCTCTCTTGTTCTCTGGTATCACTCGGTACCTAAGCTTTCTTTTCACCGCCACACAGAGTCTCCACTCGTCTTTCACTTTGTCTATCTCTCTATGTGATTCTCTCACACACCCTATATGTCTCTACATATGACTCATACCACTAAAATTACTCTCTCTCTCCTGTAGACACAACATTTGTTGCGGTCTCCTTTTCGTCTCCATCCCAGACTGACATTATTCATTTGTTTACCGATCAGACAACCCTGACTACGTCTCCTCTCTCTCTCACAGACACACACACACAACTCCTGCTTCCACTCCCCTTCCCAACTACCGTCTCTCTCACACACACAAAACTCTCGCTTTCGCACCCCGACTCGTATTTCTCTCACAAACATTTATCGACTGGCTAGCCTCTAGATAGGTTTATACACCCGCACACTCGTGCTTCCACCATCGCATACATGTCTCTCTCCCGCTCCTTGTATCTATGTAGCTTTTTCTTCCCTTCTTGAGACACGCCCTCTCAATCGTGCACTTACACACACTATCGCCTCATTTTAAGCTGATACCTATCGCACACACACTACTTGTGTCTTTGTCACACATGCACTCCGTCCTCCTCCACTCTCCCTCTTTCTCACACACACATGGGCCTTTTGCAACAACTAGCAAGATGCACATGCGTTGCACGGGACATCAAGATGCATTTGTATGAGTAGTTTATCTTGTGGGGGAAAAGGATGAACGAGGGAAGGCCTTATTTGCAAATATGGAGAGGGGTGTGGGTATCTTTTTGCAAAATTGCCATAGTTTCCTTCCTATCCGTCAGATATAGATCGGATGGCCTATATTGCAGGATGGCAGGTACACGATCATCACCGACAATGCTTTTTATAAGAGTAGGGATAAAAAATAGAGTTCATCCTTTGATCGTGGGCCTGCCATCCTGCAATGTAGGTTGTCCGATTTATATTTGACGGATAGGAAGGAAAATATGGCAATTTACCCACACTCTTCACCACATTTGCAGATAGGGCCTTCCCTCATTCATCCTTTTCTCCCACAAGATCTTGATGTTCCGTACACGCATACGAGCATCTTGCTAGTAAGAGTAGAAATTAGACATATACCACTTCTCGAATCTTGAAACCAACAACATTCCTCCCTTATCTCATCAAAACTGCAAAAGGAATATATTTTGAGTGAAACATAACATATTTTTAGTGATATACGTATTTCAAAACTAGACTTTTTTCTATCAAATCGGTGAATATGTATTAATCTACTTTGATCGTGTGTAGCGCATTGGCACATTGCTAGTAGTTATTATAATTTTTGGACACCGGACAAACGGTGGAGTAAATATACGAAGAGAAGAGGCGCACGTATGCAGTCGGCCTCTTGCTGTCTCGCACACATGAGTGTTACGTAAAGGCTACGTTAACAAATAAACCCTAAAACCCTAGGCGCACGATTGCTGCATTCGCGGGTACCTGGTATGTGGTGGAGCACCTTTGTAGGAGTTGATGGTCAGGACCACAGGTGAACGACTTGGAGTGCGGTGGCTCGCCAGTTGCCACACATCGAGTAGCCACATTTAAAATATCGTTTTTTAGCGGTGTTAAGAGTTCCGATTTTCAATGGCACGTTATAAGTAGTAAGTAGTTTTTAGAACAATTGGTATGGAGCGAAAATGGAATTCATAGTACTACATACCTCCTTGGCGTATGGTTGTATGGGTCTATGTTGCGAGATGTTGAACCTAGTTCTAGAGCAAATACTATGGTTTAGATTTAGATGCTGGTTTTCAGTAATCAGAAGGGGAAACCCTTCTTTGATTAAAAAAACTACTACCTCCATTCTGATTTACTAGTCCCCATGGTACTTTGGGTCAAAGTTTGTCCATGAATTTTACTTGTAAAATGTGAATGGAAAACGAGATTTTGTGATACCCAAACAAAAAAGAATTTGGAGGGAGTGATTGCTCTGACACGGATGCGACCTCTCATAGCGCAGGCATTGAATCGGCGCTTGGCCAAGAGGGGCACTTTTCGCTGCGAGCCCGGTGAGCACGCCTCCTCGCCGCGTGCAACCAGCTTAAGACTGCCCGTTTGCCTTCATTGAATCCGCCGTGTGCCGGAACACGCCCTTCCATGAGCATGAGGCATTTTAGAACAGAAAACATGACTAAAATATAATTAATTTACGCATGGTCTTGACTTGTTGTGCTTTCGCAGTAGCAGGAACTAGTAGAGGTTTTTCTTTATTTATAACTCTCCTCACATTTTTTTTGGCTTTGAAGTGAATCATGGTCGTGGATATTATGTATGAATGTGCAGATATCTGTGAACATGAGTTTGATGTGGAAGTTGAACTTGGAATGTCGGGCTTGCGCGTGAGCTATAGCATGTCCAATGCTTCATCTGTTATTGTTTGGAAAGTAATTGCTGTTATTACATGACCCGAAAAAACATTTTGTGCCACATCAGTAGATGCACAGACATCACAACAGTCATGCTGACTGGATAAACATTTGAACCTAGCTATTATGAAGGAAATTTTGTATTGACAACAGTTTTAGATAGCAGGAGACGCCTAGCCTGCTCTGCCTCTGCTAGCTTATTTCTGGCTTCTACCATCTCTTCTTTGGCTTGGGTGAAGAGATCATCTGATTGCTCTTTTAAGCTTCTTCAGGAACTCAGCTACATTCTCAAGGGCTGCTGCACGCTTTCTTTCAGCCTTTACTAATGCCACGAGGACACGAACAGCTGGCGACTCCATCTGGCTTGTGTGTAATCCAGCATCATCTGGGAATTTGCACCTTGTGTCTAATCCAGCATCATTAGGGAACTGGAACCTTGTGTGCCATCCAGCCTCATTTTGGGAACATGATCTCTAGGTTGAGCATACTTCCCTCCTCGCTGGAACTGCATCCTTACTTCTTTTTTAGATCAATACTCAGAGAAACCTAGATCCATTTAGTAGAAGCCAGATAAACAGAACTCGGAGAAGTGAATTCAAAAGGAAAAGAAATATAAAAACAGACTACAAGGTGAGAACACCCACTTCCTACATCAAGTTAAAAATGAAAGCATTAGGACGATTAAGACTCTTCTTATTACACATCGAAGAACACCATGCTTAAGAGAAATGTAAACTACAACATATACACATCGAAGAACACGAGGCTAAACGAAAGTAATTGAAAGGGTGTTACTTACCAAAGCTAGTTTTACAGGTTCGGTGCAGCTCCTCTTTAACTTGCCACGCTCCTTGAAGATGTCCCGAATATCCCGTGTTTGGTCTTCATTGCTCCTCTGCATGTTCACACTCGTGGTTTTAAAATGTCAACATGGCAACAAAAATACTACTAGTAATACTCGCGCATGTTGTGGGCAACATTAAAGCACTCGTCTGCCATGTCAGAGCATCTCCAACAGAATCGCAACGCGCGGCGCTTTAAAAAAGCGTTTACTGAGCTGAGATCGAGAAGTAGATACTAGAGAGAAGAGGATAGTTCGCAGCATAGATAGATAAAAAAAAGATAATTCAACTAATCCTCATTGTCCGACTCCTCCTCGGTGATGTCCTCCTCCGACGTCTGACTATAGGTGAGGGAGTCCCGGACTAGGGGGTGTTCGGACAGACGGACTATCGTCATGGCCGGACTCCAAGACTATGAAGATACAAGATTGAAGACTTCGTCCCGTGTCCGGATGGGACTTTCCTTGGCGTGGAAGGCAAGCTTGGCAATACGGATATGTTGATCTCCTACCATTGTAACCGACTCTGTGTAACCCTGACCTATCCGGTGTCTATATAAACCGGAGGGTTTTAGTCCATAGGACGAACAACTTCATCATCAACAATCATACCATAGGCTAGCTTCTAGGGTTTAGCCTCCTTGAGATCGTGGTAGATCTACTCTTGTACCACCCATATCATCAATATTAATCAAGCAGGAGTAGAGTTTTACCTCCATTGAGAGGGCCCGAACCTGGGTAAAAACATTGTGTTCCTTGTCTCCTATTACCATCCGCCTAGACGCACAGTTCGGGACACCCTACCCGAGATCCGCCGGTTTTGACACCGACATTGGTGCTTTCATTGAGAGTTCCTCTGTGTCGTCACCGATAGGCCCGATGGCTCCTTCGATCATCAACAACGACGCGGTCCAGCGTGAGACTTTTCTCCCCGGACAGATCTTCGTGTTCGGCTTTGCGCTTCTGGGCCAATTAAGCAGCCATCTGGAGCAGATCGAAATCTACGCCCCTGGCCATCAGGTCAGGTTTGGAAGTTCGAATTATACGGCCGATATCCGCGGAGACTTGATCTTCGACGGATTCGAGCCGCAGCCAAGCGCGCCGCACTGTCTCGATGGGCATGATCTAACTCTGCTGACGAGCGATTGCCGGAGGCCGCATCGATGTCGGCTCCGACCCTTAATCCGGAGCCGGATTCCCCGATCGAGGACGGGTGGTTGGACACCGCCTCGGGGGCTACAATCTCTATGGCGATCGAGCCGAACTCCATCCATGTCCTTCGCGAAGACCTCGACTCCAGGGTGCCGGACTCCGAACCTGCGGCGCCCTGCCAATCGAATCCGATTGGGCGCGGTCATGGAGTTCATCGCCGCGGACATCTTTCGGGACTCGCCCTTTGGCGATATCCTGAATTCACTAAAGTCTCTCTCTTTATCCGGAGAGCCCTGGCGGACTACGGACAGAAGGTTGGGATGCGGACGACGAAGAAATTCAACGCCCACCCACCACCCACTTTGTAGCCACCGCCGATGATTTAACCGACATGCTCGATTATGACTACGAAGACATCGACGGTATGGACGGCGATGCGAGAGACAACCAAGACCCAGCACCTACGGAGACTTTGGAAGGCCACCTCGTCATATGACATATACATGGTGGACATCCCGAAAGATGGGAACGACGATGGAACAACGGAGGATGACCCTCCAAGAAACAGCGCCGACGCCGGCGCCGGCGCCGCTCTAAATCCCGGCCACAATAAAAAACGGTGATTCTTGCACGGAAGATAATAGCACCCCGGACAAGGTTGAAGAGAACCCCTCGGCCAGGATTCAGCGCGGGGAGGAGGAAGACGCAAGTCCGGACGATAGTGCTTGGCAGAAGAGAGGTCGAGGACGATAATTACGCGCCTCCCTCCGAAGATGAGGCAAGCCTCGACGACGACGAATTTGTCGTGCCTGAGGATCCCGCCGAACAGGAGCATTTTAAACGCAGGCTTATAGCCACGGCAGGCAGCCTCAAGAAAAAACAGCAGCAACTTAGAGCTGATCAAGACCTGCTAGCTGACAGATGGACTAAAGTCCTTGCAACCGAAGAGTATGAACTCGAACGCCCCTCCAAAATCTACCCCAAACGCAGGCCGTTGCCTCGACTAGAGGAGGAAGCACCCAAGTCGCCAGTGCACGACATGGCAGACCGGCCACCCCATGGCCGCAACAGAGTAGCCTCTCAGCCCTCAGCTCAAGCCACACACCGACGCCGCTCAAAAAGTACCAAGGCAAGGGAAAATGTGCCGGACTTGCGAGATATATTGGAGGATAAAGCAAAACATACAAGGTCGATCTACGGATCGCGTGGGCGCCCAGCAACACGGGATGATTAACGTCGCACCGGATACAGCAAAACCGGCCGGGCCAAACACAGTAGACAAAGCTCGTATGAGCTACGTCGTGATATAGCCCAATACAGAGGCGCTGCACACCCACTATGCTTCACAGATGAAGTAATGGATCATCAAATCCCAGAGGGCTTCAAGCCCGTAAACATCAAATCATACGATGGTACCGCAGATCCTGATGCGGATCGAGGATTATCTCCTCCATATCCACATGGCCTGCGATGATAATCTACATGCCATCAAATACCTCCCCCTGAAGCTTAAAGGACTAGCTCGGCATTGGCTCAACAGCTTGCCAGCAGAATCAATTGGTTGTTGGGAGGACCTGGAAGCCGCATTCCTTGATAACTTCCGGGGCACATATGTGTGACCACCGGGCGCCGATGACCTTAGCCACATAATTCAGCAGCCGGAAGAATCGGCGAGACAATTACGGACTCGGTTCGTAACAAAGAAAAATCAAATCGTTGACTGTCCGAATGCGAGGCCCTTGCAGCCTTCAAACATAACATCCGTGACGAGTGGCTTGCCCGGCACATAGGACAGGAAAAGCCAAAATCTATGGCAGCCCTCACAACCCTCATGACTCGCTTTTGTGCGGGAGAGGATAGCTGGCTAGCTCGAAGCAACAACTTGGCCAAACATCCTGATAGTCTGGACACCAAGGACAACAATGGCAGGTCGCGTCGCAACAAGAACAAGCGCCGCATTAACGGCGAAAATACTAAAGACACAGCCGTCAATGCCGGATTCAGAGGCTCTAAACCCGGTCAGCGGAAGAAGCCATTGAAAAGAAATACCCAGGGCCCGTCCAACTTGGACCGAATACTCGATCGCTTGTGCGGATACATGGCACCCCGAACTCAAGCCAATCACACCACTCGGGACTGTTGGGTGTTCAAGCAAGCAGGCAAGTTAAGTGCCGAACTCAATAACAAGGGGCTGCATAGCGATGACGAGGAAGAGCCCCGGCCGCCAAGCAATAAAGGACAGAAGGGTTTTCCTACACAAGTGCGGATGGTGAACATGACATACGCAACGCACATACCCAAAAGGGAGCGGAAGCGTGCACTAAGGGACGTATCTGGCGATGGAGCCAGTCGCCCCAAAGTTCAACCCATGGTCCTCCTGCCCGATCACCTTCGATCGAAGGGACCACCCCACTAGCATCCGTCACGGCGGCTTCGCCGCATTGGTTCTTGACCCTATTATCGACGGATTTCACCTCACTAGAGTCCTGATGGACGGCGGCAGCAGCTTGAACCTGCTTTACCAGGATACAGTGTGCAAAATGGGCATTGACCCCTCAAGGATTAAACCTACAAAGACGACCTTTAAAGGCGTCATACCGGGTGTAGAGGCCAGTTGTACAGGCTCAGTTACACTCGAAGTGAAGAGTTAATCTTCGACATCGTCCCATTCTGCAGCGGCTATCACGCACTGCTCGGGCGAACCGCATTTGCTAAGTTCAATGCGGTACCGCACTACGCATACCTCAAGCTCAAGATGCCAGGCCCTCGAGGAGTAATTACGGTCAATGGAAACACCGAGCACTCTCTCCGGACGGAGGAGCACATGGCGGCCCTCGTGGCAGAGGTGCAAAGCAGCCTCTCACGGCAATTCTCGAGTCCGGCCACTAAGCGTCTGGACACTGTCAAGCGCGCCCGGAGTAACCTGCAACAAGACCACCTGGCACGATTCAAGCACGAATAGCAATCCGGCCCCAACCCCAGCCCTCATGAAATTGCGAACCAGTATTACGCATACATAATTACGCTACTGGAGATACCATAGGCATATGGGGAGGGTCAAGACAACGGCACGCCAGGAGTACGGCTCGACCGCACCAGGGGCTACCGTCTGTGTCATTTCTTTTTTTTTCCACTTTTTTTTATTTTTTTGTTTTTCTTTTCACTTTCAGGACTCCGTCTTCGAACAGTCCTGTCCGGCACTTGAATCGCCGAACTCAAGATACAACAGCCAAGGAAGCGGAAGGCCACGTCAAGTGCTCAGGTGGTCTCTGTTATGAGCATTATACCTGTTTTACATACCATCCCGCAGCTTACCCCTGGAGGGGACATGTTAGATAGTCCCATCCCTTGCTTGCCGCACTGTTTGTATCGTTCTGCTTCCATTTGCAGTACCTTTTTTAATAAACAATACATAGCTCTTGCTCATTATTGCTTTAATTCCTTTATATATATATATATATATATATATGTATATATATATATATATATGTTCATTTCACGACATGTTGCAACCCGTACACTTTAGTACGGCCAAATACACCAGGGGCTCAAGTATCCCAAAATTATGGTGTGATAAAGTCCGAACACTTTCACAAGTGCGGCACCCCGAACTTATAGTATTATATGAATTGGCTCCTAATCATGTCTTGGGTCAATAGTTGGGTTTGCCCGGCTCCCGTGTTTTGGTACCTTACGTTCCGCTATATCGGCTAAGGTAGCACCGGGAGAACCACTGCGATTGTGCCCCAGTTATTCTGGGTCGAGCACCTCAGTGGAGAAACCAAAATTGACCGTCATGATAAGGCGAGAGCCGGTCGCTGTTCGAGAGGTTTTTTGGGTCCCTAAAGACTTGTGCCGCTTAGAGCGAGGAACCGGAATTATCCAGCCAAGGCGTGGATAGCGCCCCGAACTCGGTCTTCCGAATACTAGGGGCTTCGCCGAAATTTAAAATTATAGAATTCTATGGCTAAGTGAGAGTGTTCAAGCATTATAAGTCCGGTTGCCTTGTTCGTTGTGTTGGCGCCTCCTAGATGGACCCAAGGATGGGAACAAGAGCGCTCAAGTTTATCCCGAACACCCCAGCACTTCGTGGCATGGGGCTGAAGCCGACGACTTGCCATCTCTCAAATTTGATAAACGGCCGCACAGAAGGCAATATTTTAAATTAATAAGCGTTGCTTAGCGCATATGAACAAGTTTTCAGCGTATAGAATAACAAACGCGAGTCTACTAAAAAATTACATCCTTGGAGCACTCACCCGCTATTCGGCGAGCACCCTTCAGGAGGCCCTCATAATACATTTCGGGCGTGCGATGCTCCTTGCCCTTCGGTGGCCCGTCCGTCACAAGCTTCTCCGCATCCAGCTTGCCCCAATGCACTTTAGCAGGCAAGGGCCCTACGGACCCTTTCAATGCAGGCGGAGCGCTTGATAACTTCAAGGCAGACGGACAGGCATCCACCAGCCGCTGCACCAAGCCGAAGTAGCTCCGGGCATGGCCTCCAATGGCCACAACCGCTCTATAAGGCCCCTCATGGCCTGTTCGGCGACCTTATGGAGCTCGACCAGCTGCTTGATTGGTCGCTTAGAGGCACCGGGTGTCCGGCCTCGATATCTGAGACCAGAATACCTTCTCCGTGGAGCTCCCCTCACAGGCGCGGTAGAACGCAGCGACATCGACGCACTACGGGCAAATCTGTGAATGCTCACGAGAGCTCGAATCCGGGTAAGTAATAGGTAATTGACTTTCACATTCTTGCTTTGCATAAAGAATGCCTTACCCGTCGCTATCTTCTTTAGTGCTTCGATTTCTTGGAAGGCTTTTTGGGCCTCGGCCTTAGCAGCTTTGGCACTCTCAAGAGCCGAGGCAAGCTCAGACTCTCGGGTCTTCGAGTCGCGCTCCAAACCCTCGTGTTTCTTCATGAGAATCTGGAGCTCTAGCCGCACCTCCGCCAGCTGCGCCTCCCCTTTCTCTCGCTCGGTGCGCTCCGCAGCCGCTTTGTTTTCGGCCACGGCCACCCCTTCCCGTAGGGTCTCGACCTCGTTCGTGGCCCCTGCGGTACCTATGTTATTTCTGTTATTTTTTGCAACCAAAACCTTTTCTATAAGGTATTTCTTTAATAAGGCATTTCTTACCTTCCTTCTCCTCGAGCTGCCTCTTGGCTTGTCCGAGCTCATTCTCGGAACGCTCAAGGTCCTGCTTCAGTGTATTGACCTCCGCAGTCAGTGCGGCAGAGGTCAGCAGCGCAGCCTGCATTCCCACATTGACATACTTATATTAGACTCATGTGTATATCTTTTTAGATCCTCAGTCCGGCTTTTCTTTCCGAACACCGAACTAAGCATCAGGCTACTGTCTGTCACGGTAACATTTTTATATGTTTTAAATTTACCTCAAAGCTTGTTAGAAGGCTGGTACAGGCTTGGTCGATCCGCTCTTGGTGGACTGAACTGTCGGATCACCGCACTCATAATAGTGCGGTGCTCCTCCTCGATGGAGGCGCCGTTGGCGCCTCCAAGATGCTATCCGGTGCCTCCGATTGGGCGGAGGACACCGGCGTCTTACCCTTCTTGCGAAGGATCCGCTGTCCGGACTTGAGAACCCGATGGTTCTGGCATGGAGTCCGGACGAGGGTCGGGCTTAGAGCCCCTGGGGGTCTTGCTCCCCGCGCGCCTGGAGTCCGGGAGGTCGCCTTGTGGCGCCTCCTGCGCTACCTCCTCTTGACCAAGCCCTCCTTGGGGCCCCACCGTGGTGTCGTCCGCGGCATGAGGCGAGGAGGCGGCCGGAGGTGAAATACTCTCCATTTCCGGCAGGCCGAGGACCCGCTTGATGAATTGGCGAGCTCGCCCTTGGGCGGGCTGCATGATTGTTCGGTCTTAGAGAACACTATGCAATTATGAAAAAACATGGGTATCCGGACACTTACGATCTCGCCAGGGGCTTGGTCCTTGTTGGCCAGTCCTCCTCGTTGTCTTCGACGTTGGTGGAGAAGTCCGGAGGAAGGGTTCTCCCCTTCTTGGACCCTTCGGCCTCCCCCGTTGGGGCGGCTTTCCTTTTCTTCTCCTCCCTCACGGGGGGAGGGGGAGCTTCTTCTTCTTCCTCCTCGTCCTTAGGAGAAGATTCCGCTTTGGAACCTGACAGCACCTGGCGTCGGGAACTCCTTCGGGTTCCCGTGGCCTCCTTCTTGGCCTTCTTCTCCGGCACCACATGAGGCGCCGGAGCCAACAGCCCCGTCAATCGGGCGTCCTCCGGGTCTTCCGGCAAGGGAGCCGGACAGTTAATCTGTCCGGCCGTCTTCAGCCAGTTCTGTCAAAAATTAGGGAGTTTAGATCCCGCATAGAGTCAATCTATGAAAAAAGAGTCCCGTAAAGGGTAAAATAACTTACCTCGCCGGCTGGACGCCGTGCGCTGTACCCGCGATCTTTGGTAGCGGATGTTGGGGCTTCAGCACCCTTGAACAGCACCTTCCAGGCATCTTCGTACGTAGTGTCGAAGAGCCGGCTCAAGGTTCGATCTTTGTCTTGGATCGAACTCCACAGTTAAAGGCCCGTCGTTGGCGGGGAGAATCCGGCGGATGAGCATCACACAGATTACGTCGACAAGCTTGAGATTCTTGTCCACCGTGTTACGGGCGCATATGCAGAGTCCGGATAGCTCTTCCGAATCCCCCCACGCCAGGCATGTTTCTTTCCATGACGAGAGCCGCGTGGGGAAGCCAGATCTGAATTCGGGGGCCGCCGCCCATTTAGGATCGCGTGGCTCGGTGATGTAGAACCACCCCAATTGCCACCCCTTTATTGTCTCCACAAGAGCGCCCTCGAGCCATAGGACCTTGGCCATCTAGCCAACCATGGCGCCTCCGCACTCAGCTTGACGGTCGCCCACTACCTTCGGCAGGACATTGAAGATCTTCAGCCATAAGCCGAAGTGGGGCTGGATGCAGAGGAAGGCCTCACACACGACGATAAACGCCGAAATGTTGAGTATGAAATTCGGGGCCAGGTCGTGGAAGTCCAGACTGTAGTAGAACATGAGCCCCCAGACGAAAGGGTGAAGTGGAAAACCTAGTCCGCGGAGGAAGTGGGGTAGAAATACTACCCTCTCATGGGGCCCGGGGGTTGGAATGAGCTGCCCCGCTTCGGGCAGCCTGTACGCGATGTTGCTGGACAAGTATCCGGCCTCCCGCAGCTTGGTGATGTGCCCTTCCTTGACGGAGGAGGCCATCCACCTGCCTCCCGCCTCGACATGATTGGAGAAAGGTCGAGGTGGGATGTGCGGACTTGGGCGCTGGAGCTCGAGTCTTGTGAAATGGATAAGCAAAGGAGGAAGAAGGCGTAGGTGAAAAGGTGGATCCTTATCCCCCTATATGGACGGACGAAGCTATGCGTCCCCCACCAGCCTGGTAAAACTCGTTTATTCCCAAGCGCCGTAATCAATGGCGCGGATGGGTTACCCACGTCCGTATTGATGAGAATCCCGGAATAAGGGGGCACGATCTATGCTTTGATAAGACGTGCCAAGGAAACTGCCTCGCTAAACACGCTGAGGTGGAATAGTAAAAAACGATTCATATAAAGGCCTGGCCGTGGTGTGATGTCACGCCGTGGAATACGTCAGCAGATCTGTGCAAAAGTTATTCTCTCTACGGTGTTATGTGGAACTTGTTTTGCAGAGCCGGACACTATCCTTGTGTTCAAAACCTTCTATGTATTCGAGGAGGAACCCGCCTTGCAATGCCAAAAGACAATATGCGCGCCCGGACTCGTCGTCATTGAAGCCTGGTTCAGGGCTACTGAGAGGAGTCCCGGACTAGGGGTGTCGGACAGCGGACTATCGTCACGGCGGACTCCAAGACTATGAAGATACAAGATTGAAGACTTCGTCCCGTGTCCGGATGGGACTTTCCTTGGCGTGGAAGGCAAGCTTGGCAATCCGGATATGTAGATCTCCTACCATTGTAACCGACTCTGTGTAACCCTAACCTATCCGGTGTCTATATAAACCGGAGGGTTTTAGTCCATAGGACGAACAACTTCATCATCAACAATCATACCATAGGCTAGCTTCTAGGGTTTAGCCTCCTTGATCTCGTGGTAGATCTACTCTTGTACCAACCATATCATCAAATATTAATCAAGCAGGAGTAGGGTTTTACCTCCATCGAGAGGGCGAACACAGGTAAAAACATTGTGTTCCTTGTCTCCTGTTACCATCCGCCTAGACGCACAGTTCAGGACCCCCTACCCGAGATCCGCCGGTTTTGACACCGACAGTAGGCGTGAAGATACCGATCGTCGTCGGATTCCCAGGGCGACGCTGCTCCTAGCCTCATGTTGAATTGAGCGTCCGCTTTTCGCCTACGCTTGTCCTCGCGATAGGCGGCTTGCTCCGCCCTCCTATTATCCCTCTCCGCCCTCCTTTGCGCGTAGAACTCGCGCTCGTTGATGATGTCCTGCGGGAAGTGTTGGCGCCACATCGCCATGTCTTCCTCGTCCATCTCGGTGATGCCGAGACGGTGCTCCCGCCTCCGGTTGTCGCGACAATCCTCGTCGGTGCTAAGCCGCGGCAGAGGCGCGAGCTCCTGCGCCCAATCCCGCGTCGGCACGTTGGGGAAGTTCAATGTTCTATGAGGCCACCGGAGGCGCCACGCCGCCACGTCATACTGTGGCGGCCTCATTGGCGATGTCGAAATTGCCGAGGCCGGGCGCATCCAGCTGAACCGGATCTCGGCGGAAGCCGCCGGAGGGGCGCGCGACGCCGCGATATCCCCAAGTTTCCGATGCGGGCGGCGAGGCGAAAAAGAGCGGGAGAGAGCGGTGGCAAGGCACAGGCGGTGGCAAAAGGTACAGGCGGTGGGGCGTTGGATTTTATAAGCGCGCCGGACGCTTGTAGCGCCAAAACTATGACGCCCGGCCGCTTTTCAGCAGCGATCCTTTCCCGACGTCTCTGCTATCTATACTCACTTCTCTACGGTTATATTTATTTAATATTTAATATTTATCTCTACTTCCTTTACGGTCTACTTTTTTTCTCTATACTTTTTTTTCTTGCAATATAGGTCGTCCGACTTATACCTGACAGATAGGAAGGAAACAAATGGGAATTTTGTAGAAAGATACCCATACCCCTCTCCAGATTTGCAAATAAGGCCTTCCCTCGTTCATCCTTTTCTCCCACAAGATAAACTACTCATACAAGTGCATCTTGATGCGTGCAACGCATGGGCATCTTGCTAGTTCTAAAAACCTTTCCATCATTTGCCACACTACATGTTGCAGATGAAAAACCTACCCAAGCACAGCGCGATACAGGAGCGACGCACAATTACCATTTGATATTCTGTTGGACAATGGAGTCTATAACCAATTACTTTTACGCGAACAATAGCACCCAGGAAAATTGAAGGGTAGTTATGAACAAAATTGGAACTGCACATGTACTGCTAAGTGATTCAATACACACATTACCAATCGAGGAGGAGAACGATGGTCGCGGCGGCCTCTATGAGTCATGGTCGGCAACGGAGTCAGTTCATTGTCCACGACGGTGGTACTTCTGTGCTTGGCGTCGGCTTCCGGAAGCAGATCCGAGACCGTGGAAAGGCGATGTCGGGAAGAGGCTCCGTCTCTGACGGCAACGACGGTGGACTGGCTCCGGTCACGGCGTCTGAGGTCATCGATGAGGCAGATGCGCTGCGATGGACGAGTGCGCCGATGTAAAGGGGAGGAGCACGAAGGCTGCGGTGCCGTGGAGAAGTCTATTTGGCGGTGGGGATAGAAAATGGGGAGTATTCGGTGTACTACTCTGGGTGCCGGGGTGGGGTTGGCTGGGTAGGGTGAACCTGAAGTTACGAAAACAGCCCCCTACCAAGCATCGTCCGTAGGCCTGTTCCGAAGGCCATGATGGTAACTTCCCACTGCTCGAATCAGGGTCGCGGGAGATTTTCCCGCCGACCTCAAAATTTTGTGACACTGGACTCCCCGTGTGGCGCATTGAGTGATTCGGCTAAGCAACTAGCGAGTAGTAGTAGTAAACTCTGCATATTAGGTTTGACCGAAGTAAACTTCCTAAAGTTTGACCAAGTTTATATAAAAATATAAACATTTACCACAACAAATATGTATGATGTGGAAGTACGTTCAATAATGAATCTAATGGTATATATTTGTTATTGTATATGTTAATATTTTTGTTATAAGCTTTCTGAGAGTTTACAAAACTTGACTTTGACCAATGCTAATACGCGTACTTAAATAAAACGGAGGGAGTACACATTTGTTTTCTTAGTATGTAGTGAACTAATCATTTGTTGAAATTGTGAAATAAATATATTAGGCTATTGACTTCGAATGTAATGGTCTATACAATTCAATAGTTACAACAATTGTCGAATCCCAAGATGTATACAAGGTCTATAGTACTTCACAACATGCTCAAACTCACATAATGCCAGTCAAATGAGAATCTAAATGCATTTCATAGTTATTACATTGTAGGATGCAACAAAAACAACCAAAACTCTACATCAGCCATTATAGAAGCAACATTTTGACATATCCCATTGTGTGAATGAAACGTGTCGAGAGAGCTTTTGAAGATGGAGCAGATAGGGCAGGAAAGATTGTATGTATGTGGACGAGAGAGTAGGAGACAAACCTAACGAGACAGAGAGAGAGAGAGAGAGAGAGAGAGAGAGAGGAAGAAGTTAGGTCTGTGAGAAAGATGGAGACATGTAATATACGTGAGATGTGTGTGCATCCGAATTCTGTATACGTGGAAGGAGAAGAGACAACATGTTTGATGATAGAGCTGGAAAAACATGGACGAGAGGGGAAGGATATCATGGGTTGAGGGATTGATAATTTTGTGCGGGGGAGAGAGGGATTGGTAATTTTGTGCAAGAGAGAGAGAGGGTGGGGGGAGGAGTCAGTCAGCCGTCGTCACATCACCCTGCTTCCAAATGACCCCGCATTCTCTAGCGCGGTGTGGTCGCCGTCTTCGATCTGCTCGATGCCCTCTTTGAATATCGAGGTATTGTGCATGTTGGGGGTGCAAAGAAGCACAAGCGAGAGTGGTCACCGTATAACCTTGGATGGGTATGAATTGTGTGCTCGGGGGAGTGTGTGTGTGTGTTGTGCTGCGTGTGTGTGTGTCAGATATTGAGCAAAAACAAACCTAAGGAGAGAAATGGGTAATCACGAAGAGATTGTGCGGTCCTTGAGGTGGGCAGGGGCCAAGTGAGGGTGTCAAAATGTGCGCGTTGATGCATGTGTTGCATGCGATCGTGCGAGGGACGGACGAATCGAGAGAGATGGTTGTTGTGTTACGGATGCTCCTCTCTCTCTCTCTCTCTCTCTCACACACACACACAAGTAAACTAGAAGACCGTTCTCTCATGTATACACAATGTATCGGCATCTGTCTATGTCTCACTCATGCATGGTCATTTGCACATTCACACCTCTCTATGTCTCAGATCCACGCACACCGTCTCCACATTGCCCTTCATACAACACACATATGGACACATACACACGTTCTCTCTCAGTCACACACACAAAATAAGTATTAAAAAACTAGGGCGCACCTAAAGCGTCCAAATCCAAATAAACACAAACTGGAGCTAAATTCAAATGTATGGAAATATTGCAGCGTCAAGAACTTTGCCAGGAAAAAAACTTGAGTAATATTCGAGGATTGTTTTCACACACACAAAAGGTTCGTGGATGTCCTTCGAGCACGACACGGTGACGCCTTGTTCGATCGACCCCGGCGGTCATGTTCACGCGCTTGCACAGGATTCCATATCGTGGCTGTGGTACTAACTTAAAAAAAAAAGCGCTGCCTAACTCTAATGTTTACGTGTACTAGTACGGTTTTCTTTTAAGTTTGACCAACCTTATATCTATATCTATACCTATTATTAAAGGGAGGTGATATTCTTAGTTCCGTCCCACTTTGTTTGCTCCCTCTTCAATTAATTTCACGTACGCTATTTGGTTTGGTTACTTGCCACCCGTTTTGGCCCAACGGAGGAAGCCATCTGACGACGCACGATGGCTCACGTCCGGAGAACTGGCAAAAAATAAATTAGCCGATGGCAGGGTTCGACCTCATAACCCGCCAACCAGCCACGCACAGTTTGTCCAACTGACCCATCTAAAGATATGGGAGGATGTTTTTTCTCCTGTTGCAATGCACGGGCCTTTTTGCTAGTAAAACTAAAGTAAGCTCCCATACGCCCACTCATCAATATGCCGCCGCCGCCTTTGCGCATGTCGGCGCCCGCCTGCTCCGGCCAACAATTTCTCGCCCATCACCGCCGTGTCACCGCCATCCCTGCGCCATGAAGCCGAAGGCTCGCCCGCTCACGTCGTCTGCAGTCCCTCCTCGCCATGCCGCCGCGCTGCCGAGCACGCGAGCAGCTGGTGGAGCCGCGTCTATGCACGCAGCGTACGAAGAGGAGGACGAGGGTGTCCGACGCCCGGCGAGGAGGAACTAGCGTGTCATTATCGTCTCCGCCCGCGCGGAGGAGGCGCGCATGGTGGCTGTCGTGGAGGAAGCCGGTCGCGCGCGCGTCGGCCCGCAAACCGAGTGCGGACGCAGAATCTACCTTCGAGACCTTGAATGCCACGTGGATCCTGCAATCTGGAGGAGCAATTTGGGTCAGTCGGCTCTTGTGAGCCGTTTGATGCAACATGGATGGCTAGAAGGGCTTCTTCCACCTCTTCTGCCGCTCTTCTTCCTTCACTCCGTCGAACTTCTTTCACAAATCGGTGACCCAAATTATACTAGTAAATCTGAGCGTATTAAGTATAGTAGGAACACGATGATACAAGCAGTAGTACCAACTGCAAGAAGAATAGTAGTAAGACATAGTACTAGCACTACACTACGTACTAAAGAGTTCAAATAACGAGAAAGAACATAAACATAGTTCTGTTGGGGCCTCAGCACAACACACCCTTGAAAATAAACTAAGCAACTAGTCCGCTTGACACTGCCGTAGAACCAGCATGAGCGACGGCACTGCCACCTACTCGGAGTCCGAGTCCACGTCCTCGACATCGTCCTCGTCCCTCCTCCTCTTCCTCTTCGCCGACGCTTCTTTCCTTGAATCCGACACTGGGCTCTACTTCTTCATCCAACCCATGTAGATATTTAAACAAAGGTAGGCATCCATTGCTGCGTACAGGATGTGATCTTCATCTAATGTCTTCCACTCCCATGCATGATGAAACTCGTGATGAGGTTTCTTCAGTTTAGCGTACGAAGGATCAATCATGGCTGCTGCCAGGGTCAGCATTGAAGGTTGAGAGGAGGACACCGGGCTTGCCTTCGGGAGATCGAAGGGCTGCCCTACAACGAGACCTATCTGACGCAGGACATCTCTGCCGTTCTTAAAGCCTACAGTAACGAATTTCACTCTTTTGTCCTTGAGGAAGTTCTTAAAATCCTGGCACTCAACGTCGGCATGGCATATGTGGTAGACCAAGCAAACGTTATGTACGCAAACCTGGATCACGGCGGGCTTCTTCCTCTCTTCGTCCTTCAGATCCTTCTCTCGTCCCAGTACTATGGTGTACTCAACATCTAGCCCAGCGACCCACTCATCCGTTGAACTGTTGAACATGCGTAGGAAGCGAGCTAGCCATGCTTTCACCATCGCGGATCCACGTCTGTAGATGACGATGAACTGATCACCGGTGATGGCTCTAACCTGATACTCAGCAGCGACCATGGAGATTTGGGAGGCCATGGATTTTGGAGGAGGGTTAGGAGAAGTTGAACTGTTGTACCCCGCAAAAACTAGGAGCGAACTAATGTGAAAGGACGGGCCGACTGGGAGCGAACTGTTGTGAGGTAGAAGACGGGGACAAGTAGGGCGTGCGAACGGCGTGGGGTTGCTGGCTTGCCCGATGGATAAACGGCCGCAAGCCCCCAAAGAGTTCTCGACAACTATGCGGGACCCACTAGATGTCATGTCTACTAGACCCATATCGTAGGCCTGACGGTATAGCTTCTGCCTGTTCGCACGCCATGCCGGCGCGTGGATGTAACTTCACTTAATTCCGTCAACCGTCGCGCCTCCCACGACCTTCGCCTCCCTCGCGCGGTCGCGCCCTTTGAGACTTCGACCGGCTATAAATGAGCAATTTTTTGCCTACTCCGCATGCATGATACTCCCTCTGGTCCTTTTTACTCCCGTCAACCGTTTGCAAAGTGTTTGACCAAATATATACTTTTTTTGAACACCACCTTATATTAATTAACCAGCCGCACCACTACACTCATTCGATACAATATTCACCACACAGGCGGTGATGCGTTATTTACAAGAATACCATCTAATCTATTGTCAAAGCTATACTTAGCGATTAAGTGTGCCACCTTATTGGCCGAGCGGCTAATCTTTGACAATTGAAGATTGTTGATCAACTTCGAGATGCTCAACGCTTTCATCTTCAGGTCACGCATAGCAGACCTGTCATAGTCCCCCGATGCAAGAGACGCTACCACAAAAGCGCAATCGGTCCCTAAAATTACAGGATTATGAAGAGAAATACCTATGTAGAGACCGGCAATGCAAGCCCTGAGCTCCGGTTCCTCCACGCTTTGACAGGCATCAATGAAATCCCACGACCAAATTTATACTAAAAATATCAATATCTACAATACTGATTATAATGAGTATAAGAACTACGTTTTATAATGAGTGTAAAAATATTGATTTGACATTGTGAATGTTGATACTCCCTCCGTCTAGGTGAGTAAGTCATGACCAAGGAGGAGGGGAAAATGAGAGACATTAATGTTTATTTGCTAATTAAATAGTATTGCATGCAATGAACTAACCACTTCATGTCATGTTTGATAGTCTCAGGTCATTAAAAGCATGCACACCCTCATCTCTTATTGGTTGATATGTCAAGAAACAAGAAAGCGAGGTAGAAGTTAATGCACCGGCGCCCTACGTGTTTTGGGATTATTTGGTTTTTGTAAGATAACTTACACACCTATTAGAGTACCACTACCTCCCTTCTAGCTTAAAGGGCTCGACTCAAAAATTTCACCTACTCTTAACAAGATAGTAGAGGCGGTGGAATAGTTTTTGAAGTCCGCAAAAATACTCAACTAATGCTGTCGTTCTTCACAAAAAAATGTGTTTACCAATGCATGCATGAACACTAGTTACTCTAACCCCCCTCTCTTCTTTAATTCTTTGCCACATCAACATGTTTGCTATTCCCATGTGCATGATACCAGCTAAGATACCACCATTATGGCCAGCCTTAATCACCGCATGCAATAATTTAGTGCACCTTGAAATATGAACATGTGTGGGGCGTGTATGTTTTTAATGACTTGAGACTATACCTAGCCCGGCATGCAAGATGACTTATTATGTACCGTTCCCCATACCTGCAGGAAGCCTGTTCGTCTCCAAATATTTTCCTCTCCATTTGTGGAAACAATATGCCTGCCAAACTCTCCTTCTCCCTCCGGCGGTCCCACCACTCCACCCCGTGTGAAAAAATCTGCATGCATGACCCTCCTCCCCCACGCTCGTCCAATCCGTTGTGACCAGCAATATTTCCACTCCTTCGCTCCCCCGTAATTTAATTTAACAAATATGCCCACGTAGCTTTTACTTAACTTCAGGTGCATTGGGTCACTAACATACGGGCCCAGCAGTGTACTGGCCCACATGTCAGTGAGGCAACTGGACCTGCAGTTAAATCAGTGTAGCTCGGTCCATATCTTACATAGGTATGCCATTGCTCGCTATAAATACTGTGCCTCCAATGAAATCGCTATCTCCTCCCCCTCACATTCACGTTCATCGCTATCTCCTCCCCCTCCCTCTCACGTCGACCACCATGGCATCGCCCCTCCCAAGCCCTAGGACCCCCTCGCTGCACCGCGCGGACGGTCACGCGTCGCCGTTCCGTTCCTTGCCGCCACTAGTCGAGGAGGACGCGTCGGCGTTCCGCTCCTCGCCGCTACGCGACGCATCGCCGTTCCATTCCTCGCCGCCACTAGTCGAGGAGGACGCATCGGCGTTCCACTCCTCGCTGCGACGCGACGCGTCGCTGTTCTGTTCCTCGCCACCACTAGTCGAGGAGGACGCGTCGGCGTTCCGATCCTCACCGCGACGTGTCGAGGTGGACGCGTCGGCGTTCCCAATCTCCCCAGCATGCGCGTCGGAGGACGCGTCGGCTCCCCGCTGCGAGGAGAACGCCGCACCGCCCGCCGAGCCCCCCAGCCTTGAGGAGCTTTGGCATGAAATGGATGTCTCCTTGTGGGAGGCTTTGCTTCCAGCTGAGCGCGCCAAAATAGAGGCGGAGAAGAAGGCCGAGGAAGAGAAGCGCACCGCGCAACAAGCTTTCTGGGAGATCTATGTCTCGTCCGACAGTCAAGCAATTGGTTCTTTGGCAGAAGGCTCGTGCGAGGGCCGTGAGGGTGGCGGAGGACGCCCGTCTTGCGCCCTACGTGCAGTCGGGCCCAAGCGCCTCATCTACGCTTGGCGATGCGTGGACGGGTGCACGCTTCCAGCCAGGAGGAGTACCTGTTGGCGCGGATCATCACACCGGTGAGATCGCTCGCCCTTGACAAGCCGCCAATCAGCACCTCGCGAGTTGCAAGGCTGAGGAAGAGGCGTTGTGTCGGCGCGCTGGGAAACGACCGCGCACCAGGGCACTCGTGGCACGCCGCAAGCGCTCCTGCAAGCGCCGTGGCTTTTAGGAGGAGTATAATTTTTGTTTCGTAAGGCGATCTCATTAGTTTTGGGACGCAAATGATAAATCCCGAACGTTCAGGAATTTTTAGGGTCCTTAATTAAGTATGTAAAAGGGAAAGTTTGGAAACGTTGTGTATTATTATGCATTTTGCAAGTACGTGCATATTGCACAAACTTTACTATACACTATCGGACTACACGTCTCTCTTGATATATGCTTGCAGACTTTTCTACTCCCTCCGTCCAGGTCAATAAGTCATCTTTGGTTGTGCACGGTGACCAAGAAGGAGGGAAGATTTGTACACCTAGGCGGAGGGAGTACTACTATTACTTATGTACGTGCAAATGCACGTTTTAACATTACGATGCGGTTTTTGTAAAAGTAGAAAAACAGCACTAGTCAAGCTTGTGAAACGATTCCAAGGTGAGTACTACTACCAGTAGGAGTACTAGGGGCCAGTTCTTTTAGGCTTCTAGATTAGTAATCGCATAACTACAACCTCTGTCCTGGTTTCTTGGTCCCCATTGTAATCTGTGTCAAATTTTGATCATATATTTAACTAATGAAATGTTAGTGCATGTCACATGCACTACTCCATCCGTCTAGGTGAGTAAGTCATCTTAGGCTGTGCACCGTGACCAAGGAGGAGGAGAAAATGAGAAATGTTAATGTTTATTTTCTAATTAATAGTATTGCATGCAATGAACTAACCACTGCATGTCGTGTTTGATATCTCAAGTCATTAAAAGCATGCACACTCTTTATCTCTTATTGGTTGATATGTCAAGAAACAAGAAACGAGGTAGAAGTTAATGCACCGCCTAAGTGTTTTGGGATTATTTGGTTTTCGTAAGATGACTTACACACCTAGATGCACCGCGCCTAAGTGTTTTGAGTAAAATTTTATTAGTTAAATCTTTGGTCAAAATTTAGCACAAATTACAATGGTGAGGAATGAACCAGGACGGAGTAGTAGTTTAGAAGCCCAAATAAATGAGTGAGGCGCCTTATTGTTACTCTCCACTGTGACTAGTCTTGTGGGAAAAGCTGGGGAAGCCGCCAAAAGAACTGGCCCTAGGAGTAGTAGCTAGAATACAGAGTAGAAACATGAATTCTACCGCAATTTCGAACAGGAAGGACAGAAACACATATGGTGCAACGGGAGCAGCACCGTTGGCGTTGAGGTTGTCACCGATGTCGTTGAGGAAGAGGTTGCCGAGGTCGGGGAAGAAGTCGTCGTTGGTGAAGTCGTGGCTGCCCGCAATCGCGAGAGTGCGCTCCCCAGATTTCAACAGCGCCCACCGAATAGAGCGCAGGAGGGAGTGGCTGTAGGGGACGTTGCGGCCGCCGAATGGAGCGCAGGAGTTGCACACAAAGCAGTAGATGGTGTCCTTACTAGTACTCCCTAGTCTCTATCTATCTATATCTATATATATCTACTCTTATAGAAAACCGAGTTGGTGATGATGGTATGCCTGCCATCTTGTAATATAGACCGTCCGATCTATATCTGACGGATAGAAAGCCAACTATGACAATTTTACAAAAGATACCCGCACCTCTCTCCACATTTACAGATAAGGACTTGCCTCGTTCATCCTTATCTCCCACAACCTCGTGCTCCTCCCTATGTCTCTATCTCTACTACTTTTTTTATAACAAATCGAATAGTGTTGCGCCTTCCGTTGCACGCCCGACTGAACATGCCTCCTCGCCTCCATCATCACCAACTGAGTCTTTTATAGGAGTAGGAGTAGAGAAAAAACCGAGTTGGTGATGATGGTGTGCCGTGCAATGCACGGGCATCTTGCTATTTTTTTGCATATAAGTCCAAACACCACGTAGACACGGTCTTTGAGCACGGTTCGTAGTCGTTCCACGCTCGGGCATTGAAGTTTGAGCACGGTTCGTAGTCGTTCCATGCTCGGGCATTGTAGTAGGTACTGTAGGGAGTACCAGTACTGTGATCACTCAAGCAAGTTGTCTGGCATCGATATGACCCTACGCTGCTGGTATGTGTCTCGTAAGTCAAGCGGCGTGCTGTAGTCATCATCACTTCTCCACTTCCCGCAGCACATATTCGCTTATCCATCTTTGTCCGCACATAATCTCGTCCAAGCTTCCATCCCCGCTAAGGCGCCTCCCCCCCTCGTCCAAAACCCAAGCACTAGCAATGGCAGAACCGAGGAGCGTCCGCCGAAAGAGTGGCTGGAATTCGCTCCCCACAGAGGTAATCAAGCTCATTGTTTCGCGTGTGGACAATCTCAGTACCATGCCCCTCGCCGCGTGCTCGTCGGGGCTGTACCGTTTACTCAAAGCCCCCAGGCCGGAGCTTTTTAAGCCAGCTCCTTGCTTGTTGATGCCGCTGATCTTCGAAGCGGCATGTCATGCAGCATAACGATCGTGGGGTGGCGAGCAGCAACCCCTTCATCGCGATCTGATCCCGTCGGCCTCATCTACATTAACGGTATGTACTGGGTCGGCATGAACACGTCTTGGATGGTGCTCGTCGACGGTCGCGACAGCTGGATGCTCGTGGATGTCTACACCCGGCGATTGATCCCCCTTCCTTCGATTAACATTGCACTGCTTCGGCACCGCGGCCCAGAATACTCGGAATCTTACGAGCCAACATGATCTGAAGTTTGATTTGCTCAAGGTTGTAATCTGCCAAGTGCCCACAAGATCTGGGAATTATAAAGATTTCAGGCTAATTGCGTTCTTCAACCGCGGTCTCGCCTATCTGACAGGTCACTGCGGTAAGTGGATAAATCTGCACGTCCATCGCAGGATCATACATCCTCCATGGTTCTCTGATGCCATTGAACACAAGGGCTTCATTTACGCTGTCGACTCCTTCTATGGCTGGACGTATTGATGGCCTACTCCAGTCATCGCTACAAACGGTTGTTACAGCAGTATGATACTTTCCTATGATATCATGATGGCTTGCTTATATTACTGTCAACATTTACTGAAAAAATATTCATGCTCATAACATGTTGTTCTTAAGATTGACTAAATCAAGAGCCCTTTTTTATTTGACTCCAACTTGATATGATGTTGTAGGCCGCCTAGTGTCCCTACCCTTCCTAATCCTAGAACCTTTCAAAGAAAAGCGGCATGGCAGTTGCAGGTGGTTCCTGGCTCGATCAGACGATGGGGAAAGATTGATGATCGTTCACACGTACCGGACGTGTTGTTTCGCGGAATACAATAATAGTCACTGCAAGGTCTTTGAGCAGGATCCCGGCTTCTCTGGGCCTTCAGGAATTTTTGACTGGAGGCTGGTAAGTAGCCTTGGTACACGCTCTCTGTTTGTCGGACTGAATTATCCGATTAACCAGGAGATAACCGACGGCAAGGATCATGATGGCAGCGTGGTTTCGTTCATCAGGCAAAACTGTGTGTACACAGTGTACCATGCGTCTCTGCATGCACCATACCCTGATATGTGCCGCCACGCTCTGCAGCCCAAAGTAGGAGAGAGGGTCGCAAGTATCAGACTTTGCCCTGCTGGCTGGAGTTTCCCGCGTCAGGCACCAATCTGGTTCAAGCCGTCAGCCAATCTCCACGGTTTAATAAATAGTAACATCTAACTAAGGCAGTTAGTTAGATGGGTACACTTGGTGTAGTAGGATCTTTATTTAGTTTGATGCATACACTTGTTCTTTTTTGGTAGCCCTATTGTAATGATGGCTGATGTTTGGTTTGGAAGAGAGAGCTGCGTCTTCACTCTTCTATCTGCTTACTGCTTCTGTTGCACCGCCAGCCCTGGTTGTTGCTGCTGCTGTTTTCAATGTACAATCAGTAGTATATTTCGTCTGTTGGTTGAATAAATGTGTTTTTTTGGAAGTCGTTGCCGCAGTTCGATCCTTTAGTGCCCGTGCATTATGTAGCTCATATTATTTTTAAATGCAGAACACATTTTCCACTTATTGATAACATGCAGCCCAATGATGAAGGCCCAATAGAGAAGCCCATAATTAATTGGAAGGGAGGCTCTCACATGAATCCGGCCCAGGTACATGCTCATGGTCCCCTAAACATAAATAAGTAAATAAATAAATAAAGCTAAATGCTCATGCACCAGTTTTTTGGGAAAATAGGTAGCCCAGTATTTCTTTTTGAAGAATACCCAAGCTAGGCCTATTTGTTTTCTCCAGTGCTGGGCTGCAAATCTTTCAAGACGAGGAAGGATGCATTCCGTCCTGGCCAAAGAGTATGGTCAATGTCTGTTAAAAGTAATATCAAAAGGGGTTGAAAATTCCAAAAAATTTATAGCAAATGGGATATTAGTTTTTTTTTAATTTTGTTCTTCACTGACATCTTATACGTATTTCATTGGATATAACATGACATAGTACTAATTTATTTTTAAATTTGTTTTAGTATGACTATTAATTTTTGGATTAAGAATGTTTCGTTCCCCAGCAAAAAATTGCGAATTTTCAAAATTTACCACATATTTAGTTAATTTTTTTACCCTGGTACTGACCCGAAAATGGCCGGCAATTCTAAAAATGGGAAACAAGCTGCAATAAATTCCATATGAATTAGAAAATGAGTAAAAAATATAAAAATAATAGCAAATGGGCTGTACATGCCATAGATTTCGAGGCTGACTTGTTTACTTAAGGCTTTTTCAGTGAACACACGATTCTAGCAGCAATGACTATTGGATGTCCATCCAACGGCCGACGTGCTTCTTCAATATCTGATCTTCCTGCTCCAGCCGCCTAAACTAGCGCCGGCGGGACTGCCTGCTCCCTTCTCTTGTGGCCCGCTGTGATACCGCGCAGGCTTCCCCGGCCCACCCTACTCCCTCCGCTGGACTGGCCGCGTGCAATCAACTGCCTCCTTATTAAGCGAAAAAAATGATTCCTCCCACTGACATCTGGGGCGCACCGGTTGGGACGCTGACCTGTGGGCCTACTACGTTGACGCGTACGCAGGGCTTGTCAACTTAGTCAACAAACGATTCTAGCAGCAGTAACCGTTGGATTTGAATCGGACGGTCCTGCTGCTTCTTCAATCGCTGCTCTTCTTGCACCAGCCGCCCAACCAGCATCGAGGAGACCGCCTGCTCCTGACTCCAGTGGCCGGCTGTGCTGCCGTTCAGGCCTCATCGCCCCCTACTACTCCCACCGCTAGCCAGGCCCTGCGGCGACGGCAGCCTCACACCGCAGCCGAACCAATGAACCCTCGTACTCCTCTACGCGTGGGCATCCACTGCCGCATCTTCCCCGGCTCCGCATCGTCCCCTTCCTAGTCCTCGCCGTCGTCCACCGCCTTGGTGCTCTCGGCGCGACGTGGTCAATGTGGTCAACGACATTCCATCGGAAGAGTACTGTACATGGAGAGGCTGACAGCTGGGTCCACGGCCACAGCCCAGTTTTTTTGTGATTTGCCAAGTAAGTCGCTTTGTCAGGCCTGTTGGGCTGCAAATCTTTCAAGACGAGGAGAGCTTTCATTCGGCTGGCCGAGAAAATGGCCCATCAGTAATGAGAAATGGGATGTACATTTTTAAAACACATCAAACCGGCAATTAGTTTCGAATATCTTTTTTTCCATTTCGAGATTTTAAATTACATTAATTTTTATGCGTGGAGAATTTGGTGGATTTTATATTGATATACATTTATATTTAAAATCAGTATGAATGTGAGTCGAAATTTTGGGATTAAAAACAGTTCGGACCGCACCGAAATATGCCAAATTTCGTATAATTTTTTAACCGTGGCCACAATATGGGCTGTAACGCTAGAAAAAGAATATGGGCTCCAAAAAAACCTTAAGAATTAGCAAATCGGTTGTAAATTATTAGAAATAATGGCAGATGGGTTGTATGCTGTTTTTCACAGATTTGAGGCTTTCCTAAAAAAGGTTGACGCTGGCGATGGTGTTGGATGTCCATCCAACGGCCGTCGTGCTTCTTCAATCTCTGCTCTTCCTGCTCCAGCCGCTCAAACAAGCGCCGGCGGGACTGCCTGCTCCCTCCTCCCCGCGGCCGGTTGTGCTGCCGCGCAGGCCTCACCGCCCCACCGTACTCCCATCGCTGGCCTAGCCATCCCTCTACTCACCCACACCTGCTGTTATTCTCCGGCGACGGCAGACGAACCAGTAAACCCTCGTACAGTCGTACTCCCCTCCGCGTGGGAAACAACTGCCGAGTCTTCCCTGCCTCTGTGTCGTTCCCTTCTTAGGCCTCGCCGTCGTCCACCGCCCTGGTGCTGTCGGCGCGGCCTGGTCAACGTGGTCAACGACGGACATGCATCTGAAGTGGACTGTACGTGGAGAGGCCGACAGCTGGGTCCACGGCCGCACGCAAGGAAATGCCTCCTTATTACGTGCAAAATAATGATTCCTCCAGCTGACATCAGGGACCCACCGAAAGGGCCTCTGTATTTCGCGAAAAAAACGTTACCGCCGCTGACAGCTCGGACCCATCAGCTATATCTTCGCACGCAAGGAAGTGCCTTCTTATTACGCACAAAAAATGAATACTCCCCACATTAGCTGGGACCCAGATAGTGGCAGGCTGACTTGTGGGCCTACTAAGTTGACGGGGACGGAGGGCTTTGTCAACTTAGTCAATATGCACGATTCTAGCTCCAGTGACCGTACGATGTCCATCCAACGGCCGTAGTGCTTCTTCAACCTCTGGTCTTCTTGCTCCAGCAGCCCAAACCAGCGCCGGTCGTGCCTCCTGCTCCTGCCTCCCGTGGCCGCCCCCTACTACTCCCACCGCTGGCCAGGCCATCCCTCTACTCACCCACACCCCCTGTTATTCTGCAGCGACGGCAGCCTCACACCGCAGCGAACCAGTGAACCCTCGTACGCCTCTACGCGTGGGCATCCACTGGCGCGTCTTCCCCGGCTCCGCGTCGTCCCCTTCCTAGGCCTCGCCGTCGTCCACCGCCCTGGTGCTCTCGGCGCGGCGTGGTCAATGTGGTCAAGGAACGGCTTCCATCGGACATGGACTGTACGTGGAGAGGCTGACAGCTGGGTCCACGGCCGCAGCAAGGAAGTGCCTCCTTATTACGCGCAAAAAAATTATTCCTCCACCTGACAGCGGAGACCCACCGGACGGGCCACCATATTTCGCGAAAAAAACGTTTCCCTCCTAACTGCCGGGACCCACCAGCTACACCTTCGCACGCAAGGAAGTGCGTCTGGGCAAAAATAAAACGATTCGCCCCCCTGACTGCTGGGACCCACCAGCTACATCTTCGCACGCAAGGAAGTGCGTCCGGGCAAAAAAAACGATTCGCCCCCCTGACTGTTGGGACCCACCAGCTACATCTTCGCAGGCAAGGAAGTGCCTGACAGTCGGAACCCACCTGGTCGAAGCGTACGTAGCGTTGTCATTCTGGTCGCGAACGTGTACGTATATATATACTGGTGGATGTAGAGGCGCACACGTGTCGTAGTAGAGGTGCGCACGTAGCATGTACACGTACGTCAGCGGCGAGGGTGCAAGAAAGAAAATACGGCCACGTACGTACATACGGGCAGGGTCTCGAATGCCTACTCGCGCATACGTACATGGCTGGGTCGGAACGGAGAAACAGCGTCGTCGTCGTGTTCATGGGGAGGCAACGGAATGCGTCGTGTTCATGGGGAGGCAACGGAATGCGTCGTGTTCATCGGGAGGCAACGGAACGCGTGGGAGCCAACCGGCTTGGATGGAACAGGCGATGGAAACGAGGCCTGGCGTACCGCAGAACGGAGGAAACGACCTTGTGTTTGACCGGTCACGTTCGGAACGGGGTCCTGTTGATCCGGAGGGGTGTGGCGTACCGCAAAATGGAGGAAACGGACCTCCTACGGTCGAAACGGGGGTCCTGTTGATCGGGAGGGGTGTGGCGTACCGCAAAACGGAAGAAACGGACCTCATACGGTCGAAACGGGGGTCCTGTTGATCGGGAGGGGTGTGGCGTACCCTAAAACGGATGAAATAGACTTGTGTTGGAGCGCTACAGTCGAAAATGGGGTCCTGTTCATCGGGAGGGGTGTGGCGTACCGCAAATCGGGACTCCACGGGATACTGTTCATCTCCACCGTCGACCTCCTCCAGCCTCCACGGGCTACCGTCGACCTCCTCCAGCCTCCACGGGCTCCTGTTCATCCAGCCTCCACCGCGCGCTACCCCACCGGCTACTGTTCAACCACCCCTCCACGGGCACCCCTCCATCGTCTACTGTTCATCCAGCCCTCCACACCACGGGGTCCTGTTCAACCACCCCTCCACGGCCACCCCTCCACCGTCTACTGTTCATCCAGCCCTCCACACCACGGGTTCCTGTTCATCTAGAGGCAACGACACCGCTCACTGTTCATCCAAACCCCCCCGCAACGCTCACTGTTCATCCAATCGATCGGCTTCAATTAGCAGCAGCAGCGAAGGAATCGCTCCACCGGGTTCAGTTAACAGCCATCGATCGATCGCTCGGGTTCATAACGCGTAGCTTGCACTGCCATCGCCCGGGTTCAGTTAGAGCCCAACGCCTCGCTCGGGTTCAGTTAGAGCGAATGCCTCGCACACACGCGCGTACGTACGAGAGAAACGCGCATCGCTCGGCCCCCGACCTCCCACCGTAACCGGCAACTCCCCGAAATTTTCCTCCCCTTGCTTCTACCATGGTTTTTTCCGTCATGAACGGCCCAAAGAATGTCATGCAGCTGCGTCTCTGGCCCGCCCAGGACGAAAAGCCCATTTTCTGTCATGATCTTTTGTCATAAAAGTAGGAGCCCACCACATCTATGATGATACCGGGTTTTGTCACAATTATCGTCATAGAAGTGTCATATGTATGACAGAAAAAAAAATTTGTTCGGCCCAAAATTTCACGGATGTGTCTTTTGTTTGTAGTGTGCATGAACCTTTCTGTCACTGTTATCGATTGTATCATTGGATTGACGCAGGGCTAAGACACCTTAAACAGAACTGTTTGTTGTATTTCCTGTGCCTGGTTTGCCGTGTTTGCACTTTGCAATCGGCAAGTTATAGCATGGAACCATATTTGCATGAGTTGAGTCTGGATCACACACACCAGGTCCGGCCAGGAAGCGGCCAGGAAGCGGTCGGCAGCAACATCTGGCACTCCACTAGAGACCTCATCAACCAGCTCAACGCCGAGATCCGTCCGCCCGGCTACATCACGCTTGACATGTCCAACAGCAAGGAGGCGATTCCCGTCCCCGTCCGCAACATGGTGGACCATGACATCTATCCCCTCGAGAGAGCGGGCGCCGGGAGCATGGCGCTGGCACCGTTCTCCTGCGCATCATTCATCACTTGAGGCGACGTGGTTGTGTCGCACGGGAGGCGCAGGATCGGGACCCACGCCAACTCGCCAGCGGGTGGAGCATCCACGAGTCCCCGAAAACTGGGCGGGGCATCATCACCCACAAATGGACTTCGCTGATGAGATCATCCCCAAGATCGATAGCCTTGAGGGCGTTGTCCCGCGCTTTGACATCGGCATCAACCTGCCGTACATTGTTACTGCCATGTCCGGTTTTCAACCATCCACAGGCCCTAATCCGCGCATGCAAAGAGGCAGCCGCTGTTGTAGGAGCTCCGACGGTACCCGGCCTGGTGTGCGTGATTCGCCATTTGGAGTTCGAGCCTGGTGACAAGGAGATCGTCAGCTGCCGTGCCTGCACACCAACGCCTTCCACATCCAGTGCATCAAAGCGTGGTTCTATGATGAGTCAAAGTGCCAAATTTGTCGGCGTGAAGTGATGGATTACTTCGGCTTTAGATTCTGAGATTAGATAGCTGAAGGTGCTTGACTCAAATATCTCGGATGCAAAGATGTTGATAGATTACATAGCAGATGAATAAATTTATTCCCCGCAAAAAAGAAAGAAAGAATAAACCAACACAGTTGAAAGAATAAACTTCAAATGTAAGCATTTTGGATTCCTAACTTACTGCTCTATTCGTCTTAACATTGTTTTTTGCATTTCTAGTGTTCCTTCAACTTTTAATTTTTTTCATAACAAGTAAATATGATATTAGATGATTTTTTAATAATGTGTCGCATGCTTTTTTAATTACATGATTTTGTAATGCATGAATTTTTTTAATTAGAAGAATATTTTAAAAACCATTGAACACTTTTTAATCACTTGATCATCTTACTAAAATATATTAACTACTTATTACATGGTTACATTTTCTAAAAACTCGAACATATTTTAGATGCATTCAACACTTCTTTTAATTACATCCAAATTTCTATAAAGGTATCAAACAGTTCTTTTATTACATGGATTTCTAATAATGATTTTTTTCTAACGACACAAAAGTTTATGAAAATTGACCGGACAGTTTTTAAATTACATGAATTTCTTTGTAAAATGTGAGAAACACTTTTGTAATTACATGAACATTTTCTAATCTATGAATTACTCCTCTTCCAGAAGGAGGTCTATGAACTTATCACCTTAGTAATCTATGTAATATTCATCTTACTGAGTCTTGCTCTAATCTTATAAGCTGATGTACTCCATCATCTCACAACGATAATATGGGCACGTCAGTATATGAGTCCCTCATGCAGTAGATAAAAGTATGCAGTTCTCTTCGAGCTGTTTGCGGTCTTTGCCGACATTAATTAGGGAGCAAATGGAAAAGGTTTCAAACTCATCATGCAAAACTTCCTGTTCCTAGTAGGAGGCCCTCAACAACATCCCTTCAGTCTACGACCGTTGTTTTCGGCTCTACAGTCCGCCATGGTGCGTGTGAGATAACAGTAGAGCTCATTTCGTTTCCCAACTGGGGAGACAGAGCGGGCGCCTGGACCATGGTGTTGCCACCTTAGCCGTGGCAGTCGTCACAGCGACACATGTCGTCGGCTATGGGAGAGTTTTCCTCCGCATCGTCCCCCTCCTCGAGCGGAGCAATCTCCAGACCTCCCTGTGCATCCAGGACTATGTGGTTGTGTCGCACGCGAGACACAAGATAGGGATCCAGGCCCGCTCACCAGCGATATGGATCATCCACACCTCGTTCGGCGATGACCAGGCGCCCTTCGACCACAGTGTCGAGGTCGTGCACACCGCGGTCTTCCAAAACTGCGAGATTTGTCATGAGTTCATCCACGCGATACTCGTTGATGGTCCGGTGAGTACCGAGTATGACGTCGCCCTAGCAACTCGCCAACCAGGGGATCTAGCTAACCCGCCAATATACTACACCATTGGATGTCACGGAGACGCACGTCTACGACTATGGGAGAGTTCTCCTGCGCGTCTTCCACCACCGCAAGCCAACCCATCTCCAAGCTCCCTGCGCATTCATCGCGACGTGGTTGTGTCGCACGCGAGGCCCAGGATCGGGACCCACGCCAACTCGCCGGGTAGAGCATCGACGCCTCGTTCGACGACCAGGTGCCGTTTGACCACCACGTCGAGGTCACGGACCCTGCCGTCTTCTGGAACTACGAGGACTGTTGCGACCTCATCCACGGCATGCTCGCTGATGTGTCGATGACCGGCGACTAGGACATCGCCCCGGGAACTGGGGGACCATGATCGCCATAACTGGACTTCGTGAAGCGAGATCGGCCGCAAAATCAATAGCCTTGGGGGCGTCGCCCCATGGTTCGACGTCGACATCCATGTGCCGTGACTGCTGGTATGTTTGGTTTACATCCATCCACATGCCCTAATACGCGCATGCAAAGAGGCTGACGCTGCTGCAGGACATCTAGCGGCACCCAGTCAGGAATGCGTGATTTGCCATTTTGAAGTTGGAGACTGGTGATGAGGAGATTGTCAGGCTTCCACACTCACGCCTTCCACATCCTGTGGATCAAAGGGTGGTTCTATCAAGAGTGAAAGTGCCCAATTTGCCAGCGTGATGTGATGGATTACTTGACTTTAGATTCTGAGATTAGATAGCTGAAGGTGCTTGACTCACACATCTCGGATGCAAAGATGTTGATAGATTACATAGCCGGTGAATAAATTCAGAGATTCCGTAGCTGAAGATGGTTTCAATTAGTGAGCAGCAGTCCATAGATCTCGCAGTCCTAAGATGAGGGTTTTATGTATAACATATCCGAAAATTAGCAATTGAGTTGGCCTCGATATGTATGAGTGGAGGACTTGTCACAAAATTTCAGTGATGATTTTTTATCAACAATTGCAGTTTATTGTTTCAACTATTTTTAAGAACATCCAGTAGAAAATGTATAGACGACACACACACACACACACACACCTATAACGCCCTGCAAGGATATCAAAAATTTCATCGTCAAGCATCTCTTTACTTGTTTTGTTCCTCATATTATATGTACTATGATTTGAAACTTTTGGGAGAGGGAGGTTATCTTTGAAATGAGGTATTTGCTTCTCACCTTTGCTCTTCTGGGAGTACTTGTTTTGGAACTCAACACTTTGAAAATAGAAATGACTTAGAGATAACGACACACATATACATAACATGTTAAAACACATGTACTTCAAAATTCATTTCTCTTCAAGTTTTTTAGTACTCTGGCATAGGAATTCATCTTGATAAGTCACATGTAGGGGTGAACGTAATACTAAAATAATATACAACATGTACCAAACCAGCAATATCACAACTAAGAACGTGCGCTCATGTTCTCCACAGGTATATTGGGAAATCATGTACTTTAGAGATAAACATTTTTCAACTGGGACAGAATGATACAACAATGATTCTTAACCAGTGAACTAAATTATTATTATTAACAAGGTATATTATGCCCCACATATAAACAAAAAGAATCATCGAGGAATTTATTTGCGTCCGAAATAAACAATAGTTTCCATGGTAGAAGAAATTCCTTCTTAATGAAATTGCAAACTAGCAACTTTTTGGATTACAACTTCCAATGTTTTATTAGGTCATCCTATGCACTAGGAAATATATCCAATGAAACAGCACAAAAACTTCATAAGCATATCCCACAGGTTAATAATGTAGCAACCTTTCTAGAATGTACTAACAAACATAAGCAGCATAGTAAACTAATAGTTCGTAATTGACCTGAAGAATAAGATCACTGAAACTAAATAAGATCATGGAATTATTTGTAACCATCCCTTTAAGTTGACCTAGACCTAGTTCAACATGGAATTATGAAAACAACCCCTAAACCAATCTTTTCAGAAGTAATATTACTTTTGTATACAGGATCACAACTAGTGAATCTTAGAAGCTGCCAAAAAAGGAGAAGAATTATGAGCAGTGATTACATTATTATAAACAATTTTAGTTATTCAATCAGAACACAACTTAGTGTTAATTGCTAGGTGGTCTTTCCGCTTCCCTACCTGTGGTGCCAATTGTAGAATAGGGTCATGAGAGATCTATGTATATATACAATATACATACTGATTATAGACAACACATGCATTAAAATAACAATAAATAGGCTCTATGCACTACAAGGTTAATCTGTGCAAGCACTAGTCAACAACGGGGGCGAGTAATGAACAAACAATCACCAGTGTTTATAGATATGAAACACTAACTGAAATGCAAAGTTCTTTCCTAGCACGAGCTACACGGTACCTGTTATCTGGACGGCCCATTTGCGTTGTGATATGTGCAGCTCGGAGCATCACATGCACTGCATCTGACATGTGCCAGAAGATTTGCAGCATGCATGGCGTTCAAGTGAGGTCTTTGACTCACAGTAATCTCCCTGCACCTGTAGGTCCTGTCACTGTAGCCATGTGACATGGACCACACGCTGTCTGCCTCCTATTTCTTCACGCATGTGGGAGAGAGAGGAGAAAGGTGAGGAGAGAGAGATCCTTTTCTTTTTGTGAGCATTTGTAAGAAGAGAGAGAGAGAGGAGAAAAGACACGAGAGAGAAAGATTATTCTCGTTTGTGAAAAGGTTGAGAAATAAGAGAGAGAGAGAGAAAGAGAGAGACTACGGTTTTCCATGAGAGAAAAAACAGCTACTGTGTTTTTGTACGATATTCAGGAAGAACAAGTAATACACAAAGGAAGGTTGATTCTTGCTGAAAGGACATATGAATAGTAAAACTATCACACCACAACATGCGAATATATTGCACAAATTTATCCCTCTTCTTTTGTTTTTGTAGATTCTATATGTTCAACATGCAAATGTTGTTTCGGTACTGTACCACCCCCCTCCACAGTTCCTAATAATATTTCTGGTTTGTCTTAGTACTCATCCCATGGAAGAATATTTTAAAATTTAGAATAGTTCATGTTTCAGCACACACGAATGATAGTGTTTGTATAAAAAAAAGTTGAACAGCGCTGCATTGCTGGTCAGTGTACAGGGCCCTACTCATACAAATACATCGGACAAAAGCATCCATCCAGCTCGTCTGAGAAGTCAGGGTCATGTGGCAGCTCAAGTGGCGAACACTAGCTAACGCGTTCCATCAAGATTAAGATTTTTGCAGGCCCCCCTCCGGTGTAATATAAGCACTGATCACTCTGGCATAGCTGCAAATTCTCAGAACACTGCTCATATCTCAATGCGTGGGAGTCCAGAGGGAACGGTAAGGATAGGGGGTGTTGTGTAGCTCGGGCAAAGAAAAGCCACTCTCTGACTGAAAACGTATAAACCACCAAAGAAGGTGCAATGTATGCACTAACATATTCAATAAGCTATAATACATAAGGAACTATATGACAACACTTGGTTTTGAGTCGGATAATATTACTGATCTTAAAAGATCTGATCAAGCCCTCTAAAAACCCAAGGGTATGGCATACCCCTATAATAATACAATGAAATCTGAGTGGCTAGTAAATATCCTAGGATACCTTGTCCATTTCCAAGAAGCAAACATGTAATACAATCAGGGGTCATTTCGGACTTGAGGAAGTATTTTGAAAACATCTCCATTTGCAAGAAGTTGATCTATCCTACAAAAGATCGAACCAAAATACACCCATAGATGACCCGGAGAGATCCATAGAGAAGAGCACGAGGAGTGACACTCACTAGTCACCATCGTGATGAGAAGATTGTGTGCTCACCTTGGTTGTTGTGGCCCGACATGGTGGTGCCTCGTATGAAAAGTTTACCTCCCATGATATCTTTCTCCTTGTCCAGCTTCTCGTTCTTCTTTTTCTCTTTCTCCAGTTCCGCATACGGAGAGTTTCTACTTCCTACATTGCCAGATGCTTGGATTCCAGTTCACAGTATTTATGCTCAAAAGACATAAGATAGCAGTTAGTAATATAGTGATCGAGAGAAACTATGAATTCAAAGAGCTCGACCAAAATTTCAAAGACAAAGTATATAATCTAATAATATAGACTCTAACTGGCTGTAAAAAATCACCCGGAGTCATGAATTTAATATACTAGTCGTCAACCCGTGCATTCGCACGGGCTAGTTAATTTATATTGTTTATTTCTTCTTTTATTAGACACAATTTTCCTACTCAAGGAACAATGTTGTAGTCACTGTGTTATATGTTGATTTATTTTATGAGTTGTGGAAACGTAGATTAGAAAAGTTGATGACATATATATTTGAAAAAACTGAATGATATGAAGATGACATACTAATTGGATAAGAATCTGCATCTTCTATTTTAGCTCGGAAGTAAATTATATTATATATTAATAGATAATTATATAAAGTAGGTGAACAAATAAATGCCCTCAAATATTGTGTTTCTTCTAACGGGCCTTGTTTTTTCTATAACGCCTAGTTCATTTGTTACCTTCATGTGTGGTTTATGTGTGTACAACTTACTCCTTATGTTTCCATAAAAAAATAAAAATCACCCCTTATGTATATGACAATCTTCACAATCTATCAAGAATCATGTAGATTGATTAATCATTTTTGCTTCTGCCTCAAACATGGTGCAAATCGTCATTGCAATAAGATCATGTATCTCTAGCTTAAGGTTCCACCTAATAATAAAATGAGACATGTGGTTAGTGCAGGATAAATTTCTACCTAAATAATCAGATATTATCAAATTTACCTTGGACGTGTCTTCTTAGGTTCTTCTTCACATTTTGGACAGTAGAATTGATTCCTTTCTTTGCACTACTTTTTTGTTATATTTGCCGCATTATATGTAGTACCACTTATCTCATATATGAATTTGCTTGATCGCTGATTCTGCAGTATAGAACTTTTCATGTCCATCGCAGGATAAATTAGCACATAAATATATGAAAAAGAATATAGGCAAATATATATATCATGGACTATAAATTTAATGTTTGCTCTAACTTCAAATATATTGAATATTAGATGGAATTGGAGCATTCTTACTTATATTAGCCAGAAACTATACTAACCTAAACCATGAGAGTAATCGTGGTGCACAGGCACCGAGAAATATTTCTAACCTAACTCATGAGAGCAATCATGATTCACTACCATGAAATATTGTTTGACATCTGTATGTGCTACGATAGATACTGTTAAAATAAGTGGTAAAAGAAACTAATAATTTTTACGCCATAGATATATATACCTGGCATTTGTGTTTTGTTCTTAATTTTATTAAATGGCAAGATGCCTACAAAAGTGTCATCGTACCAACCGTAGGTCCTTTATTCATGCATATGTGCCTAGTTCATTTTATCCTTTAGCCAATTCAACTTGACATGAGGCACGCATCAATAAGTCACCAGTTAGGCAGTGCGCATAGTCTAAAAATACAATGAATCAGTTCTATGCCGTCGCCCATGGAATTTGTCAGGTGTGTGCTTCTCACCTAGCTAATCTTTGTAATCATTGTTCTGTTGGGTCAACTTCAATAAAATGAACCAATACGCATCATCGCTCTTTCAGATACATGATCTAGTCCTTTCATTTTTATATAGTCCAATCCGATATTTATCTCAAAAGTATAATTAGTATATACAAAATATGAAGGCCACTATTTCTGGTGGTTTTCGTTTGGTGCATGACTTCATTTACATGTTAATAGATCTTCCGATGATTACACTGAAAAAGTATGTGCAAGGAGAAACAAAAAAGAAACATTCTACATACATGGAGTTGTGTACAGCATGCCTGATATGTGACAGGATCACAGGAATACATGCACCAAGGAGAGGAAACTTCTTTTCTGTGAACACGCCACATCTCTATCCTGTCCAAAGCAATAGATTTATGCGGAAATTCCCACTACGCAAAGCCTGCAAACAAAAGAAAATCTAATATTTTCTGATTAAGCTTGTAAGTAAGCTTAGTTGAACATGAACCAACATGACGAAATTACAGGTTGCATCTGAAATTCTGAACATGTAGGAAATATGGCTTCATCTGAATACAAAGGATGTAGCCTGGCATGAAGAGGAGCATCGGCCAATACGTAATCTCGCCTACCGGCTTTCGCGAGGTTGCTCGACACTTCGAGTTCTGTCAGGTGATGATGCAACGACGTGGCTGGCTACATCCCAACGTCCAACATGCAGCAAACCTTGATCTGCTGATTTAAATTGAAGCGTTTTCTAGCCGAGGAGAGAACTGAAAAGAGAAAACACAGAGCAGCGTCAGAACATAATCACTATCCTCATAATCCAGAAAATTGACGCCACATGAACACCAGCGATGAATCAATTGTCTCTTGTGAGTTCATGCATCTGGGGTTTCACCGCGAACCCCATCAGTGTTGACAATGACAGTGGTGTCCCGGACAGTACTCTACGGCATCGACAGATATAGCTAGACCATAACATGAGATGTTGGCTTGAGATAGCTGGCATGGCAGTAGTCACGATCGGCCGACTCCGGTATTTTACCGTAGCTATTTTATTCGGGATTCTATCAGTTTAAACCCCCACAACAGCAAATACCTCAGATTGCATCGATATGATCTCCTACTAGGGGTTCAAGCACTTGATAATCCCACGACCAGGAGTACCTCAGACTGCGGGGTAGAGGTCTCCTGCTAGGCGCTGCAGCCCAAGAAGTTTGAACGCAGCAAGCCGAGCCTCAGACCTCATCAGCATCGAGCTTGCGAGGGAGGGCGAGGCTGCAGGGGGAGCTTGTACATAGATTGAGTTGCTGACAATTTCTGGGTAAAAAAAACATATAATATGAATTTTGGTGCCACAACACCACATGTGAAGAAAAACAAATCTAACTTCAGGTGCTCTTTCATACCAGGCCCATAGCAAAGGCGGCGGCTGCGATCTCGAGCAATCAGGATGGGCTGGCGAAACCGCGAGACAGTAAGGCTTTGATCATTAGCTATGGCAAGCAGGTCTAGATCGGTTCCAGGCCAAGAAAACCACCAAAATACTGCTGCAAATAATAACTGGAGGGAGTTAGTCAAACGGATCTACAACAGCGCCGACAGGGAGGAGGAGCATACGCTTGAGATGAAGGTGATGTCAGACTGAAATAACTCATCATTGAGGATAGAGCGGAGGAGATGAATAAGAGGTAGGTGGGTCGATTTCTTGGTAGGACCGTAGGAAGAGAAGAATTTTTCATGTAAGGATGAAGAGAAACATGAGAGAGGAAGAGGGACATGAGAGATCGGGAGAGAGACGTGAGAAAGAGAGACTGCGTTTTGCGTGGAAGAAAAGAGAGACTACAATTGCTTTCATTGCGGTCTTATCAGGTGGACGACTCATATACCTATTTTTTCTATTGCGAAGTTTTCCGAAAGATCTACACCGTTATAATTTGGACTCACAAGATTAACGGCTCATAAATTCTAATTAACGTGTTAATTACTTGAGAGTTTGTAATTAGTATAGGTATAAATAAATTGGTACTAGATTTATGAAGACGGAAATAAACTAATCCTATAGACTCTAATTGATTGCCAGCAATCATCAGTCTTGAAGGCAACACCTAGTATGTGCACTGAACGTGCCCCCACTGGAAGAAAACTTATCAGGCGCTGCTACTCGGATGACAAGTCAAAAAGAAGAACGTCCGAGTGAAAATGATCGGTACTTACTGTGGTACTTTCTCGGGGATGAGCTTTCAGCTTGGGGTTCGTTAGCTCGGCCTGAATAATGTGCTCTTTGCTGGTACAAACACCATCCTCTAGAGTGCTGGCCAACCGATACAATACATACAGAATAGTAGGAGCCGTTGCAGGTCGGGGCGTAGTAACAGCCAATGCACTTGAACTGGCTTGTACAATATTGGTCAGCGCTCGGACACTCAGTAATCGCTTTTCAGTGACTACAAACAACGCAAAGCAACAGTTCATCAGTCTTGCTCTGTCTTTTCTACTGTAATGATTTTAGAAAAAACAGAACACCTTTCGAAGTGACAACAGCAGCGTCAGGTTTCCTTTGGCTTTACTTGCGGCCTGCTCAGTAGCTTAGCTGTTATGACTTGTAGAAGTAGTAACTTGTCGGTGTACTAAAGTAAGAGCACTCCTTTGTACCTCTTTACTTGTGCACGGACAGTCAGAGCCGTGCCCACGGACACACTAAGCAGGGCAGAGGAGGAAAACCAGGAAGAAGCCAAAGCACAAGATGACCAAGGCAACGCCAAGACCAGAAACACCAGACAACAAAGGGGCGAGGTGGAGTCCCCAGGCAAGGCCCTTGCCGAGGCGGCCTCCGCGGCCCCGGCAAGAGCCTTGCCGAGGCAGCTTGCCCAATACCAACAGAGCGAGCCACCCTTGAGCCCACGGGTTCCAACCCAACCAACTACATTGGGACCAGGGCTCGGTAGGCACCCCCGTGGTGGCATGCAGATCTTTGTCAAGATCATAAACATACAAGATCAGATAAGGACCAGAAGACGGCGACCCTCGGCATGATCCTCGCCGAGGAGATCCACAAGACCCCCCGCAAGCGCCTTGCCGGGGACGACTGCGACGCCACGGCAATACACTTGCCGGGCCCCCGCCAAGGCCCTTGCCGAGGGCGCCAGGAGGGCCACTGCCAGGCCCGCACCAGCCAAGGCTTCGCCGCCATTCGCATGCAGCTGCCAGCCCAACCAGCTGGGCAGGCACATGCGTGGCAACACGCGGCTTCCATACCAACTGAGCAAGCACCTACGCGGTGGCATGCTGATCTTCGTGAAGGCCCTGCCACCGCGCCACCTCAGCAGCCTGCCTGCCTACATGGCTCCGCACGCATCGCTGGCCTGGGCGCGTGTCGAAGCGAGAAGGAGCGGCGACGGAAGGGACGGGCCTCGTTCCCGTCCCCGATAAAGCTAATGGACACCTAAGTAGCGCATTGAATGCGCTTTGTCCAGTAATGCCGAGCAATAAGCTCGCGTACTGTACACCTTTCCACCTCCTGTGTGCCACTGTGGCTACCCCATTTCGACTATAAAAAGAGGCCCGAGGCATGCTGGAGAGGGATTCGGCTTTTTGGAACTACACAGCCACCGTAGCTAGTTCGAATACTCAAGAACACTCAATACATCCACCAAAGCTGCTGTAATGAACTCATTCTTTATTTATATTGGTGTTAAACCTACTGTATTCCAACTTCTCTATGGATCATAAACTATTTTACTAACCATAGATTCATCAAAATAAGCGAACAACACACGCAAAACAGAATCTGTAAAAAAAACAGTCTGTAGTAATCTGTAACTAACACAAACTTCTGGAGCCCAAACAATTCTACCAAAATTAGACGACCTGGACAATTTTTTTATTGATCAGCAGCAATTGGAATCAGTATTTTATCACGTTCTGGTGATTTTTAACAATTCGGGCACTGAGCACAAAGATTCTGGAAATTACAGCAAGATCAAATAACTATCATCCAAGAAGATCCAATAGGTCCAACTTGGCACAAACACTAATTAAAAGATAAAACCACATCTAAATAGAGGCTAGATGGATTATTTATTACTAAGCAGCAAGGAAAAATATTGGGTTGTCTCCCAACAAGCGCTTTTCTTTAAACCTTTTTAACTAGGCATTGAGATTTCAATGATGCTCACATGAAAGACAAGAATTGAAACACAAATAGAGCATCATATAGCATGTGACAAACACATCTAAGTATAACATACTTCCTATGCATAGGCATCTTATAGGCAAACAAATTTGCAAGGCAAGAAAAAACTAGCATATGCGAGGAAGAAGAAAGTGACGATAGCAATCTCAACATAACGAGAGGTAATTTAGTAACATGAAATTTTCTATCACCATATTTTCCTCTCTCATAATAATTACATGTAGGATCATAAGAAAATTCAACAATATAGCTATCACATAACATATTCTCAACACGATCCACATGCATGCGAAGTTGACACTCTTCCAAAATAGTGGGATTATCATTAACTAAAGTCATGATTTCTCCAAGCCCACTTTTATCAAAAAATTTATAAGATTGAATGTTATCCAAATATGTGGGATCTAAAGTTGACACTCTTCCAAACCCACTTTCAATATTATTGCAAACACTATTATCAATCTTATATTCATCATGGGGCTTAAATAAATTTTCAAGATCATAAGAAGAATCATCCCAATCATGATCATTGCAACAAGTGGTAGGCATAGCAAAACTAGCATCCCCAAGCTTAGGGTTTTGCATCTTTTTAGCACAATTGACATCCAAAGAATTTATGATAAAATCATTGCAATCATGCTTTTTATTCAAAGATCTATCGTGAGTCACTTTACGGATTTCAGGCAAAACCTTATAAAGATAATCTAGTGCATCCAAATCACTAGGAATTGGTTCATCATAATTGGATCTCTTAAAAAGATTGGCAAGCGGATCATGATTCATAGATATTGGCTTCTTTGTTTAGGAATAAATAAGCATCTAATCCAACCAAACGAGCAAACAAAAGGCAACGGAAAGAGAGGAGGAGATTGGGAAAGAGAGGGCGAATAAAACGGCAAGGGTGAAGTGGGGGAGAGGAAAACGAGAGGCAAATGGCAAATAATGTAATGCGAGAGATAGGAACTGTGATGGGTACTTGGTATGTTGACTTTTGCGTAAGCCTCCCCGGCAACGACGCCAGAAATCCTTCTTGCTACGTCTCGAGCTTGCGTTGGTTTTCCCCGAAGAGGAGAGGATGATGCAGCACGGTAGCGTAAGTATTTCCCTCAGTTTTTCAGAGCCAAGGTATCAATCCAATAGGAGGCCACACGCAAGTCCGTCGTACCTGCACAAAACGATAACTACTCGCAACCAACGCGATTAGGGGTTGTCAATCCCTTCACGGTCACTTACGAGAGTGAGTTCTGATAGAGATAATATTTTTGGTATTTTTGGTATAAAGATGCAAAGTAAAAAGTAAAAGCAAAGCAAGTAAATAAAGTGATGGAGATTGATATGATGAGAATAGACCAGGAGGCCATAGGTTTCACTAGTGGCTTCTCTCAAGAGCATAAGTATTCTACGGTGGGTGAACAAATTACTGTTGAGCAATTGACAGAATTGAGCATAGTTATGATGTTATCCAGGCAATGATCATGTATATAGGCATCACGTCCGTGACAAGTAGACCAAAACGATTCTGCATCTACTACTATTACTCCACTCATCGACCGCTATCCAGCATGCATCTAGAGTATTAAGTTAAAAACAGAGTAATGCCTTAAGCAAGATGACATGATGTAGAGGAATAAATTCATGCAATATGATAAATACCCCATCTTGTTATCCTAGATGGCAACAATACAATACGTGCCTTGCAATCCTTTACATCACTAGGAAAGGTCACCGCAAGATTAAACCCAAAGCTAAGCACTTCTTCCATTGCAAGAACTACCAATCTAGTTGGCCAAACCAAACGGATAATTCGAAGAGACTTGCAAAGATAGCTTAATCATACATAAAAGAATTCAGAGAAAAATCAAATATTTTCCATAGATAAGCTAGATCATAAACCCACAATTCATCGGTCTCAACAAACACACCGCGAAAAGAAGATTACATCGAATAGATATCCACGAGAGAGGGGGAGAACATTGTATTGAGATCCAAAAAGAGAGAAGAAGCCATCTAGCTACTAACTATGGACCCGAAGGTCTGAAGTAAACTACTCACACTTCATCGGAGGGGCTATGGTGATGATGTAGAAGCCCTCCGTGGTGGATGCCCCCTCCGGCGGAGCTCCGGAACAGGCCCCAAGATGGGATCTCGTGGATACATGAAGTTATGGCGGTGGAATTAGGTTTTTGGCTCCCCCTCTGATCTATTGGGGGGTACGTAGGTATATATAGGAGGAAGGAGTACGTCGATGGAGTGTCAGAGGGCCCACGAGGCAGGCGCGCCCGGGGGCGCGCCCCCACCTCGTGACCGCCTCAGCACTCCTTGGAGTAGGGTCCAAGTCTCCTGGATCACGTTCGTTGAGAAGATCACGTTTCCGAAGGTTTCATTCCGTTTGGACTCCGTTTGATATTCCGTTTCTTCGAAACACTGAAATAGGAAAAAAACAGCAATTCTGGGCTGGGCCTCCGGTTAATAGGTTAGTCCCAAAAATAATATAAAAGTGGAAAATAAAGCCCATTATAGTCCGAAACAATAGATAAAGTAGCATGGAGCAATGAAAAATTATAGATACGTTGGAGACGTATCAAGCATCCCCAAGCTTAATTCCTGCTCGTCCTCGAGTAGGTAAATGATGAAAAAGATTTTTTGATGCGGAGTGATACTTTGGCATAATTTCAATGTAAATCTTCTTAATTGTGATATGAATATTCAGATCCGAAAGATTCAAGACAAAAGTTCACATTGACACAAAAATAATAATACTTCAAGCATACTAATCAAAGCAATCATGTCTTCTCAAAATAACATGGCAAAAGAAAGTCCATCCCTACAAAATCATATAGTTAGGCTATGCTTCATTTTTGTCACTCAAAGATGTTCCCAACTTCTATACCCCCGATGACAAGCCAAGCAATTGTTTCATACTTAAATAATCTCAAACTTTTTCAACCTTCACGCAATACATGAGTGTGAGCCATGGATATAGCACTATGGGTGGAATAGAATATGATGATGGGGATTGTGTGGAGAATACAAAAAATAAGAAAGTCTCACATTGACGAGGATAATCAATGGGCTATGGAGATGCCCATCAATTGATGTCAACATGAGGAGTAGGGATTGCCATGCAACGGATGCACTAGAGCTATGAATGCTCAACAAAAGAAAACTAGTGGGTGTGCATCCAACTTGCTTGCTCATGAAGACCTAGGGCATTTGAGGAAGCCCATCGTAGGAATATACAAGCCAAGTTGTATAATGAAAAATTACCACTAGTATGAAAAAAGACAACTTAGGAGACTCACTATATGAAAAACATGGTGCTACTTTGAAGCACAATATATGAGACTCACTACATGAAGAACGAGGTGCTACTTTGAAGCACAAAATATGAGACTCACTACATGAAGAACATGGTGCTACTTTGAAGCACAAGTGTGGAAAAAGAGATAGTAGCATTGCCCTTTTCTTTTTTTGGGCCTTTCCTTTTTTTTGGCCTTTCTCTTTTTTTTTTGGGCAATGCTCTAATAATGATGATCATCACACTTCTATTGATTACAACATGAGGATTACAACTCGAAACAAGAACAAGGTATGACTCTATATGAATGCCTCCGGTGATGTACCGGGATGGTGTAATGAATCAAGAGTGACATGTATGAAAAATAATGCATGGTGGCTTTGCCACAAATACAATGTCAACTACATGATCATGCAATGGCAATATGACAAAAGTAATGTATGTCATGATAATGATGGTGGAAGTTGCATGGCAATATATCTCGAAATGGCTATGGAAATGCCATAATAGGTAGGTACGGTGGCTGTTTTGAGGAAGATATAAGGAGGTTTATGTGTGATAGAGCGTATCGTATCACGGGGTTTGGATGCACCGGCGAAGTTTGCGCCAACTCTCAATGTGAGAAAGGGCAATGCACAGTACCGAAGAGGCTAGCAATGGCGAAAAGATAAAAGTGCGTATAATCCATGGACTCAACATTAGTCAAAAGAACTCATATACTTATTGCAAAAATTTAGAAGTCATCAAAAATCAAGTACTACGCGCATGCTCCTAGGGGGATAGATTGGTAGGAAAAGACCATTGCTCGTCCCCGACCGCCACTCATAAGGATGCACAAGCCAGGTACACTTCATGCTTCAAATTTGTTACACAACTTTAACCATACGTGCATGCTACGGGACTTACAAACTTCAACACAAGTATTTCTCAAATTCACAACTACTCAACTAGCATGACTTTGATATTATTACCTCCATATCTCAAAACAATTATCAAGCATCAAACTTATCTTAGTATTCAACGCACTCAAAAGAAATTTCACATATCTTGCACACCAAGTATATTAACATTAAGCAAATTACCATGCTATTAACGACTCTTAAAATAATCTAAGTGAAGCATGAGAGATCTAGTTTCTATAAAACAAACCCAGCACCGTTCTCTAAAAGATCTAAGTGAAGTACTAGAGAAAAAAATTATCACGCTCAAAAGATATAAGTGAAGCACTATGAGCAACTATCAAGCTCAAAAGATATAAGTGAAGCACATAGAGTATTCAATCAAATTCCAAATAATGTATGGCTCTCTCAAAAAGGTGTGTACATAAAGGATGATTGTGGTAAACTAACAAGCAAAGACTCAAATAATACAAGACACTCCAAGCAAAACACATATCATGTTGGTGAATAAAAATATAGCTCCAAGTAAATTACCGATGGAAGTGGATTTAAAGAGGGATGCCTTCCGGGCATCCCCAATCTTTGACTTTTGGTGTCCTTGGATTATCTTGGGGTGCCATGGGCATCCCCAAGCTTAGGCTCTTTCCACTCCTTGTTCCATAATCCATCAAAAGAATTCACCCAATACTTGAAAACTTCACAACACAAAACTCAATAGAAATCTCGCGAGCTCCGTTAGAGAAAGGAAACAAAAGACTACTTTAAGGTGCTGTAATGAACTCATTATTTATTTATATTGGTGTTAAACCAACTGTATTCCAACTTCTCTATGGATCATAAACTATTTTACTAACCATAGATTCATCAAAATAAGCAAACAACACACGCAAAACAGAATCTGTCAAAAACAAAACAGTCTGTAGTAATCTGTAACTAACGCAAACTTCTGGAACCCAAACAATTCTACCAAAATTAGAAGGCCTGGAAAATTTGTTTATAGATCAGCAGCAATTGGAATCAGTATTTTATCACGTTCTGGTGATTTTTAACAATTCAGGCACTGAGCACAAAGATTCTGGAAATTACAGCAAGATCAAATAACTATCATCCAAGAACATCCAATAGGTCCAACTTGGCACAAACACTAATGAAAAGATAAAACCACATATAAACAGAGGCTAAATGGATTATTTATTACTAAGCAGAAAGGGAAAATATTGGGTTGTCTCCCAACAAGCGCTTTTCTTTAAAGCCTTTTAACTAGGCATTGAGATTTCAATGATGCTCACATGAAAGACAAGAATTGAAGCACAAATAGAGCATCATACAGCATGTGACAAACACATGTAAGTCTAACATACTTCCTATGCATAGGCATATTATAGGCAAACAAATTTGCAAGGCAAGAAAAAACTAGCATATGCGAGGAAGAAGAAAGTGACGATAGCAATCTCAACATAACGAGAGGTAATTTAGTAACATGAAAATTTCTATAACCATATTTTCCTCTCTCATAATAATTACATGTAGGATCATAAGAAAATTCAACAATATAGCTATCACATAACATATTCTCAACACGATCCACATGCATGCGAAGTTGACACTCTTCCAAAATAGTGGGATTATCCTTAACTAAAGTCATGATTTCTCCAAGCCCACTTTTATCAAAAAAATTACAAGATTGAATGTTATCCAAATATGTGGGATCTAAAGTTGACACTATTCTAAACCCACTTTCAATATTATTGCAAACACTATTATCAATCTTATATTCATCATGGGGCTTAAATAAATTTTCAAGATCATAAGAAGAATCACCCCAATCATGATCATTGCAACAGTAGACATAGCAAAACTAGCATCCCCAAGCTTAGGGTTTTGCATCTTTTTAGCTCAATTGACATCAAAAGAATTTATGATAAAATCATTGCAATCATGCTTTTTATTCAAAGATCTATCATGAGTCACTTTACGGATTTCAGGCAAAACCTTATAAAGATAATCTCGTGCATCAAAATCACTAGGAATTGGTTCATCATAATTGGATCTCCTAAAAAGATTGGCAAGCGGATCAGGATTCATAGATATTGCCTTCTTTGTTTAGGAATAAATAAGCATCTAATCCAACCAAATGAGCAAACAAAAGGCAACGGAAAGAGAGGAGGAGATTGGGAAAGAGAGGGCAAATAAAATGGCAAGGGTGAAGTGGGGGAGAGGAAAACGAGAGGCAAATGACAAATAATGTAATGCGAGAGATAGGGATTGTGATGGGTACTTGGTATGTTGACTTTTGCGTAAGCCTCCCGACAACGGCGCCCAATCCTTCTTGCTACGTCTCGAGCTTGCGTTGGTTTTCCCCGAAGAGGAGAGGATGATGCAGCATAGCAGCGTAAGTATTTCCCTCAGTTTTTGAGAACCAAGGTATCAATCCAGTAGGAGGCCACGCGCAAGTCCCTTGTACCTACACAAAACGATAGCTACTCGCAACCAACGCGATTAGGGGTTGTCAATCCCTTCACGGTCACTTACGAGAGTGAGATCTGATAGAGATAATATTTTTGGTATTTTTGGTATAAAGATGCAAAGTAAAAAGTAAAAGAAAAGCAAGTAAATAAAGTGATGGAGATTTATATGATGAGAATAGACCCCGGGGCCATAGGTTTCACTAGTGGCTTCTCTCAAGAGCATAAGTATTCTACGGTGGGTGAACAAATTCTGTTGAGCAATTGACAGAATTGAGCATAGTTATGATGTTATCCAGGCAATGGTCATGTATATAGGCATCACGTCCGTGACAAGTAGACCGAAACGATTCTGCATCTACTACTATTACTCCACTCATCGACCGCTATCCAAAGATGCATCTAGAGTATTAAGTTAAAAAGAGTAATGCCTTAAGCAAGATGACATGATGTAGAGGAATAAATTCATGCAATATGATAAATACCCCATCTTGTTATCCTCGATGGCAACAATACAATACGTGCCTTGCAACCCTTTACATCCTTTGGGTAAGGTCACCGCAAGATTGAACCCAAAGCTAAGCACTTCTCCCATTGCAAGAACTACCAATCTAGTTGGCCAAACCAAACGGATAATTCGAAGAGACTTGCAAAGATAACTTAATCATACATAAAAGAATTCAGAGAAGAATCAAATATTTTCCATAGATAAGCTGGATCATAAATCCACAATTCATCGGTCTCAACAAACACACCGTGAAAAGAAGATTACATCGAATAGATCTCCACGAGAGAGGGGGAGAACATTGTATTGAGATCCAAAAAGAGAGAACAGGCCATCTAGCTACAAACTATGGACCCGAAGGTCTGAAGTAAACTACTCACACTTCATCGGAGGGGCTATGGTGATGATGTAGAAGCCCTCCATGGTGGATGCCCCCTCTGGCGGAGCTCCGGAATAGGCCCCAAGATGGGATCTCGTGGATACAGGAAGTTACGGCGGTGGAATTAGGTTTTTGGCTCCCCCTCTGATCTGTTGGGGGTACGTAGGTATATATAGGAGGAAGGAGTACGTCGGTGGAGTGTCAGGGGGCCCACGAGCACTAGTAGAAAAAGGGGCTATCGTTGAGGCCTGTTTTGCCCATTAGTCCCGGTTTAATCCAGAACCGGGACTAATGCGAGCATTTATCCCGGTTCGTGAGCCCAGGGGGCCGGCCGGGCCACGTGGGCCATTGGTCCCGGTTCGTCCGGACCTTTTGGTCCCGGTTGGTGGGACGAACGGGACCAATGGTCCTGCTCTGGCCCACCACTATTGGTCCCGGTTGGTGGCATGAACTGGGACCAAAGGCTCCCTTTAGTCCCGGTTCATGCCACCAACCGGGACTAATGGTGCTGCCTATATATAGCCCCTCACGCAAGAGCAGAGCACACCGCTCTGCTTTTTCCGGCCGAGGGGAGGGGCTTGGTGGTGCTCTAGCTCACCTCCTATGCACACAAGGTGTTCGATGGAATGCCCGAGCCACACTACTTAAGCTTTCTCCTCTCAAGCTCGACCTCTAACCTCCATTTTCCTCAATATTTGTCTAGGTTTAGCGGTCCGTCACGCCTGGCCCCGTCTTCACCAGTCGATCACCATGGGCGATCTCATCGCCATGCACCACCGTGGTGAGCCTCTTGTTCTTATCTTCTTTCCGAAAGGAAAAATATTCTTACTTGTATTATTTTCTTACTGTTAGTATTGCATCTTATCTAGTGCGATGGATTTGGTATCCGCCCCCGTCGGCCCTCGTCCTGCCTATGATTCGGATGTGGTATATATTATCATTTCATAACTATTGGTTCATTTATTGTTTATGAAAATTAAGCCGACCAACGTGACATAGATTTTATTTATCTAGGAGGTTGTTGAACCGAAATTCCAACCGACCCTATTGTCGAGAGGTTAAATTTAGTTGAAGAAGAAAACAATTTCTTGAAGGAAAAAATAAAAAAACTTGAGGAGGAGAAGATGATATTAGAGTTGCATGTTGCGGATGCCGTCGATGATCACAAGATCAAGATGGATGCAATGCGCTTGAAGATGAGAAAGATTAGAAAATATGCCAGTCATACCGAGGCTTGGTATCATTATGCCGTTGGATCAGTTGTTACCTTGGTTGCGATTATGATCGTATTTGTTTTCACATTGAAATGTTTTACATAGTTTCAATGTATGGTTTAATTAATTTAGATGCTCTGCAGAGCTTTATGTTGTTAGATGAGAACTATGTATGTACTTTGGTTTTTATGTGATGATGAACTTCTATTAATTTGGTCATTTAATTATCTATTCATGATGTTATGTAATGATTTTTGACAAAATTAAATATGTATAATTAACGCAGATGAACCGACAATCGATGTACGGTGACAGACACAGCTCCGAGTACATTAAGGGCGTGCATGCTTTTCTCGAAGTGGCTGAGGCAAACAAGCAGAATGGTTTTATGTGTTGTCCATGCCCTATATGTGGGAATACGAAGTCTTACTCTCACCGGAAAATCCTTCACACCCACCTGCTTTACAAGGGTTTCATGCCACACTATAATGTTTGGACGAGGCACGGAGAAATAGGGGTTATGATGGAAGACGGCGAGGAAGAAGAGTACGATGACAACTATGTGCCCCCTGAATACGGTGATGCTATCGAACATCAAGTTGCACTGCACGATGTGCACGATGGTGCTGCAACGGGCGAAGCTGCTGAAGATCAAGATGAACCAGACGATGTGCCCCATGATGATGATCTCCGCCGGCTCATTGTCGATGCAAGGACACAATGTTAGAGGATCACAAAAAAGGGTTGTACCCCAATTGCGAAGATGGCAACACAAAGCTCGGTACCGTACTCGAATTGCTGCAGTGGAAGGCAGAGAATGCTGTGCCTGATAAAGGATTTGAGAAGCTACTGAAAATAATGAAGAAGAAGCTTCAAAGGATAACGAATTGCCCGACATGTACATACGCAGCAAAGAAGGTGGTATGCCCTCTAGGATTGGAGGTGGAGAAGATACATGCATGCCCTAATGACTGCATCCTCTACCGTGGTGCCTACAAGGATCTCAACGCATGCCCGGTATGCGGTGCATTGCGGTATAAGATCAGACGAGATGACCCTGGTGATGTTGACGGCGAGCCTCCTAGGAAGAGGGTTCCTGCGAAGGTGATGTGGTATGCTCCTATAATACCACGGTTGAAACGTCTGTTCAGAAACGGAGAGCATGCCAAGTTGATGCGATGGCACAGTGAGGACCGTAAGAAAGACGGAAGTTGAGAGCACCCACGACGGGTCGCAGTGGAGAAAAATCGAGAGAAAGTACTGGGATGAGTTTGCAAAGGACACAAGGAACGTATGGTTTGCTTTAAGCGCGGATGGCATTAATCCTTTCGGGAGCAGAGCAGCAATCACAGGCACTGGCCCGTGACTCTATGTATGTATAACCTTCCTCCTTGGATGTGCATGAAGCGGAAGTTCATTATGATGCCAGTTCTCATCCAAGGCCCTAAGCAACCCGGCAACGACATTGATGTGTACCTAAGGCCATTAGTTGAGGAACTTTTACAACTGTGGAATGGAAACGGTGTACGTACGTGGGATGAGCACAAAAAGGAGGAATTTGACCTGAAGGCGTTGCTGTTCGTGACAATCAACGATTGGCCCGCTCTCAGTAACCTTTCAGGACAGACAAACAAGGGATACCACGCGTACGCACTGTTTACTTGACACCGATAGTATATACCTGGAAGCTGTAGGAAGAATGTGTACCGCCATCGTCGATTTCTTCCGACCAACCATCAATGTCGAAAGAAAGGCAAGCATTTCAAAGCGAGGCAGATCACCGGAAGAAGCCCGCCATGCGTACCGGTGATCACGCGTACTTGCTATGGTCAATGATTTACACGTAATCTTTGGAAAGGGTCCCGCGGACTAGCTGTTCGAATGACGCCGAGAATCACGCACCCATGTGGAAGAAGAAATCTATATTTTGGGACCTACCCTACTGGAAAGACCTAGAGGTCCGCTCTTCGATCGACGTGATGCACGTGAGGAAGAACCTTTGCGTGAACCTGCTAGGCTTCTTGGGCGTGTATGGGAAGACAAAAGATACACCTGAGGCACGAGAGGACCTGCAACGCTTGCACGAAAAAGAGGGCATGCCTCCCAAGCAGTATGAAGGTCCTGCCAGCTACGCTCTTATGAAAGAAAAGAAAGAAATATTCTTTCAATGCCTGCTCAGTATGAAGGTCCCGACTGGCTTCTCGTCGAATATAAAGGGAATAATAAATATGTCGGAGAAAAGTTCCAGAACCTAAAGTCTCATGACTGCCACGTGATTATGACGCAATCGCTTCGGTTGCATTGAGAGGGCTTCTACCGGAAAACGTCCGATTAGCCATTGTGAAGCTATGTGCATTCCTCAATGCAATATCTCGTAAGGTGATCGATCCAGAAATCGTAGCAACGCTTAAGGAGTGATGTGGCGCAATGTCTTGTCTGCTTTGAGCTGGTGTTCCCACCATCCTTCTTCAATATCATGACGCACGCCCTAGTTCATCTAGTCGACGAGATTGTCATTCTGGGGCCCGTATTTCTACACAATATGTACCCCTTTGAGAGGTTCATGGGAGTCCTAAAGAAATATGTTTGTAACCGTGCTAGGCCGAAGGAAGCATCTCCATGGGCCATCAAACAGAGGATGTCATCGGGTTTTGTGTTGACTTCATTCCTGGCCTTAATAAGATAGGTCTCCCTAAATCGCGGTATGAGGGGCCCGACTGGAAAAAGGCACGCTTGGAAGAGACTCAATAATATGCAGGGACGGATATTCTTGGTCTCAAGCACACTACACAGTTCTACGTAACTCTACCTTGGTGACCCGTATGTCGATGAACACAAGAACAGTCTGCGCTCCAAACACCCGGAGCAAAGGCGACGACTGGATTACATGTGAACACATCAGACTTTCAGCAGCTTGGTTGGAAACACGTCTCGGAGGTGACATCACTGTTTGTGATGAGTTGTACTTGTTGTCCAGGGACCATCTTCGACTGTAATGATTTGGAAAGGATACGAGATAAATGGGAATACATTTTACACGATTGACCAAGATGAAAAGAGCACCAACCAAAACAGCGGTGTCCGCTTTGATGCAGCAACCGACAAGGGAAATGACACATATTATGGTTACATAGTAGACATATGGGAACTTGACTACGGAGTAGATTTTAAGGTCCCTTTGTTTAAGTGCAAGTGGGTCAATCTGTCAGAGGCGGGTGCAGGTAGACCCACAAGACGGAATGACAACAAGTGGATCTTAAAAATCTTGGGTACACTGACGAACCGCTCGTCCTAGCCAATGATGTGGCACAGGTTATCTATGTGAAGGACATGTCTACCAGACCGAGGAAAAGAAAAGATAAGGAAGCGAATACATCATACAATGAGCCAAAGCGCCACATAGTTCTTTCAGAAAAGGGACATCCTGGAGTGGAGGGTAAGACAGACATGTCTCAAGAGTATGAAAAGTTTCATGAAATTCCCCTTCAAAGTCAAGGCTGACCCAGGCATCCCGATAAGTGATGAAGATTATCCATGGTTACGGCGCAATAAATAAGCAAGCGACACAAGCGAAGAAAAAGTGAAGACTTTCTCCGCAACTATTATGATGATACCATGCCAACTTTGTAACACACGAGTATGATACCATTGTCCGTTTTGTTCATGAACATACTATGCCAACTTTGAGAACCTCGCCAACCGAAGGGCGCTCACACCGGTTTATAAGCCCGTCCCTCTACGCCTTGTTGAGCTCACAAACTTGTAATTCACACAAATTTCAAAGAATTCAAATTTTATAAAACTAATGGCACAAACAGAAAGTTTATAATTGTTCTAAAACAAATGGCACTAACAGAAAGTTTATAATTTTGCTGACCTAAAAGCAAAAAGAATTAAAAAATAAAGCAAAAACCAAAAGAAAATAAATAATGCAGGAAACAAAACAAAAAACTTGAAAATAATAATAATAATAGCAACAATAAGCATTTTGTTGTAAGTAGAAACAAAATAAAATAAATAAAGCAACAAAGAAAACAAAAAAGTGTTTTTGAATTTTAAAACTAATGGCACAAACAGAAAGTTTATATTTTTCTAAAACTAAAAGCACTAACAGAAAGTTTATAATTTTGCTGACCTAAAAGCAAAAAAGAATTAAAAAATAAAGCAAAAACCAAAAGAAAATAAATAATGCAGAAAACAAAACAAAAAACTTGAAAAAATAAAAATAGCAACAATAAGTATTTTGTTGTAAGTAGAAACAAAATAAAATAAATAAAGCAACAAAGAAAACAAAAAAAGTGTTTTCAAATTTTAAAACTAATGGCACTAATAGAAAGTTTATATTTTTTCTAAAATTAAAAGCAAAAAGAAATAAAATATAAAGCAAAAAAACCACCACCTACTAGGCCCCCACGGCCTGAATACGACTAGAAACCCTACATGGGCCAGATTCAGCCCGCAGAGGCCCAATAGGCCCACAGCAAGAGTATGATTAGGCCCGAAGCCTGCATTTGAAAGGAGCTCGAAGGGGACGACACCAGCGCTTATAAACCAGTGCCGCGCCCTTCAACTAGCGAGGTGGGTCTAAACATTTGGCGGGGCAGCACAGGCCTTTGGTCCCGTTGGTGGCACCAACCGAGACTAAAGGTGGGTTTAGTCCCGGTTCGTGGCACGACCGGGACTAATGCTGCTAGTCGGTTGGTGCCACCAACCGACCAAAGGTCGCCACTTCCGCCCTTTGGGCTGCTGAAATTTGGCCTTTGGTCTCGGTTGGTGGCACCAACCGACTAAAGGGGCATTGGTCCCGGTTTGTGCCACGAACCGGGACTAATGCCCTTGCTATATAAGAAAACACTTGGGATATTTCAGATTCATCGCCCATTTGCCCCCAACCTCTCCGACGCCGCCCGACGCCGTCGCCATCGCCCACGCCCGTCATCACCATCGCCGTCGCCCGCGCCCGTCGTCGCCGCTGTCTGCCCCCGCCGTCGTCGCCGCACCGCATCTGCCCAGCGCCATCGCCTGCCTCGTCGTCGTCCCGCCCCGTCGCCGCGCCCTGCCGTCACCGCCCCTGCCTCCCGCGACCTCGCCCGACCTCGCCGACCTCGCCGTCGCCGCCCTGCCCCCGACCTCGCCGTCGCCTCCGCCTCCCGACCTCGCCGTCGCCTCCGCCTCCCCGCGCCTCCGTCGCGCGACCTCGCCCGTCGCCTCCGCCCACAAGTGAGCCCCAAGACCTGCCCTGCCCCCTGCCGCCGCCGCCATGATTTTTTTTTCATAAATGTTCATGATTTTTTCATAAATGTATATATATTGAAGTATGGATATATGTATGATGATATTTTGCAGTTTTGATCTAATGTTTTTTTTCTGCATATATATGTGATTTTTGCAGTGTTGATCGAATGATTTTTTTTCTGCATATATATGTGATTTTTCTGCATATATAGATATGATCATATATATGATGTATGCATGGATCGATGTGGATGGAATATGATGTTTTTTTGTTCATAGAATATGATGTTTTTTTTTATTCATAGATTTTATTTTGTTCATTAGAGAGAGGCGGGGACGTCGAGGAAGTTGTACTGTTTAGAGTTAGAATTAATCGGCGAAGAAGGAAAATAAGGAAAAGAATAAAAGAGGAAGAAGGAAGAAGGAGAAGAAGAGGAGAAAAACATAAGAAGAGGAAGTTGACGCAAACAGGAGAAGCAGCCGGAATAGAGGAGACGAAGAAAAAAAATTCTATTTTTTCTTCTTCTCCTCTTTTCCTTCTTCTTCTCCTCTCTTTTTTCTTCTATTTTTTCTTCTTCTTTCTTCTTCTTCTCTTTTTTCTTCTTCTCATTTCTTCTTCTTCTTCTTCTTCTTCTTCTTCTTCTTCTTCTTCTTCTTCTTTTTATCGGGAACGAGGGTGTCGAGGATCGCTGAGGGGTCGACGGTCGGGAACTAGGCTAGAGGGTCGAGAGGGTCACAGAGGGGTCGAGGGTCGCCGAGGCCGGTCGAGGGTCAATGTTTTGAGGGTCGAGGGTCGCCGAGGCCGGGTCGTGGTTTCGAGGCACAAGGGTTTGAGGGTTTGAGGGTTCTAGGGTCGAGGGTTCGAGGGTTCTAGGGTTCGAGGGTTCTAGGGTCGAGGGTTCGAGGGTTCTAGGATCCGAAGGAAGAAGGAAGAAGAAGAAGAAAAAGAATGAGAGGAAAAAGAAGAAAAAGAAGAGGAGAAGAAGAAAAAATAGAATTTTTTTCTATTTTTTCTTCTTCTCCTCTATTCTGTTCTTCTTCTCCTCTTTTTTTTTCTTTTTTTTCTTCTTCTTCTTCCTTCTTCCTTCTTCCTCTTTTCTTCCTTTTCCGATAGGGGGGTACCGATAGTGTCAAAGTATTGAAGAAATCCATGGCTTCATCATTAGCCAGAAGTAACCATGGCATGATGGTACGAAGTCCTCCAAAGTTGTTCTGGAATGGAGTCCCGGATAGGATAATTTGCCTTTTTGCTGAACTTTGTACCAAAAAGCGAATTATCCTATCTGGGACTCCGTTCCAAAACAACTTTGGAGAGCTTCGCACCATCATGCACCTGTTACTTTCGCCTAATGATGAAGACATGGTTTTGTTGAATCCTTTGACACTAGGCAACCTCCCGACCCTCGGCGATCTTCGACCCTTGACCCTCGACCGCTCGGCGATCCACGACCCTCTACCCTACTTGTGGGACATAGATGTACTGTTCAACGCCGACCCCTCCCGATAGCTTCAACACGTGGGGGGTCGATATTACGCACCCCTCCTAGCTTGAAGCGTTCTCGAGGCCACCCCTAACCCTTGAAGCGTTGTCGAGGCCACCCCAAACCCTAGAGAAGCAGCGTCGAGGCCACTAATATGATTCCTTATTGTGATTAGCTAGCTAGTTCTACGTTGGCACTAATATATCCATATCTGTCATGTTTGAATAATAATTGCCATGTTGTAAATATTTGTAGAAACTATGGACACCCCCGAGACGAAGCACAAGAAGCGTTGTTGAGGGACATAATCGCACACGGAAGTGATGCCGCCTCCTCGATGATGTTTCTCAACGTCGATAACGATGGTCCGGAAGGAGAGGGTGAAGAAGCAGCTGGCTATGATTTACATGGCTCTGGCGACCCAATGCCGGTGCAAGAAGTAGACCGTGAGGACGGCTCCGGTGATCACCAAACCGAGTCCGCCAGGTATATATATTAGTTAAGCCTGTCTTGACTAGCTCGCCTTTTGTTTTGGTATATATATATATGTACACATATTAATTAACTCTCGCCTTTGTTCTTTTTCTAGCCCTCCGGATCGAAAGCACAACTTCGTAAAGAGACGAGGCCCAAGAAAAAGTTGAGCTCGGATGAAAAGTTTGAGATCATAGAAATCGCTGACGGCCAACCGATTGAACCCTACCGGACAAAGAAGGCATTTGTTGCTCAAAGGTCGTGGTTCTGGTTAGGGACAAGATCCCGATCAGCATCCACCAATGGTATAAGCCTAAGAACGAAGACCCCGAGGTGTCTTATGTCAATGATATGCAGAAAAATGATCTTTGACCGAGCTGAAGTCAAATTTTACCCTACCGCCAGAGGATGATCCGGAGAAGCCAGTAATAGAGCCATTAATCAAGTCTTTTGCTCTTAAGAAGATGGCAGAACTATTCAGGAATTGGAAGAAAGACCTCAAAACGTATGTCGAAAAAAGTGAGACACCAGAATTCACGGGCAAATATGAGAAGATCGAGATGATCGCCCGCATTTGTGGCCTACAAGACATCGGAAAAGAGTAAAAAGATGTCAGCGACAAACAAGAGAAATGCTGCGAAGAAGAAGCTTCATCATCGCACGGGGTCGTGGCTACCTCATAGCCCGCCTAAGTGGTCCAAGCCTGAGAATGATCTGCTTGATAAAGGGATCGAACCGAGACAATGAACTGGCCAGACCGTTGCGGACTTGGTTCTTCGGGGCGGCGGATCCTTGGACCCTATAACGGGAAGTGCATTTGGACGGACGAACAATTGGACATACCAATCAAGAGGCTTAAGCATTATATCGAAGCAGCGCAGCAAGGGAAGTTCGTTCTGCATGTGGAGAAGGACGAGCTCACAATGGCCCTCGAATCCCGAGCACCACAGGACGGACACGAGGCACGCCAGGCTCCCTTTCGTGGAAGGCTGGATTTCCGGACGCAGGGGGTTACAAAACCCATGAAAGGAGGAAGAAACTGGAGCAGAGCCTAATGCAGGCGCTGCACAAAAGGGTAATGGGGCTAGAGGAACGAGAAGCAGCCGATCACAACAAACGACCTGCCGAAGCTTCCCCCGAAGCTACCCCGCCATCTCAGCGGAGAAGCAGCGTGGCTTCCACCGAGCCGCTTCACCAGAAAGCAAGATGCCTTGACGGCTCCTCGCCAGCCTATCCCGTGGATGCTATCACGGATGCTGAAAGTTGCCACCTTATGGCGCAATGGAGCAATTTAAAGGTCAAGGCGGTTGTTGGCTCTGTTTATCCCACTAAACCCGACTCAACTTTTCACCGCCGCCGATTCCGGAAGGATATGCTAAGGTGATGGTCGATGAAATAACAGAGGATTTGAGGAGCTCCAGCTTGACCACCCTACCGGTGAAGGGGAGTATCGGCTGGGTTCTCGCTCAAGACTCCATGCCTATGGCGGAAGGATCTCATCAACCTTCCGAACTGGACGCCTCCGCCTCCTCCTCCTCCTCCCGTGAGTCAGGCACTCCGCCTCCTCCAACGCCTCCTCCTCCTCCTCCGGAAGTCAGGCACTCCGCCTCCTCCACCGCCTCCTCTTCCGGGCGAGTGACGATCAGGCACTCGGCCGGCTCCTTCTCCGGCGTGGCGGCACTCCGTCTCCTTCTCCGCCTGCACCGGCGCGTCCGGGCAGGCAGCCTCCTCCTTCTCCGCCTCGTCGGCAAAGGGCGGAAGAGACCCGCCGCCGCTCCGGCTGCTCCGGCGTCGTAGTCCTTCTCCTCCGCCTCGTAAGCAAGGAAAGAAGACATCCGCTCCGTCTGCTCTGCCGACGTCTAGCAAGATTGCCAAAGGCGGGAGGAGATACAGATTCGGTCCTTCTCTCAAGACTCCGGAGAAGTTACCGTCTGAGAGGAGCGAGGAGGAAAACGCGAAGATCGCGCAGACCCAAGTGGATGACTGGTTTCAAGGGTTGAAAGCAAAGAGACATCCACCTCCGGAGGAGAAGGTAGATCCGGTCAAAGCGAAGCGCACTCTGGCTGCCCTGACTAAACCACCCTAGTCTCCGCCGAAGGCAACTATGAGCGCATTATTGGAAAGGCATTTGCCGGGCGGAGAGATCGGGAAGTACTGTCGGTGATCAAAGGATGAAAGAACGACGAGCTGGGAAACAAATTGCCCAGCTCGGCGAACAAGCGAAGGAATCGTGCCCCCGCTCAAGGTGCTCGCTAGCGACATCGCCGATCCGAGGATGGTGCCCGTTTATGGCAATCCTCAAGATTACTTGCCCGACGATGTACAATTTGATTTCTTGGAGGTGCGGATACAAAGATACGAGTACGGAAGCCTCTCGTCAAAGATGAAAGCTCTCTAACAACGATGATGCTAAGATTGCATGATTGGTACATGAAAACCTGCAAAGAGTCTCGACGGGAGGAATACTTTGTATTTGAGAGTTAAAAGGAGCATGACCTCCTTGGAATTGAACTGTTGCCTATTCCATTTGAGGAGTTCTATCAGTTTTTCAATCAATTGGCCATCGATAAAGCAACGGTCACCTGCTACTGTCTGTAAGTAGTACTACTTCGTCATTAAGTATCTCTATATAACTCAGCTCTTTCATTGCATGTATTTATAAATATCCTCACTATATTATGCAGATTGAAGATCGCAAAATGAAGAAAACAAGTGGGTGATATTGGGTTCATTAACACATATCTCATCGATGCAAATGAGGTTAAATATCGTGCCAAGGAAACCGAGGCCAACTTGCTACGATCGTTGGAAATAAATGAACACAAAAATACAATACTCTTTCCTTACAACTACACGTGAGTGTTACTGTCTTGTGGCATATTCGGTTTCCCTTATTTAGTCCAGGTTATAGAAATGTAATATTGATGAGTTATGCATGCGCGCAGGTTCCACTATATTCTCCTAGAGATTAAGCTTGAGCAGGGAGTAGTAACTATCTTAGACTCGAGACGAAAAGATCCCAAGGAGTATGCGGAAATGACTGAAATGCTCGAGAAGTAAGTTAAATCGATCATTATCCACCATATCAACAACTTTGTTCATTTCTGATATCAAGTAATTGTTTTCTTTGTATGGCAGGGCTTGGGGAAAATTCACCAAAAAGCTCCGGACTACCGAAGAAGCTGCAATTTAGACACCCGAAAGTAAGTACTATATAGTAGCATATTCCACGCCAAGATCTCCTAGTGATTCAAGCGCTAGTTTCATCAATACCATTTAGCATGTGCTTGCTATATATAATTATCAGTTTGATTGAGCTCTGTTTCTTGTAAAGTGGTTGTGGCAGGAACAAGGGAATGATTTCTGTGGATACTACGCTTATAGTCCATCCGCCACACGACCTGTGAGAGGGCTACTCCGACAAACAATTTGAAGTGCGTAAATAAAAATATTCACAATTTTATTTTATTACCATCATTTGTGTTGAGTTTCATTCATTCATATATATATATACATATATATATATATATATATATATGTATTGACCCCTTTCTTAAAATTAGATGTTTCGCAGCGGATGAACTCCTAGCACCAGATCGCATGCGAGCAATTCAAGAGGAATTGGCGGCATTCTTTCTTGACTATGTGATCGCTGAAGACGGGAATACCATGTGGACCACGCGTCCGCATTTCTTTAAAAGATAATTATTGTATATATGTAGCCGGTAGCGCCGGATAGATATACGAGAACTTGTTGTTCGACCAATCTCTCGTAGAAGGAGAGGTGGTCGATATCACTTCTCTCTCTCAGTATGCATATATATGTTCATGACGATCTTCTGTTTGCTTAATTACTAGCTAGCTAGCATGTCTAGTTAGTCCTCTCTATACGTATGTATAGTACGTAGCGTCGACCAAGCAGGGACAAAAGAAAGGACACTTTTCTCTATTAATTAGCTAGCTATAGCACAATATATGAAACACCTAAATTACCCCCCCAAAACCCCCAAAACCTCCCCCCCCTCTTTTTAAAAAAAAAACAAAAACCAGAGCCAAAGAAATGCTGACGCGTGGTTGCCTATTGGTCTCGGTTGGTGCCACCAACCGGGACCAAAGGCCCTCCCGCCTGGGCTCACGGACAGGCCACGTGGAGGTTTGATCTGTCCCGGCTGGATAGAACCGGGACTAAAGGGTGAGGGTATTAGTACCGACCCTTTAGTCCCGGTTCACGAACCGGGACTAAAGGCCCTTTTGAACCGGGACTATAGGCCCTTTTTCTACTAGTGGAGGCAGGAGGGCGCGCCCAGGGGGGAGGGCGCGCCCCCCACCCTCGTGACCGCCTCTGGCACTCCTTGGAGTAGGGTCCAAGTCTCTTGGATCACGTTCGGTGAGAAGATCACGTTTCCGAAGGTTTCATTCCGTTTGGACTCCGTTTGATATTCCGTTTCTTCGAAACACTGAAATAGGCAAAAAAAAACAGCAATTCTGGCTGGGCCTCCGGTTAATAGGTTAGTCCCAAAAATAATATAAAAGTGGAAAATAAAGCCCATTATAGTCCGAAACAAAAGATAAAGTAGCATGGAGCAATCAAAAATTATAGATACGTTGGAGACGTATCAAAGACCCATTCATAAGAGTTCCTCAGCATCTACACCATCGCGATGCAAGCTGCCGGAGCTCGTGACGTCAAGGTGCTTGCCAATCACTTCCCGTTTGCACTGAAGCCCAACGCCTTGTCTTGGTTGATGCACTTGCCGGTGGATTCCATTTCTTCTTGGTCGGATCTGTGCCATGAGTTCATTGGTGCCTTCACCGGAGGCCACCAAGCTCATGGCCAGGCCAGTGATTTGCATATCATTCCCCAGACGGAAGGGGAAACCCTGCGCAAGTACATCCAGAGGTTTAGCCAGGTGCAGTAAAACATCCCCGATGTTCATCCCGCCACCGTGATTAGCGCGTTCCATCAGAACGTGCAACCGCAAGATGCGCGAAGAGCTGGCGATGAACAAGGTGAAGGATGTGGTCGAACTTTATGTTCTGGCCGATAGGTGCACCCGGGCTGAAGAGGGAAGGAAGTACCCCGGTGAGGACGCCGTCGTGGAAACCGACTCTACTGATGAACACACCGCTGCCCTGACGAAGAAGGGCCGGCGTCGCAACAGGAAATGCAAGGGCAAGACCGTGCTTGTCGTCGAGGGATCCGACAGCACCGGCGCCGCCAAGAAGGCCAAGGCAGACGACCCCGGCAAGGAAATTGCCGGGTGCGCCGCTTGCTGGGCCTTGGCGGCTGCCGACAAGTCGGGGGGCTCCGACAAGCAGTATTGCAAGATCCATCGCACCAAGGGCGACGACCACCAGAACTGCCGACAGGTCGAGCTGCTGGCCGAAAAGCAAAAGACCGAGTATGAGAGGTGGGACAAGGAGAAGGGTCAAGACGGTGCCGAAGGATCCGGAAAGAAGCGTGGCGGCCCAGGAGGCCGCCGCGGCAAGGATAACCAGTAAGAGAGGCCCACCCGGGGCCGTGACAAGAAGCAAGAAGACGATGATCATGACGAGGACGACGAGTCCGGCGAGCAAGAGTTTCAGAAGGCTACGGATGCCATGTGCATCGATGGTGGCGCCCCGCTGCATACTTCTCACTGCCAGCTCAAGCAGTGGGCGCATGAGATCACAGCAGTGGAGCCATCGTTCGATGCCCTGAAGCTGCTGAAGTGGTCCAGCACGCCCATCCTCTTTGACGCCGAGGACCACCCTGATCGCACCACTGTGATCCGGTGTTTGCCGTTGTTGGTCTTACCAACGATACACAGCCTCAAGGTGAACAAGATTCTAGTTGACAGCGGGGCCAGTCTAAACTTAATCTCGCCCGTTGTGATCGAGAGGCTGCAAATTCCCGATGGAGACCTCGAGGAGACGCGACGCTTCAAGGGGTCAACCCGGAAGGAGCCAGCCAAGGGGAAGATCACATTGCTCGTGACGCTTGGAGGCGAGTTGAACTACATGACATAGAGGATTGTCTTCGATGTAGCCGAGATCCCCTTGCCCTACAACGGGATCATCGGCCGCCCGGCACTAGCCAAGTTCATGGCGGCGTCACATTACACTTACAACACGCTGAAGATGCCTGGGCCGATGACTATCATCACCGTCCCCTGCGACAAGAAGCATGCGCTGATCTGCGCCGACCTACTCTACCGGGAAGCGGTTGCAGCAGCTGCCAGCAAGGCACTTGCTCCTGCCGCTGAAGCCCCGGGAGGGAAGAAGAAGCCCGACAAGACCTCTCGCACCCACTCCGGCAAGCGCACCTCCTCCGAGTGTTGTGCTACCATCGAGGACGTGCCAGAGAGCTCCACTGGCAAGAGCAAGAAATCCAGGGTCGCGCCACCACGCACTCAAGAAGGTGTCCGTTAGGGAGGATGGCACGGGAGGGGCTTTCACCATAAGCTCCACCCTCGATAGCAAATAGGAAGGCGCACTCGTCACCTTCCTGCTTGCGAATGTCGATGTGTTTGCATGACAAGCATCCGACATCCCCGGTGTTCCCAGGGAGGTGATTGAGCACCACCTAGCTGTCTGTCCTCATGCGCTGCCTCGCCAAGCGTAAGGTCGTAAGCAGGCTTTGGAAAGGCAAGAGTTTATCACAGAAGAGATTAGGAAGTTGGAAGCAGCAGGCTTGGTGAGGGGGGTGCTCCATACGATGTGGATGGCCAATCCGGTGGTAGTGTGCAAGGCGAACGGGAAGTGGAGGTTGTGTATTGACTACACATATATCAATAAGGCTTGTCCTAGGGACCCCTTCCTGCTGTCACAAGACGACCAGATATTTGACTCCACGGCCGGGTGTGATCTGTTATTGTGACACCCCAAAAATTTTAACCTTGTTTTGTTAATAAAAATCTAGCCAGGAAATTCAACCTTCCTTTTCCTTGATTTTTATTGATTTCAGAACCTTTTTTTTCTTAGTGATCTTGGAGTTGTTCCCTAAGATGAAAACTTTTCACTTATGATTTTGGACTTGGTTACCATCTCAAGAAAATCTTTTCTTTTATCAGAAGAATTAATTATATAATATTCTTCCTGATCTTTATTTTCTTGAAAAATAGTATTCCATGATTTTATGGTCCTGTTTATACTGCAACCCTTTTATAGATTCATTCAAAAATCCTACCAAAAATTTGGAGATGTCATGTGATGTCTCTAAATCATTTTTGTGCAATAATATATTTCATTCATTGCATATTTTGAGTGCTACACATGTTTTTTCTTCTCTGGTCCAGTGGACAATTTTGCACTACAACCCTTTTGAATATTTCTTTCTAGCTTCCACCAAAATTTTGAGATGTTGGTAGTATCATATGATTCAACTTTATGCAAAAACCCAGTGGTGTTACTTTGAAATTTTGAGTGAATCAACCTCATCTTCATTCTGGTCCAACATGATGGTTTGTACAACAACCATATTCTTGCTTGCTCTTTGGCTCTAGATTCTTTCCCCTACTTGTAGTCCTCCATGCTAAACCCCTAAGTCCAGGAGAATGCACTCATTGGATCATTTTTGGTTCATGAAATAATGCCATTCACCACCTGTCCAGATTTGAAGTTCTGCAAAACTTGCACTAGCAAGTTTGTGCGTTTCACCAACTAGCCTCACCACCCTCTTGTGCATCCAAAAAGACACTAATCTGGAAGAATTGGCCACTCCAAGAAATGCCTAGGTGCCTGTGGCATTTTGTCAAACACCTGAAGTGCATGGACAACTTTGGCTTGAGTCTTTGTCTGCGTTGTGAACTTGATCTCCTGACCAAACCACCTTGTCCATTGATCTTCCCTCTATCACTAACCTAGTTCTGTTGCTTGCCAACCTCACCTGAGCATGCCCCGGCATTTTATCGAACACATTCCATGCATGCTCTGGGCGCGAGCAGAGCGCCAGACAGCACGAGCCACGGCCGAGCCGACACGCCGCTTCTGGTTTTGGCCCGCTCTGCAGCACCACGCCACGCACTCCCCTTCTCACAGCAACGCGCCAAGCCGCCCTGGCAGCCTACAACGCTGCCGTCAGAGCCTTGGCGGCACACCGGCGTCCGCAGCGCGCCCCTACCTCAGTTGGTGCCGACAAGCCACCAGCACTCGCCAGCTGCCCCCTTAAGCATCTCCAGCTCATCCGCAGCCTCAGACTTAGCGCCCTGCCGCGATACTCTACAGAAGACGGTTCGCCGTCGTTCTTATCGCCGCCGCCTCGGAACCGACCTCCACCGCCTATATAAAGGCCCCGGAGCTCAATCGAGTCCTCAAGCAACCTCAAATGATCCCCCTAGAGCTACCACGGCCAGCAGTCAAGGAGGGGAAGGCCATCTTCCCCGAGTCCAGCCGGTTCGGTCGCCGCCAAGTCTCGGCCGATTCCGTCGCCACCAGTGCCTTCCCCTCTCCACTCTCTCCACCAAGAGCACTCCCTCCCTCTCATGAGTGCAACCCCACGCTTAAATTTGGTCGGAAACCATAGTAGCCCCAAACCCACTATCCACCCGGATGCCTTCTCCGCCGCGAAGCTCATCGCCAGCGACTCCGTCCACGTCGGCGACCATGGCGGGTACCCACAGATTCGTCTCGACCCCCTGAGCACACCCATGTCCTCAGATCTCCAAGGGCGCCTCTGCTTGCCGGGCAAATCCTCGCCGGAGCTCCGCCTCTGTTCGATCGGAGGGGGACGACACGCGCGTGGACTGGTCAAACCTGACTAGTGGGCCAGGCGGGCCCACCGTCAGTGACCCAGCGCCGGTCCACGCAGGAGTAAGTGGAAGCGCATTTCCCGAATGCGCCTTCGACGTGTACTTCTTTTAAAATGTTTTCTTTTCTGTTTTATTAAAAAAACAGATTTTTGACCAGGACTTTGACTGCCTATAACTTTCTAAATACAGCTCCAAATGATTTGATTCTTTTTCCTACCTCTCTCAAATTTAGTCTAGTTTATTTTAAGATTTATTTGAAAAAATTTCAAACAACCTTTTTGTGCTGTTTTCAAAGTTTGTGTTGTTTATACATTTTTGAAAATAGGACTTTTGGGAGAAGAAGGAAACTTTCAAAGTTTTGGAGTGCACCTTGCCTCTCCACACCTTGAAGGCAAGCATTCTGAAGCTCGGCATGATATATTTTGGTGTGTTAGTTGACACTTTTATAACACCACCTTACCTTCGGGAAACTTGTTATTTCATGTGACATGATCATTTGCATGGATGCATATCAGTGTTTTACTTGCTGTGGTAAGAAAAATACTTGTGATAGTAAATCATCCTCATGTGCCTTACATGCATGCCGGAAGGGAATCCGGGAAAGCATCTGCCTTGGGTAGGCGTGAGCTTGTCACCGGTCTCCGTTAGGACGGTTATGTCCGGTAGGGCATGGTCAGGAATAATGAGTGTTGATTTTGTTGGTTGAGATATAATTGTGATACAGGTCATACAGGGAATTCATAAACCTCCTGAGTCGACCGTAGGTCAAGTACTGTTCTAGCAACTCCCATACTTGCCTTGTACTTCCACTTGTCCCTGCCGCAGGTAGGGTACGGTTCAGTAAGTCGTCAACCCCTTTCAGGCACACACCGTACAGAGAGGCCACGATGGAAGATACCGGTTGTAACCGGTAGGCATGCCATCTGGTTCGGGGGCATGGGTGTTTCCGGTTGAGACCGAGAGGGGAGGCCACCCCTTAGAGCGCGCGATATAAATTTGATCCCATGCTACGCTAGGTTGTAGCCTCCCCACTTAGAGTTTTGCTTAACAAGTGTCGTGGGTGATTCCTGACACCGGTAAGTTAAGCTGGTGTGTGCAAGTCAGGTGTGTTTTCAATTAAAAGACTGTAGACGAAATTAGTCCCGATAGACTAAAGAAATTCGTTGCTCGTGAGTAAGAAGTACGTCCTCTGCAGAGTGTAAACCCATTCATAAAGCCGTGTCCGTGGTTTAGTATTGCAGTCTGGGATGGGTCAAAGTTGGTCCTAATATCGGTCTTCGGAGGAGACGCGGTTATTATGAGCTCGGATACCGACTAGTGACTTGTGAGGACCATGGTTATTATTTCTGTTATGGACTAATCCCATTATTTCTGTTATGGACGAATTCCATTATTTCTGTTATGGACTAATCGTTGCATCATTTGAATTAACAACTATCTCTGGGATGGTTCTACCTCCGGATAATCATTGTTTTAATTTTTGTTTATAAGCCCTTTATGTGGTGTCGCCGACGCCCGATCGTGGCATTTGTTTGTTTTATTATCACTTATGAGCCCTTTATGTGGTGTCGCTCAGACGCCCGACTGTGGCATTTGTTTGTTTTATTATCACTTATGAGCCCTTTATGTGGTGTCGCTCAGATACCCGACTGTGGCATTTGTTTGTTTTATTATCACTTATGAGCCCTTTATGTGGTGTCGCTGAGACGCCCGACTGTGGCATTTGCTTGCTATTTATTTACTTTATAAGCCCTTTACGTGGTGTTGCTGAGACGCCTGATCATGCATTTTATTTCCACTCCATTATTACTCGTTCATGTTGCATATAAATAACCTGTCTGCACGCATAAGAGATCTTATTTATGATTGACGATGTGATCATAGAATATTTTAGTGCATGATTATCATTCATATTATCCCAGTGTTCATAATGTTTGCGAGTACATTCAAAGTACTCACTGGCTTGTCCCTGGCTATTGTCTTGGCCAGATTTCTTGCACGGAGAGGAGCGACGCGATGACGGCCCCGGAACCTAAGCATCGTCGATAGAAGCCCCGCAAAGATAGGAGTTAACCTGGTCAGCTGTTCCCGTGGGAAATGGAGTTCCACAGACACTGATGATCCACAAACCGCTTCTGCCATTAGCAACTAGAGTCCATGTGATGTACTCACAGGCTAGAATGGTCTTGTGCTGCATAGTTTTGTATGTTTGCTTGGTATTTTTGTATCAAGTTGAAGCCTCATCAGCTAACAGTAATCCTGGGGCTGGTGAGCGCGACGGCCATTTTCTGGAAACTTATACCCGGAAAAACCGGGCGCCACAGTTATCATTCCTCGACGCCTACTCGGGCTACCACCAGATCTTCATGACAAGAGAAGACGAAGAGAAGACAGCATTCATCACCCCATGTGGTACGTATTGCTTTTTACGAATGCCTTTCGGGTTGAAGAGTGCTGGCTCAATGTTTGCAGGGGCGGTCCAAATTGGTTTTGAACCCCAGCTACATAGAAATATGGAAGCATACATGGATGACATAGTGGTCAAAACCAAGGACATGGTGTGGCGACCGTTCCCCGCCCCATGATCGTGGGGGCGGGTGCCTTGAAGACTGCGACCCGAGTCCACCCAGTAAATGAGCCGCGCCTACACGCCTCCCTCCTTTTATGGGGAAGGCGCGAGCCGCCTCTTTACCATGATGTGACGCGTGCATGCGAAAACCGCCCCACGCATGACCCCACGTCACGCACGACCCTCCACGTCGCGCGCAGGTCATGGGGAAGCGCAGCGAGTGAAAAATTACTACGGTAAAATCCCGCCCCCGACTGCCCGCGCACCGTTCTCAGCCTGGCCCAACAACATGTCCCGCTTATGTGTGGCCCAGGCCCGGGGGCACCTGTCTGTGTACTAAAGTAGGGGCACTCCTTTGTACCCCTTTACTTGTGCACGGACAGTCAGAGCCGCGCCCACGGCCGCACTAAGCAGGGCAGAGGAGGAAAACCGGGAAGAAGCCAAAGCACAAGACGGCCAAGGCAACGCTAAGACCAGAAACACCAGACAACAAAGGGGCAAGGTGGAGTCCCCCGACAAGGCCCTTGCCGAGGCGGCCTCCGCGGCCCCGGCAAGAGCCTTGTCGAGGCAGCTTGCCCAACACCAACAGAGCGAGCCACCCTTTAGCCCACGGGTTCCAACCCAACCAACTACATTGGGACCAGGGCTCGAGGCACCCCCGTGGTGGCATGTAGATCTTTGTCAAGATCATAAACATACAAGATCAGATAAGGACCAGAAGACGGCGACCCTCGGCAGGATCCTAGCCGAGGAGATCCACAAGACCCCCGGCAAGCGCCTTGCCGGGGACGACTGCGACGCCACGGAAAGACCCTTGCCGAGGGCGCCAGCAGACCCACTCAGAGTGAGAAGTTCACAACCTTTGGGGACAACAACAAATTCGAATAGGTTTAGTTTTGCTGGTCCCTGACAAAGAGCCACTCAGAGTGAGAAATTCAGAATTCAATGTGCACTCAATACAAAGTTCAGAACGTTGGGTAGTCGACGACAAAATTATGTACTATGCTACATCATGGTCAACAAAAATCTTAAGATTCTTCCAAAATAGGTTTAGTTTGACAACAGCCTAGAAATTCAACAATATAGCAAGAATTCTAGTAGGAAAATATTGGTCATGATCTGATGGAAAACTCAATGAAAACACAAGATTAGGAGCACACCAGGGGTGCCTAAGTAGTAGGCAACGAACGGCAGACTTAAGAGCGCTTAATAGTCTTGGCAAAAAACAGAATTATTTTGTTTTCTCTACTGAATAAAATAATGAAAAATAATGATGTTCATTAGATATGTTAGGCTGCATATTGTGAAATCTATATAAAAGGAGTTCCATATAAAGAGCTCCATATTAGTTGACGTCATCGATGGAAGGCCATGAAGGATTCATAAATGAAACAAACATCTGTTTACATTCAGCCACCAATAGCAGATATCAAGTGACAACAACAATTAGTATTACCTAAAAGCAAATATATAAGGGACTAGGTCATTCATACAACTAGGCATTATCCATTGATTGCTTGTCGCCACAAAATATGTAAAGCTAACCAACATTGTTCAAAGCCACAAAAGGGCATGCACCATGAAAAGCACGTTTTGGAATGCTGCCACAGAACTAGACCATTAGGCACACGCACGCACACCCAACAACTAGTTTTTACGAAGGCATTTGTTCCACCATGTTAAATGCATGAAGCAGCAAGGACTTTCAGCAATCATCCGCCAACCAAATCCGCGAAACAGGGAATATAAGGTAAACCACACTGAAATCTCCAGAATTGCGCATAAGATGTGCTTCCCTGCTATCCATATCATACGACAGATTCACCTCCTTCCAGTCAGTAACGAAAATCAAATTACGATTCGGATGAATTGCAAACGTCTCATACTTAAAGGTCTTGTCCTCTTCGTCACAATCCTCTGTTGCATATTCCCTTCCAAACATTTCGGGAACATCAATAGTATGCTTTAGGGTCCACACTTCAGTAGCATAATCCTCAAGTACCCTCACAAAGAGTTGGTAATAATAAGGAACCATATACCAAGCATGCAATTTCCCCTAAGAGTATCCAATTGAGCTATAACCAGACCTAGCTTCTTCCTTTACTTCCGGGAGAGCAATTTCCCCACAAACATCCCCTTTGAGTCCACTGCAGCTATAATAGGTTCCTCGATCACCAAATGCATAAAATGCATCATGCCATTCACGAAGGCACATTCTGCAGTAAAAGGAGGATACTCTCTGGTATCCCCCACTCACGGCTGTTCTGAGTCCATCGCCCGGTTTCGGACGAGTATATCGCCACATCATTGTGCAACTCAACCAGGGGTGTAAACACCACAAAGCGGAATGGAACGGCCGCGTCAAAAAAAGACAGGAAGGGTTGTGCCAGTTTGACATGCGCAGGTTCATCATCCTCTTCATCCTGGCATACTATAGGAGGCAACACGATCCACTTCCTGTCATAGGATTGCACACGATATAATTGCATTCCTCGTCTTCTTGTGATTCCCAGCATTTGCAGAGGAGCAGGCTGCTGCAGCATTGTTTGAGCTTGACCTCAGCGTAGCTCCCGCAAAGCGAAAGGGAGCGGCGTCGACCAGAGAGGCGCCTCCCGGCCCTGGACAGATTGTTGAAACAGAAACCGCCGTCTAAGTGGCGGGTGTGGAAGAATCCGTAATTCTAGGGGTTGGACTTCACAAGCCGGAAAGGGCAATAGAGCCGCGGCTGTGTGTGCCTGGATCTGGATGGGCTTTACCACTTCTTCGAAAATTTTGCCCAAAGGTTGTGTATATCGGGAAAAAATGTTTTTCTAACAAATTGCCTTATATGGATGCAGATCATTATCTGTCCAATTTTCTGTAGGGCATATGTAAAAGGCATATCAAAATGTCCGCCTATACCTACTTCCATTTTAGAGACACACAAAGGCATCGCTTTCTTCACCTTTTTAAACTAATTTTGTCATCTATTTTCAAGATTCAAGAATAAAACAACGGTAGATGTAGCGTGCCAAACGATTCACAGTAAATTATACTACATATATAGCTTATCCTGGAGCGGGCCGATGGGAAGAAAATGCCAGCAAGCGCACCGCCCTACCAATTAAACCCTAGAAAAACGGTTACTTGGTCCAATAGTTCATAAAAAAACACTCCAAGTTCCTCGTATAAAGGGGGTTGCAACTCCCCTGGTACTTTCCCAATACCGCATGACCCATAATTTCACTCCATCGCCTTCACATCTCATGTCACCCGCCCGCTCATCCCATCCAATTCTCTCTTGTGCCACCAAACGGCCGAAGGCCCCCAGCGACCACTAGGCACTAGGCCGCCATCATCAGTCATAGTGGGCCATCGCATCAGCTGACGCTGCTCGCCTTCATATTCCTTCGCTTGACGCACCCATGAGAGCATTGAACCTGCATCGGCGCATTATTTGCGCATTACCACCCGTGCCTAGGCGCGGCTGGTTAAATCCATGAGTAATCCAGAAAGGGGAAATTTCAATTCCATGAGTTTAAATGGGACTGATAGTGGGTACCACACCCTTACCTACAATGTTGCTACGCTGATCAAACAAACGGCCGCAAATAGGATCAGCAAGGGCAACCCAACAACCAGGTTGATAGGAAGTCCGTCCACACCCCACGGCAAATGAACTCAGCTATTAGAAACGACTAATCCCACTCGGAACCACTTGAGTACTGGGAAACCATGCGAACCGAATATGGATCTCCAACAGTGTATGAGCGTGGCGCGTCGTGCAGGTGCCCGGTGAACTGCCCCAACCGGATGACCCAGCGCGGGATGAGGCGCCGGCTAGTGGTGTTGGTCCAATGAGACGAAGTGGACCTGATCCAGCTTGACGCATTCCTCTGCGAGTTCATCGGGGGCGTGCTCCCCGCAGATCACCTCTGCATTGCCAAAGCGAATGCCAATGCCAATACCGGCGCATCGATGGAGGAGCGGGCCTGCTTCATCGAGCCACGGAAGTTTGCCCCGAGGTGCATTGAGTCGAGGTACGCCCCCACGGCGGCGCTTCTAGACGACGGCGAGGAACCGCCCCGGTTCGTGCAGTGCCGGGCACCGTGCTCGACGTGTCCAAGAGGAAGAACATCGCAGCCTACATCAGCCACAGCAGGTTCGCGCCGAACACCTTAGTCTAGCTCGTGGTCCGTGGCGACGAAGGCGAGTCGTGCCCCCACCTGATTGTCTCCGCTATGGAGACCAACCCGCCGATGAGCGAGCTGAGCATCAATTACGACGTTGATCAGTGATCGATCGGCAACATTTCATGTATGTTTACCCTCATTTCCAATTGTCATGAACGTTTCGCCTTCATTTTCAGTGGTCATGAACCTTTCTGTCATTGTTATTGATTGTATCATTGGATGGACGCAGCGCTAAGACACCTTAAACTGAACTGTTAGCTTGTATTTCCTATGCCTGGTTTGCCGTGTTTGCACTTTGCAGTCGGCAAGTTATTGATTGTATCTTTGGCCTGAAACCATATTTGCATGGGTTGAGTCTGAGATCGACATCATAACCATGGACGTGAGCGTGTAGTTGAGAATTTCATTCGGTTTAGTTTTCTGTAGTCGTTGCAAAGGTTCATGAAGAAGTACGTGTCGAGGACGGCGTCTACAATGTCGTCTCCGCCACCTACGGCCCCGGCAAGTCCGGCCCCGACGTCTGCCAGTTCAAGCGCATGCGTCTGCCCGGCCAGGAAGCGGTCGGCAGCAACATCTGGCGCTCCGCTAGAGACCTCATCAACCAGCTCGACGCCGAGATCCACCCGCCCAGCTACATCATGCTGGACATGACCAATGGCAAGGAGGTGATTCCCGTCCCCGTCCGCAACACGGTGGACCATGACGTCTATCCCGTCGAGAGAGCGGGTGCCGGGAGCATGGTGCTGCCACCGTGCCTGCACACCGCGTCTACGGCTGCGGAGAGTTCTCCTGCACGTTGTTCATCTAAAGTTTATTCTTTTAATTACATTATTTTGTAATGCATGAATTTTTAATTTGAAGAATATTTTAAAAACCATTGAACACTTTTTCATCACATGACAAACTTACTAAAATATATTAACTACTTATTACATGGTTACATTTTTTAAAAACTCGAACATATTTTAAAATGCATTCAACACTTTTTTTAATTACATCCAAATTTCTATAAATGTACCAAACAGTTCTTTTAGTACATGGATTGCTAATAATGAATATTTTTCTAATGACACAAACGTTTATGAAAATGGACCAAGAACTTTTTAAATCACATGAATTTCTTTGTAAAAATGTGAGAAATACATTTGTAATTACATGAACATTTTCTAATCTATGAATTGCTCCTCTTCCACAAGGAGGTATATGAACTTATCACCTTAGTAATCTTTAAAAAATTCGTCTCACTGAATCTTGCTCTGATATTATAAGCTGAAGTACTCCATCATCTCACAATGATAATATGGGAACGTCAGTATATGAATCCTTCATGCAGTAAATAAAAGTACACAGTTCTCTTCGAGCTGTTTGCGGTGTTTACCTTCTCCGTGGAGCTCCCCTCCTGCGCGCGGTAGAACGCGGCAGCATCAGACGCACTACGGGGCAAATCTGTGAATGCTCCTGGAGAGCTCCGAATCCGGGTAAGTAATAGGTAATTGACTTTTATATTCTTGCTTTGCATAAAGAATGCCTTACCCGCCGCTATCTTTTTTAGTGCTTCGATTTCTTGGAAGGATTTTTGGGCCTCGGCCTTAGCAGCTTTGGCACTCTCAAGAACCGAGGCAAGCTCGGACTCTCGGGTCTTCGAGTCGCGCTCCAAACCCTCGTGTTTCTTCACGAGAATCTGGAGCTCTTGCCGCACCTTCGCCAGCTGCGCCTCCCCTTTCTCTCGCTCGGTGCGCTCCGCAGCCGCTTTGTTTTCGGCCACGGCCACCGCTTCCCGTAGGGTCTCGACCTCGTTCGTGGCCCCTGCGGTACCTATGTTATTTCTGTTATTTTTTGCAACCAAAACCTTTTCTATAAGGTATATCTTTAATAAGGCATTTCTTACCTTCCTTCTCCTCGAGCTGCCTCTTGCTTTGTCCGAGCTCGTTCTCGGAACGCTCAAGGTCCTGCTTCAGTGTATTGACCTCCGCAGTCAGTGCGGCAGAGGTCAGCAGCGTAGCCTGCATTCCCACATTGACATACTTATATTAGACTCCTGTGTATATCTTTTTAGATCCTCAGTCCGACTTTTCTTTCCGAACACCGAACTAAGCATCAGGGGCTACTGTCTATGCGGTAACATTTTTATATGTTTTAAATTTACCTCAAAGCCTGTTAGAAGGCTGGTACAGGCTTCGGTCAGTCCGCTCTTGGCGGACTGAACTGTCCGGATCACCGCACTCATAATAGTGCGGTGCTCCTCCTCGATGGAGGCGCCGTTGAGCGCCTCCAGTAAGCTATCCGGTGCCTCCGGTTGGACGGAGGACACCGGCGTCTTATCCTTCTTGCGAAGGATCCGCTGTCCGGACTTCGAAACCACCGATGGTTCCGGCATGGAGTCCGGACGAGGGTCGGGCTTAGAGCCCCTGGGGGTCTTGCTCCCCGCGCGCCTGGAGTCCGGGAGGTCGCCTTGTGGCGCCTCCTGCGCTACCCCCTCTTGACCAAGCCCTCCTTGGGGCCCCACCATGGTGTCGTCCGCGGCATGAGGCGAGGAGGCGGCCGGAGGTGAAATACTCTCCATTTCCGACGAGCCCAGGGACCCGCTTGATGAATTGGCGAGCTCGCCCTTGGGCGGGCTGCATGATTGTTCGGTCTTAGAGAACACTATGCAATTATGAAAAACCATGGGTATCCAGACACTTACGATCTCGCCAGGGGCTTGGTCCTTGTTGGCCAGTCCTCCTCGTCGTCTTCGACGTTGGTGGAGAAGTCCGGAGGAAGGGTTCTCCCCTTCTTGGACCCTCCGGCCTCCCCCGTTGGGGCGGCTTTCCTTTTCTTCTCCTCCCTCATGGGGGGGGGAGCTTCTTCTTCTTCCTCCTCGTCCTCAGGAGAAGATTCCGCTTTGGAACCTGACAGCACCTGGCGTCGGGAACTCCTTCGGGTTCCCGTGGCCTCCTTCTTGGCCTTCTTCTCCGGCACCACATGAGGCACCGGAGCCAACAACCCCGTCGATCGGGCGTCCTCCGGGTCTTCCGGCAAGGGAGCCGGACAGTTAATCTGTCCGGCCGTCTTCAGCCAGTTCTGTCAAAAATTAGGGAGTTTTAGATCCCGCATAGAGTCAATCTATGAAAAGAGAGTCCCGTAAAGGGTAAAATAACTTACCTCGCCGGCTGGACGCCGTGCGCTGTACCCGCGATCTTTGGTAGCGGATGTTGGGGCTTCAGCGCCCTTGAACAGCACCTTCCAGGCATCTTCGTACGTAGTGTCGAAGAGCCAGCTCAAGGTTCGTGCTGTGCCGGATCGAACTCCCATGTATTAAAGGCCCGTCGTTGGCAGGGGAGAATCCGGCGGATGAGCATCACCTGGATTACGTCGACAAGCTTGAGATTCTTGTCCACCAGGTTCTGGACGCATGTCTGGAGTCCGGATAGCTCTTCCGAATCCCCCCACGTCAGGCCTGTTTCTTTCCATGACGAGAGCCGCGTGGGGAAGCCAGATCTGAATTCGGGGGCCGCCGCCCTTTCAGTGTCGCGTGGCTCGGTGATGTAGAACCACCCCGATTGCCACCCCTTTATTGTCTCCACAAAAGCGCCCTCGAGCCATAGGACCTTGGGCCATCTAGCCAACTATGGCGCCTCCGCACTCCGCTTGACGGCCGCCCACTACCTTCGGCAGGACATTGAAGATCTTCAGCCATAAGCCGAAGTGGGGCTGGATGCAGAGGAAGGCCTCACACATGACGATAAACGCCGAAATGTTGAGGATGAAATTTGGGGCCAGGTCGTGGAAGTCCAGGCCGTAGTAGAACATGAGCCCCCGGACGAAAGGGTGAAGTGGAAAACCTAGTCCGCGGAGGAAGTGGGGTAGAAATACTACCCTCTCATGGGGCACAGGGGTTGGAATGAGCTGCCCCGCTTCGGGCAGCCTGTACGCGATGTTGCTGGACAAGTATCCGGCCTCCCGCAGCTTGGTGATGTGCCCTTCCTTGACGGAGGAGGCCATCCACCTGCCTCCTGCTCCTGACATGATTGGAGAAAGGTCGAGGTGGGATGTGCGGACTTGGGCGCTGGAGCTCGAAAAGTCTTGGAAATGGATAAGCAAAGGAGGAAGAAGGCGTGGGTGAAAAGGTGGATCCTTATCCCCTTATATGGACGGACGAAGTTATGCGTCCCCCACCAGCCTGGTAAAACTCGCTTATTCCCCAAGCGCCGTAATCAATGGCGCGGATGGGTTACCCACGTCCGTATTGATGAGAATCCCGGAATAAGGGGGCACGATCTATGCTTTGATAAGACGTGCCAAGGAAACTGCCTCGCTAAACACGCTGAGGTGGAACAGTAAAAACGATTCATATAAAGGCCTGGCCGTGGTGTGATGTCATGCCGCGGAATACGTCAGCAGATCTGTGCAAAAGTTATTCTCTCTACGGTGTTATGTGGAACTTGTTTTGCAGATCCGGACACTATCCTTGTGTTCAAAACCTTCTATGTATTCGGAGGAGGAACCCGCCTTGCAATGCCAAAGACAATATGTGCGCCAGACTCGTCGTCATTGAAGCCTGGTTCAGGGGCTACTGAGGGAGTCCCGGACTAGGGGGTGTCCGGACAGCCGGACTATCGTCACGGCCGGACTCCAAGACTATGAAAATACATGATTGAAGACTTCGTCCCATGTCCGGATGGGACTTTCCTTGGCGTGGAAGGCAAGCTTGGCAATACGGATATGTAGATCTCCTACCATTGTAACCGACTCGGTGTAACCCTAACCTATCCGGTGTCTATATAAACCGGAGGGTATTAGTCCATAGGACCAACAACTTCATCATCAACAATCATACCATAGGCTAGCTTCTAGGGTTTAGCCTCCTTGATCTCGTGGTAGATCTGCTCTTGTACCACCCATATCATCAATATTAATCAAGCAGGAGTAGGGTTTTACCTCCATCGAGAGGGCCCGAACCTGGGTAAAAACATTGTGTTCCTTGTCTCCTGTTACCATCCGCCTAGACGCACAGTTCGGGACCCCCTACCCGAGATCCGCCGGTTTTGACACCGACAGTAGGCGTGAAGATACCGATAGTCGTCGGATTCCCAGGGCGACGCTGCTCCTAGCCTCATGTTGAATTGAGCGTCCGCTTTTCGCCTAAGCTTGTCCTCGCGATAGGCGGCTTTCTCCGCCTCCTCTTATCCCTCTCCGCCCTCCTTTGCGCGTAGAACTCGCGCTCGTTGATGATGTCCTGCGGGAAGTGTTGGCGCCACAGCGCCATGTCTTCCTCGTCCATCTCGGTGATGCCGAGACGGTGCTCCCGCCTCCGGTTGTCGCGATAATCCTCGTCGGTGCTAAGCCGCGGCAGAGGCGCGAGCTCCTGCGCCCAATCCCACGTCGGCACGTTGGGGAAGTTCAATGTTCTATGAGGCCACCGGAGGCGCCACGCCGCCGCGTCGTACGCGCGGGCGGCCTCATTGGCGGTGTCGAAATTGCCGAGGCCGAGGCGCATCCCGCGGAACCGGATCTCGGCGGAGAAGCCGCCGGAGGGGCGCGCGCGGACGCCGCGATATCCCCAAGTTTCCCGGCGATGCGGCGGCGAGGCGAAAAAGAGCGGGGAGAGAGCGGTGGCGAGGCACAGAGCGGTGGCAAGGTACAGAGCGGTGGGAGGGCGTTGGATTTTATAAAGCACGCCGGACGCCGCGCGCCAAAACTAGCGAACGCCCGGCCGCTTTTTCCCGCGCGCGCGATCCTTTCCCGACGTCTCTGCTATCTATACTCACTTCTCTACGGTTATATTTATTTAATATTTAATATTTATCTCTACTTCCTTTACTGTCTACTTTTTTTCTCTATACTTTTTTTTCTTGCAGTATAGGTCGTCCGATTTATACCGATGATAGGAAGGAAACAAATGGGAATTTTGCAGAAAGATACCCATACCCCTCTCCAGATTTGCAAATAAGGCCTTCCTCATTCATCCTTTTCTCCCACAAGATAAACTACTCATACAAATGCATCTTGATGCGTGCAACGATGGGCATCTTGCTAGTTCTAAAAACCTTTCCATCATTTGACAGAATACAGGTTCCAGATGAAAAACCTACCCAAGCACAGCGCGATACAGGAGCGACGCACAATTACCAGCTGATATTCTGTTGGACAATGGAGTCTATAACCAATTACTTTTACGGGAACAATAGCACCCAGGAAAATTGAAGGGTAGGTATGAACAAAATTGGAACTGCACATGTACTGCTAAGTGATTCAATACACACATTACCAATCGAGGAGGAGAACGATGGTCGCGGCGGCCTCTGTGAGTCATGGTCGGCAACGGGAGTCAGTTCATTGTCCACGACGGTGGTACTTCTGCGCTTGGCGTCGGCTTCCGGGAAGCAGATCCGAGACCGTGGAAGACGATGTCGGGGAAGAGGCTCCGTCTACGACGACGACGGTGGACCGGCTCCAGTGCGGCGTACGAGGTCATCGATGAGGCAGATGCGCTGCGATGGACGAGTGCGCCGATGTAAAGGGGAGGAGCACGAAGGCTGCGGTGCCGTGGAGAAGTCTATTTGGCGGTGGGGATAGAAAATGGGGAGTATTCGGTGTACTACTCTAGGTGCCGGGTGGGGTTGGCTGGGTAGGGTGAACCTGAAGTTACGAAAACAGCCCCCTACCAAGCGTCGTCCGTAGGCCTGTTCCGAAGGCTATGATGGTAACTTCCCACTGCTCGAATCAGGGTCACGGGAGATTTTTCCTGCCGACCTCAAAAATTTGTGACACTGGACTCCCGTGTGGCGCATTGAGTGATTCGCTAAGCAACTAGCGAGTAGTAGTAGTAAACTCTGCATATTAGGTCTGACCAAGTAAACTGCCTAAAGTTTGGCCAAGTTTATTAAAAATATAAACATTTACCACAACAAATATGTATGATGTGGAAGTACATTCAATAATGAATCTAATGGTATATATTTGTTATTGTATATGTTAATATTTTTGTTATAAGCTTTCGAGAGTTTACAAAACTTGACTTTGACCAATGCTAATACGCTGCATTTAAATAAAACGGAGGGAGTACACATTTGTTTTCTTAGTTTGTAGTGAACTAATCATTTGTTGAAATTGTGAAATAAATATATTAGGCTATTGACTTCGAATGTAATGGTCTATACAATTCAATAGTTACAATAATTGTCGAATCCCAAGATATATACAAGGTCTATAGTACTTCACAACATGCTCAAACTCACATAATGCCAGTCAAATGAGAATCTAAATGCATTTCATAGTTATTACATTGTAGGATGCAACAAAAACAACCAAAACTCTACATCAGCCATTATAGAAGCAAGATTTTGACATATCCCATTGTGTGAATGAAAGCGTGCGAGAGCTTTTGAAGATGGAGCAGATAGGGCAGGAAAGATTGTATGTATGTGGACGAGAGAGTAGGAGACAAACCTAACGAGACAGAGAGAGAGAGAGAGAGGGAGAAAGAGAGAGGAAGAAGTTAGGTCTGTGAGAAAGATGGAGACATGTAATATACGTGAGATGCGTGTGCATCCGAATTCTGTATACGTGGAAGGAGAAGAGACAACATGTTTGATGAGAGAGCTGGAAAAACATGGACGAGAGGGGAAGGATCTCATGGGTTGAGGGATTGACAATTTTGTGCGGGGGAGAGAGGGATTGGTAATTTTGTGCAAGAGAGAGAGGGGGGGGGGAGGAGTCAGTCAGCCGTCGTCACATCACCCTGCTTCCAAATGACCCCGCATTCTCTAGCGCGGTGTGGTCGCTGTCTTCGATCTGCTCGATGCCCTCTTTGAATATCGAGGTGTTGTGGATGTTGGGGGTGCAAAGAAGCACAAGCGAGAGTGGTCACCGTATAACCTTGGATGGGTATGAATTGTGTGCTCGGGGGAGTGTGTGTGTGTGTTGTGCTGCGTGTGTGTGTGTGTGTCAGATATTGAGCAAAAACAAACCTAAGGAGAGAAATGGGTAATCACGAAGAGATTGTGCGGTCCTTGAGGTGGGCAGGGGCCAAGTGAGGGTGTCAAAATGTGCGCGTTGATGCATGTGTTGCATGCGATCGTGCGAGGGACGGACGAATCGAGAGAGATGGTTGTTGTGTTATGGATGCTCCTCTCTCTCTGTCTCTCTCTCCCTCTCTCTCTCACACACACACACAAGTAAACTAGAAGACCGTTCTCTCATGTATACACAACGTATCGGCATCTGTCTATGTCTCACTCATGCATGATCATTTGCACATTCACACCTCTCTATGTCTGTATCACACGCACAAAGTCTCCACATTGCCCTTCCGCCACAACACACATATGGACACATACACACGTTCTCTCTCAGTCACACACATAAAATAAGTATTAAAAAAACTAGGGCGCACCTAAAACGTCCAAATCCAAATAAACACAAACTGGAGCTAAATTCAAATGTATGGAAATATTGCAGCGTCAAGAACTTTGCCAGGAAAAAAAACTTGAGTAATATTCGAGGACTGTTTTCACACACACAAAAAGGTTCGGTGGATGTCCTTCGAGCACGACACAGTGACGCACTGTTCGATCGACCGCGCGGGCGCGGTTCACGCGCTTGCACAGGATTCCATATCATGGTTGTGGTACTAACTTAAAAAATAATAATAAAAGCGCTGCCTAACTCTAATGTTTACGTGTACTAGTACGGTTTTCTTTTAAGTTTGACCAACCTTATATCTATATCTATACCTATTAATAAAGGGAGGTGATATTCTTAGTTCCGTTCCATTTTGTTTGGTCCCGCTTCAATTAATTTCACGTACGCTATTTGGTTTCGTTACTTGCCACCCGTTTTGGCCCAACGGAGGAAGCCATCTTACGACGCACGATGGCTCACGTCCGGAGAACTGGCAAAAAATAAATTAGCCGATGGCAGGGTTCGACCTCATAACCCGCCAACCAGCCATTCACAGTTTTTCCAACTGACCCATCTAAAGATATGTGAGGATGTTTTTTCTCCCGTTGCAATGCACGGGCCTTTTTGCTAGTAAAACTAAAGTAAGCTCCCATACACGCACTCATCAATATGCCGCCGCCGCCTTTGCGCATGTCGGCGCCCGCCTGCTCCGGCCAACAATTTCTCGCCCATCACCGCCGTGTCGCCGCCATCCCTGTGCCATGAAGCCGAAGGCTCGCCCGCTCACGTCGTCTGCAGTCCCTCCTCGCCATGCCGCCGCGCTGCCAAGCACGCGAGCAGCTGGTGGAGCCGCGTCTATGCACGCAGCGTACGAAGAGGAGGACGAGCGCGTGTCCAGCACGCCGGCGAGGAGGAACTAGTGTGTCATTGTCGTCTCCGCCCGCCCGGAGGAGGCGCGCATGATGGCTATTGCGGCGGAAGCCGGTCGCACGCGCGTCGAGCCCGCAAACCGGGTGCGGACGCAGAATCTACCTTCGAGACCTTGAATGCCACGTGGATCCTGCAATCTGAAGGAGCAATTTGGGTCAGTCGACTCATGTGAGCCGTTCGATGCAAAATGGATGGCTAGAAGGGCTTCTTCCACCTCTTCTGCCGTCTTCTTCCTTCACTCCGTCGAACTTCTTTCACAAATCGACTGACCCAAATTATACTAGTAGTACGAACGTATTAAGTATAGTAGGAACACGATGATACTAGCAGTAGTACCAACTGCAAGAAGAATAGTAGTAAGACATAGTACTAGCACTACTCTATGTACTAAAGAGTTCAAATAACGAGAAAGAACATAAACATAGTTCTGTTGGGGCCTCAGCACAACACACCCTTGAAAATAAACTAAGCAACTAGTCCGCTTGACACTGCAGTAGAACCAGCATGAGCGACGGCACTGCCACCTACTCGGAGTCCGAGTCCACGTCCTCGACTTCGTCCTCGTCCCTATTCCTCTTCCTCTTCGCCGACGCTTCTTTGCTTGAACCCGACACTGGGCTCTGCTTCTTCATCCAACCCATGTAGATATTTAAACAAAGGTAGGCATACATTGTTGCGTACAGGATGTGATCTTCATCTAATGTCTTCCACTCCCATGCATGATGAAACTCGTGATGAGGTTTCTTCATTTTAGCGTACGAAGGATCAATCATGGCTGCTGCCAGGGTCAGCATTGAAGGTTGAGAGGAGGACACCAGGCTTGCCTTCTGAGATCGAAGGGCTGGCCTACAACGAGACCTATCCGACGCAGGACATCTCTGTCGTTCTTAAAGCCTACAGTAATGAATTTCACTCTTTTGTCCTTGAGGAAGTTCTTAAAATCCTGGCACTCAACGTCGGCATGGCATATGTGGTAGACCAAGAAAACGTTATGTACGCAAACCTGGATCACGGCGGGCTTCTTCCTCTCTTCGTCCTTTAGATCCTTCTCTCGTCCCAGTACTATGGTGTACTCAACATCTAGCCCAGCGACCCACTCATCCGTTGAACTATTGAACATGCGTAGGAAGCGAGCAAGCCATGCTTTCACACCTCCTATTAGAGTAGCACTACCTCCCTTAAGGAGGAGGGGAAAACGAGAGACATTAATGTTTATTTGCTAATTAAATAGTATTGCATGCAATGAACTAACCACTTCATGTCATGTTTGATAGTCTCAGGTCATTAAAAGCATGCACACCCTCATCTCTTATTGGTTGATATGTCAAGAAACAAGAAACGAGGTAGAAGTTAATGCACCGCGCCTACGTGTTTTGGGATTATTTGGTTTTTGTAAGATGACTTACACACCTCCTATTAGAGTACCACTACCTCCCTTCTAGCTTAAAGGGCTCGACTCAAAAATTTCACCTACTCTTAACAAGATAGTAGAGGCGGTGGATTAGTTTTTGAAGTCCGCAAAAGTACTCAACTAATGCTGTCGTTCTTCACAAAAAAATGTGTTTACCAATGCATGCATGAACACTAGTTACTCTAACCCTCCTCCCTTCTTTAATTCTTTGCCACATCAACATGTTTGCTATTCCCATGTGCATGATACCAGCTAAGATACCACCATTATGGCCAGCCTTAATCACCGCATGCAATAATTTAGTGCACCTTGAAATATGAACATGTGTGGGGCGTGTATGTTTTAATGACTTGAGACTATACCTAGCCCGGCATGCAAGATGACTTATTATGCACCGTTCCCCATACCTGCAGGAAGCCCGTTCGTCTCCAAATCTTTTCCTCTCCATGTGTGGAAACAATATGCCTGCCAAACTCTCCTTCTCCCTCCGTCGGTCCCACCACTCCACCCCGTGTGAAAAAATATGCATGCATGACCCTCCTCCCCCACGCCGTCCAATCCGTTGTGACCAGCAATATTTCCACTCCTTCAATCCCACGTAATTTACTCCAACAAATATGCCCACGTAGCTTTTACTTAACTTCAGGTGCATTGGGTCACTGACATACGGGCCCAGCAGTGTACTGGCCCACATGTCAGTGACGCAACTGGACCTGCAGTTAAGTCAGTGCAGCTCAGTCCATATCTTACGTAGGTGTGCCATTGCTCGCTATAAATACTGCGCCTCCCATGAAATCGCCCCTCCCAAGCCCTAGGACCCCCTCGCTGCACTGCGCGGGCGGTCACGCGTCGCCGTTCCGTTCCTTGCCGCCACTAGTCGAGGAGGACGCGTCGGCGTTCCGCTCCTCGCCGCTACGCGACGCATCGCCGTTCCATTCCTCGCCGCCACTAGTCGAGGAGGACGCGTCGGCGTTCAGCCGCGACGCGACGCGTCGCTGTTCCGTTCCTCGCCGCCACTAGTCGAGGAGGACGCGTCGGCGTTCCGATCCTCACCGCGACGTGTCGAGGTGGACGCGTCGGTGTTCCCAATCTCCCCTGAATGCGCGTCGGAGGACGCGTCGGCTCCCCGCTGCGAGGAGAACGCCGCGCCGCCCGCCGAGCCCCCCAGCCTTGAGGAGCTTTGGCATGAAATGGATGTCTCCTTGTGGGAGGCTTTGCTTCCAGCTGAGCGCGCCAAAATAGAGGCGGAGAAGAAGGTCGAGGAAGAGAAGCGCACCGCGCAACAAGCTTTCTGGGAGATCTATGTCTCGTCCGAGAGAGTCAAGCAATTGGTTCTTTGGCAGAAGGCTCGTGCGAGGGCCGTGAGGGTGGCGGAGGACGCCCGTGCCGACGCCCTGAGTGCAGTCGGGCCCAAGCGCCTCATCTATGCTTGGCGGTACGTGGACCGGGTGCACGCTTCCAGCCAGGAGGAGTACCTGTTGGCGCCAGATCATCACCCGGTGAGATCGCGCTCGCCCGCCGGCAAGCCGCCAATCAGCACCTCACGAGTTGCAAGGCTGAGGAAGAGGCGTTGTGTCGGCGCGCTGGGAAACGACCGCGCACCAGGGCACTCGTGGCGCGCCGCAAGCGCTCCTGCAAGCGCCGTGGCTTTTAGGAGGAGTATAATTATCCTTAACTAAAGTCATGATTTCTCCAAGCCCACTTTTATCAAAAAATTTATAAGATTGAATGTTATCCAAATATGTGGGATCTAAAGTTGACACTCTTCCAAACCCACTTTCAATATTATTGCAAACACTATTATCAATCTTATATTCATCATGGGGCTTAAATAAATTTTCAAGATCATAAGAAGAATCACCCCAATCATGATCATTGCAACAAGTGGTAGGCATAGCAAAACTAGCATCCCCAAGCTTAGGGTTTTGCATCTTTTTAGCACAATTGACATCAAAAGAATTTATGATAAAATCATTGCAATCATGCTTTTTATTCAAAGATCTATCGTGAGTCACTTTACGGATTTTAGGCAAAACCTTATAAAGATAATCTAGTGCATCCAAATCACTAGGAATTGGTTCATCATAATTGGATCTCTTAAAAAGATTGGCAAGCGGATCATGATTCATAGATATTGGCTTCTTTGTTTAGGAATAAATAAGCATCTAATCCAACCAAACGAGCAAACAAAAGGCAACGGAAAGAGAGGAGGAGATTGGGAAAGAGAGGGCGAATAAAACGGCAAGGGTGAAGTGGGGGAGAGGAAAACGAGAGGCAAATGGCAAATAATGTAATGTGAGAGATAGGAACTGTGATAGGTACTTGGTATGTTGACTTTTGCGTAAGCCTCCCGACAACGGGCGCCAGAAATCCTTCGCTACGTCTCGAGCTTATGCGTTGGTTTTCCCGAAGAGGAGAGGATGATGCAGCACGGTAGCGTAAGTATTTCCCTCAGTTTTTCAGAGCCAAGGTATCAATCCAATAGGAGGCCACACGCAAGTCCGTCGTACCTGCACAAAACGATAGCTACTCGCAACCAACGCCATTAGGGGTTGTCAATCCCTTCACGGTCACTTACGAGAGTGAGTTCTGATAGAGATAATATTTTTGGTATTTTTGGTATAAAGATGCAAAGTAAAAGTAAAAGCAAAGCAAGTAAATAAAGTGATGGAGATTGATATGATGAGAATAGACCCGGGGGCCATAGGTTTCACTAGTGGCTTCTCTCAAGAGCATAACTATTCTACGGTGGGTGAACAAATTACTGTTGAGCAATTGACAGAATTGAGCATAGTTATGATGTTATCCAGGCAATGATCATGTATATAGGCATCACGTCCGTGACAAGTAGACCGAAACGATTCTGCATCTACTACTATTACTCCACTCATCGACCGCTATCCAAAGATGCATCTAGAGTATTAAGTTAAAAACAGAGTAATGCCTTAAGCAAGATGACATGATGTAGAGGAATAAATTCATGCAATATGATAAATACCCCATCTTGTTATCCTAGATGGCAACAATACAATACGTGCCTTGCAATCCTTTCTGTCACTAGGAAAGGTCACCGCAAGATTAAACCCAAAGCTAAGCACTTCTTCCATTGCAAGAACTACCAATCTAGTTGGCCAAACCAAACGGATAATTCGAAGAGACTTGCAAAGATAGCTTAATCATACATAAAAGAATTCAGAGAAAAATCAAATATTTTCCATAGATAAGCTAGATCATAAACCCACAATTCATCGGTCTCAACAAACACACCGCGAAAAGAAGATTACATCGAATAGATATCCACGAGAGAGGGGGAGAACATTGTATTGAGATCCAAAAAGAGAAGAAGCCATCTAGCTACTAACTATGGACCGAAGGTCTGAAGTAAACTACTCACACTTCATCGGAGGGGCTATGGTGATGATGTAGAAGCCCTCCGTGGTGGATGCCCCCCCATGAGCTCCTAACAGGCCCCAAGATGGGATCTCGTGGATACATGAAGTTATGGCGGTGGAATTAGGTTTTTGGCTCCCCCTCTGATCTATTGGGGGGTCCGTAGGTATATATAGGAGGAAGGAGTACGTCGATGGAGTGTCGAGGGCCCACGAGGCAGGGGGGCGCGCCTGGGCGCGCCCCCCACCCTCGTGACCGCCTCTGGCACTCCTTGGAGTAGGGTCCAAGTCTCCTGGATCACGTTCGTTGAGAAGATCACGTTTCCGAAGGTTTCATTCCGTTTGGACTCCGTTTGATATTCCGTTTCTTCGAAACACTTAAATAGGAAAAAAAAGCAATTACAGGCTGGGCCTCCGGTTAATAGGTTAGTCCCAAAAATAATATAAAAGTGGAAAATAAAGCCCATTATAGTCCAAAACAATAGATAAAGTAGCATGGAGCAATGAAAAATTATAGATACGTTGGAGACGTATCAAGCATCCCCAAGCTTAATTCCTGCTCGTCCTCGAGTAGGTAAATGATAAAAAAGATTTTTTGATGCGGAGTGATACTTTGGCATAATTTCAATGTAAATCTTCTTAATTGTGATATGAATATTCAGATCTGAAAGATTCAAGACAAAAGTTCACATTGACACAAAAATAATAATACTTCAAGCATACTAATCAAAGCAATCATGTCTTCTCAAAATAACATGGCAAAATAAAGTCCATCCCTACAAAATCATATAGTTAGGCTATGCTTCATTTTTGTCACTCAAAGATGTTCCCAACTTCTATACCCCGATGACAAGCCAAGCAATTGTTTCATACTTAAATAATCTCAAACTTTTTCAACCTTCACGCAATACATGAGCGTGAGCCATGGATATAGCACTATGGGTGGAATAGAATATGATGATGGGGATTGTGTGGAGAAGACAAAAAAAAGAAAGTCTCACATTGACGAGGATAATCAATGGGCTATGGAGATGCCCATCAATTGATGTCAACATGAGGAGTAGGGATTGCCATGCAACGGATGCACTAGAGCTATGAATGCTCAACAAAAGAAAACTAGTGGGTGTGCATCCAACTTGCTTGCTCATGAAGACCTAGGGCATTTGAGGAAGCCCATCGTAGGAATATACAAGCCAAGTTGTATAATGAAAAATTCCCACTAGTATGAAAAAGACAACTTAGGAGACTCACTATATGAAAAACATGGTGCTACTTTGAAGCACAATATATGAGACTCACTACATGAAGAACGAGGTGCTACTTTGAAGCACAAAATATGAGACTCACTACATGAAGAACTTGGTGCTACTTTGAAGCACAAGTGTGGAAAAAGAGATAGTAGCATTGCCCTTTTTTTGGGCCTTTCTTTTTTTGGCCTTTCTCTTTTTTTGGGCAATGCTCTAATAATGATGATCATCACACTTCTATTGACTACAACATGAGGATTACAACTCGAAACTAGAACAAGGTATGACTCTATATGAATGCCTCCGGCGGTGTACCGGGATGGTGTAATGAATCAAGAGTGACATGTATGAAAAATAATGCATGGTGGCTTTGCCACAAATACAATGTCAACTACATGATCATGCAATGGCAATATGACAAAAGTAATGTATGTCATGATAATGATGGTGGAATTTGCATGGCAATATATCTCGAAATGGCTATGGAAATGCCATAATAGGTAGGTACGGTGGCTGTTTTGAGGAAGATATAAGGAGGTTTATGTGTGATAGAGCGTATCGTATCACGGGTTTGGATGCACCGTGAAGTTTGCGCCAACTCTCAATGTGAGAAAGGGCAATGCACGGTACCGAAGAGGCTAGCAATGGCGAAAAAGATAAAAGTGCGTATAATCCATGGACTCAACATTAGTCAAAAGAACTCATATACTTATTGCAAAAATTTAGAAGTCATCAAAAATTCAAGTACTACGCGCATGCTCCTAGGGGGAAAGATTGGTAGGAAAAGACCATTGCTCGTCCCCGACCGCCACTCATAAGGATGCACAAGCCAGGTACACTTCATGCTTCAAATTTGTTACACAACTTTAACCATACGTGCATGCTACGGGACTTACAAACTTCAACACAAGTATTTCTCAAATTCACAACTACTCAACTAGCATGACTTTGATATTATTACCTCCATATCTCAAAACAATTATCAAGCAACAAACTTATCTTAGTATTCAACGCACTCAAAAGAAAGTTTCACATATCTTGCACACCAAGTATATTAACATTAAGCAAATTACCATGCTATTAACGACTCTTAAAATAATCTAAGTGAAGCATGAGAGATCTAGTTTCTATAAAACAAACCCAGCACCGTTCTCTAAAAGATCTAAGTGAAGTACTAGAGAAAAAAAAATTATCACGCTCAAAAAGATATAAGTGAAGCACTATGAGCAACTATCAAGCTCAAAAGATATAAGTGAAGCACATAGAGTATTCAATCAAATTCCAAATCATGTATGGCTCTCTCAAAAAGGTGTGTACATAAAGGATGATTGTGGTAAACTAACAAGCAAAGACTCAAATAATACAAGACACTCCAAGCAAAACACATATCATGTTGGTGAATAAAAATATAGCTCCAAGTAAATTACCGATGGAAGTGGACGAAAGAGGGGATGCCTTCCGGGCATCCCCAATCTTTGACTTTTGGTGTCCTTGGATTATCTTGGGGTGCCATGGGCATCCCCAAGCTTAGGCTCTTGCCACTCCTTGTTCCATATTCCATCAAAAGAATTCACCCAAAACTTGAAAACTTCACAACACAAAACTCAATAGAAATCTCATGAGCTCCGTTAGAGAAAGGAAACAAAAGACTACTTTAAGGTGCTGTAATGAACTCATTCTTTATTTATATTGGTGTTAAACCAACTGTATTCCAACTTCTCTATGGATCATAAACTATTTTACTAACCATAGATTCATCAAAATAAGCAAACAACACACGCAAAACAGAATCTGTCAAAAACAAAACAGTCTGTAGTAATCTGCAACTAACGCAAACTTCTGGAACCCAAACAATTCTACCAAAATTAGACGGCCTGGAAAATTTGTTTATAGATCAGCAGCAATTGGAATCAGTATTTTATCACGTTCTGGTGATTTTTAACAATTCAGGCACTGAGCACAAAGATTCTGGAAATTACAGCAAGATCAAATAACTATCATCCAAGAACATCCAATAGGTCCAACTTGGCACAAACACTAATGAAAAGATAAAACCACATATAAACAGAGGCTAAATGGATTATTTATTACTAAGCAGCAAGGGAAAATATTGGGTTGTCTCCCAACAAGCGCTTTTCTTTAAAGCCTTTTTAACTAGGCATTGAGATTTCAATGATGCTCACATGAAAGACAAGAATTGAAGCACAAATAGAGCATCATACAGCATGTGACAAACACATGTAAGTCTAACATACTTCCTATGCATAGGCATATTATAGGCAAACAAATTTGCAAGGCAAGAAAAAACTAGCATATGCGAGGAAGAAGAAAGTGACGATAGCAATCTCAACATAACGAGAGGTAATTTAGTAACATGAAAATTTCTATAACCATATTTTCCTCTCTCATAATAATTACATGTAGGATCATAAGAAAATTCAACAATATAGCTATCACATAACATATTCTCAACACGATCCACATGCATGCGAAGTTGACACTCTTCCAAAATAGTGGGATTATCCTTAACTAAAGTCATGATTTCTCCAAGCCCACTTTTATCAAAAAATTTATAAGATTGAATGTTATCCAAATATGTGGGATCTAAAGTTGACACTATTCTAAACCCACTTTCAATATTATTGCAAACACTATTATCAATCTTATATTCATCATGGGGCTTAAATAAATTTTCAAGATCATAAGAAGAATCACCCCAATCATGATCATTGCAACAAGTAGTAGACATAGCAAAACTAGCATCCCCAAGCTTAGGGTTTTGCATCTTTTTAGCTCAATTGACATCAAAAGAATTTATGATAAAATCATTGCAATCATGCTTTTTATTCAAATATCTATCATGAGTCACTTTACGGATTTCAGGCAAAACCTTATAAAGATAATCTAGTGCATCAAAATCACTAGGAATTGGTTCATCATAATTGGATCTCCTAAAAAGATTGGCAAGCGGATCAGGATTCATAGATATTGCCTTCTTTGTTTAGGAATAAATAAGCATCTAATCCAACCAAATGAGCAAACAAAAGGCAACGGAAAGAGAGGAGGAGATTGGGAAAGAGAGGGCGAATAAAACGGCAAGGGTGAAGTGGGGGAGAGGAAAACGAGAGGCAAATGACAAATAATGTAATGCGAGAGATAGGGATTGTGATGGGTACTTGGTATGTTGACTTTTGCGTAAGCCTCCCGACAACGGGCGCCGAAATCCTTCTTGCTACGTCTCGAGCTTGCGTTGGTTTTCCCGAAGAGGAGAGGATGATGCAGCACAAGAGCGTAAGTATTTCCCTCAGTTTTGAGAACCAAGGTATCAATCCAAGAGGGAGGCCACGCGCAAGTCCCTTGTACCTACACAAAACGATAGCTACTCGCAACCAACACGATTAGGGGTTGTCAATCCCTTCACGGTCACTTACGAGAGTGAGATCTTATAGAGATAATATTTTTGGTATTTTTGGTATAAAGATGCAAAGTAAAAAGTAAAAGAAAAGCAAGTAAATAAAGTGATGGAGATTTATATGATGAGAATAGACCCCGGGGCCATAGGTTTCACTAGTGGCTTCTCTCAAGAGCATAAGTATTCTACGGTGGGTGAACAAATTACTGTTGAGCAATTGACAGAATTGAGGATACTTATGATGTTATCCAGGCAATGGTCATGTATATAGGCATCACGTCCGTGACAAGTAGACCGAAACGATTCTGCATCTACTACTGTTACTCCACTCATCGACCGCTATCCAGCATGCATCTAGAGTATTAAGTTAAAAAGAGTAATGCCTTAAGCAAGATGACATGATGTAGAGGAATAAATTCATGCAATATGATAAATACCCCATCTTGTTATCCTCGATGGCAACAATACAATACGTGCCTTGCAACCCTTTACATCCTTTGGGTAAGGTCACCGCAAGATTGAACCCAAAGCTAAGCACTTCTCCCATTGCAAGAAGTACCAATCTAGTTGGCCAAACCAAGCGGATAATTCAAGAGACTTGCAAAGATAACTTAATCATACATAAAAGAATTCAGAGAAGAATCAAATATTTTCCATAGATAAGCTGGATCATAAATCCACAATTCATCGGTCTCAACAAACACACCGCGAAAAAGAAGATTACATCGAATAGATCTCCACGAGAGAGGGGAGAACATTGTATTGAGATCCAAAAGAGAGAACAGGCCATCTAGCTACAAACTATGGACCGAAGGTCTGAAGTAAACTACTCACACTTCATCGGAGGGGCTATGGTGATGATGTAGAAGCCCTCCATGGTGGATGCCCCCTCCGGCGGAGCTCCGGAATAGGCCCCAAGATGGGATCTCGTGGATACAGGAAGTTACGGCGGTGGAATTAGGTTTTGGCTCCCCCTCGATCTGTTGAAGTGCGTGAGGTAGATATAGGAGGAAGGAGTACGTCGGTGGAGGGTCAGGGGGCCCACGAGCACTAGTAGAAAAAGGGGCTATCGTGGAGGCCTGTTTTGCCCATTAGTCCCGGTTTAATCCAGAACCGGGACTAATGCGAGCATTTATCCCGGTTCGTGAGCCCAGGGGCCGGCCGGGCCACGTGGGCCATTGGTCCCGGTTCGTCCGGACCTTTTGGTCCCGGTTGGTGGGACGAACCGGGACCAATGGTCCTGCCTCTGGCCCACCACTATTGGTCCCGGTTGGTGGCATGAACTGGGACCAAAGGCTTCCCTTTAGTCCCGGTTCATGCCACCAACCGACTAATGGTGCTACCTATATATAGCCCCTCGCGCAAGAAGCGAGCACACGCTCTGTTTTTTTACGGCCGAGGGGGAGGGGGCTTGGTGGTGCTCTAGCTCACCTCCTATGCACACAAGGTGTTCGATGGAATGCCCGAGCCACACTACTTAAGCTTTCTCCTCTCCAAGCTCGACCTCTAACCTCCATTTTCCTCAATATTTGTCTAGGTTTAGCGGTCCGTCACGCCCGTCCCGTCTTCACCACCGTCGATCACCATGGCGATCTCATCGCCAAGACCACCGTGGTGAGCCTCTTGTTCTTATCTTCTTTCTGAAAGGAAAAATATTCTTACTTGTATTATTTTCTTACTTTTATTATTGCATCTTATATAGTGCGATGGTTTTGGTATCCGCCCGTCGGCCCTCGTCCTGTCTATGATTCGGATGTGGTATATATTATCTTTTCATAACTATTGGCTCATTTATTGTTTATGAAAATTAAGCCGATAACGTGACATAGATTTTATTTATCTAGGAGGTTGTTGAACCGGAAATTCCAACCGACCCTATTGTCGAGAGGTTAAATTTAGTTGAAGAAGAAAACAATTTCTTGAAGGAAAAATAAAAAACTTGAGGAGGAGAAGATGATATTAGAGTTGCATGTTGCGGATGTAAATGCGATGATCACAAGATCAAGATGGATGCAATGCGCTTGAAGATGAGAAAGATTAGAAAATATGCCATTCATACCGAGGCTTGGTATCATTATGCCGTTGGATCAGTTGTTACCTTGGTTGCGATTATGATCGTATTTGTTTTCACATTGAAATGTTTTACATAGTTTCAATGTATGGTTTAATTAATTTAGATGCTCTGCAGAGCTTTATGTTGTTAGATGAGAACTATGTATGTACTTTGGTTTTTATGTGATGATGAACTTCTATTAATTTGGTCATTTAATTATCTATTCATGATGTTCTGTAATGATTTTTGACACACTTAATTATATATAATGCACGCAGATGAACCGGCAATCGATGTACGGTGATGTACACACCTCCGAGTACATTAAGGGCGTGCATGCTTTTCTCGAAGTGGCTGAGGCAAACAAGCAGAATGGTTTTATGTGTTGTCCATGCCCTATATGTGGGAATACGAAGTCTTACTCTGACCGGAAAATCCTTCACACCCACCTGCTTTACAAGGGTTTCATGCCACACTATAATGTTTGGACGAGGCACGGAGAAATAGGGGTTATGATGGAAGACGGCGAGGAAGAAGAGTACGATGACAACTATGTGCCCCCTGAATACGGTGATGCTCTTGAACATCAAGTTGCACCCAGACGATGTGCACGATGGTGCTTTGCAGCGAAGCGAAAGTCGAAGATCAAGATGAACCAGACGATGTGCCCCATGATGATGATCTCCATGGCTCATTGTCGATGCAAGGACACAATGTTAGAGGATCACAAAAAGGGTTGTACCCCAATTGCGAAGATGGCAACACAAAGCTCGGTACCGTACTCGAATTGCTGCGGTGGAAGGCAGTAGAATGCTGTGCCTGATAAAGGATTTGAGAAGCTCTGAAAATAATGAAGAAGAAGCTTCGAAAGGATAACGAATTGCCCGACAGTACATACGCAGCAAAGAAGGTGGTATGCCCTCTAGGATTGGAGGTGGAGAAGATACATGCATGCCCTAATGACTGCATCCTCTACCGTGGTGCCTACAAGGATCTCAACGCATGCCCGGTATGCGGTGCATTATGATATAAGATCGAGACGAGATGACCACTGGTGATGTTGTGGCGAGCCTCCTAGGAAGAGGGTTCTGCGAAGGTGATGTGGTATGCTCCTATAATACCACGGTTGAAAGCGTCTGTTGAAAGCGGAGAGCATGCCAAGTTGATGCGATGGCACGATGAGGACCGTAAGAAAGGCGGGAAGTTGAGAGCACCACGACGGGTCACAGTGGAGAAAAATCGAGAGAAATCTTTGGGATGAGTTTGCAAAGGACCCAAGGAACGTATGGTTTGCTTTAAGCGCGGATGGCATTAATCCTTTCGGGAGCAGAGCAGCAATCACAGCACCTGGCCCGTGACTCTATGTATGTATAACCTTCCTCCTTGGATGTGCATGAAGCGGAAGTTCATTATGATGCCAGTTCTCATCCAAGGCCCTAAGCAACCCGGCAACGACATTGATGTGTACCTAAGGCCATTAGTTGAGGAACTTTTACAGCTGTGGATTGGAAACGGTGTACGTACGTGGGATGAGCACAAAAAGGAGGAATTTGACCTAAAGGCGTTGCTGTTCGTGACAATCAACGATTGGCCCGCTCGATAACCTTTCGGAGACGGACAAACAAGGGATACCACGCATGCACGCACTGTTTACTTGACACCGATAGTATATACCTGGGAAGCTGCAGGAAGAATGTGTACCTAGGCCATCGTCGATTTCTTCCGACCAACCATCAATGTCGAAAGAAAGGCAAGCATTTCAAAAGGCGAGGCAGATCACCGGAAGAAGCCCGCCATGCGTCTGCGGTGATCACGTACTTGCTATGGTCAATGATTTACACGTAATCTTTGGAAAGGGTCCGGCGGACTAGCTGTTCGAATGACGCCGAGAATCACGCACCCATGTGGAAGAAGAAATCTATATTTTGGGACCTACCCTCTTTGGAAAGACCTAGAGGTCCGCTCTTGATCGACGTGATGCACGTGAGGAAGAACCTTTGCGTGAACCTGCTAGGCTTCTTGGGCGTGTATGGGAAGACAAAAGATACACACGAGGCACGAGAGGACACCTGCAACGCTTGCACGCGAAAAAGAGGGCATGCCTCCGAAGCGATATGAAGGTCCTGCCAGCTATGCTCTTACGAAAGAAGAGAAGAAATATTCTTTCAATGCCTGCTCGATATGAAGGTCCCGACTGGCTTCTCGTCGAATATAAAGGGAATAATAAATATGTCGAGAGAAAAGTTCCAGAACCTAAAGTCTCATGACTGCCACGTGATTATGACGCAACTGCTTCCGGTTGCATTGAGAGGGCTTCTACCGAAAGCGTCCGATTAGCCATTGTGAAGCTATGTGCATTCCTCAATGCAATATCTCGGAAGGTGATCGGTCCAGAAATCATAGCAACGCTAAGGAGTGATGTGGCGCAATGTCTTGTCGATTTCGAGCTGGTGTTCCCACCATCCTTCTTCAATATCATGGCGCGTCCTAGTTCATCTAGTCGACGAGATTGTCAGTGTGGGGCCCGTATTTCTACATAATATGTTCCCCTTTGAGAGGTTCATGGGAGTCCTAAAGTAATATGTCTGTAACTGGGCTAGGTCAGAAGGAAGCATCTCCATGGGCCATCAAGCGAGAGGATGTCATCGGGTTTTGTGTTGACTTCATTCCTGGCCTTAATAAGATAGGTCTCCCTAAATCGCGGTATGAGGGGAGCGGATTTGGAAAAACACGCTTGGAAGAGACTCAATAATATGCAGGGACGGATATTCTTGGTCTCAAGCACACTACGATTCTCTGAGAACTCTACCTTGGTGACCCGTATGTCGATGAACACAAGAACGATCATGCTCCAAACACCGAGCAGGCGGACGACTGGATTACATGTGAACACATCGGGACTTTCAGCAGTTGGTTGGAAACACGTCTCGGAGGTGACATCACTGTTTGTGATGAGTTGTACTTGTTGTCCAGGGACCATCTTCGACTGTAATGATTTGGAAAGGATCTGAGATAAATGGGAATACATTTTACACGATTGACCAAGATGAAAAGAGCACCAACCAAAACAGCGGTGTCCGCTTTGATGCAGCAACCGACAAGGGAAATGACACATATTATGGTTACATAGTAGACATATGGGAACTTGACTACGGAGTAGATTTTAAGGTCCCTTTGTTTAAGTGCAAGTGGGTCAATCTGTCGAGGCGAGTACAGGTAGACCCACAGTACGGAATGACAACAGTGGATCTGAAAAATCTTGGGTACACTGACGAACCGTTCATCCTAGCCAATGATGTGGCACAGGTTATCTATGTGAAGGACATGTCTACCAGACCGAGGAAAAGAAAAGATAAGGAAGCGAATACATCATACAATGAGCCAAAGCGCCACATAGTTCTTTCAGGAAAAAGGGACATCCACAGGAGTGGAGGGCAAGGCAGACATGTCTCAAGAGTATGAAAAGTTTCATGAAATTCCCCCTTCAAAGTCAAGGCTGACCCAGGCATCCTGATAAATGATGAAGATTATCCATGGTTACGGCGCAATAAGCAAAGCGACACAAGCGAAGAAAAAGTGAAGACTTTCTCCGCAACTATTATGATGATACCATGCCAACTTTGTAACACACAGTATGATACCATTGTCCGTTTTGTTCATGAACATACTATGCCAACTTTGAGAACCTACGCCAACCGAAGGGCGCTCACACCGGTTTATAAGCCCGTCCCTCTCGCCTTGTTGAGCTCACAAACTTGTAATTCACACAAATTTCAAAAGAATTCAAATTTTATAAAACTAATGGCACAAACAGAAAGTTTATAATTGTTCTAAAACAAATGGCACTAACAGAAAGTTTATAATTTTGCTGACCTAAAAGCAAAAAGAATTAAAAAATAAAGCAAAAAACCAAAAGAAAATAAATAATGCAGGAAACAAAACAAAAAAACATGAAAAAAATAATACTAATATCAACAATAATCATTTTGTTGTAAGTAGAAACAACATAATATAAATAAAGCCACAAAGACAACAAACAAAGTGTTTTTTAATTTTAAAACTAATGGCACAAACAGAAAGTTTATATTTTTTCTAAAACTAAAAGCACTAACAGAAAGTTTATAATTTTGCTGACCTAAAAGCAAAAAGAATTAAAAAATAAAGCAAAAAACCAAAAGAAAATAAATAATGCAGAAAACAAAACGAAAAACTTGAAAAAAAATAAAAATAGCAACAATAAGTATTTTGTTGCAAGTAGAAACAAAATAAAATAAATAAAGCAACAAAGAAAACAAAAAAGTGTTTTCAAATTTGAAAACTAATGGCACTAATAGAAAGTTTATATTTTTCTAAAATTAAAAGCAAAAAGAAATAAAATATAAAGCAAAAAAACTACCACCTACTAGGCCCCCACGGCCTGAATACGACTAGAAACCCTACATGGGCCAGGATTCAGGCCGCAGAGGCCCAATAGGCCTGAGCAGTAGCATGATTAGGCCCAGCCTGCATTTGAGAGGAGCTCGAAAGGGGCCGCACACCAGCGCTTATAAACCAGTGCAGGCGCCTTCAACTAGCGAGGTGGGTCTAAACATTTGGCGCGGGCAGCAGGCCTTTGGTCCCGGTTGGTGGCACCAACCGAGACTAAATGTGGGTTTAGTCGGTTCGTGGCACGACCGGGACTAATGCCCTTAGTCCGGTTGGTGCCACCAACCAACCAAACTCGCTTCCGCCCTTTGGGCTGCTGAAATTTGGCCTTTGGTCTCGGTTGGTGGCACCAACCGGGACTAAAGGGGGGCATTGGTCCCGGTTTGTGCCACGAACCGGGACTAATGCCCTTGCTATATAAGAAAACACTTGGGATATTTCAGATTCATCGCCCATTTGCCCCCAACCTCTCCGACGCCGCCGCCCGGCCATCATCGCCATACTTGTCGTCACCATCGCCGTCGCCCTTGCGCCCGTTATTACCGCCCGTCGCCCGCGCCCGTCGCTGTACATGCCTTGTCTCCGCCCGTCGTCGCCACACCGCATTGTCTGCCCAAGCGCCATCGCCCCTGCCGTCGTCGCCGTCCCGCCCCGTCGCGCGCCCTCGCCGTCACCGCCCCTGCCTCCAGCGACCTCGCCGACCTCGCCGACCTCCGTCGCCGCCCTGCCCCCCAGCCGACCTGCCGTCGCCTCCGCCTCCCCGACCTGCGCCGTCGCCTCCGCCTCCCGCCAGCGACCTGCGCCGTCGCCTCCGCCTGATGAGCCCCAGCACACGCCCTGCCCCCTGCCGCCGCCCGCCATGATTTTTTTTCATAAATGTTCATGATTTTTTCATAAATGTATATATATTGATGTATGGATATATGTATGATGCTTTTTGCAGTGTTGATCTAATGTTTTTTTCTGCATATATATGTGATTTTTGCAGTGTTGATCTAATGTTTTTTTTCTGCATATATATGTGATTTTTCTGCATATATAGATATGATCATATATATGATGTATGCATGGATCGATGTGGATGGAATATGATGTTTTTGTTCATAGAATATGATGTTTTTTTATTCATAGATTTTATTTTGTTCATTAGAGAGAGGCGGGGACGTCGAGGAAGTTGTCTTGTTTAGAGTTAGGGTAAATGAGGAAGAAGGAAAATAAGGAAAAGAATAAAGAGGAAGAAGGAAGAAGGAGAAGAAGAGGAGAAAAAATAAGAAGAGGAAGTAGAAGAAAAAGGAGAAGAAGAAGGAATAGAGGAGAAGAAGAAAAAAATCTATTTTTCTTCTTCTCCTCTTTTCCTTCTTCTCTCCTCTTCTATTTTTTCTTCTTCTTTCTTCTTCTTCTTTCTTCTTCTTCTTCTTCTTCTTCTTCTTCTTCTTCTTCTTCTTCTTCTTCTTCTTCTTCTTCTTCTTTTATCGGGAGCGAGGGTGTCGAGGATCGCTGAGGGTCGACGGTCGGGAACTAGGCTAGAGGGTCGAGAGGGTCACAGAGGGGTCGAGGGTCGTCGAGGCCGGTCGAGGTCAATGTTTTGAGGGTCGAGGTCGTCGAGGCGGTCGAGGTCAATGTTTTGAGGGTCGAGGGTCGTCGAGGCCGGTCGAGGTTCGAGGCACAAGGGTTTGAGGTTTGAGGGTTCTAGGGTCGAGGTTCGAGGGTTCTAGGGTTCGAGGGTTCTAGGGTCGAGGGTTCGAGGGTTCTAGGATCCGAAGGAAGAAGGAAGAAGCAGAAGAAAAAGAATGAGAGGAAAAAGAAGAAAAAGACGAGGAGAAGAAGATAGGAATCGAGGAGAAGAAGAAAAAATAGAATTTTTTTCTATTTTTTCTTCTTCTCCTCTATTCTTCTTCTTCTCCTCTTTTCTTCTTTTTCTTCTTCTTCTTCCTTCTTCCTTCTTCCTCTTTTCTTCCTTTTCCGATAGGGGGTGCCGATAGTGTCAAAGTATTGAAGAAATCCATGGCTTCATCATTAGCCAGAAGTAACCATGGCATGATGGTGCAGAAGTCCTCCAAAGTTGTTACGGAATGGAGTCCCGGATAGGATAATTTGCCTTTTGCTGAACTTTGTACCAAAAGCGAATTATCCTATCTGGGACTCCGTTCCAAAACAACTTTGAGAGCTTCGTACCATCATGCACCTGTTACTTTAATGATGAAGACATGGTTTTGTTGAATCCTTTGACACTAGGCAACCTCCCGACCCTCGGCGATCTTGACCCCTTGACCCTCGACCGCTCGGCGATCCACGACCCTCTACCCTACTTGTGGGACATAGATGTACTGTTCAACGCCGACCCCCTCCCGATAAGCTTCAACACGTGGGGGGGTCGATGTCTGTACCCCTCCTGGCTTGAAGCGTTCTCGAGGCCACCCCTAACCCTTGAAGCGTTGTCGAGGCCACCCCAAACCCTAGAGAAGCAGCGTCGAGGCCACTAATATGATTCCTTATTGTGATTAGCTAGCTAGTTCTCGTTGGCACTAATATATCCATATCTGTCATGTTTGAATAATAATTGCCATGTTGTAAATATTTGTAGAAACTATGGACACCCCGAGGGCGAAGCACAAGAAGCGTTGTTGAGGGACATAATCGCTGCGGAAGTGATGCCGTCTCCTCGATGATGTTTCTCAACATCGATAACGATGGTCTGGAAGGAGAGGGTGAAGAAGCAGCTGGCTATGATTTACATGGCTCCGATGACCCAATGCCGGTGCAAGAAGTAGACCGTGAGGACGGCTCCGGTGATCACCAAACCGAGTCCGCCAGGTATATATATTAGTTAAGCCTGTCTTGACTAGCTCTCGTCTTTGTTTTGGTATATATATATATGTACACATATTAATTAACTCTCGTCTTTGTTCTTTTTCTAGCCCTCCGGATCGAGCACAACCCGGTAAAGAGGCGAGGCCGAAGAAAAAGTTGAGCTCGGATGAAAAGTTTGAGATCATAGAAATCATGTGACGGCCAACCGATTGAACCCTACCGGACAAAGAAGGCATTTGTTGCTCGGTCACGGGGTTCTGGTTAGGGACAAGATCCCGATCAGCATCCACCAATGGTATAAGCCTAAGAACGAAGACCACGAGGTGTCTTATGTCAATGATATGCAGAAAAATGATCTTTGGGTGAGCTGAAGTCAAATTTTACCCTACCGCCAGAGGATGATCCGGAGAAGCCGATAATAGAGCCATTAATCAAGTCTTTTGCTCTTAAGAAGATGGCAAAACTATTCAGGAATTGGAAGAAAGACCTCAATACGTATGTCGAAAAAATGAGACACCAGAATTCACGGGCAAATATGAGAAGATCAGAGATGGTAGGCCCGCATTTGTGGCCTACAAGACATCGGAAAAGAGTAAAAAGATGTCAGCGACAAACAAGAGAAATGCTGCGAAGAAGAAGCTTCATCATCGCCATGCGAAATTAATGGCTACCTCATAGCCGGCCTAAGTGGTCCAAGGCTGAGAATGATCTACTTGATAAAGGGATCGAACCGAGACAATGAACTGGCCAGACCGTTGCGGACTTGGTTCTTCGGGGCCGGCGGATCCTTGGACCCTATAACGGGGAAGTGCATTTGGACGGACGAACAATTGGACATACCAATCAAGAGGCTTAAGCATTATATCGAAGCAGCATAGCAAGGGAAGTTCGTTCCAGACAGGGAGAAGGACGAGCTCGCAATGGCCCTCGGGAATCCTGAGCACCCTGGACGGACACGAGGCACGCCAGGCTCCCTTTCGTGGAAGGCTGGATTTCCGGACGCAGGGGGGTTACAAAACCCATGAGAGGAGGAAGAAAGCGGGCAGAGCCTAATGCGGCGCTGCACGAAAGGGTAATGGGGCTAGAGGAGCGAGAAGCAGCCGATCACAACAAAGCGACCTGCGAAGCTTCCTCGAAGCTACCCCGCCATCTCAGCGGAGAAGCGGCGTGGCTTCCACCGAGCTGCTTCAGCGAGCAACATGCCTTGACGGCTCCTGCCAGCTATCCTGTGGATGCTATCACGGATGCTGAAAGTTGCCATCTTATGGCGCAATGGAGCAATTTAAAGGTCAAGGCGGCTGTTGGCTCTGTTTATCCCACTAAACCCGACTCAACTTTTCACTGCCGGCCGATTCCAGAAGGATATGCTAAGGTGATGGTCGATGAAATAACGAGAGGATTTGAGGAGCTCCAGCTTGACCACCCTACGGTGAAGGGGAGTATCGGCTGGGTTACTGCTCACGAAGACTCCATGCCTATGGCGGAAGGATCTCATCAACCTTCCGAACTGGGCGCCTCCGCCTCCTCCTCCTCCTCCCGTGAGTCGGGGCACTCCGCCTCCTCCACCGCCTCCTCCTCCTCCTCCCGTGAGTCGGGGCACTCCGCCTCCTCCACCGCCTCCTCTTCCGTGAGTGACGATCGGGGCACTCAGCCGGCTCCTTCTCCGGCGTGGCGGCACTCCGTCTCCTTCTCCGCTTTGCCGGCGCGTCCGGCAGGCAGCCTCCTCCTTCTCCGCCTCGTCGGCAAGAGGCGGAAGAGACCCGCCGCCGCTCCGGCTGCTCCGGCGTCGTAGTCCTTCTCCTCCGCCTCGTAAGCAAGGAAAGAAGACATCCGCTCCGTCTGCTCTGCGGCGTCTAGCAATCTTGCCAAAGGCGGGAGGAGATACTGATTCGGTCCTTCTCACGAAGACTCCGGAGAAGTTACCATACGAGGAAGGCGAGGAGGAAAGCGAAGATCGCGCGGACCGAAGTGGATGACTGGTTTCAAGGGTTGAAAGCAAAGATACATCCACCTCCGGAGGAGAAGGTAGATCCGGTCAAAGCGAAGCGCACTCATCTGCCCCGACAAAACCACCCAAGTCTCCGCGAAAGGCAACTATGAGCGCATTATTGGAAAGGCATTTGCCGAGGCGGAGAGATCGGGAAGTACTGTCAGTGATCAAAGGATGAAAGAACGACGAGCTGGGAACCAAATTGCCCAGCTCGGCGAACAAGCAAAGGAATCGTGCCCCCCGCTCAAGGTGCCTGCTAGCGACATCGTCGATCCGAGGATGGTGCCCGTTTATGGCAATCCTGAAGATTACTTGCCCGACGATGTACAATTTGATTTCTTGGAGGTGCAGATACAAAGATACGAGTACGTGAAGCCTCTCGTCAAAGATGAAAGCTCTCTAACAACGATGATGCGAAGATTGCATGATTGGTACATGAAAACCTGCAAAGAGTCGGCGGGAGGAATACTTTGTATTTGAGAGTTAAAAGAGCATGACCTCCTTGGAATTGAACTGTTGCCTATTCCATTTGAGGAGTTCTATCAGTTTTTCAATCAATTGGCCATCGATAAAGCAACGGTCACCTGCTACTGTCTGTAAGTAGTACTACTTCTGTCATTAAGTATCTCTATATAACTCAGCTCTTTCATTGCATGTATTTATAAATATCCTCACTATATTATGCAGATTGAAGATCATGAAATGAAGAAAAAAACAAGTGGGTGATATTGGGTTCATTAACACATATCTCATCGATGCAAATGAGGTTAAATATCGTGCCAAAGGAAACCGAGGCCAACTTACTACGATCGTTGGAAATAAATGAACACAAAAATACAATACTCTTTCCTTACAACTACACGTGAGTATTACTGTCTTGTGGCATATTCGGTTTCCCTTATTTAGTCCAGGTTATAGAAATGTAATATTGATGAGTTATGCATGTGTGCAGGTTCCACTATATTCTCCTAGAGATTAAGCTTGAGCAGGGAGTAGTAACTGTCTTAGACTCGAGACGAAAAGATCCCAAGGAGTATCACTGGAAATGACTGAAATGCTCGAAGTAAGTTAAATCGATCATTATCCACCATATCAACAACGTTGTTCATTTCTGATATCAAGTAATTGTTTTCTTTGTATGGCAGGGCTTGGGAAATTCACCAAAAAGCTCCGGGACTACCGAAGAAGCTGCAATTTAGACACCAGTAAGTACTATATAGTAGCATATTCCACGCGCATCTCCTAGTGATTCAAGCGCTAGTTTCATCAATACCATTTAGCATGTGCTTGCTATATATAATTATCAGTTTGATTGAGCTCTGTTTCTTGTAAAGTGGTTGTGGCAGGAACAAGGGAATGATTTCTGTGGATACTACGTTTGCGAGTCCATCCATACCACGACCTGAGAGACTGGCTACGCCGACAAACAATTTGAAGTGCGTAAATAAAAATATTCACAATTTTATTTTATTACCATCATTTGTGTTGAGTTTCATTCATTCATATATATATATATATATACATATATATATATATATATATATATATGTATGTATTGACCCCTTTCTTAAAATTAGATGTTTCGGAAGCGGGATGAACTCCTAGCACCAGATCGCATGCGAGCAATTCAAGAGGAATTGGCGGCATTCTTTCTTGACCATGTGATCGCTGAAGGCGGAATACCATGTGGACCCAGCGTCCGTACTTTAAAAGATAATTATTGTATATATGTAGCGGTAGCGTCGGATAGATATCGAGAACTTGTTGTTCGACCAATCTCTCGGAGAAGGAGAGGTGGTCGATATCACTTCTCTCTGTATGCATATATATGTTCATGACGATCTTACTGTTTGTAATTACTAGCTAGCTAGCATGTCTAGTTAGTCCTCTCTATCACGTATGTATAGTACGTAAGCGTCGACCAAGCACGGACAAAAGAAAGGACACTTTTCTCTATTAATTAGCTAGCTATAGCACAATATATGAAACACCTAAATTAACCCCCAAAACCCCCAAACCCCCTCTTTTGAAAACAAAAACAAAAACCAGAGCCAAAGAAATGCTTTGACACGTGGATGCCTATTGGTCCCGGTTGGTGCGACCAACCGGGACCAAACCCTCTACTGAGCTCGGCCGGACAGGCCACGTGGAGGCCCATCTGTCCCGGTTCTGGATAGAACCGGGACTAAAGGGTGAGGGTATTAGTACCGACCCTTTAGTCCCGGTTCACGAACCGGGACTAAAGGCCCTTATGAACCGGGACTATAGGCCCTTTTTCTACTAGTGGAGGCAGGGGGGCGCGCCCCCCACCCTCGTGACCTCCTCTGGCACTCCTTGGAGTAGGGTCCAAGTCTCTTGGATCACGTTCGGTGAGAAGATCACGTTTCCGAAGGTTTCATTCCGTTTGGACTCCGTTTGATATTCCGTTTCTTCGAAACACTGAAATAGGCAAAAAAAACAGCAATTCTGGGCTGGGCCTCCGGTTAATAGGTTAGTCCCAAAAATAATATAAAAGTGGAAAATAAAGCCCATTATAGTCCGAAACAAAAGATAAAGTAGCATGGACCAATCAAAAATTATAGATACGTTGGAGACGTATCAAAGACCCATTCATAAGAGTTCCTCAGCATCTACACCATCGCGATGCAAGCTGCCGGAGCTCGCGACGTCAAGGTGCTTGCCAATCACTTCCCGTTTGCACTGAAGCCCAACGTCATGTCTTGGTTGATGCACTTGCCGGTGGATTCCATTTCTTCTTGGTCGGATCTGTGCCATGAGTTCATTGGTGCCTTCACCGGAGGCCACCAAGCTCATGGCCAGGCCAGTGATTTGCATATCATTCCCCAGACGGAAGGGGAAACCCTGCGCAAGTACATCCAGAGGTTTAGCCAGGTGCAGTAAAACATCCCCGATGTTCATCCCGCCACCGTGATTAGCGCGTTCCATCAGAACGTGCAACCGCAAGATGCGCGAAGAGCTGGCGATGAACAAGGTGAAGGATGTGGTCGAACTTTATGTTCTGGCCGATAGGTGCACCCGGGCTGAAGAGGAAGGAAGTACCCGGTGAGGACGCCGTCGTGGAAACCGACTCTACTGATGAACACACCGCTGCCCTGACGAAGAAGGGCCGGCGTCGCAACAGGAAATGCAAGGGCAAGACCGTGCTTGTCGTCGAGGGATCCGACAGCACCGGCGCCGCCAAGAAGACCAAGGCAGACGACCCCGGCAAGGAAATTGCCGGGTGCACCGCTTGCTGGGCCTTGGCGGCTGCCGACAAGTCGGGGGGCTCCGACAAGCAGTATTGCAAGATCCATCGCACCAAGGGCGACGACCACCAGAACTGCCGACAGGTCGAGCTGCTGGCCGAAAAGCAAAAGACCGAGTATGAGAGGTGGGACAAGGAGAAGGGTCAAGACGGTGCCGAAGGATCCGGAAAGAAGCGTGGCGGCCAAGGAGGCCGCCGCGGCAAGGATAACCAGTAAGAGAGGCCCACCCGGGGCCGTGACAAGAAGCAAGAAGACGATGATCATGACGAGGATGACGAGTCCGGCGAGCAAGAGTTTCAGAAGGCTACGGAGGCCATGTGCATCGATGGTGGCGCCCCGTTGCATACTTCTCACTGCCAGCTCAAGCAGTGGGCGCGTGAGATCACAGCAGTGGAGCCATCGTTCGATGCCCAGAAGCTGGAAGTGGTCCGGCCGCCCATCCTCTTTGGCGCCGAGGACCACCGATCGCACCACTGTGATCCGGTGTTTGCCGTTGTTGGTCTTACCAACGATACACAGCCTCAAGGTGAACAAGATTCTAGTTGACAGCGGGGCCAGTCTAAACTTAATCTCGCCCGTTGTGATCGAGAGGCTGCAAATTCCCGATGGAGACCTCGAGGAGACGCGCACGTTTCAAGGGGTCAACCCGGGAAGGAGCCAGCCGAAGGGGAAGATCACATTGCCTGTGACGTTTGGAGGCGAGTTGAACTACATGACATAGAGGATTGTCTTCGATGTAGCCGAGATCCCCTTGACCTAGCGGGATCATCGGCCGCCCGGCACTAGCCAAGTTCATGGCGGCGTCACATTACACTTACAACCGCTGAAGATGCACGGGCGATGACTATCATCACCGTCCCTGCGACAAGAAGCATCTGTTGATCTGCGCCGACCAACTCTACCTGGAAGCAGTTGCAGCAGCTGCTGTCAAGGCACCTGCTCCTGACGCTGAAGGCCCGGGAGGGAAGAAGAAGCCCGACAAGACCTCTCGCACCCACTCCGGCAAGCGCACCTCCTCCGAGTGTTGTGCTACCATCGAGGACGTGCCAGAGAGCTCCACTGGCAAGAGCAAGAAATCCAGGGTTGCGCCACCACAGACCAAGAAGGTGTCCGTTAGGGAGGATGGCACGGGAGGGGCTTTCACCATAAGCTCCACCCTCGATAGCAAATAGGAAGGCGCACTCGTCACCTTCCTGCTTGCGAATGTCGATGTGTTTGCATGACAAGCATCCGACATCCCCGGTGTTCCCAGGGAGGTGATTGAGCACCACCTAGCTGTCTGTCCTCATGCGCGGCTCGTCAAGCAGAAGGTCAGGAAGCAGGCTTTGGAAAGGCAAGAGTTTATCACAGAAGAGATTAGGAAGTTGGAAGCAGCAGGCTTGGTGAGGGGGTTGCTCCATACGATGTGGATGGCCAATCCGGTGGTAGTGTGCAAGGCGAACGGGAAGTGGAGGCTGTGTATTGACTACACATATATCAATAGGCTTGTCCTAGGGACCCCTTCCCGTTGCCGCGCATCGACCAGATATTTGACTCCACGGCCAGGTGTGATCTGTTATTGTGACATCCCAAAATTTTTAACCTTGTTTTGTTAATAAAAATCTAGCCAGGAAATTCAACCTTCCTTTTCCTTGATTTTTATTGATTTCAGAACCTTTTTTTTCTTAGTGATTTTGGAGTTGTTCCCTAAGATGAAAACTTTTCACTTATGATTTTGGACTTGGTTACCATCTCAAGAAAATCTTTTCTTTTATCAGAAGAATTAATTATATAATATTCTTCCTGATCTTTATTTTCTTGAAAAATAGTATTCCAAGATTTTATGGTCCTGTTTATTGCAACCCTTTTATAGATTCATTCAAAAATCCTACCAAAAATTTGGAGATGTCATGTGATGTCTCTAAATCATTTTTGTGCAATAATATATTTCATTCATTGCATATTTTGAGTGCTACACATGTTTTTCTTCTCTGGTCCAGTGGACAATTTTGCACTACAACCCTTTTGAATATTTCTTTCTAGCTTCCACCAAAATTTTGAGATGTTGGTAGTATCATATGATTCAACTTTATGCAAAAACCCAGTGGTGTTAGTTTGAAATTTTGAGTGAATCAACCTCATCTTCATTCTGGTCCAACATGATGGTTTGTACAACAACCATATTCTTGCTTGCTCTTTGGCTCTAGATTCTTTCCCCTACTTGTAGTCCTCCATGCTAAACCCCTAAGTCCAGGAGAATGCACTCATTGGATCATTTTGGTTCATGAAATAATGCCATTCACCACCTGTCCAGATTTGAAGTTCTGCAAAACTTGCACTAGCAAGTTTGTGCGTTTCACCAACTAGCCTCACCACCCTCTTGTGCATCCAAAAAGACACTAATCTGGAAGAATTGGCCACTCCAAGAAATGCCTAGGTGCCTGTGGCATTTTGTCAAACACCTGAAGTGCATGGACAGATTTGGCTTGAGTCTTTGTCTGCGTTGTGAACTTGATCTCCTGACCAAACCACCTTGTCCATTGATCTTCCCTCTATCACTAACCTAGTTACATTTGCTTGCCAACCTCACTGAGCATGCCCGGCATTTTATCGAACACATTCCATGCATGCTCTGGCGCGGCGAGCAGCAGCGTATTACCTGAACCACGGTCGAGCCGACACGTCGCGCCCCTGGTTTTGGCCCGCTCTGCAGCACCACGCCACGCACTCCCCTTCTCACAGCAACGCGCCAAGCCGCCCTGGCAGCCTACAACGCCGCCGTCAGAGCCTTGGCGGCACACCGGCGTCCGCAGCGCGCCCCTGCCTCAGTTGGTGCCGACAAGCCACCAGCACTCGCCAGCTGCCCCCTTAAGCATCTCCAGCTCATCCGCAGCCTCGTACCCTAGCGCGCGTCGCCGCGATACCTACAGAAAGACGGTTCGCCGTCGTCCTTATCGCCGGCCGCCTCGGAACCGACCTCCACCGCCTATATAAAGGCCCCGGAGCTCAATCGAGTCCTCAAGCAACCTCAAATGATCCCCCTAGAGCTACCACGGCCAGCAGTCAAGGAGGGGAAGGCCATCTTCCCCGAGTCCGGCCGGTTCGGTCGCCGCCAAGTCTCGGCCGATTCCGTCGCCACCAGTGCCTTCCCCTCTCCACTCTCTCCACCAAGAGCACTCCCTCCCTCTCATGAGTGCAACCCCACGCTTAAATTTGGTCGGAAACCACCGTAGCCCCAAACCCACTATCCACCCGGATGCCTTCTCAGCCGCGAAGCTCATCGCCAGCGACTCCGTCCACGTCGGCGACCATGGCGGGTACCCACAGATTCGTCTCGACCCCCTGAGCACACCCATGTCCTCAGATCTCCAAGGGGCGCCCCCGTTTGCCGGCAAATCCTCGCCGGAGCTCCGCCTCTGTTCGGTCGGAGGGGGACGACGCGCGCGTGGACTGGTCAAACCTGACCAGTGGGCCAGGCGGGCCCACCGTCAGTGACCCAGCGCCGGTCCACGCAGGAGTAAGTGGAAGCGCATTTCCCGAATGCGCCTTCGACGTGTACTTCTTTTAAAACGTTTTCTTTTCTGTTTTATTTTAAAAACAGATTTTTGACCAGGACTTTGACTGCCTATAACTTTTTAAATACAGCTCCAAATGATTTGATTCTTTTTCCTACCTCTCTCAAATTTAGTCTAGTTTATTTTAAGATTTATTTGAAAAAAATTCAAACAACCTTTTTGTGCTGTTTTCAAAGTTTGTGTTGTTTATACATTTTTGAAAATAGGACTTTTGGGAGAAGAAGGAAACTTTCAAAGTTTTGGAGTGCACCTTGCCTCTCCACACCTTGAAGGCAAGCATTCTGAAGCTCGGCATGATATATTTTGGTGTGTTAGTTGACACTTTTATAACACCACCTTACCTTCGAGAAACTTGTTATTTCATGTGACATGATCATTTGCATGGATGCATATCAGTGTTTTACTTGCTGTGGTAAGAAAAATACTTGTGATAGTAAATCATCCTCATGTGCCTTACATGCATGCCGGAAGGGAATCTGGGAAAGCATCTGCCTTGGGTAGGCGTGAGCTTGTCACCGGTCTCCGTTAGGACGGTTATGTCCGGTAGGGCATGGTCAGGAATAATGAGTGTTGATTTTGTTAGTTGAGATATAATTGTGATACAGGTCATACAGGGAATTCATAAACCTCCTGAGTCGACCGTAGGTCAAGTACTGTTCTAGCAACTCCCATACTTGCCTTGTACTTCCACTTGTCCCTGCCGCAGGTAGGATACGGTTCAGTAAGTCGTCAACCCCTTTCAGGCACACACCGTACAGAGAGGCCACGATGGAAGATACCGGTTGTAACCGGTAGGCATGCCATCTGGTTCGGGGGCATGGGTGTTTCTGGTTGAGACCGAGAGGGGAGGCCACCCCTTAGAGCGCGCGATATAAATTTGATCCCATGCTACGCGAGGTTGTAGCCTCCCCACTTAGAGTTTTGCTTAACAAGTGTCGTGGGTGATTCCTGACACCGGTAAGTTAAGCTGGTGTGTGCAAGTCAGGTGTGTTTTCAATTAAAAGACCGTAGACGGAATTAGTCCCGATGGACTAAAGAAATTCGTTGCTCGTGAGTAAGAAGTACGTCCTCTGCAGAGTGTAAACCCATTCATAAAGCCGTGTCCGTGGTATAGTATTGCAGTCTGGGATGGGTCAAAGTTGGTCCTAATATCGGTCTTCGGAGGAGACGCGGTTATTATGAGCTCGGATACCGACTAGTGACTTGTGAGGACCATGGTTATTATTTCTGTTATGGACTAATCCCATTATTTCTGTTATGGACGAATTCCATTATTTCTGTTATGGACTAATCGTTGCATCATTTGAATTAACAACTATCTCTGGGATGGTTCTACCTCCGGGATAATCATTGTTTTAATTTTTGTTTATAAGCCCTTTATGTGGTGTCGCTCAGACGCCCGACTGTGGCATTTGTTTGTTTTATTATCACTTATGAGCCCTTTATGTGGTGTCGCTCAGACGCTTGACTGTGGCATTTGTTTGTTTTATTATCACTTATGAGCCCTTTATGTGGTGTCGCTCAGATACCCGACTGTGGCATTTGTTTGTTTTATTATCACTTATGAGCCCTTTATGTGGTGTCGCTGAGACGCCCGACTGTGGCATTTGCTTGCTATTTATTTACTTTATAAGCCCTTTACGTGGTGTTGCTGAGACGCCCGACTGCGGCATTTTATTTCCACTCCATTATTACTCGTTCATGTTGCATATAAATAACCTGTCTGCACGCATAAGAGATCTTATTTATGACTGACGATGTGATCATAGAATATTTCAGTGCATGATTATCATTTATATTATCCCAGTGTTCATAATGTTTGCGAGTACATTCAAAGTACTCACTGGCTTGTCCCTGGCTATTGTCTTGGCCAGATTTCTTGCACGGAGAGGAGCGACGCGATGACGGCCCCGGAACCTAAGCATCGACGATAGCAGCCCCGCGAAGATAGGAGTTAACCTGGTCAGCTGTTCCCGTGGGAAATGGAGTTCCATAGACACTGATGATCCACAAACCGCTTCTGCCATAAACAACTAGAATCCATGTGATGTACTCACAGGCCAGAATGGTCTTGTGCTGCATAGTTTTGTATGTTTGCTTGGTATTTTTGTATCAAGTTGAAGCCTCATCAGCTAACAGTAATCCTGGGGCTGGTGGTAGCGGCAACCATTTTCTGGAAACTTATACCGGAAAAACCGGGCGCCACAGTTATCATTCCTCGGCGCCTACTCGGGCTACCACCAGATCTTCATGACAAGAGAAGGCGAAGAAGACAACATTCATCACCCCATGTGGTACGTATTGCTTTTTACGAATGCCTTTCGGGTTGAAGAGTGCTGGCTCAATGTTTGCAGGGGCGGTCCAAATTGGTTTTGAACCCCAGCTACATAGAAATATGGAAGCATACATGGATGACATAGTGGTCAAAACAAAGGACATGGTGTGGCGACCGTTCCCCGCCCCATGATCGTGGGGGCGGGTGCCTTGAAGACTGCGACCCGAGTCCACCCAGTAGATGAGCCGCGCCTACACGCCTCCCTCCTTTTATGGGGAAGGCGCGAGCCGCCTCTTTACCATGATGTGACGCGTGCATGCGAAAACCGCCCCACGCATGAACCCCACGTCACGCACGACCCTCCACGTCGCGCGCAGGTCATGGGGAAGCGCAGCGAGCGAAAAATTACTATGGTAAAATCCCACCCCCGACTGCCCGCGCACCGTTCTCAGCCTGGCCCAACAACATGTCCCGCTTATGTGTGGCCCAGGCCCGGGGGCACCTGTCTGTGTACTAAAGTAGGGGCACTCCTTTGTACCCCTTTACTTGTGCACGGACAGTCGAGCAGCATACGGCCGCACTAAGCAGGGCAGAGGAGGAAAACCGGAAGAAGCCAAAGCACAAAGGCGGCCAAGGCAGCGCTAAGACCAGAAACACCAGACAACAAAGGGGCAAGGTGGAGTCCCCGACAAGGCCCTTGCCGGCGGCCTCCGCGGCCCCGGCAAGAGCCTTGCCGAGGCAGCTTGCCCAACACCAACAGAGCGAGCCACCCTTTAGCCCACGGGTTCCAACCCAACCAACTACATTGGGACCAGGGCTCGGGAGGCACCCCCGTGGTGGCATGCAGATCTTTGTCAAGATCATAAACATACAAGATCAGATAAGGACCAGAAGACGGCGACCCTCGGCAGGATCCTAGCCGAGGAGATCCACAAGACCCCGGCAAGCGCCTTGCCGGGGGCGACTCTTGACATACGGAAAGACCCTTGCCGAGGCGCCAGCAGACCCACTCAGAGTGAGAAGTTCACAACCTTTGGGGACAACAACAAATTCGAATAGGTTTAGTTTTGCTGGTCCCTGACAAAGAGCCACTCAGAGTGAGAAATTCAGAATTCAATGTGCACTCAATACAAAGTTCAGAACGTTGGGTAGTCGACGACAAAATTATGTACTATGCTACATCATGGTCAACAAAAATCTTAAGATTCTTCCAAAATAGGTTTAGTTTGACAACAGCCTAGAAATTCAACAATATAGCAAGAATTCTAGTAGGAAAATATTGGTCATGATCTGATGGAAAACTCAATGAAAACACAAGATTAGGAGCACACCAGGGGTGCCTAAGTAGTAGGCAACGAACGGCAGACTTAAGAGCGCTTAATAGTCTTGGCAACAAATAGAATTATTTTGTTTTCTCTACTGAATAAAATAATGAAAAATAATGATGTTCATTAGATATGTTAGGCTGCATATTGTGCAATCTATATAAAAGGAGTTCCATATAAAGAGCTCCATATTAGTTGACGTCATCGATGGAAGGCCATGAAGGATTCATAAATGAAACAAACATCTGTTTACATTCAGCCACCAATAGCAGATATCAAGTGACAACAACAATTAGTATTACCTAAAAGCAAATATATAAGGGACTAGGTCATTCATACAACTAGGCATTATCCATTGGATTGCTTGTCGCTTACAAAATATGTAAAGCTAACCAACATTGTTCAAAGCCACAAAAGGGCATGCACCATGAAAAGCACGTTTTGGAATGCTGCCACAGAACTAGACCATTAGGCACACGCACGCACACCCAACAACTAGTTTTTACGAAGGCATTTGTTCCACCATGTTAAATGCATGAAGCAGCAAGGACTTTCAGCAATCATCCGCCAACCAAATCCGTGAAACAGGGAATATAAGGTAAACCACACTGAAATCTCCAGAATTGCGCATAAGATGTGCTTCCCTGCTATCCATATCATCGACAGATTCACCTCCTTCCAGTCAATGTAACGAAAATCAAATTACGATTCGGATGAATTGCAAACGTCTCATACTTAAAGGTCTTGTCCTCTTCGTCACAATCCTCTGTTGCATATTCCCTTCCAAACATTTCGGGAACATCAATAGTATGCTTTAGGGTCCACACTTCAGTAGCATAATCCTCAAGTACCCTCACAAAGAGTTGGTAATAATAAGGAACCATATACCAAGCATGCAATTTCCCCTAAGAGTATCCAATTGATCTATAACCAGACCTAGCTTCTTCCTTTACTTCCGGGAGAGCAATTTCCCCACAAACATCCCCTTTGAGTCCACTGCAGCTATAATAGGTTCCTCGATCACCAAATGCATAAAATGCATCATGCCATTCACGAAGGCACATTCTGCAGTAAAGGAGGATACTCTCTGGTATCCCCCACTCACGGCTGTTCTGAGTCCATCGCCCGGTTTCGGACGAGTATATCGCCACATTATTGTGCAACTCAACCAGGGGTGTAAACACCACAAAGCGGAATGGAACGGCCGCGTCAAAAAAAGACAGGAAGGGTTGTGCCAGTTTGACATGCGCAGGTTCATCATCCTCTTCATCATGGCATACTATAGGAGGCAACACGATCCACTTCCTGTCATAGGATTGCACACGGTATAATTGCATTCCTCGTCTTCTTGTGATTCCCAGCATTTGCAGAGGAGCAGGCTGCTGCAGCATTGTTTGAGCTTGACCCTAGCGTAGCTCCCGCAAAGGAAAGGGAGCGAAGCGTCGACCAGAGAGGCGTCTCGGCCCTGGACAAATTGTTGAAACAGAAACACGCCGTCTAAGTGGCGGGTGTGGAAGAATCCGTAATTCTAGGGTTGGACTTCACAAGCGGAAAGGGCAATAGAGCAGCGGCTGTGTGTGCCTGGATCTGGATGGGCTTTACCACTTCTTGAAAATTTTGCCCAAAGGTTGTGTATATCGGGAAAAATGTTTTTCTAACAAATTGCCTTATATGGATGCAGATCATTATCTGTCCAATTTTCTGTAGGGCATATGTAAAAGGCATATCAAAATGTCCGCCTATACCTACTTCCATTTTAGAGACACACAAAGGCATCGCTTTCTTCACCTTTTAAACTAATTTTGTCATCTATTTTCAAGATTCAAGAATAAAACAACGGTAGATGTAGCGTGCCAAAGCGATTCACAGTAAATTATACTACATATATAGCTTATCCTGGAGGCGGGCCGATGGGAAGAAAATGCCAGCAAGCGCACCGCCCTACCAATTAAACCCTAGAAAAGCGGTTACTTGGTCCAATAGTTCATAAAAAAACACTCCAAGTTCCTCGTATAAAGGGGGTTGCAACTCCCCTGGTACTTTCCCAATACCGCATGACCCATAATTTCACTCCATCGCCTTCACATCTCATGTCACCCGGCCCGCTCATCCCATCCAATTCTCTCTTGTGCCACCAAACGGCCGAGCGTCCCCAGCGACCACTAGGGCACTAGGCCGCCATCATCAGTCATAGTGGGCCATCGCATCAGCTGACGCTGCTCGCCCCTTCATATTCCTTCGTTTGACGACCCATGAGAGCATTGAACCTGCATCGGCGTACCATTTGCGCATTACCACCCGTGCCTAGGCGCGGCTGGTTAAATCCATGAGTAATCCAGAAAGGGGAAATTTCAATTCCATGAGTTTAAATGGGACTGATAGTGGGTACCACACCCTTACCTACAATGTTGCTACGCTGATCAAACAAACGGCCGCAAATAGGATCAGCAAGGGCAACCCAACAACCAGGTTGATAGGAAGTCCGTCCACACCCCACGGCAAATGAACTCAGCTATAAGAAACGACTAATCCCACTCGGAACCACTTGAGTACTGGGAAACCATGCGAACCGAATATGGATCTCCAACAGTGTATGAGCGTGGCGCGTCGTGCAGGTGCCCGGTGAACTGCCCCAACCGGATGACCCAGCGCGGGATGAGGCGCCGGCTAGTGGTGTTGGTCCAATGAGACGAAGTGGACCTGATCCAGCTTGACGCATTCCTCTGCGAGTTCATCGGGGGCGTGCTCCCGCAGATCACCTCTGCATTGCCAAAGCGAATGCCAATGCCAATACCGGCGCGCATCGATGGAGGCGGGCCTGCTTCATCGAGCCACGGAAGTTTGCCCGAGGTGCATTGAGTCGAAATGCGCCCCCCACGGCGGCGCTTCTAGACGACGGCGAGGAACCGCCCCGGTTCGTGCAGTGCCGGGCACCGTGCTCGACGTGTCCAAGAGGAAGAACATCGCAGCCTACATCAGCCACAGCAGGTTCGCGCCGAACACCTTAGTCTAGCTCGTGGTCCGTGGCGACGAAGGCGAGTCGTGCCCCCACCTGATGGTCTCCGCTATGGAGACCAACCCGCCGATGAGCGAGCTGAGCATCAATTACGACGTCGATCAGTGATCGATCGGCAACATTTCATGTATGTTTACCCTCATTTCCAATTGTCATGAACGTTTCGCCTTCATTTTCAGTGGTCATGAACCTTTCTGTCATTGTTATTGATTGTATCATTGGATGGACGCAGCGCTAAGACACCTTAAACTGAACTGTTAGCTTGTATTTCCTATGCCTGGTTTGCCGTGTTTGCACTTTGCAGTCGGCAAGTTATTGATTGTATCTTTGGCCTGAAACCATATTTGCATGGGTTGAGTCTGAGATCGACATCATAACCATGGACGTGAGCGTGTAGTTGAGAATTTCATTCGGTTTAGTTTTCTGTAGTCGTTGCAAAGGTTCATGAAGAAGTACGTGTCGAGGACGGCGTCTACAATGTCGTCTCCGCCACCTACGGCCCCGGCAAGTCCGGCCCCGACGTCTGCCAGTTCAAGCGCATGCGTCTGCCCGGCCAGGAAGCGGTCGGCAGCAACATCTGGCGCTCCGCTAGAGACCTCATCAACCAGCTGGACGCCGAGATCCACCCGCCCAGCTACATCATGCTGGACATGACCAATGGCAAGGAGGTGATTCCCGTCCCCGTCCGCAACACGGTGGACCATGACGTCTATCCCGTCGAGAGAGCGGGCGCCGGGAGCATGGTGCTGCCACCGTGCCTGCACACCGCGTCTACGGCTGCGGGAGAGTTCTCCTGCACGTTGTTCATCTAAAGTTTATTCTTTTAATTACATTATTTTGTAATGCATGAATTTTTTAATTTGAAGAATATTTTAAAAACCATTGAACACTTTTTCATCACATGACAAACTTACTAAAATATATTAACTACTTATTACATGGTTACATTTTTAAAAACTTCGAACATATTTTAAAATGCATTCAACACTTTTTAATTACATCCAAATTTCTATAAATGTACCAAACAGTTCTTTTAGTACATGGATTGCTAATAATGAATATTTTTCTAATGACACAAACGTTTATGAAAATGGACCAAGAACTTTTTAAATCACATGAATTTCTTTGTAAAAATGTGAGAAATACTTTTGTAATTACATGAACATTTTCTAATCTATGAATTGCTCCTCTTCCACAAGGAGGTATATGAACTTATCACCTTAGTAATCTTTAAAAAATTCGTCTTACTGAATCTTGCTCTGATATTATAAGCTGAAGTACTCCATCATCTCACAATGATAATATGGGCACGTCAGTATATGAATCCTTCATGCAGTAAATAAAAGTACATAGTTCTCTTCGAGCTGTTTGCGGTGTTTACCTTCTCCGTGGAGCTCCCCTCCTGGGCGCGGTAGAACGCGGCAGCATCAGACGCACTACGGGGCAAATCTGTGAATGCTCCTGGAGAGCTCCGAATCCGGGTAAGTAATAGGTAATTGACTTTTACATTCTTGCTTTGCATAAAGAATGCCTTACCCGCCGCTATCTTCTTTAGTGCTTCGATTTCTTGGAAGGATTTTTGGGCCTCGGCCTTAGCAGCTTTGGCACTCTCAAGAACCGAGGCAAGCTCGGACTCTCGGGTCTTCGAGTCGCGCTCCAAACCCTCGTGTTTCTTCACGAGAATCTGGAGCTCTTGCCGCACCTTCGCCAGCTGCGCCTCCCCTTTCTCTCGCTCGGTGCGCTCCGCAGCCGCTTTGTTTTCGGCCACGGCACCGCTTCCCGTAGGGTCTCGACCTCGTTCGTGGCCCCTGTGGTACCTATGTTATTTCTGTTATTTTTTGCAACCAAAACCTTTTCTATAAGGTATATCTTTAATAAGGCATTTCTTACCTTCCTTCTCCTCGAGCTGCCTCTTGGCTTGTCCGGGCTCGTTCTCGGAACGCTCAAGGTCCTGCTTCAGTGTATTGACCTCCGCAGTCAGTGCGGCAGAGGTCAGCAGCGTAGCCTGCATTCCCACATTGACATACTTATATTAGACTCCTGTGTATATCTTTTTAGATCCTCAGTCCGACTTTTCTTTCCGAACACCGAACTAAGCATCAGGGGCTACTGTCTATGCGGTAACATTTTTATATGTTTTAAATTTACCTCAAAGCCTGTTAGAAGGCTGGTACAGGCTTCGGTCAGTCCGCTCTTGGCGGACTGAACTGCCTGGATCACCGCACTCATAATAGTGCGGTGCTCCTCCTTGATGGAGGCGCCGTTGGCGCCTCGATGCTATCCGGTGCCTCGGTTGGGCCGGAGGACACGGCGTCTTACCTTCTTGCGAAGGATCCGCTGTCCGGACTTCAACCACTGATGGTTCCGGCATGGAGTCCGGACGAGGTCGGGCTTAGAGCCCCTGGGGTCTTGCTCCCCAGCACAGAGTCCGGGAGGTCGCCTTGTGGCGCCTCCTGCGCTACCCCTCTTGACCAAGCCCTCCTTGGGGCCCCACCATGGTGTCGTCCCGCGGCATGAGGCGAGGAGGCGGCGGAGGTGAAATACTCTCCATTTCCGGCAGGCCCAGGGACCCGCTTGATGAATTGGCGAGCTCGCCCTTGGGCGGGCTGCATGATTGTTCGGACTTAGAGAACACTATGCAATTATGAAAAACCATGGGTATCCGGACACTTACGATCTCGCCAGGGGCTTGGTCCTTGTTGGCCAGTCCTCCTCGTCGTCTTCGACGTTGGTGGAGAAGTCCGGAGGAAGGTTCTCCCCTTCTTGGACCCTCCGGCCTCCCCGTTGGGCGGCTTTCCTTTTCTTCTCCTCCCTCACTGGGGGAGGAGCTTCTTCTTCTTCCTCCTCGTCCTTAGGAGAAGATTCCGCTTCGGAACCTGACAGCACCTGGCGTCGGGAACTCCTTCGGGTTCCCGTGGCCTCCTTCTTGGCATTCTTCTCCGGCACCACATGAGGCACAGGAGCCAACAACCCCGTCAATCGGGCGTCCTCCGGGTCTTCCGGCAAGGGAGCCGGACAATTAATCTGTCCGGCCGTCTTCAGCCAGTTCTGTCAAAAATTAGGGACTTTTAGATCCCGCATAGAGTCAATCTATGAAAAGAGAGTCCCGTAAAGGGTAAAATAACTTACCTCGCCGGATGGACGCCGTGCTCTGTACCCGCGATCTTTGGTAGCGGATGTTGGGGCTTCAGCACCCTTGAACAGCACCTTCCAGGCATCTTCGTACGTAGTGTCGAAGAGCCGGCTCAAGGTTCGGTCTTTGTGCGGATCGAACTCCACAGATTAAAGGCCCGTCGTTGGCGGGGAGAATCCGGCGGATGAGCATCACCTGGATTACGTCGACAAGCTTGAGATTCTTGTCCACCAGGTTACGGGCGCATGTGCAGAGTCCGGATAGCTCTTCCGAATCCCCCACGTCGAGCCTGTTTCTTTCCATGGCGAGAGCCGCGTGGGAAGCCAGATCTGAATTGGGGCGCCGCCCTTCGATGTCGCGTGGCTCGGTGATGTAGAACCACCCGATTGCCACCCCTTTATTGTCTCCACAAAAGCGCCCTCGAGCCATAGGACCTTGGGCCATCTAGCCAACCATGGCGCCTCCGCACTCCGGCAGCGGCCGCCCACTACCTTGGCGGGACATTGAAGATCTTCAGCCATAAGCGAAGTGGGGCTGGATCTGAAGGAAGGCCTCACATGACGATAAACGCCGAAATGTTGAGGATGAAATTTGGGGCCAGGTCGTGGAAGTCCAGGCCGTAGTAGAACATGAGCCCCCGGACGAAAGGGTGAAGTGGAAAACCTAGTCCGCGGAGGAAGTGGGGTAGAAATACTACCCTCTCATGGGGCCTGGGGGTTGGAATGAGCTGCCCCGCTTCGGGCAGCCTGTACGCGATGTTGCTGGACAAGTATCCGGCCTCCCGCAGCTTGGTGATGTGCCCTTCCTTGACGGAGGAGGCCATCCACCTGCCTCCTGCTCCTGACATGATTGGAGAAAGGTCGAGGTGGGATGTGCGGACTTGGGCGCTGGAGCTCGAGTCTTGTGAAATGGATAAGCAAAGGAGGAAGAAAGGCGTGGGTGAAAAGGTGGATCCTTATCCCCTTATATGGACGGACGAAGCTAGGCGTCCCCACCAGCCTGGTAAAACACGCTTATTCCCCAAGCGCCGTAAGCAGTGGCGCGGATGAGTTTCCCACGTCCGTATTGAGGTGAAACCCGAAATAAGGGGGAACGATCTATGCTTTGATAAGACGTGCCAAGGAAACTGCCTCGCTAAACACGCTGAGGTGGAACAGTAAAAAACGATTCATATAAAGGCCTGGCCGTGGTGTGATGTCATGCCGCGGAATACGTCAGCAGATCTGTGCAAAAGTTATTCTATCTACGGTGTTATGTGGAACTTGTTTTGCAGATCCGGACACTATCCTTGTGTTCAAAACCTTCTATGTATTTGGAGGAGGAACCCGCCTTGCAATGCCAAAGACAATATGTGCGCCAGACTCGTCGTCATTGAAGCCTGGTTCAGGGGCTCTTTGAGGAGTCCCGGACTAGGGGGTGTCCGGACAGCCGGACTATCGTCACGGCCGGACTCCAGGACTATGAAGATACATGATTGAAGACTTCGTCCCGTGTCCGGATGGGACTTTCCTTGGCGTGGAAGGCAAGCTTGGCAATACGGATATGTAGATCTCCTACCATTGTAACCGACTCGGTGTAACCCTAACCTATCCGGTGTCTATATAAACCGGAGGGTTTTAGTCCATAGGACCAACAACTTCATCATCAACAATCATACCATAGGCTAGCTTCTAGGGTTTAGCCTCCTTGATCTCGTGGTAGATCTGCTCTTGTACCACCCATATCATCAATATTAATCAAGCAGGAGTAGGGTTTTACCTCCATCGAGAGGGCCCGAACACAGGTAAAAACATTGTGTTCCTTGTCTCCTGTTACCATCCGCCTAGACGCACAGTTCGGGACCCCCTACCCGAGATCCGCCGGTTTTGACACCGACAGTAGGCGTGAAGATACCGATAGTCGTCGGATTCCCAGGGCGACGCTGCTCCTAGCCTCATGTTGAATTGAGCGTCCGCTTTTCTCCTAAGCTTGTCCTCGCGATAGGCGGCTTTCTCCGCCCTCCTCTTATCCCTCTCCGCCCTCCTTTGCGCGTAGAACTCGCGCTCGTTGATGATGTCCTACGGGAAGTGTTGGCGCCACAGCGCCATGTCTTCCTCGTCCATCTCGGTGATGCCGAGACGGTGCTCCCGCCTCCGGTTGTCGCGATAATCCTCGTCGGTGCTAAGCCGCGGCAGAGGCGCGAGCTCCTGCGCCCAATCCCGCGTCGGCACGTTGGGGAAGTTCAATGTTCTATGAGGCCACCGGAGGCGCCACGCCGCCGCGTCGTCTGTGGCGGCCTCATTGGCGGTGTCGAAATTGCCGAGGCCGAGGCGCATCCCATGAACCGGATCTTGGCGGAGAAGCCGCCGGAGAAGGGTAGCAGACGCCGCGATATCCCCAAAGTTTCCAGCGTCTGGCGGCGAAAAAGAGCGGGAGAGAGCGGTGGCGAGGCAGAGCGGTGGCAAGGTACAGAGCGGTGGGAGGCGTTGGATTTTATAAAAACACGCCCGGACGCCTTGGCGCCAAAACTAGCGAGCAGCCGGCCGCTTTTCCACAGCGATCCTTTCCCGACGTCTCTGCTATCTATACTCACTTCTCTACGGTTATATTTATTTAATATTTAATATTTATCTCTACTTCCTTTACTGTCTACTTTTTTCTCTATACTTTTTTTCTTGCAATATAGGCCGTCCGATTTATATCTGACAGATAGGAAGGAAACAAATGGGAATTTTGCAGAAAGATACCCATACCCCTCTCCAGATTTGCAAATAAGGCCTTCCCTCATTCATCCTTTTCTCCCACAAGATAAACTACTCATACAAATGCATCTTGATGCGTGCAACGCACATGGGCATCTTGCTAGTTCTAAAAACCTTTCCATCATTTGCCACACTACAGGTTGCGGATGAAAAACCTACCAAGCACAGTAGCGATACAGGAGCGACGCACAATTACCAGCTGATATTCTGTTGGACAATGGAGTCTATAACCAATTACTTTTACGGGAACAATAGCACCCAGGAAAATTGAAGGGTAGGTATGAACAAAATTGGAACTGCACATGTACTGCTAAGTGATTCAATACACACATTACCAATCGAGGAGGAGAACGATGGTCGCGGCGGCCTCATGAGTCATGGTCGACAGCGAAGTCAGTTCATTGTCCACGACGGTGGTACTTCTGTGCTTGGCGTCGGCTTCCGGGAAGCAGATCCGAGACCGTGGAAGACGATGTCGGGGAAGAGGCTCCGTCTCTGACGGCGGCGGTGGACGGCTCCGGTCACGGCGTCTGAGGTCATCGATGAGGCAGATGCGCTGCGATGGACGAGTCGCCCGATCTAAAGGGAGGAGCACGAAGGCTGCGGTGCCGTGGAGAAGTCTATTTGGCGGTGGGGATAGAAAATGGGGAGTATTCGGTGTACTACTCTGGGTGCCGGGGTGGGGTTGGCTGGGTAGGGTGAACCTGAAGTTACGAAAACAGCCCCCTACCAAGCGTCGTCCGTAGGCCTGTTCCGAAGGCCATGATGGTAACTTCCCACTGCTCGAATCAGGGTCGCGGGAGATTTTTCCTGCCGACCTCAAAATTTTGTGACACTGGACTCCCCGTGTGGCGCATTGAGTGATTCGGCTAAGCAACTAGCGAGTAGTAGTAGTAAACTCTGCATATTAGGTCTGACCGAAGTAAACTGCCTAAAGTTTGGCCAAGTTTATTAAAAATATAAACATTTACCACAACAAATATGTATGATGTGGAAGTACATTCAATAATGAATCTAATGGTATATATTTGTTATTGTATATGTTAATATTTTTTGTTATAAGCTTTCTGAGAGTTTACAAAACTTGACTTTGACCAATGCTAATCTGGCATTACTTAAATAAAACGGAGGAGTACACATTTGTTTTCTTAGTTTGTAGTGAACTAATCATTTGTTGAAATTGTGAAATAAATATATTAGGCTATTGACTTGAATGTAATGGTCTATACAATTCAATAGTTACAATAATTGTCGAATCCCAAGATATATACAAGGTCTATAGTACTTCACAACATGCTCAAACTCACATAATGCCAGTCAAATGAGAATGTAAATGCATTTCATAGTTATTACATTGTAGGATGCAACAAAAACAAGCAAAACTCTACATCAGCCATTATAGAAGCAAGATTTTGACATATCCCATTGTGTGAATGAAACGTGCCGAGAGAGCTTTTGAAGATGGAGCAGATAGGGCAGGAAAGATTGTATGTATGTGGACGAGAGAGTAGGAGACAAACCTAACGAGACAGAGAGAGAGAGAGAGAGGGAGAAAGAGAGAGGAAGAAGTTAGGTCTGTGAGAAAGATGGAGACATGTAATATCGTGAGATGCGTGTGCATCCGAATTCTGTATCGTGGAAGGAGAAGAGACAACATGTTTGATGAGAGAGCTGGAAAAACATGGACGAGAGGGGAAGGATCTCATGGGTTGAGGGATTGACAATTTTGTGCGGGGGAGAGAGGGATTGGTAATTTTGTGCAAGAGAGAGAGGGGGTGGGGGGAGGAGTCAGTGAGCCGTCGTCACATCACCCTCCTTCCAAATGACCCCGCATTCTCTAGCGCGGTGTGGTCGCCGTCTTCGATCTGCTCGATGCCCTCTTTGAATATCGAGGTGTTGTGCATGTTGGGGGTGCAAAGAAGCACAAGCGAGAGTGGTCACCGTATAACCTTGGATGGGTATGAATTGTGTGCTCGGGGGAGTGTGTGTGTGTGTTGTGCTGCGTGTGTGTGTGTGTGTCAGATATTGAGCAAAAACAAACCTAAGGAGAGAAATGGGTAATCACGAAGAGATTGTGCGGTCCTTGAGGTGGGCAGGGGCCAAGTGAGGGTGTCAAAATGTGCGCGTTGATGCATGTGTTGCATGCGATCGTGCGAGGGACGGACGAATCGAGAGAGATGGTTGTTGTGTTATGGATGCTCCTCTCTCTCTGTCTCTCTCTCTCCCTCTCTCTCTCACACACACACACACACAAGTAAACTAGAAGACCGTTCTCTCATGTATACACAACGTATCGGCATCTGTCTATGTCTCACTCATGCATGATCATTTGCACATTCACACCTCTCTATGTCTGTATCACACGCACACCGTCTCCACATTGCCCTTCCATATAACACACATATGGACACATACACACATTCTCTCTCAGTCACACACATAAAATAAGTATTAAAAAACTAGGGCGCACCTAAAGCGTCCAAATCCAAATAAACACAAACTGGAGCTAAATTCAAATGTATGGAAATATTGCAGCGTCAAGAACTTTGCCAGGAAAAAAACTTGAGTAATATTCGGACTGTTTTCACACACACAAAAGGTTCGGTGGATGTCCTTGAGCACGACACAGTGGCCTTGTTATTCGATCGACCATGTGACATGATTCACGCAGCTTGCACAGGATTCCATATCATGGTTGTGGTACTAACTTAAAAATAATAATAAAAGCGCTGCCTAACTCTAATGTTTATGTGTACTAGTACGGTTTTCTTTTAAGTTTGACCAACCTTATATCTATATCTATACCTATTAATAAAGGGAGGTGATATTCTTAGTTCCGTCCCATTTTGTTTGGTCCCGCTTCAATTAATTTCACGTACGCTTTTTGGTTTCGTTACTTGCCACCCGTTTTGGCCCAACGGAGGAAGCCATCTGACGACGCACGATGGCTCACGTCCGGAGAACTGGCAAAAAATAAATTAGCCGATGGCAGGGTTCGACCTCATAACCCGCCAACCAGCCATTCACAGTTTTTCCAACTGACCCATCTAAAGATATGTGAGGATGTTTTTTCTCCCGTTGCAATGCACGGGCCTTTTTGCTAGTAAAACTAAAGTAAGCTCCCATACACGCACTCATCAATATGCCGCCGCCGCCTTTGCGCGTATCGGCGCCCGCCTACTCCGGCCAACAATTTCTCGCCCATCACCGCCCGTGTATCGCCATCCCTGCGCCATGAAGCGAAGGCTCGCCCGCTCACGTCGTCTGCAGTCCCTCCTCGCCATGCCGCCCGCGCTGCCAAGCACGCGAGCAGCTGGTGGAGCAGCGTCTATGCACGCAGCGTCTGAAGAGGAGGGCGGCGCGTGTCAACCACGCCAGCGGAGGAACTAGTGTGTCATTATCGTCTCCGCCCGCCCGAGGAGGCGCGCATGATGGCTGTTGCGGCGGAAGCGATACGCCGCAGCGTCGAGCCCGCAAACCGGGTGCGGACGCAGAATCTACCTTCGAGACCTTGAATGCCACGTGGATCCTGCAATCTGAAGGAGCAATTTGGGCCAGTCGACTCATGTGAGCCGTTCGATGCAACATGGATGGCTAGAAGGGCTTCTTCCACCTCTTCTGCCGTCTTCTTCCTTCACTCCGTCGAACTTCTTTCACAAATCGACTGACCCAAATTATACTAGTAGTACGAACGTATTAAGTATAGTAGGAACACGATGATACTAGCAGTAGTACCAACTGCAAGAAGAATAGTAGTAAGACATAGTACTAGTACTACTGTATGTACTAAAGAGTTCAAATAACGAGAAAGAACATAAACATAGTTCTGTTGGGGCCTCAGCACAACACACCCTTGAAAATAAACTAAGCAACTAGTCCGCTTGACACTGCAGTAGAACCAGCATGAGCGACGACACTGCCACCTACTCGGAGTCCGAGTCCACGTCCTCGACTTCGTCCTCGTCCCTCTTCCTCTTCCTCTTCGCCGACGCTTCTTTGCTTGAACCGGACACTGGGCTCTGCTTCTTCATCCAACCCATGTAGATATTTAAACAAAGGTAGGCATCCATTGTTGCGTACAGGATGTGATCTTCATCTAATGTCTTCCACTCCCATGCATGATGAAACTCGTGATGAGGTTTCTTCAGTTTAGCGTACGAAGGATCAATCATGGCTGCTGCCAGGGTCAGCATTGAAGGTTGAGAGGAGGACACCAGGCTTGCCTTCTGGAGATCGAAGGGCTGGCCTACAACGAGACCTATCCGACGCAGGACATCCCTGTCGTTCTTAAAGCCTACAGTAACGAATTTCACTCTTTTGTCCTTGAGGAAGTTCTTAAAATCCTGGCACTCAACGTCGGCATGGCATATGTGGTAGACCAAGAAAACGTTATGTACGCAAACCTGGATCACGGCGGGCTTCTTCCTCTCTTCGTCCTTTAGATCCTTCTCTCGTCCCAGTACTATGGTGTACTCAACATCTAGCCCAGCGACCCACTCATCCGTTGAACTGTTGAACATGCGTAGGAATCGAGCAAGCCATGCTTTCACACCTCCTATTAGAGTAGCACTACCTCCCTTAAGGAGGAGGGGAAAACGAGAGACATTAATGTTTATTTGCTAATTAAATAGTATTGCATGCAATGAACTAACCACTTCATGACAAGTTTTAAAGTCTCAGTTCATTAAAAAAATCCACAACCTAATCTAATAATGGTTGATATGTCAAGAAAAAAGAAAGCAGGTAGAAGTTAATGCACCGCCTACATGTTTTGGGATTATTTGGTTTTGTAAGATGACTTACACACCTCCTATTAGAGTACCACTACCTCCCTTCTAGCTTAAAGGGCTCGACTCAAAAATTTCACCTACTCTTAACAAGATAGTAGAGGCGGTGGATTAGTTTTTGAAGTCCGCAAAAGTACTCAACTAATGTTGTCGTTCTTCACAAAAAAATGTGTTTACCAATGCATGCATGAACACTAGTTACTCTAACCCTCCTCTCTTCTTTAATTCTTTGCCACATCAACATGTTTGCTACTCCCATGTGCATGATACCAGCTAAGATACCACCATTATGGCCAGCCTTAATCACCGCATGCAATAATTTAGTGCACCTTGAAATATGAACATGTGTGGGGCGTGTATGTTTTTAATGACTTGAGACTATACCTAGCCCGGCATGCAAGATGACTTATTATGCACCGTTCCCCATACCTGCAGGAAGCCCGTTCGTCTCCAAATCTTTTCCTCTCCATGTGTGGAAACAATATGCCTGCCAAACTCTCCTTCTCCCTCCGGCGGTCCCACCACTCCACCCCGTGTGAAAAAATCTGCATGCATGACCCTCCTCCCCCCACGCTCGTCCAATCCGTTGTGACCAGCAATATTTCCACCCCTTCACTCCCCCGTAATTTACTCCAACAAATATGCCCACGTAGCTTTTACTTAACTTCAGGTGCATTGGGTCACTGACATACGGGCCCAGCAGTGTACTGGCCCACATGTCAGTGACGCAACTGGACCTGCAGTTAAGTCAGTGCAGCTCAGTCCATATCTTACGTAGGTGTGCCATTGCTCGCTATAAATACTGCGCCTCCCACGAAATCGCTATCTCCTCCCCCTCACGTTCACGTTCATCGCTATCTCCTCCCCCTCCCTCTCACGTCGACCACCATGGCATCGCCCCTCCCAAGCCCTAGGACCCCCTCGCTGCACTGCGCGGGCGGTCACGCGTCGCCGTTCCGTTCCTTGCCGCCACTAGTCGAGGAGGACGCGTCGGCGTTCCGCTCCTCGCCGCTACGCGACGCATCGCCGTTCCATTCCTCGCCGCCACTAGTCGAGGAGGACGCGTCGGCGTTCAGCCCGCGACAGCGTCGCTGTTCCGTTCCTCGCCGCCACTAGTCGAGGAGGACGCGTCGGCGTTCCGATCCTCACCGAGACGTGTCGAGGTGGACGCGTCGGCGTTCCCAATCTCCCCTGAATGCGCGTCGGAGGACGCGTCGGCTCCCCGCTGCGAGGAGAACGCCGCGCCGCCCGCCGAGCCCCCCAGCCTTGAGGAGCTTTGGCATGAAATGGATGTCTCCTTGTGGGAGGCTTTGCTTCCAGCTGAGCGCGCCAAAATAGAGGCGGAGAAGAAGGTCGAGGAAGAGAAGCGCGCCGCGGGGCAAGCTTTCTGGGAGATCTATGTCGCATCCGAGAGAGTCAAGCAATTGGTTCTTTGGCAGAAGGCTCGTGCGAGGGCCGTGAGGGTGGCGGAGGACGCCCGTGCCTACGCCCTGAGTGCAGTCGGGCCCAAGCGCCTCATCTACGCTTGGCGGTACGTGGACCGGGTGCACGCTTCCAGCCAGGAGGAGTACTGTTGGCGCCAGATCATCACCGGTGAGATCGCGCTTCGCCCGCCCGACAAGCCGTAATCAGCACCTCGCGAGTTGCAAGGCTGAGGAAGAAGGCGTTGTGTCGGGCGCTGGGAAAGCGACCCGCACCAGGGCACTCGTGGCGCGCGCATAGCGCTCCTGCAAGCGCCGTGGCTTTTAGGAGGAGTATAATTTTTGTTTGTTTAAAGCGATCTCATTAGTTTTGGGGCGCAAATGATAAATCCCGAATGTTCAGGAATTTTAGGGTCCTTAATTAAGTATGTAAAGGGAAAGTTTGGAAACGTTGTGTATTATTATGCATTTTGCAAATGCGTGCATATAGCACAAACTTTACTATACACTATCGGACTACGCCTCTCTCGATATATGCTTGCAGACTTTTCTACTCCCTCCGTCCAGGTCAATAAGTCATCTTTGGTTGTGCACGGTGACCAAGAAGGAGGGAAGATTTGTACACCTAGGCGGAGGGAGTACTACTATTACTTATGTACGTGCAAATGCACGTTTTAACATTATGATGCGGTTTTTGTAAAAGTAGAAAAACAGCACTAGTCAAGCTTGTGAAACGATTCCAAGGTGAGTACTACTACTAGTAGGAGTACCAGGGGCCACTTCTTTTAGGCTTCTAGATTAGTAATCGCATAACTACTACCTCTGTCCTGGTTTCTTGGTCCTCATTGTAATCTGTGTCAAATTTTGATCATATATTTAACTAATCAAATGTTAGTGCATGTCACATGCACTACTTCATCCGTCTAGGTGAGTAAGTCATCTTAGGCTGTGCATCGTGACCAAGGAGGAGGAGAAAACGAGAAATGTTAATGTTTATTTTCTAATTAATAGTATTGCATGCAACGAACTAACCACTGCATGTCGTGTTTGATATCTCAAGTCATTAAAAGCATGCACACTCTTTATCTCTTATTGGTTGATATGTCAAGAAATAAGAAACGAGGTAGAAGTTAATGCACCGCGCCTAAGTGTTTTGGGATTATTTGGTTTTTGTAAGATGACTTACACACCTAGATGCACCTCGCCTAAGTGTTTTGAGTAACATTTTATCAGTTAAATCTTTGGTCAAAATTTAGCACAAATTACAATGGTGAGGAATAAACCAGGACGGAGTAGTAGTTTAGAAGCCCAAATAAATGAGTGAGGCGCCTTATTGTTACTCTCCACTGTGACTAGTCTTGTGGGAAAAGCTGGGGAAGCCGCCAAAAGAACTGGCCCTAGGAGTAGTAGCAAGAATAGAGAGTAGAAACATGAATTCTACCACAATTTCGAACAGGAAGGACAGAAACACATACGGTGCAACGGGAGCAGCACCGTTGGCGTTGAGGTTGTCGCCCATGTCGTTGAGGAAGAGGTTGCCGAGGTCGGGGAAGAAGTCGTCGTCGGTGAAGTCGTGGCTGCCAGCAGTCGCGAGAGTGCGCTCCCCAGATTTCAACAGCGCCCGCCGAAGAGCGCAGGAGGGAGTGGCTGTAGGGGACACTGCGGCCGCCGAATGGAGCGCAGGAGTTGCACACGAAGCAGTAGATGGTGTCCTTACTAGTACTCCCTAGTCTCTATCTATCTATAGCTATATATATCTACTCTTATAGAAAACCGAGTTGGTGATGATGGTATGCCTGCCATCTTGTAATATAGACCGTCCGATCTATATCTGACGGATAGAAAGCCAACTATGACAATTTTACAAAAGATACCCGCACCTCTCTCCACATTTACAGATAAGGACTTGCCTCGTTCATCCTTATCTCCCACAACCTCGTGCTCCTCCCTATGTCTCTATCTCTACTACTTTTTTTATAACAAATCGAATAGTGTTGCGCCTTCTGTTGCACGCCCGACTGAACACGCCTCCTCGCCTCCATCATCACCAACTGAGTCTTTTATAGGAGTAGGAGTAGAGAAAAACCGAGTTGGTGATGATGGTGTGCCGTGCAATGCACGGGCATCTTGCTATTTTTTTGCATATAAGTCCAAACACCACGTAGACACGGTCTTTGAGCACGGTTCGTAGTCGTTCCACGCTCGGGCATTGAAGTTTGTAACTATTTTAGATTAGAATATACTACTCCGGTGCTAGTAGTAGAGTAGAGTCCTACTCTACTACTCTAGTCTAGCAAGCTAGGGCATAGTATTGTAGTAGGTACTGTAGGGAGTACCAGTACTGTGATTACTCAACAAGTTGTCTGCCATCGATATGACCCTACGCTGCTGGTATGTGTCTCGTAAGTCAAGCGGCGTGCTGTAGTCATCATCACCTGTCCACTTCCCGCAGCACATATTCGCTTCTCCATCTTTGTCCGCACATAATCTCGTCCAAGCTTCCATCCCGCTAAGGCGCCTCCCCCCCTCGTCCGAAACCCAAGCACTAACAATGGCAGAACCGAGCAGCGTCCGCCGAAAGAGTGGCTGGAATTCGCTCCCCACAGAGGTAATCAAGCTCATTGTTTCGCGTGTGGACAATCTCAGTACCATGCCCCTCGCCGCGTGCTCGTCGGGGCTGTACCGTTTACTCAAAGCCCCCAGGCCGGAGCTTTTTAAGCCAGCTCCTTGCTTGTTGATGCCGCCTGATCTTCAGAAACGGCATGTCATGCAGCATAACGATCGTAGGGTGGCGAGCAGCAACCCCCTTCACTGCGATCTGATCCCCGTCAGCCTCATCTACATTAACGGTATGTACTGGGTCGGAATGAACACGTCTTGGATGGTGCTCGTCGACGGTCGCGACAGCTGGATGCTCGTGGATGTCTACACCCGGCGATTGATCCCCCTTCCTTCGATTAACACTGCATTGCTTCGGCACCGCGGCCCAGAATACTCGGAATCTTACAGTAGCCAACATGATACGAAGTTTGATTTGCTCAAGGTTGTAATCTGCCAAGTGCCCACAAGATCTGGGAATTATAAAGATTTCAGGCTAATTGCGTTCTTCAACCGCGGTCTCGCCTATCTGACAGGTCACTGCGGTAAGTGGATAAATCTGCACGTCCATCGCAGGATCATACATCCTCCATGGTTCTCTGATGCCATTGAACACAAGGGCTTCATTTACGCTGTCGACTCCTTCTATGGCTGGACGTATTGCTGGCCTACTCCAGTCATCGCTACAAACGGCTGTTACAGCAGTATGATACTTTCCTATGATATCATGATGGCTTGCTTATATTACTGTCAACATTTACTGAAAAAATATTCATGCTCATAACATGTTGTTCTTAAGATTGCCTAATCAAGAGCCCTTTTTTATTTGACTCCAACTTGATATGATGTTGTAGGCCGCCTGGTGTCCCTACCCTTCCTAATCCCAGAACCTTTTAAAGAAAAGCGGCATGGAAGTTGCAGGTGGTTCCTGGCTCGATTAGACGCGGGGAAAGATTGATGATCGTTCGCACGTACCGGACGTGTTGTTTCGCGGAATACAATAATAGTCACTGCCAGGTCTTTGAGCAGGATCCCGGCTTCTCTAGGCCATCAGGAATTTTTGACTGGAGGCTGGTAAGTAGCCTTGGTACACGCTCTCTGTTTGTCGGACTGAATTATCCGATTAACCAGGAGATAACCGACGACAAGGATCATGATGGCAGCGCGGTTTCGTTCATCAGGCAAAACTGTGTGTACACAGCATACCATGCGTCTCTGCATGCACCATACCCTGATATGTGCCGCCACGCTCTGCAGCCCAAAGTAGGAGAGAGGGTCGCAAGTATCAGACTTCGACCTGCTGGCTGGAGTTTCCCGCGTCAGGCACCCATCTGGTTCAAGCCGTCAGCCAATCTCCACAGCTTAATAAATAGTAACGTCTAACTGAGCCAGTTAGTTAGATGCGTACACTTGGTGTAGTAGGATCTTTATTTAGTTTGATGCATACACTTGTTCTTTTTTGGTAGCCCTATTGTAATGATGGCTGATGTTTGGTTTGGAAGAGAGAGCTGCGTCTTTACTCTTCTATCTGCTTACTGCTTCTGTTGCACCGCCAGCCCTGGTTGTTGCTGCTGCTGTTTTCAATGTACAATCAGTAGTATATTTCGTCTGTTGGTTGAATAAATGTGTTTTTTTGGAAGTCGTTGCACGGTTCGATCCTTTAGTGCCCCGTACCGTACGTAGCTCATACTATTTTTCGTACGGAACACATTTTCCACTTATTGATAACATGCAGCCCACTGATGAAGGCCCAATAGAGAAGCCCATAATTAACTGGAAGGGAGGCTCTCACATGAATCCGGCCCAGGTACATGCTCATGGTCCCCTTAACATAAATAAGTAAATAAATAAATAAAGCTAAATGCTCGTGCACCAGTTCTTTGGGAAAATAGGTAGCCCAGTATTTCTTTTTGAAGAATACCCAAGCTAGGCCTATTTGTTTTCTCCGAATTACTCGGCTGCAAATCTTTCAAGACGAGGAGGGATGCATTCCGTCCTGGCCAAAGAGTATGGTCAATGTCTGTTAAAAGTAATATCAAAAGGGGTTGAAAATTCCAAAAAAATTATAGCAAATGGGATATTAGTTTTTTTTAATTTTGTTCTTCACTGATATCTTATACGTATTTCATTGGATTTAACATGACATAGTACTAATTTATTTTTAAATTTGTTTTAGTATAACTATTAATTTTTGGATTAAGAATGTTTCGTTCCCCAGCAAAAATTTGCGAATTTTCAAAATTTACCACATATTTAGTTAATTTTTGACCACATCTTGACCGAAAATGGCCGGCAATTCTAAAAATGGAAAACGAGCTGCAATAAATTCCATATGAATTAGAAAATGAGTAAAAATTATAAAAATAATAGCAAATGGGCTGTACACGCCATAGATTTCGAGGCTGACTTGTTTACGCAAGGCTTTGTCAGTGAACACACGATTCTAGCAGCAGTGACTGTTGGATGTCCATCCAACGGCCGACGTGCTTCTTCAATCTCTGATCTTCCTGCTCCAGCCGCCTAAACTAGCGCTGGCGGGACTGCCTGCTCCCTCCTCTTGTGGCCCGCTGTGATACCGCGCAGGCTTCCCCGGCCCACCCTACTCCCTCCGCTGGCCTGGCCGCACGCAATCAACTGCCTCCTTATTAAGCGAAAAAAAATGATTCCTCCCACTGACATCTGGGGCGCACCGGTTGGGAGGCTAACCTGTGGGCCTACTACGTTGACGCGTACGCAGGGCTTGTCAACTTAGTCAACAAACGATTCTAGCAGCAGTAACCGTTGGATTTGAATCGGACAGTCCTGCTGCTTCTTCAATCGCTGCTCTTCTTGCACCAGCCGCCCAACCAGCGTCGGGGAGACCGCCTGCTCCTGCCTCCAGTGACCGGCTGTGCTGCCGTTGAGGCCTCATCGCCCCCTACTACTCCCACCGCTAGCCAGGCCCTGCGGCGACGGCAGCCTCACACCGCAGCCGAACCAGTGAACCCTCGTACTCCTCTACGCGTGGGCATCCACTGCCGCATCTTCCCCGGCTCCGCGTCGTCCCCTTCCTAGGCCTCGCCGTCGTCCACCGCCTTGGTGCTCTCGGCGCGGCGTGGTCAATGTGGTCAACGACATTCCATCGGAAGAGTACTGTACATGGAGAGGCTGACAGCTGGGTCCACGGCCACAGCCCAGTTTTTTTGTGATTTGCCAAGTAAGTCGCTTTGTCAGGCCTGTTGGGCTGGAAATCTTTCAAGACGATGAGAGCTTTCATTCGGCTGGCCGAGAAAATGGCCCATCAGTAATGAGAAATGGGCTGTACATTTTTAAAACACATCAAACCGGCAATTAGTTTCAAATATCTTTTTTTCCATTTCGAGATTTTAAATTACATTAATTTTTATGCGTGGAGAATTTGGTGGATTTTATATTGATATACATTTATTTTTTAAATCAGTGTGAATGTGAGTCGAAATTTTAGGATTAAAAATAGTTCGGACCGCACCGAAATATGCCAAATTTCGTATAATTTTTTAACCGTGGCCACAATATGGGCTGTAACGCTACAAAAAGAATATGGGCTCCAAAAAACCTTAAGAATTAGCAAATCGGTTGTAAATTATTAGAAATAATGGCAGATGGGTTGTATGCTGTTTTTCACAAATTTGAGGCTTTCCTAAAAAAAAGGTTGACGCACAAGCAGTGACTGTTGGATGTCCATCCAACGGCCGTCGTGCTTCTTCAATCTCTGCTCTTCCTGCTCCAGCCGCTCAAACAAGCGTCGGCGGGACTGCCTGCTCCCTCCTTCCCGCGGCCGGTTGTGCTGCCGCGCAGGCCTCACCGCCCCACCGTACTCCGATCGCTGACCTAGCCATCCCTCTACTCACTCACACCTGCTGTTATTCTTCGGCGACGGCAGACGAACCAGTAAACCCTCATACAGTCGTACTCCCCTCCGCATGGGAAACAACTGCCGAGTCTTCCCTGCCTCCGTGTCGTTCCCTTCTTAGGCCTCGCCGTCGTCCACCGCCCTGGTGCTCTCGGCGCGGCCTGGTCAACGTGGTCAACGACCGACATGCATCTGAAGTGGACTGTACGTGGAGAGGCCGACAGCTGGGTCCACGGCCGCAGGCAAGGAAATGCCTCATTATTACGTGCAAAGTAATGATCATCCAGCTGACATCAGGGACCCAGCGAAAGGGCCTCTGTATTTCGCGAAAAAAACGTTACCGCCGCTGACAGCTCGGACCCATCAACTATATCTTCGCACGCAAGGAAGTGCCTTCTTATTACGCACAAAAAAAATGAATACTCCCCCTGTTAGCTGGGACCCAAAGATAGTGGCAGGCTGACTTGTGGGCCTACTAAGTTGACGGGGACGGAGGGCTTTGTCAACTTAGTCAATATGCACAATTCTAGCTCCAGTGACCGTACGATGTCCATCCAATGGCCGTAGTGCTTCTTCAACCTCTGGTCTTCTTGCTCCAACAGCCCAAACCAGCGTCGGTCGTGCCTCGTGTTGGGTAACGTAGTAATTTCAAAAATATTCCTACGCACACTCAAGATCATGGTGATGGCATAGCAACGAGAGGGGAGAGTATTGTCCACGTACCCTCGTAGACCGTAAGCGGAAGCGTTATGACAACGCGGTTGATGTAGTCGTACGTCTTCACGATCCGACCGATCCAAGTACCGAACGTACGGCACCTCCGAGTTCAGCACACGTTCAGCTCGATGACGATCCCCGGACTCCGATCCAGCAAAGTGTCGGGGATGAGTTCCGTCAGCACGATGGCGTGGTGACGATGATGATGCTCTACCGGCGCAGGGCTTCGCCTAAACTCCGCGACGATATGACCGAGGTGGAATATGGTGGAGGGGGGCACCGCACATGGCTAAGGAACGATCCGTAGATCAACTTGTGTGTCATGGGGTGCCCCCTGCCCCCGTATATAAAGGAGTGGAGGAGGGGAGGGCCGGCCCTCTCTATGGCGCGCCTAGGGGAGTCCTACTCCCACCGGGAGTAGGATTCCCCTTTCCTAGTCCAACTAGGAACCTTTTCATGTAGTAGGAGTAGGAGAGAAGGAAAGGGAAGAGAGAAGGAGAAGGAAGGAAGGGTCGCCCCCCCCTCCCTAGTCCAATTCGGACTAGTCCAAGGGGAGGGTGCGGCCACTCTTTTGGCCCTTTCTCTCCTTTTCCCGTATGGCCCAAAGAGGCCCAATACGAATTCCCGTAACTCTCCGGTACTCCCAAAATACCCGAATCACTCGGAACCTTTCCGAACTCCGAATATAGTCGTCCAATATATCGATCTTTATGTCTCGGCCATTTCGAGACTCCTCGTCATATCCCCGATCTCATCCGGGACTCCGAACTCCTTCGGTACATCAAAACTCATAAACTCATAATATAACTGTCATCGAAACCTTAAGCGTGCGGACCCTACGGGTTCAAGAACCATGTAGACATGACCTAGAACTATTCTTGGTCAATAACCAATAGTGGAACCTGGATGCCCATATTGCCTCCTACATATTCTACGAAGATCTTTATCGGTCAAACCGCATAACAACATACGTTGTTCCCTTTGTCATCGGTATGTTACTTGCCCGAGATTCGATCGTCGGTATCCAATACCTAGTTCAATCTCATTACTGGCAAGTCTCTTTACTCGTTACGTAATGCATCATTCCGTAACTAACTCATTAGCTACATTGCTTGCAAGGCTTATAGTGATGTGCATTACCGAGAGGGCCCGGAGATACCTCACCAACAATCGGAGTGACAAAACCTAATCTCGAAATCGCCAACCCAACATGTACCTTTGGAGACACCTGTAGTACTCCTTTATAATCACCCGATTACGTTGTGGCGTTTGGTAGCACCAAAGTGTTCCTCCGTAAACGGGAGTTGCATAATCTCATAGTTACAGGAACATGTATAAGTCATGAAGAAAGCAATAGCAATATACTAAACGATCAAGTGCTAGGCTAACGGAATGGGTCATGTCAATCACATCATTCTCCTAATGATGTGATCCCATTAATCAAATAACAACACATGTCTATGGTTAGGAAACATAACCATCTTTGATTAATGAGCTAGTCAAGTAGAGGCATACTAGTGACTATATGTTTGTCTATGTATTCACACATGTATCATGTTTCCGGTTAATACAATTCTAGCATGAATAATAAACATTTATCATGATATGAGGAAATAAATAATAACTTTATTATTCCCTCTAGGGCATATTTCCTTCACCTCGTGCTCCTGCCTCCCGTGGCAGACTGCGATGCGGCGGAGGCCTCACCGCCCCCTACTACTCCCACCGCTGGCCAGGCCATCCCTCTACTCACCCACACCCCCTGTTATTCTGCGGCGACGACAGCCTCACACATGGCCGAACCGGTGAACCCTAAATGCGCCTCTACGCGTGGGCATCCACTGCCGCGTCTTCCCCGGCTCCGCGTCGTCCCCTTCCTAGGCCTCGCCGTCGTCCACCGCCCTGGTGCTCTCGGCGCGGCGTGGTCAATGTGGTCAAGGAACGGCTTCCATCGGACGTGGACTGTACGTGGAGAGGCTGACAGCTGGGTCCACGGCCGCAGCAAGGAAGTGCCTCCTTATTACGCGCAAAAAAATTATTCCTCCACCTGACAGCGGGGACCCACCGGACGGGCCACCGTATTTCGCGAAAAAACGTTTCCCTCCTGACTGCTGGGACCCACCAGCTACACCTTCGCACGCAAGGAAGTGCGTCCGGGCAAAAAAAAACGATTCGCCCCCTGACTGCTGGGACCCACCAGCTACATCTTCGCACGCAAGGAAGTGCGTCCGGGCAAAAAAACGATTCGCCCCCTGACTGCTGGGACCCACCAGCTACATCTTCGCAGGCAAGGAAGTGCGGCGACGGGAACCCACCTGGTCGAAGCGTGCGTGGCGTTGTCATTCTGGTCGCGAGCGATGTGCGTATATATATACTGGTGGATGTAGAAGCGCCGCACGTGTCGTAGTAGAGGTGCGCCACGTAGCATGTACACGTCGTCGATGGCGAGGGTGCAAGAAAGAAAATACGACCCGCGTCGTACATACGGGCAGGGTCTCGAACGCCTACTCGCGCGCATACGTACATGGCTGGGTCGGAACGGAGAAACAGCGTCGTCGTCGTGTTCATGGGGAGGCGACGGAATGCTTCGTGTTCATGGGGAGGCAGCGGAATGCGTCGTGTTCATCGGGAGGCAGCAGGCAGCGTGGGAGCCAACCGGCTTGGATGGAACAGGCGATGGAAACGAGGCCTGGCGTACCGCAGAACGGAGGAAACGACCTTGTATTCGACCGGTCACGTTCGGAACGGGTTCCTGTTGATCCGGAGGGGTGTGGCGTACCGCAAAATGGAGGAAACGGACCTCCTACGGTCGAAACGGGGGTCCTGTTGATCGGGAGGGGTGTGGCGTACCGCAAAACGGAAGAAACAGACCTCCTACGGTCGAAACGGGGGTCCTGTTGATCGGGAGGGGTGTGGCGTACCGCAAAACGGATGAAACAGACTTGTGTTGGAGCGCTACGGTCGAAAATGGGGTCCTGTTCATCGGGAGGGGTGTGGCGTACCGCAAATCGGGACTCCACGGGATACTGTTCATCTCCACCGTCGACGTCCTCCAGCTTCCATGGGCTACCGTCGACCTCCTCCAGCCTCCACGGGCTCCTGTTCATCCAGCCTCCACCGCGCGCTACCCCACGGCCATCGTTCAACCACCCTCCACGCCACCCCTCCATCGCCGTCTGTTCATCCAGCCCTCCACAACACGGGTCCTGTTCAACCACCCTCCACGGCCAGCCCTCCACCGTCTCATCGTTCATCCAGCCCTCCACACCACGGGTTCCTGTTCATCCGGAGGCAACGACACGCTCACTGTTCATCCAAACCCCCGCAATGCTCACTGTTCATCCAATCGATCGGCTTGATTAGCAGCAGCAGCGAAGAATCGCTCCACCGGGTTCGATTAACAGCCATCGATCGATCGCTCGGGTTCGATGTAGCGTAGCCTGCGATTCTGTCGCTTTCGGGTTCAGTTAGAGCCCAACGCCTCGCTTCGGGTTCAGTTAAGAGCGAATACCTCGCACACCTGCAGCAGCGTCACGAGAGAAAGCAGCGCATCGCTCGGCCCCACGGCCTCCCACCGTAACCGGCAACTCCCCGAAATTTTCCTCCCCCTCGCTTCTACCATGGTTTTTTCCGTCATGGACGGCCCAAAGAATGTCATGCAGCTGCGTCTCTGGCCCGCCCAGGACGAAAAGCCATTTTCTGTCATGATTTTTTGTCATAAAAGTAGGAGCCCACCACATCTATGATGATACCGGATTTTGTCACAATTATCGTCATAGAAGTGTCATATGTATGACAGAAAAGAAATCGTTCGGCCCAAAATTTCACGGATGTGTTTTTTATTTGTAGTGTGCATGAACCTTTCTGTCACTGTTACCGATTGTATCATTGGATTGACGCAGGGCTAAGACACCTTAAACAGAACTGTTTGCTTGTATTTCATGTGCCTGGTTTGCCGTGTTTGCACTTTGCAATCGACAAGTTATAGCCTGGAACCATATTTGCATGAGTTGAGTCTGGATCACACACACCAGGTCCGGCCAGGAAGCGGTCGGCAGCAACATCTGGCACTCCTCTAGAGACCTCATCAACCAGCTCAACGCCGAGATCCGTCCGCCCGGCTACATCACGCTTGACATGTCCAACAGCAAGGAGGTGATTCCCGTCCCCGTCCGCAACATGGTGGACCATGACGTCTATCCCCTCGAGAGAGCGGGCGCCGGGAGCATGGCGCTGGCACCGTGCCCGCACACCGCGACTATGGCTGTGGGAGGGTTCTCCTGCGCATCATTCACCACTTGAGGCGACGTGGTTGTGTCGCACGGGAGGCGCAGAATCGGGACCCACGCCAACTCGCCAGCGGGTGGAGCATCCACGAGTCCCCGAAAACTGGGCGGGGGGGGCCAAGATCGATAGCCTTGAGGGCGTTGTCCCGCGCTTTGACATCGGCATCAACCTGCCGTACATTGTTACTGGCATGTCCGGTTTTCAACCATCCACAGGCCCTAATCCGCGCATGCAAAGAGGCAGCCGCTGTTGTAGGAGCTCCGACGGTACCCGGCCTGGTGTGCGTGATTTGCCATTTGGAGTTCGAGCCTGGTGACAAGGACATCGTCAGCTGCCGTGCCTGCACACCAACGCCTTCCACATCCAGTGCATCAAAGCGTGGTTCTATGATGAGTCAAAGTGCCAAATTTGTCGGCGTGAAGTGATGGATTACTTCGGCTTTAGATTCTGAGATTAGATAGCTGAAGGTGCTTGACTCAAATATCTCGGATGCAAAGATGTTGATAGATTACATAGCAGATGAATAAATTTATTCCCCGCAAAAAAGAAAGAAAGAATAAACCAACACAGTTGAAAGAATAAACTTCAAATGTAAGCATTAACTTACTGCTCTATTCGTCTTAACATTGTTTTTTGCATTTCTAGTGTTCCTTCAACTTTTAATTTTTTTCATAACAAGTAAATATGATATTAGATGATTTTTTAATAATGTGTCGCATGCTTTTTTAATTACATGATTTTGTAATGCATGAATTTTTTTAATTAGAAGAATATTTTAAAAATCATTGAACACTTTTTAATCACTTGATCATCTTACTAAAATATATTAACTACTTATTACATGGTTACATTTTCTAAAAACTCGAACATATTTTAAATGCATTCAACACATCTTTTAATTACATCCAAATTTCTATAAAGGTATCAAACAGTTTTTTTATTACATGGATTTCTAATAATGATTTTTTTCTAACGACACAAAAGTTTATGAAAATTGACCGGACACTTTTTAAATTACATGAATTTCTTTGTAAAATGTGAGAAACACTTTTGTAATTACATGAACATTTTCTAATCTATGAATTACTCCCCTTCCACAAGGAGGTCTATGAACTTATCACCTTAGTAATCTATGTAATATTCATCTTACTGAGTCTTGCTCTAATCTTATAAGCTGATGTACTCCATCATCTCACAACGATAATATGGGCACGTCAGTATATGAGTTCATGCAGTAGATAAAAGTATGCAGTTCTCTTCGAGCTGTTTGCGGTCTTTGCCGACATTAATTAGGGAGCAAATGGAAAAGTTTTCAAACTCATCATGCAAAACTTCCTTTTCCTAGTAGGAGGCCCTCAACAACATCCCTTCAGTCTACGACCGTTGTTTTCGGCTCTACAATCCGCCATGGTGCGTGTGAGATAACAGTAGAGCTCATTTCGTTTCCCAGCTGGGGAGACAGAGCGGGCGCCTGGACCATGGTGTTGCCACCTTAGCCGTGGCAGTCGTCACAGCGACACATGTCGTCGGCTATGGGAGAGTTTTCCTCCGCATCGTCCCCCTCCTCGAGTGGAACAATCTCCAGAGCTCCCTGTGCATCCAGGACTATGTGGTTGTGTCGCACGCGAGACACAAGATAGGGATCCAGGCCCACTCACCAGCGATATGGATCATCCACACCTCGTTCGGCGATGACCAGGCGCCCTTCGACCACAGTGTCGAGGTCGTGCACACCGCGGTCTTCCAAAACTGCGAGATTTGTCGTGAGTTCATCCACGCGATACTCGTTGATGGTCCGGTGAGTACCGAGTATGACGTCGCCCTAGCAACTCGCCAACCAGGGGATCTAGCTAACCCACCAATATACTACACCATTGGATGTTACGGAGACGCACGTCTACGACTATGGGAGAGTTCTCCTGCGCGTCTTCCACCACCGCAAGCCGACCCATCTCCAAGCTCCCTGCGCATTCATCGCGACGTGGTTGTGTCGCACGCGAGGCCCAGGATCGGGACCCACGCCAACTCGCCGGGTAGAGCATCGACGCCTCGCTCGACGACCAGGTGCCGTTTGACCACCACGTCGAGGTCACGGACCCTGCCGTCTTCTGGAACTACGAGGACTGTTGCGACCTCATCCACGGCATGCTCGCTGATGTGTCGATGACCGGCGACTAGGACATCGCCCCCGGGAACTGGGGGGACCATGATCGCCCGCAACTGGACTTCGTAGACGAGATCGGCCGCAAAATCAATAGCCTTGGGGGCGTCGCCCCACGGTTCGACGTCGACATCCATGTGCCGTGACTGCTGGTATGTTTGGTTTACATCCATCCACATGCCCTAATACGCGCATGCAAAGAGGCTGACGCTGCTGCAGGACATCTAGCGGCACCCAGTCAGGAATGCGTGATTTGCCATTTTGAAGTTGGAGACTGGTGATGAGGAGATTGTCAGGCTTCCACACTCACGCCTTCCACATCCTGTGGATCAAAGGGTGGTTCTATCAAGAGTGAAAGTGCCCAATTTGCCAGCGTGATGTGATGGATTACTTCGGCTTTAGATTCTGAGATTAGATAGCTGAAGGTGCTTGACTCACACATCTCGGATGCAAAGATGTTGATAGATTACATAGCCGGTGAATAAATTCAGAGATTCCGTAGCTGAAGATGGTTTCAATTAGTGAGCAGCAGTCCATAGATCTCGCAGTCCTAAGATGAGGGTTTTATGTATAACATATCCGAAAATTAGCAATTGAGTTGGCCTCGATATGTATGAGTGGAGGACTTGTCACAAAATTTCAGTGATGATTTTTTATCAACAATTGCAGTTTATTGTTTCAACTATTTTTAAGAACATCCAGTAGAAAATGTATAGACGACACACACACACACACACCTATAACGCCCTGCAAGGATATCAAAAATTTCATCGTCAAGCATCTCTTTACTTGTTTTGTTCCTCATATTATATGTACTATGATTTGAAACTTTTGGGAGAGGGAGGTTATCTTTGAAATGAGGTATTTGCTTCTCACCTTTGCTCTTCTGGGAGTACTTGTTTTGGAACTCAACACTTTGAAAATAGAAATGACTTAGAGATAACGATACACATATACATAACATGTTAAAACACATGTACTTCAAAATTCATTTCTCTTCAAGTTTTTCGTACTACGGCATAGGAATTCATCTTGATAAGTCACATGTAGGGGTGAACGTAATACTAAAATAATATACAACATGTACCAAACCAGCAATATCACAACTAAGAACGTGCGCTCATGTTCTCCACAGGTATATTGGGAAATCATGTACTTTAGAGATAAACATTTTTCAACTGGGACAGAATGATACAACAATGATTCTTAACCAGTGAACTAAATTATTATTATTAACAAGGTATATTATGCCCCACATATAAACAAAAAGAATCATCGAGGAATTTATTTGCGTCCGAAATAAACAATAGTTTCCATGGTAGAAGAAATTCCTTCTTAATGAAATTGCAAACTAGCAACTTTTTGGATTACAACTTCCAATGTTTTATTAGGTCATCCTATGCACTAGGAAATATATCCAATGAAACAGCACAAAAACTTCATAAGCATATCCCACAGGTTAATAATGTAGCAACCTTTCTAGAATGTACTAACAAACATAAGCAGCATAGTAAACTAATAGTTCGTAATTGACCTGAAGAATAAGATCACTGAAACTAAATAAGATCATGGAATTATTTGTAACCATCCCTTTAAGTTGACCTAGACCTAGTTCAACATGGAATTATGAAAACAACCCCTAAACCAATCTTTTCAGAAGTAATATTACTTTTGTATACAGGATCACAACTAGTGAATCTTAGAAGCTGCCAAAAAAGGAGAAGAATTATGAGCAGTGATTACATTATTATAAACAATTTTAGTTATTCAATCAGAACACAACTTAGTGTTAATTGCTAGGTGGTCTTTCCGCTTCCCTACCTGTGGTGCCAATTGTAGAATAGGGTCATGAGAGATCTATGTATATATACAATATACATACTGATTATAGACAACACATGCATTAAAATAACAATAAATAGGCTCTATGCACTACAAGGTTAATCTGTGCAAGCACTAGTCAACAGCGGGGGCGAGTAATGAACAAACAATCACCAGTGTTTATAGATATGAAACACTAACTGAAACGTAAAGTTCTTTCTTAGCACGAGCTACACGGTACCTGTTATCTGGACGGCCCATTTGCGTTGTGATATGTGCAGCTCGGAGCATCACATGCACTGCATCTGACATGTGCCAGAAGATTTGCAGCATGCATGCCGTTCAAGTGAGGTCTTTGACTCACAGTAATCTCCCTGCACCTGTAGGTCCTGTCACTGTAGCCATGTGACATGGACCACACGCTGTCTGCCTCCTATTTCTTCACGCACGTGGGAGAGAGAGGAGAAAGGTGAGGAGAGAGATCCTTTTCTTTTTGTGAGCATTTGTAAGAAGAGAGAGAGAGAGGAGAAAAGACACGAGAGAGAAAGATTATTCTCGTTTGTGAAAAAGGTTGAGAAATAAGAGAGAAGAGAGAGAAAGAGAGAGACTACGGTTTTCCATGAGAGAAAAAACAGCTACTGTGTTTTTGTACGATATTCAGGAAGAACAAGTAATACACAAAGGAAGGTTGATTCTTGCTGAAAGGACATATGAATAGTAAAACTATCACACCACAACATGCGAATATATTGCACAAATTTATCCCTCTTCTTTTGTTTTTGTAGATTCTATATGTTCAACATGCAAATGTTGTTTCGGTACTGTACCACCCCCCTCCACAGTTCCTAATAATATTTCTGGTTTGTCTTAGTACTCATCCCATGGAAGAATATTTTAAAATTTAGAATCGTTCATGTTTCAGCACACACGAATGATAGTGTTTGTATAAAAAAAAGTTGAACAGCGCTGCATTGCTGGTCAGTGTACAGGACCCTACTCATACAAATACATCGGACAAAAGCATCCATCCAGCTCGTCTGAGAAGTCAGGGTCATGTGGCAGCTCAAGTGGCGAACACTAGCTAACGCGTTCCATCAAGATTAAGATTTTTGCAGGCCCCCCTCCGGTGTAATATAAGCACTGATCACTCTGGCATAGCTGCAAATTCTCAGAACACTGCTCATATCTCAATGCGTGGGAGTCCAGAGGGAACGGTCAGGATAGGGGGTGTTGTGTAGCTCGGGCAAAGAAAAGCCACACTCTGACTGAAAACGTATAAACCACCAAAGAAGGTGCAATGTATGCACTAACATATTCAATAAGCTATAATACATAAGGAACTATATGACAACACTTGGTTTTGAGTCGGATAATATTACTGATCTTAAAAGATCTGATCAAGCCCTCTAAAAACCCAAGGGCATGGCATACCCCTATAATAATACAATAAAATCTGAGTGGCTAGTAAATATCCTAAGATACCTTGTCCATTTCCAAGAAGCAAACATGTAATACAATCAGGGGTCATTTCGGACTTGAGGAAGTATTTTGAAAACATCTCCATTTGCAAGAAGTTGATCTATCCTACAAAAGATCGAACCAAAATACACCCATAGATGACCGGAGAGATCCATAGAGAAGAGCACGAGGAGTGACACTCACTAGTCACCATCGTGATGAGAAGATTGTGTGCTCACCTTGGTTGTTGTGGCCCGACATGGTGGTGCCTGGTATGAAAAGTTTACCTCCCATGATATCTTTCTCCTTGTCCAGCTTCTCGTTCTTCTTTTCTCTTTCTCCAGTTCCATGCGGAGAGTTTCTACTTCCTACATTGCCAGATGCTTGGATTCCAGTTCACAGTATTTATGCTCAAAAGACATAAGATAGCAGTTAGTAATATAGTGATCGAGAGAAACTATGAATTCAAAGAGATCGACCAAAATTTCAAAGACAAAGTATATAATCTAATAATATAGACTCTAACTGGCTGTAAAAAATCACCCGGAGTCATGAATTTAATATACTAGTCGTCAACCCGTGCATTCGCACGGGCTAGTTAATTTATATTTTTTATTTCTTCTTTTATTAGACACAATTTTCCTACTCAAGGAACAATGTTGTAGTCAATGTGTTATATGTTGATTTATTTTATGAGTTGTGGAAACGTAGATTAGAAAAGTTGATGACATATATATTTGAAAAACTGAATGATATGAAGATGACATACTAATTGGATAAGAATCTGCATCTTCTATTTTAGCTCGGAAGTAAATTATATTATATATTAATAGATAATTATATAAAGTAGGTGAACAAATAAATGCCCTCAAATATTGTGTTTCTTCTAACGGGCCTTGTTTTTTCTATAACGCCTAGTTCATTTGTTACCTTCATGTGTGGTTTATGTGTGTACAACTTACTCCTTATGTTTCCCGCAAAAAAAATAAAAAATTACCCCTTATGTATATGACAATCTTCACAATCTATCAAGAATCATGTAGATTGATTAATCATTTTTTTTGCTTCTGCCTCAAACATGGTGCAAATCGTCATTGCAATAAGATCATGTATCTCTAGCTTAAGGTTCCACCTAATAATAAAATGAGACATGTGGTTAGTGCAGGATAAATTTCTACCTAAATAATCAGATATTATCAAATTTACCTTGGATGTGTCTTCTTAGGTTCTTCTTCACATTTTGGACAGTAGAATTGATTCCTTTTTTTGCACTACTTTTTTGTTATATTTGCCGCATTATATGTAGTACCACTTATCTCATATATGAATTTGCTTGATCGCTGATTCTGCAGTATAGAACTTTTCATGTCCATCGCAGGATAAATTAGCACATAAATATATGAAAAAAGAATATAGGCAAATATATATATCATGGACTATAAATTTAATGTTTGCTCTAACTTCAAATATATTGAATATTAGATGGAATTGGAGCATTCTTACTTATATTAGCCAGGAACTATACTAACCTAAACCATGAGAGTAATCGTGGTGCACAGGCACCGAGAAATATTTCTAACCTAACTCATGAGAGCAATCATGATTCACTACCATGAAATATTGTTTGACATCTGTATGTGCTACGATAGATACTGTTAAAATAAGTGGTAAAAGAAACTAATAATTTTTACGCCATAGATATATATACCTGGCATTTGTGTTTTGTTCTTAATTTTATTAAATGGCAAGATGCCTACAAAAGTGTCATCGTACCAACCGTAGGTCCTTTATTCATGCATATGTGCCTAGTTCATTTTATCCTTTAGCCAATTCAACTTGACATGAGGCACGCATCAATAAGTCACCAGTTAGGCAGTGCGCATAGTCTAAAAATACAATGAATCAGTTCTATGCCGTCGCCCATGGAATTTGTCAGGTGTGTGCTTCTCACCTAGCTAATCTTTGTAATCATTGTTCTGTTGGGTCAACTTCAATAAAATGAACCAATACGCATCATCGCTCTTTCAGATACATGATCTAGTCCTTTCATTTTTATATAGTCCAATCCGATATTTATCTCAAAAAGTATAATTAGTATATACAAAATATGAAGGCCACTATTTCTGGTGGTTTTCGTTTGGTGCATGACTTCATTTACATGTTAATAGATCTTCCGATGATTACACTGAAAAAGTATGTGCAAGGAGAAACAAAAAAGAAACATTCTACATACATGGAGTTGTGTACAGCATGCCTGATATGTGACAGGATCACAGGAATACATGCACCAAGGAGAGGAAACTTCTTTTCTGTGAACACGCCACATCTCTATCCTGTCCAAAGCAATAGATTTATGCGGAAATTCCCACTACGCAAAGCCTGCAAACAAAAGAAAATCTAATATTTTCTGATTAAGCTTGTAAGTAAGCTTAGTTGAACATGAACCAACATGACGAAATTACAGGTTGCATCTGAAATTCTGAACATGTAGGAAATATGGCTTCATCTGAATACAAAGGATGTAGCCTGGCATGAAGAGGAGCATCGGCCAGTACGTAATCTCGCCTACCGGCTTTCGCGAGTTTGCTCGACACTTCGAGTTCTGTCAGGTGATGATGCAACGACGTGGCTGGCTACATCCCAACGTCCAACATGCAGCAAACCTTGATCTGCTGATTTAAATTGAAGCATTTTCTAGCCGAGGAGAGAACTGAAAAGAGAAAACACAGAGCAGCGTCAGAACATAATCACTATCCTCATAATCCAGAAAATTGACGCCACATGAACACCAGCGATGAATCAATTGTCTCTTGTGAGTTCATGCATCTGGGGTTTCACTGCGAACCCCATCAGTGTTGACAATGACAGTGGTGTCCCGGACAGTACTCTCACGGCATCGACAGATATAGCTAGACCATAACATGAGATGTTGGCTTGAGATAGCTGGCATGGCAGTAGTCACGATCGGCCGACTCCGGTATTTTACCGTAGCTATTTTATTCGGGATTCTATCAGTTTAAACCCCCACAACAGCAAATACCTCAGATTGCATCGATATGATCTCCTACTAGGGGTTCAAGCACTTGATAATCCCCACGACCAGGAGTACCTCAGACTGCGGGGTAGAGGTCTCCTGCTAGGCGCTGCAGCCCAAGAAGTTTGAACGCAGCAAGCCGAGCCTCAGACCTCATCAGCATCGAGCTTGCGAGGGAGGGCGAGGCTGCAGGGGGAGCTTGTACATAGATTGAATTGCTGACAATTTCTGGGTCAAAAAAACGTATAATATGAATTTTGGTGCCACAACACCACATGTGAAGAAAAACAAATCTAACTTCAGGTGCTCTTTCATACCAGGCCCATAGCAAAGGCGGCGGCTGCGATCTCGAGCAATCAGGATGGGCTGGCGAAACCGCGAGACAGTAAGGCTTTGATCATTAGCTATGGCAAGCAGGTCTAGATTGGTTCCAGGCCAAGAAAACCACCAAAATACTGCTGCAAATAATAACTGGAGGGAGTTAGTCAAACTGATCTACAACAGCGCCGACAGGGAGGAGGAGCATACGCTTGAGATGGAGGTGATGTCAGACTGAAATACCTCATCATTGAGGATAGAGTGGAGGAGATGAATAAGAGGTAGGTGGGTCGATTTCTTGGTAGGACCGTAGGAGGAGAAGAATTTTCCATGTAAGGATGAAGAGAAACATGAGAGAGGAAGAGGGACATGAGAGATCGGGAGAGAGACGTGAGAAAGAGAGACTGCGTTTTGCGTGGAAGAAAAGAGAGACTATGATTGCTTTCATTGCGGTCTTATCAGGTGGACAACTCATATACCTATTTTTTCTATTGCGAAGTTTTCCGAAAGATCTACACCGTTATAATTTGGACCCACAAGATTAACGGCTCATAAATTCTAATTAACGTGTTAATTACTTGAGTGTTTGTAATTAATATAGGTATAAATAAATATAAATAAATTGGTACTAGATTTATGAAGACGGAAATAAACTAATCCTATAGACTCTAATTAATTGCGAGCAATCATCAGTCTGGAAGGCAACACCTAGTATGTGCACTGAATGTGCCCCCACTGGAAGAAAACTTATCAGGCGCTACTCGGATGACAAGTCAAAAAGAAGAACGTCCGAGTGAAAATGATCGGTACTTACTGTGGTACTTTCTCGGGGATGAGCTTTCAGATTGGGGTTCGTTAGCTCGGCCTGAATAATGTGCTCTTTGCTGGTACAAACACCATCCTCTAGAGTGCTGGCCAACCGATACAATACATACAGAATAGTAGGAGCCGTTGCGGGTCGGGGCGTAGTAACAGCCAATGCACTTGAACTGGCTTGTACAATATTGGTCAGCGCTCGGACACTCAGTAATCGCTTTTCAGTGACTACAAACAACGCAAAGCAACAGTTCATCAGTCTTGCTCTGTCTTTTCTACTGTGATGATTTTAGAAAAAACAGAACACCTTTCGAAGTGACAACAGCAGCGTCAGGTTTCCTTTGGCTTTACTTGCGGCCTGCTCAGTAGCTTGGCTGTTATGACTTGTAGAAGTAGTAACTTGTCGGTGTACTAAAGTAAGAGCACTCCTTTGTACCTCTTTACTTGTGCACGGACAGTCAGAGCCGTGCCCACGGACACACTAAGCAGGGCAGAGGAGGGAAACCGGAAAGAAGCCAAAGCACAAGATGACCAAGGCAACGCCAAGACCAGAAACACCAGACAACAAAGGGGCGAGGTGGAGTCCCCCGGCAAGGCCCTTGCCGAGGCGGCCTCCGCGGCCCCGGCAAGGGCCTTGCCGAGGCAGCTTGCCCAATACCAACAGAGCGAGCCACCCTTGAGCCCACGGATTCCAACCCAACCAACTACATTGGGACCAGGGCTCGGGAGGCACCCCTGTGGTGGCATGCAGATCTTTGTCAAGATCATAAACATACAAGATCAGATAAGGACCAGAAGACGGCGACCCTCGGCATGATCCTCGCCGAGGAGATCCACAAGACCCCCGGCAAGCGCCTTGCCGGGGACAACTGCGACGCCACGGCAAGACCCTTGCCGGGCCCCCGGCAAGGCCCTTGCCGAGGGCGCCAGCAGGGCCACTGCCAGGCCCGCACCAGCCAAGGCTCCGCCGCCATTCGCATGCAGCTGCCAGCCCAACCAGCTGGGCAGGCACCTGCGTGGCAACACGCGGCTTCCAGACCAACTCAGCAAGCACCTACGCGGTGGCATGCAGATCTTCGTGAAGGCCCTGCCACCGCGCCACCTCAGCAGTCTGCCTGCCTACATGGCTCCGCATGCATCGCTGGCCTGGGCGCGTGTCGAAGCGAGAAGGAGCGGCGACGGAAGGGACGGGCCTCGTTCCCGTCCCCGATAAAGCTAATGGACACCTAAGTAGCGCATTGAATGCGCTTTGTCCAGTAATGCCGAGCGATAAGCTCGCGTACTGTACACCTTTCCACCTCCTATGTGCCACTGTGGCTACCCCATTTCGACTATAAAAAGAGGCCCGAGGCATGTTGGAGAGGGATTCGGCTTTTTGGAACTACACAGCCACCGTAGCTAGTTCGAATACTCAAGAACACTCAATACATCCACCAAAGCTGCTGTAATGAACTCATTCTTTATTTATATTGGTGTTAAGCCTACTGTATTCCAACTTCTCTATGGATCATAAACTATTTTACTAACCATAGATTCATCAAAATAAGCAAACAACACACGCAAAACAGAATCTATCAAAAACAAAACAGTCTGTAGTAATCTGTAACTAACACAAATTTCTGGAACCCAAACAATTCTACCAAAATTAGACGACCTGGACAATTTTTTTATTGATCAGCAGCAATTGGAATCAGTATTTTATCATGTTCTGGTGATTTTTAACAATTCGGGCACTGAGCACAAAGATTCTGGAAATTACAGCAAGATCAAATAACTATCATCCAAGAAGATCCAATAGGTCCAACTTGGCACAAACACTAATTAAAAGATAAAACCACATCTAAACAGAGGCTAGATGGATCATTTATTACTAAGCAGCAAGGAAAAATATTGGGTTGTCTCCCAACAAGCGCTTTTCTTTAAAGCCTTTTTAACTAGGCATTGAGATTTCAATGATGCTCACATGAAAGACAAGAATTGAAGCACAAATAGAGCATCATATAGCATGTGACAAACACATCTAAGTATAACATACTTCCTATGCATAGGCATCTTATAGGCAAACAAATTTGCAAGGCAAGAAAAAACTAGCATATGCGAGGAAGAAGAAAGTGACGATAGCAATCTCAACATAACGAGAGGTAATTTAGTAACATGAAATTTTCTATCACCATATTTTCCTCTCTCATAATAATTACATGTAGGATCATAAGAAAATTCAACAATATATCTATCACATGACATATTCTCAACACGATCCACATGCATGCGAAGTTGACACTCTTCCAAAATAGTGGGATTATCATTAACTAAAGTCATGATTTCTCCAAGCCCACTTTTATCAAAAAAATTATAAGATTGAATGTTATCCAAATATGTGGGATCTAAAGTTGACACTCTTCCAAACCCACTTTCAATATTATTGCAAACACTATTATCAATCTTATATTCATCATGGGGCTTAAATAAATTTTCAAGATCATAAGAAGAATCACCCCAATCATGATCATTGCAACAAGTGGTAGACATAGCAAAACTAGCATCCCCAAGCTTAGGGTTTGCATCTTTTTAGCACAATTGACATCAAAAGAATTTATGATAAAATCATTGCAATCATGCTTTTTATTCAAAGATCTATCGTGAGTCACTTTACGGATTTCAGGCAAAACCTTATAAAGATAATCTAGTGCATCCAAATCACTAGGAATTGGTTCATCATAATTGGATCTCTTAAAAAGATTGGCATGCGGATCAGGATTCATAGATATTGGCTTCTTTGTTTAGGAATAAATAAGCATCTAATCCAACCAAACGAGCAATCAAAAGGCAACGGAAAGAGAGGAGGAGATTGGGAAAGAGAGGGCGAATAAAACGGCAAGGGTGAAGTGGGGGAGAGGAAAACGAGAGGCAAATGGCAAATAATGTAATGCGAGAGATAGGGATTGTGATGGGTACTTGGTATGTTGACTTTTGCGTAATCCTCCCCAGCAACGGCGCCAGAAATCCTTCTTGCTACTTCTCGAGCTTGCGTTGGATTTCCCTGAAGAGGAGAGGATGATGCAGCACAGTAGCGTAAGTATTTCCCTCAGTTTTTCAGAGCTGAGGTATCAATCCAATAGGAGGCCACGCGCAAGTCCCTCGTACCTGCACAAAACGATAGCTACTCGCAACCAACGCGATTAGGGGTTGTCAATCCCTTCACGGTCACTTACGAGAGTGAGTTCTGATAGAGATAATATTTTTGGTATTTTTGGTATAAAGATGCAAAGTAAAAAGTAAAAGCAAAGCAAGTAAATAAAGTGATGGAGATTGATATGATGAGAATAGACCCGCGGGCCATAGGTTTCACTAGTGGCTTCTCTCAAGAGCATAATTATTCTACGATGGGTGAACAAATTACTGTTGAGCAATTGACAGAATTGAGCATAGTTATGATGTTATCCAGGCAATGATCATATATATAGGCATCACGTCCGTGACAAGTAGACCGAAACGATTTTGCATCTACTACTATTACTCCACTCGTCGACCGCTATCCAGCATGCATCTAGAGTATTAAGTTAAAAATAGAGTAACGCCTTAAGCAAGATGACATGATGTAGAGGAATAAATTCATGCAATATGATAAATACCCCATCTTGTTATCCTCGATGGCAACAATACAATACGTGCCTTGCAAACCTTTTACATCCGGGTAAGGTCACCGCAAGATTGAACCCAAAGCTAAGCACTTCTTCCATTGCCGTAACTACCAATCTAGTTGGCCAAACCAAACGGATAATTCGAAGAGACTTGCAAAGATAACTTAATCATACATAAAAGAATTCAAAGAAGAATCAAATATTTTCCATAGATAAGCTAGATCATAAACCCACAATTCATCGGTCTCAACAAACACACCTCGAAAAGAAGATTACATCGAATAGGTATCCACGAGAGAGGGGGAGAACATTGTATTGAGATTCAAAAAGAGAGAAGAAGCCATCTAGCTACTAACTATGGACCCGAAGGTGTGAAGTAAACTACTCACACTTCTTCGGAGGGGCTATGGTGATGATGTAGAAGCCCTCCGTGGTGGATGCCCCCTCCATGAGCTCGGAACAGGCCCCAAGATGGGATCTCGTGGATACATGAAGTTACGGCGGTGGAATTAGGTTTTGGCTCCCCTCTGATCTATTGAAGTGCGTAGGTATATATATGAGGAAGGAATGCGTCGGTGGAGTGTCGGGGGCCCACGAGGCAGGCGCGCCTGGGGGCGCGCCCCCACCTCGTGATTGCCTCCGCACTACTTGGAGTAGGGTCCAAGTCTCCTGGATCACGTTCGGTGAGAAAATCACGTTTCCGAAGGTTTCATTCCGTTTGGACTCCGTTTGATATTCCGTTTCTTCGAAACACTGAAATAGGCAAAAAACATCAATTCTGGGTTGGGCCTCCGGTTAATAGGTTAGTCCCAAAAATAATATAAAAGTGGAAAATAAAGCCCATTATAGTCCGAAACAATAGATAAAGTAGCATGGAGCAATGAAAAATTGTAGATACGTTGGAGACGTATCAAGCACCCCCAAGCTTAATTCCTGCTCGTCCTCGAGTAGGTAAATGATAAAAAAGATTTTTTGATGCGGAGTGATACTTTGGCATAATTTCAATGTAAATCTTCTTAATTGTGATATGAATATTCAGATCCGAAGATTCAAGACAAAAGTTCACATTGACACAAAATAATAATACTTCAAGCATACTAATCAAAGCAATCATGTCTTCTCAAAATAACATGGCAAAAGAAAGTCCATCCCTACAAAATCAGATAGTTAGGCTATGCTTCATTTTTGTCACACAAAGATGTTCCCAACTTCTATACCCCCGATGACAAGCCAAGCAATTGTTTCATACTTAAATAATCTCAAACTTTTTCAACCTTCACGCAATACATGAGCGTGAGCCATGGATATAGCACTATGGGTGGAATAGAACATGATGATGGGGATTGTCTGGAGAAGACAAAAAAAGAAAGTCTCACATTGACGAGGATAATCAATGGGCTATGGAGATGCCCATCAATTGATGTCAACATGAGGAGTAGGGATTGCCATGCAACGGATGCACTAGAGCTATGAATGCTCAACAAAAGAAAACTAGTGGGTGTGCATCCAACTTGATTGCTCATGAAGACCTAGGGCATTTGAGGAAGCCCATCGTAGGAATATACAAGCCAAGTTGTATAATGAAAAATTCCCACTAGTATGAAAAAGACAACTTAGGAGACTCACTATATGAAAAACATGGTGCTACTTTGAAGCACAATATATGAGACTCACTACATGAAGAACGAGGTGCTACTTTGAAGCACAAAATATGAGACTCACTACATGAAGAACATGGTGCTACTTTGAAGCACAAGTGTGGAAAAAGAGATAGTAGCATTGCCCTTTTCTTTTTTTTGGGCCTTTCTTTTTTTTGGCCTTTCTCTTTTTTTTGGGCAATGCTCTAATAATGATGATCATCACACTTCTATTGACTACAACATGAGGATTACAACTCGAAACTAGAACAAGGTATGACTGTATATGAATGCCTCCGTGATGTACCGGGATGGTGTAATGAATCAAGAGTGACATGTATGAAAAATAATGCATGGTGGCTTTGCCACAAATACAATGTCAACTACATGATCATGCAATGGCAATATGACAAAAGTAATGTATGTCATGATAATGATGGTGGAAGTTGCATGACAATATATCTCGGAATGGCTATGGAAATGCCATAATAGGTAGGTACGGTGGCTGTTTTGAGGAAGATATAAGGAGGTTTATGTGTGATAGAGCGTATTGTATCACGGGGTTTGGATGCACCGGCGAAGTTTGCGCCAACTCTCAATGTGAGAAAGGGCAATGCACGGTACCGAAGAGGCTAGCAATGGCGAAAAGATAAAAGTGCGTATAATCCATGGACTCAACATTAGTCAAAAGAACTCATATACTTATTGCAAAAATTTAGAAGTCATCAAAAATTCAAGTACTACGCGCATGCTCCTAGGGGGATAGATTGGTAGGAAAAGACCATCGCTCGTCCCCGACCGCCACTCATAAGGATGCACAAGCCAGGTACACTTCATGCTTCAAATTTGTTACACAACTTTAACCATACGTGCATGCTACGGGACTTACAAACTTCAACACAAGTATTTCTCAAATTCACAACTACTCAACTAGCATGACTTTGATATTATTACCTCCATATCTCAAAACAATTATCAAGCATCAAACTTATCTTAGTATTCAACGCACTCAAAAGAAAGTTTCACATATCTTGCACACCAAGTATATTAACATTAAGCAAATTACCATGCTATTAACGACTCTTAAAATAATCTAAGTGAAGCATGAGAGATCTAGTTTCTTTAAAACAAATCTACCACCGTTCTCAAAAAGATCTAAGTGAAGTACTAGAGAAAAAAAATTATCACGCTCAAAAAGATATAAGTGAAGCACTATGAGCAACTATCAAGCTCAAAAGATATAAGTGAAGCACATAGAGTATTCTATCAAATTCCAAATCATGTATGGCTCTCTCAAAAAGGTGTGTACAGAAAGGATGACTGTGGTAAACTAACAAGCAAAGACTCAAATAATACAAGACACTCCAAGCAAAACACATATCATGTTGGTGAATAAAAATATAGCTCCAAGTAAATTACCAATGGAAGTGGACGAAAGAGGGGATGCCTTCCGGGCATCCCCAAGCTTTGACTTTTGGTGTCCTTGGATTATCTTGGGGGTGCCATGGGCATCCCCAAGCTTAGGCTCTTGCCACTCCTTGTTCCATAATCCATCAAAAGAATTCACCCAAAACTTGAAAACTTCACAACACAAAACTCAATAGAAATCTCGTGAGCTCCGTTAGAGAAAGGAAACAAAAGACTACTTTAAGGTGCTGTAATGAACTCATTCTTTATTTATATTGGTGTTAAACCTACTGTATTCCAACTTCTCTATGGATCATAAACTATTTTACTAACCATAGATTCATCAAAATAAGCAAACAACACACGCAAAACAGAATCTGTCAAAAAAAAAACAGTCTGTAGTAATCTGTAACTAACGCAAACTTCTGGAAACCAAACAATTCTACCAAAATTAGACGGCCTGGAAAATTTGTTTATAGATCAGCAGCAATTGGAATCAGTATTTTATCACGTTCTGGTGATTTTTAACAATTCAGGCACTGAGCACAAAGATTCTGGAAATTACAGCAAGATCAAATAACTATCATCCAAGAACATCCAATAGGTCCAACTTGGCACAAAAACTAATGAAAAGATAAAACCACATATAATCAGAGGCTAAATGGATTATTTATTACTAAGCAGCAAGGGAAAATATTGGGTTGTCTCCCAACAAGCGCTTTTCTTTAAAGCCTTTTTAACTAGGCATTGAGATTTCAATGATGCTCACATGAAAGACAAGAATTGAAGCACAAATAGAGCATCATACAGCATGTGACAAACACATCTAAGTCTAACATACTTCCTATTCATAGGCATCTTATAGGCAAACAAATTTGCAAGGCAAGAAAAAACTAGCATATGCGAGGAAGAAGAAAGTGACGATAGCAATCTCAACATAACGAGAGGTAATTTAGTAACATGAAAAATTCTATAACCATATTTTCCTCTCTCATAATAATTACATGTAGGATCATAAGAAAATTCAACAATATAGCTATCACATAACATATTCTCAACACGATCCACATGCATGCGAAGTTGACACTCTTCCAAAATAGTGGGATTATCCTTAACTAAAGTCATGATTTCTCCAAGCCCACTTTTATCAAAAAATTTATAAGATTGAATGTTATCCAAATATGTGGGATCTAAAGTTGACACTATTCTAAACCCACTTTCAATATTATTGCAAACACTATTATCAATCTTATATTCATCATGGGGCTTAAATAAATTTTCAAGATCATAAGAAGAATCACCCCAATCATGATCATTGCAACAAGTAGTAGACATAGCAAAACTAGCATCCCCAAGCTTAGGGTTTGGCATCTTTTTAGCTCAATTGACATCAAAAGAATTTATGATAAAATCATTGCAATCATGCTTTTTATTCAAAGATCTATCATGAGTCACTTTACGGATTTCAGGCAAAACCTTATAAAGATAATCTAGTGCATCAAAATCACTAGGAATTGGTTCATCATAATTGGATCTCCTAAAAAGATTGGCAAGCGGATCAGGATTCATAGATATTGCCTTCTTTGTTTAGGAATAAATAAGCATCTAATCCAACCAAATGAGCAAACAAAAGGCAACGGAAAGAGAGGAGGAGATTGGGAAAGAGAGGCGAATAAAAGCGGCAAGGGTGAAGTGGGGAGAGGAAAAGCGAGAGGCAAATGACAAATAATGTAATGCGAGAGATAGGGATTGTGATGGGTACTTGGTATGTTGACTTTTATGTAAGCCTCCCGACAACGGCGCCAGAAATCCTTATTGCTACGTCTCGAGCTTGCGTTGGTTTTCCCGAAGAGGAGAGGATGATGCAGCACAATGGCGTAAGTATTTCCCTCAGTTTTGAGAACCAAGGTATCAATCCAGTAGGAGGCCACGCGCAAGTCCCTTGTACCTCCACAAGCGATAGCTACTCGCAACCAACGTGATTAGGGGTTGTCAATCCCTTCACGGTCACTTACGAGTGAGATCTGATAGAGATAATATTTTTGGTATTTTTGGTATAAAGATGCAAAGTAAAAAGTAAAAGAAAAGCAAGTAAATAAAGTGATGGAGATTGATATGATGAGAATAGACCCGGGGGCCATAGGTTTCACTAGTGGCTTCTCTCAAGAGCATAAGTATTCTACGGTGGGTGAACAAATTACTGTTGAGCAATTGACAGAATTGAGCATAGTTATGATGTTATCCAGGCAATGATCATATATATAGGCATCACGTCCGTGACAAGTAGACTGAAATGATTCTGCATCTACTACTATTACTCCACTCATCGACCGCTATCCAGCATGCATCTAGAGTATTAAGTTAAAAACAGAGTAACGCCTTAAGCAAGATGACATGATGTAGAGGAATAAATTCATGCAATATGATAAATACCCCATCTTGTTATCCTCGATGGCAACAATACAATACGTGCCTTGCAACTCTTTACATCCTTTGGGTAAGGTCACCGCAAGATTGAACCCAAAGCTAAGCACTTCTCCCATTGCAAGAATTACCAATCTAGCTGGCCAAACCAAACGGATAATTCGAAGAGACTTGCAAAGATAACTTAATCATACATAAAAGAATTCAGAGAAGAATCAAATATTTTCCATAGATAAGCTGGATCATAAATCCACAATTCATCGGTCTCAACAAACACACCGCGAAAAGAAGATTACATCGAATAGATCTCCACGAGAGAGGGGGAGAACATTGTATTGAGATCCAAAAAGAGAGAACATGCCATCTAGCTACAAACTATGGACCCGAAGGTCTGAAGTAAACTACTCACACTTCATCGGAGGGGCTATGGTGATGATGTAGAAGCTCTCCATGGTGGATGCCCCCTCTGGCGGAGCTCCGGAACAGGCCCCAAGATGGGATCTCGTGGATAGAGGAAGTTACGGCGGTGGAATTAGGTTTTTGGCTCCCCCTCTGATCTGTTGAAGTGCGTAGGTATATATAGGAGGAAGGAGTACGTCGGTGGAGCGTCAGGGGGCCCACGAGGCAGGGGGGCGCGCCCCGGGGGGAGGGCGCGCCCCCCACCCTCGTGACCGCCTCTGGCACTCCTTGGAGTAGGGTCCAAGTCTCCTGGATCACGTTCGATGAGAAGATCACGTTTCCGAAGGTTTCATTCCGTTTGGACTCCGTTTGATATTTCGTTTCTTCGAAACACTGAAATAGGAAAACAGCAATTCTGGGCTGGGCCTCCGGTTAATAGGTTAGTCCCAAAAATAATATAAAAGTGGAAAATAAAGCCCATTATAGTCCGAAACAATAGATAAAGTAGCATGGAGCAATAAAAAATTATAGATACGTTGGAGACGTATCAAAGACCCATTCATAAGAGTTCCTCAGCATCTACACCATCGCGATGCAAGTTGCCGGAGCTTGCGACGTCAAGGTGCTTGCCAATCACTTCCCGTTCGCACTGAAGCCCAACGTCATGTCTTGGTTGATGCACTTGCCGGTGGATTCCATTTCTTCTTGGTCGGATCTGTGCCATGAGTTCATTGGTGCCTTCACCGGAGGCCACCAAGCTCATGGCCAGGCCAGTGATTTGCATATCATTCCCTAGACGGAAGGGGAAACCCTGCGCAAGTACATCCAGAGGTTTAGCCAGGTGCAGTAAAACATCCCCGATGTTCATCCCACCACCGTGATTAGCGCGTTCCATCAGAACGTGCAACCGCAAGAATCTTGCGCGAAGAGCTGGCGATGAACAAGGTGAAGGATGTGGTCGAACTTTATGTTCTGGCCGATAGGTGCGCCCGGGCTGAAGAGGGAAGGAAGTACCCCGGTGAGGACGCCGTCGTGGAAATCGACTCTACTGATGAACACACCGCTGCCCCGACGAAGAAGGGCCGGCGTCGCAACAGGAAACGCAAGGGCAAGACCGTGCTTGTCGTCGAGGGATCCGACAGCACCGGCGCCGCCAAGAAGGCCAAAGCGAACGACCCGGCAAGGAAATTGCGGGTGCGCCGCATGCTGGGCCTTGGCGGCTGCCGACAAGTCGAGGCTCCGACAAGCGATATTGCAAGATCCATCGCACCAAGGGCGACGACCACCAGAACTGCCGACAGGTCGAGCTGCTGGCCGAAAAGCAAAAGGCCGAGTATGAGAGGTGGGACAAGGAGAAGGGTCAAGACGGTGCCGAAGGATCCGGCAAGAAGCGTGGCGGCCAAGGAGGCCACCGCGGCAAGGATAACCAGTAAGAGAGGCCCACCCGGGGCCGTGACAAGAAGCAAGAAGACGATGATCATGACAAGGACGATGAGTCCGGCGAGCAAGAGTTTCAGAAGGCTACGGAGGCCATGTGCATCGATGGTGGCGCCCCGCTGCATACTTCTCACCGCCAGCTCAAGCAGTGGGCGCGTGAGATCACAGCAGTGGAGCCATCGTTCGATGCCCAGAAGCTGCTGAAGTGGTCCAGCACGCCCATCCTCTTTGACGCCGAGGACCACCCTGATCGCACCACCACGCTCCGGTGTTTGCCGTTGTTGGTCTTACCAACGATACACAGCCTCAAGGTGAACAAGATGCTAGTTGACGGCGGGGCCAGTCTAAACTTAATCTCGCCCGTTGTGATCGAGAGGCTGCAAATTTCCGATGGAGACCTCGAGGAGACGCGCACGTTTCAAGGGGTCAACGCGGGAAGGAGCCAGCCGAAGGGGAAGATCACATTGCCTGTGACGTTTGGAGGTGAGTTGAACTACATGACATAGAGGATTGTCTTCGATGTAGCCGAGATCCCCTTGCCCTACAACGGGATCATCGGCCGCCCGGCACTAGCCAAGTTCATGGCGGCGTCACATTACGCTTACAACACGCTGAAGATGCCTGGGACGATGACTATCATCACCGTCCCCTGCGACAAGAAGCATGCGCTGATCTGCGCCGACCTACTCTACCGGGAAGCGGTTGCAGCAGCTGCCACCAAGGCACTTGCTCCTGCCGCTGAAGCCCCGGGAGGGAAGAAGAAGCCCGGCAAGACCTCTCGCACCCACTCTGGCAAGCGCACCTCCTCCGAGTGTTGTGCTACCATCGAGGACGTGCCAGAGAGCTCCACTGGCAAGAGCAAGAAATCCAGGGTTGCGCCACCATAGACCAAGAAGGTGTCCGTTAGTGAGGATGGCACGGGAGGGGCTTTCACCATAAGCTCCACCCTCGACAGCAAATAGGAAGGCACGCTCGTCACCTTCCTGCGGGCGAATGTCGATGTGTTTGCATGGCAAGCATCTGACATCCCGGGTGTTCCCAGGGAGGTGATTGAGCACCACCTAGCTGTCTGTCCTCATGCGTGGCCCGTCAAGCAGAAGGTCAGGAAGCAGGCTTTGGAAAGGCAAGAGTTTATCACAGAAGAGATTAGGAAGTTGGAAGCAGCAGGCTTGGTGAGGGGGGTGCTCCATACGATGTGGATGGCCAATCCGGTGGTAGTGCGCAAGGCGAACGGGAAGTGGAGGTTGTGTATTGACTACACATATATCAATAAGGCTTGTCCTAGGGACCCCTTCCCGTTGCCGCGCATCGACCAGATATTTGACTCCACGGCCTGGTGTGATCTGTTATTGTGACACCCCAAAAATTTTAACCTTGTTTTGTTAATAAAAATCTAGCCAGGAAATTTAACCTTCCTTTTCCTTGATTTTTATTGATTTCAGAACCTTTTTTTTCTTAGTGATCTTGGAGTTGTTTCCTAAGATGAAAACTTTTCACTTATGATTTTGGACTTGGTTACCATCTCAAGAAAATCTTTTCTTTTATCAGAAGAATTAATTATATAATATTCTTCCTGATCTTTATTTTCTTGAAAAATAGTATTCCATGATTTTATGGTCCTGTTTATACTGCAACCCTTTTATAGATTCATTCAAAAATCCTACCAAAAATTTGGAGATGTCATGTGATGTCTCTAAATCATTTTTGTGCAATAATATATTTCATTCATTGCATATTTTGAGTGCTACACATGTTTTTCTTCTCTAGTCCAAAGTGGACAATTTTGCACTACAACCCTTTTGAATATTTCTTTCTAGCTTCCACCAAAATTTTGAGATGTTGGTAGTATCATATGATTCAACTTTATGCAAAAACCCAGTGGTGTTACTTTGAAATTTTGAGTGAATCAACCTCATCTTAATTCTGGTCCAACATGATGGTTTGTACAGCAACCATATTCTTGCTTGCTCTTTGGCTCTAGATTCTTTCCCCTACTTGTAGTCCTCCATGCTAAACTCCTAAGTCCAGGAGCATGCACTCATTGGATCATTTCTGGTTCATGAAATAATGCCATTCACCACCTGTCCAGATTTGAAGTTCTGCAAAACTTGCACTAGCAAGTTTGTGCTTTTCACCAACTAACCTCACCACCCTCTTGTGCATCCAAAGAGACACTGATCTGGAAGAATTGGCCACTCCAAGAAATGCCTAGGTGCCTGTGGCATTTTGTCAAACACCTGAAGTGCATGGACAGATTTGGCTTGAGTCTTTGTCTGCGTTGTGAACTTGATCTCCTGACCAAACCACCTTGTCCATTGATCTTCCCTCTATCACTAACCTAGTTCTGTTGCTTGCCAACCTCACCTGAGACCTCTAGCATGCCCCGGCATTTTATCGAACACATTTCGTGCATGCTCTGGGCGCGAGTAGAGCGCGCGTATTGCACGAGCCACGGCCGAGCCGACACGTCGCGCCCCTGGTTTTGGCCCGCTCTGCAGCACCACGCCACGCACTACCCTTCTCACAGCAACGCGCCAAGCCGCCCTGGCAGCCTACAGCGCCGCCGTCAGAGCCTTGGCGGCACGCCGGCGTCTGCAGCGCGCCCCTGCCTCAGTTGGTGCCGACAAGCCACCAGCACGCGCCAGCTGCCCCCTTAAGCATCTCCAGCTCATCCGCAGCCTCGTACCCTAGCGCGCGTCGCCGCCACGTCGCCATAGCTACAGAAAGACGGTTCGCCGTCGTCCTTATCGCCGGCCGCCTCGGAACCGACCTCCACCGCCTATATAAAGGCCCCGGAGCTCAATCGAGTCCTCAAGCAACCTCAAATGATCCCCTAGAGCTACCACGGCCAGCGATCGAGGAGGGAAGACCATCTTCCCCGAGTCCGGCCGGTTCGGTCGCCGCCAAGTCCCGGCCGATTCCGTCGCCACCAGTGCCTCCCCCTCTCCACTCTCTCCACCAAGAGCTCTCCCTCCCTCTCGTGAGTGCAACCCCACGATTAAATTTGCTCGGAAACCACCGTAGCCCCAAACCCACTATCCACCCGGATGCCTTCTCCGCCGCGAAGCTCATCGCCGGCGACTCCGTCCACGTCGGCGACCATGGCGGGTACCCACAGATTTGTCTCGACCCCCTGAGCACACCCACGCCCGTTTGCCGGCATATCCTCGCCGGAGCTCCGCCTCTGTTCGATGGGAGGGGGACGACGCGCGCGTGGACTGGTCAAACCTGACCAGTGGGCCAAGCGGGCCCACCGTCAGTGACCCAGCGCCAGTCCACGCAGGAGTAAGTGTAAGCGCATTTCCCGAATGCGCCTTCGACGTGTACTTCTTTTAAAACGTTTTCTTTTCTGTTTTATTAAAAAAAACAGATTTTTGACCAGGACTTTGACTGCCTATAACTTTTTAAATACAGCTACAAATGATTTGATTCTTTTTCCTACCTCTCTGAAATTTAGTCTAGTTTATTTTAAGATTTATTTGAAAAAATTTCAAGCAACCTTTTTGTGCTGTTTTTAAAGTTTGTGTTGTTTATACATTTTTGAAAATAGGACTTTTGGGAGAAGAAGGAAACTTTCAAAGTTTTGGAGTGCACCTTGCCTCTCCACACCTTGAAGGCAAGCATTCTGAACGTCGGCATGATATATTTTGGTGTGTTAGTTGACACGTTTATAACACCACCTTACCTTCGGGAAACTTGTTATTTCATGTGACATGATCATTTGGATGGATGCATATCAGTGTTTTACTTGTTGTGGTAAGGAAAATACTTGTGATAGTAAATCATCCTCATGTGCCTTACATGCATGCCGGAAGGGAATCCGGGAAAGCATCTGCCTTGGGTAGGCGTGAGCTTGTCACCGATCTTCGTTAGGACGGTTATGTCCGGTAGGGCATGGTCAGGAATAATGAGTGTTGATTTTGTTAGTTGAGATATAATTGTGATACAGGTCATACAGGGAATTCATAAACCTCCTGAGTCGACCGTAGGTCAAGTACTGTTCTAGCAACTCCCATACTTGCCTTGTACTTCCACTTGTCCCTGCAGGTAGGGTACGGTTCAGTAAGTCGTCAACCCCTTTCAGGCACACACCGTACAGAGAGGCCACGATGGAAGATACCGGTTGTAACTGGTAGGCATGCCATCTAGTTCGGGGGCATGGGTGTTTCCGGTTGAGACCGGAGGGGAGGCCACCCCTTAGAGCGCGCAATATAAATTTGATCCCATGCTACGCGAGGTTGTAGCCTCCCCACTTAGAGTTTTGCTAAACAAGTGTCGTAGGTGATTCCTGGCACCGGTAAGTTAAGCTGGTGTGTGCAAGTCAGGTGTGTTGTCAATTAGAAGACCGTAGACGGAATTAGTCCCGGTGGACTAAAGAAATTCGTTGCTCATGGGTAAGAAGTACGTCCTCTGCAGAGTGTAAACCCATTCGTAAAGCCGTGTCCGTGGTTTAGTATTGCAGTCTGGGATGGGTCAAAGTTGGTCCTAATATCGGTCTTCGGAGGAGACGCGGTTATTATGAGCTCGGATACCGACTAGTGACTTGTGAGGACCATGGTTATTATTTCTGTTATGGACTAATCCCATTATTTCTGTTATGGACGAATTCCATTATTTCTGTTATGGACTAATCGTTGCATCATTTGAATTAACAACTATCTCTGGGATGGTTCTACCTCCGGGATAATCATTGTTTTAATTTTTGTTTATAAGCCCTTTATGTGGTGTCGCTCAGACGCCCGACTGTGGCATTTGTTTGTTTTATTATCACTTATGAGCCCTTTATGTGGTGTCGCTCAGACGCCCGACTGTGGCATTTGTTTGTTTTATTATCACTTATGAGCCCTTTATGTGGTGTCGCTCAGATACCCGACTGTGGCATTTGTTTGTTTTATTATCACTTATGAGCCCTTTATGTGGTGTCGCTCAGACGCCCGACTGTGGCATTTGTTCGTTTTATTATTACTTATAAGCCCTTTATATGGTGTCGCTCAGACGCCCGACTGCGGCTTTGCTTGCTATTTATTTATTTTATAAGTCCTTTGTGCGATGTCGCTGAGACGCCCAACTGTGGCATTTGCTTGCTATTTATTTACTTTATAAGCCCTTTACGTGGTGTCGCTGAGACGCCCGAATGCGGCATTTTATTTCCACTCCATTATTACTCGTTCATGTTGCATATAAATAACCTGTCTGCATGCATAAGAGATCTTATTTATGATTGACGATGTGATCATAGAATATTTTAGTGCATGATTATCATTTATATTATCCCAGTGTTCATAATGTTTGCGAGTACATTCAAAGTACTCACTGGCTTGTCCCTGGCTATTGTCTTGGCCAGATTTCTTGCACGGAGAGGAGCGACGCGATGACGGCCCCGGAACCTAAGCATCGACGATAGCAGCCCCGCGAAGATAGGAGTTAACCTGGTCAGCTGTTCCCGTGGGAAATGGAGTTCCACAGACACTGATGATCCACAAACCGCTTCCGCCATAAACAACTAGAATCCATGTGATGTACTCACAGGCCAGAATGGTCTTGTGCTGCATAGTTTTGTATGTTTGCTTGGTATTTCTGTATCAAGTTGAGGCCTCATCAGCTAACAGTAATCCTGGGGCTGGTGAGCACGACGGCCATTTTCTAGAAACTTATACCCGGAAAAATCGGTCGCCACAGTTATCATTCCTCGACGCCTACTCGGGCTACCACCAGATCTTCATGACAAGAGAAGACGAAGAGAAGACAGCATTCATCACCTCATGTGGTACGTATTGCTTTTTACGAATGCCTTTCGGGTTGAAGAGTGCTGGCTCAATGTTTGCAGGGGCGGTCCAAATTGGTTTTGAACCCCAGCTACATAGAAATATGGAAGCATACATGGATGACATAGTGGTCAAAACCAAGGACATGGTGTGGCGACCGTTCCCCGCCCCGTGATCGTGGGGGCGGGTGCCTTGAAGACTGCGACCCGAGTCCACCCAGTAAATGAGCCGCGCCTACACGCCTCCCTCCTTTTATGGGGAAGGCGCCAGCCGCCTCTTTACCATGATATGACGCGTGCATGCGAAAACCGCCCCACGCATGACCCCCACGTCACGCACGACCCTCCACGTCGCGCGCAGGTCATGGGGAAGCGCAGCGGGCGAAAAATTACTACGATAAAATCCCGCCCCTGACTGCCCGCGCACCGTTCTCAGCCTGGCCCAACAACATGTCCCGCTTATGTGTGGCCCAGGCCCGGGGGCACCTGTCTGTGTACTAAAGTAGGGGCACTCCTTTGTACCCCTTTACTTATGCACGGACAGTCAGAGCCGCGCCCACGGCCGCACTAAGCAGGGCAGAGGGGGCAAACCGGGAAGAAGCCAAAGCACAAGACGGCCAAGGCAACGCCAAGACCAGAAACACCAGACAACAAAGGGGCAAGGTGGAGTCCCCCGACAAGGCCCTTGCCGAGGCGGCCTCCGCGGCCCCGGCAAGAGCCTTGCCGAGGCAGCTTGCCCAACACCAACAGAGCGAGCCACCCTTTAGCCCACGGGTTCCAACCCAACCAACTACATTGGGACCAGGGCTCGGGAGGCACCCCCGTGGTGGCATGTAGATCTTTGTCAAGATCATAAACATACAAGATCAGATAAGGACCAGAAGACGGCGACCCTCGGCAGGATCCTAGCCGAGGAGATCCACAAGACCCCCGGCAAGCGCCTTGCCGGGGGCATTCTTGACATACGGAAAGACCCTTGCCGAGGGCGCCAGCAGACCCACTTAGAGTGAGAAGTTCACAACCTTTGGGGACAACAACAAATTCGAATAGGTTTAGTTTTGCTGGTCCCTGACAAAGAGCCACTCAGAGTGAGAAATTCAAAATTCAATGTGCACTCAATACAAAGTTCAGAACGTTGGGTGATCGACGACAAAATTATGTACTATGCTACATCATGGTCAACAAAAATCTTAAGATTCTTCCAAAATAGGTTTAGTTTGACAACAGCCTAGAAATTCAACAATATAGCAAGAATTCTAGTAGGAAAATATTGGTCATGATCTGATGGAAAACTCAATGAAAACACAAGATTAGGAGCACACCAGGGGTGCCTAAGTAGTAGGCAACGAACGGCAGACTTAAGAGCGCTTAATAGTCTTGGCAACAAACAGAATTATTTTGTTTTCTCTACTGAATAAAATAATGAAAAATAATGATGTTCATTAGATATGTTAGGCTGCATATTGTGCAATCTATATAAAAGGAGTTCCATATAAAGAGCTCCATATTAGTTGACGTCATCGATGGAAGGCCATGAAGGATTCATAAATGAAACAAACATCTGTTTACATTCAGCCACCAATAACAGATATCAAGTGACAACAACAATTAGTATTACCTAAAAGCAAATATATAAGGGACTAGGTCATTCATACAACTAGGCATTATCCATTGGATTGCTTGTCGCTTACAAAATATGTAAAGCTAACCAACATTGTTCAAAGCCACAAAAGGGCATGCACCATGAAAAGCACGTTTTGGAATGCTGCCACAGAACTAGACCATTAGGCACACGCACGCACACCCAACAACTAGTTTTTACAAAGGCATTTGTTCCACCATATTAAATGCATGAAGCAGCAAGGACTTTCAGCAATCATCCGCCAACCAAATCCGCGAAACAGGGAATATAAGGTAAACCACACTGAAATCCCCAAAATTTCGCATAAGATGTGCTTCCCTGCTATCCATATCATACGACAGATTCACCTCCTTCCAGTCAGTAACGAAAATCAAATTACGATTCGGATGAATTGCAAACGTCTCATACTTAAAGGTCTTGTCCTCTTCGTCACAATCCTCTGTTGCATATTCCCTTCCAAACATTTCGGGAACATCAATAGTATGCTTTAGGGTCCACACTTCAGTAGCATAATCCTCAAGTACCCTCACAAAGAGTTGGTAATAATAAGGAACCATATACCAAGCATGCAATTTCCCTAAGAGTATCCAATTGAGCTATAACCAGACCTAGCTTCTTCCTTTACTTCCGGAGAGCAATTTCCCCAAACATCCCTTTGAGTCCACTGCAGCTATAATAGGTTCCTCGATCACCAAATGCATAAAATGCATCATGCCATTCACGAAGGCACATTCTGCAGTAAAAGGAGGATACTCTCTGGTATCCCCCCACTCACGGCTGTTCTGAGTCCATCGCCCGGTTTCGGACGAGTATATCACCACATCATTGTGCAACTCTACCAGGGGTGTAAACACCACAAAGCGGAATGGAACGGCCGCGTCAAAAAAAGACAGGAAGGGTTGTGCCAGTTTGACATGCGCAGGTTCATCATCCTCTTCATCCTGGCATACTATAGGAGGCAACACGATCCACTTCCTGTCATAGGATTGCACACGATATAATTGCATTCCTCGTCTTCTTGTGATTCCCAGCATTTGCAGAGGAGAAGGCTGCTGCAGCATTGTTTGAGCTTGACCCTAGCGTAGCTCCCGCAAAGGAAAGGGAGCGAAGCGTCGACCAGAGAGGCGTCTCCCGGCCCTGGACAGATTGTTGAAACAGAAACCGCCGTCTAAGTGGCGGGTGTGGAAGAATCCGTAATTCTAGGGGTTGGACTTCACAAGCCGGAAAGGGCAATAGAGCGGCGGCTGTGTGTGCCTGGATCTGGATGGGCTTTACCACTTCTTCGAAAATTTTGCCCAAAGGTTGTGTATATCGGGAAAAAATGTTTTTCTAACAAATTGCCTTATATGGATGCAGATCATTGTCTGTCCAATTTTCTGTAGGGCATATGTAAAAGGCATATCGAAATGTCCGCCTATACCTACTTCCATTTTAGAGACACACAAAGGCATCGCTTTCTTCACCTTTTTCAAACTAATTTTGTCATCTATTTTCAAGATTCAAGAATAAAACAACGGTAGATGTAGCGTGCCAAACAATTCACAGTAAATTATACTACATATATAGCTTATCCTGGAGCGGGCCGATGGGAAGAAAATGCCAGCAAGCGCACCGCCCTACCAATTAAACCCTAGAAAAACGGTTACTTGGTCCAATAGTTCATAAATAAACACTCCAAGTTCCTCGTATAAAGGGGTTGCAACTCCTGGTACTTTCCCAATACCGCATGACCCATAATTTCACTCCATCGCCTTCACATCTCATGTCACCCGGCCCGCTCATCCCATCCAATTCTCTCTTGTGCCACCAAACGGCCGAGCGTCCCCAGCGACCACTAGGGCACTAGGCCGCCATCATCAGTTATAGTGGGCCATCGCATCAGCTGACGCTGCTCGCCCCTTCATATTCCTTCGTCGGCGACCCATGAGAGCATTGAACCTGCATCGGCGTACCATTTGCGCATTACCACCCGTGCCTAGGCGCGGCTGGTTAAATCCATGAGTAATCCAGAAAGGGGAAATTTCAATTCCATGAGTTTAAATGGGACTGATAGTGGGTACCACACCCTTACCTACAATGTTGCTACCCTGATCAAACAAACGGCCGCAAATAGGATCAGCAAGGGCAACCCAACAACCAGGTTGATAGGAAGTCCGTCCACACCCCACGGCAAATGAACTCAACTATTAGAAACGACTAATCCCACTCGGAACCACTTGAGTACTGGGAAACCATGCGAACCGAATATGGATCTCCAACAGTGTATGAGCGTGGCGCGTCGTGCAGGTGCCCGGTGAACTGCCCCAACCGGATGACCTAGCGCGGGATGAGGCGCCGGCTAGTGGTGTTCCGGTCCAATGAGACAAAGTGGACCTGATCCAGCTTGACGCATTCCTCTGCGAGTTCATCGGGGGCGTGCTCCCCGCAGATCACCTCTGCATTGCCAAAGCGAATGCCAATGCCAATACCGGCGCATCGATGGAGGAGCGGGCCTGCTTCATCGAGCCACGGAAGTTTGCCCCGAGGTGCATTGAGTCGAGATGCGCCCCACGGCGGGCGCTTCCAGGCGACGGCGAGGAACCGCCCGGTTCGTGCAGTGCGGGCACCGTGCTCGGCGTGTCCAAGAGGAAGAACATCGCAGCCTACATCAGCCACAGCAGGTTCGCGCCCGAACACCTTAGTCTAGCTTCGTGGTCCGTGGCGGCGAAGGCGGTCGTGCCCCCACCTGATGGTCTCCGCTATGGAGACCAACCCGCCGATAAAGCGAGCTGAGCATTAATTACGACGTCGATCAGTGATCGATCGGCAACATTTCATGTATGTTTACCCTCATTTCCAATTGTCATGAACGTTTCGCCTTCATTTTCAGTGGTCATGAACCTTTCTGTCATTGTTATTGATTGTATCATTGGATGGACGCAGCGCTAAGACACCTTAAACTGAACTGTTAGCTTGTATTTCTTATGCCTGGTTTGCCGTGTTTGCACTTTGCAGTCGGCAAGTTATTGATTGTATCTTTGGCCTGAAACCATATTTGCATGAGTTGAGTCTGAGATCGACATCATAACCATGGACGTGAGCGTGTAGTTGAGAATTTAATTCGGTTTAGTTTTCTGTAGTCGTTGCAAAGGTTCATGAAGAAGTACGTGTCGAGGACGGCGTCTACAATGTCGTCTCCGCCACCTACGGCCCGGCAAGTCCGGCCCGACGTCTGCCAGTTCAAGCGCATGCGTCTGCCCGGCCAGGAAGCGGTCGGCAGCAACATCTGGCGCTCCGCTAGAGACCTCATCAACCAGCTCGTCGCCGAGATCCACCCGCCCAGCTACATCATGCTGGACATGACCAATGGCAAGGAGGTGATTCCCGTCCCGTCCGCAACACGGTGGACCATGACGTCTATCCCCTCGAGAGAGCGGGCGCCGGGAGCATGTGCTGCCACCGTGCCCGCACACCGCGTTTACGGCTGCGGGAGAGTTCTGTTGCGCGTTGTTCATCTAAAGTTTATTCTTTTAATTAAATTATTTTGTAATGCATGAATTTTTAATTTGAAGAATATTTTAAAAACCATTGAACACTTTTTCATCACATGACAAACTTACTAAAATATATTAACTACTTATTACATGGTTACATTTTTAAAAACTTCGAACATATTTTAAAATGCATTCAACACTTTTTTAATTACATCCAAATTTCTATAAATGTATCAAACAGTTCTTTTAGTACATGGATTGCTAATAATGATTATTTTTCTAATGACACAAACGTTTATGAAAATGGACCAAGAACTTTTTAAATCACATGAATTTCTTTGTAAAAATGTGAGAAACACTTGTAATTACATGAACATTTTCTAATCTATGAATTGCTCCTCTTCCACAAGGAGGTATATGAACTTATCACCTTAGTAATCTTTAAAAAAATCATCTTACTGAATCTTGCTCTGATATCATAAGCTGAAGTACTCCATCATCTCACAATGATAATATGGGCACGTCAGTATATGAATCCTTCATGCAGTAAATAAAAGTACACAGTTCTCTTCGAGCTGTTTGCGGTGTTTACCGACATTAATTAGGGAGCAAATGGAAAAAAATTCAAACTCATCATGCAAAACTTCCCGTTCGTAGGAGGCCCTCAACAAACACCCCTTCAGTTTACGCCCATTGTTTTCGGCTGGTGCGTATGAGATGACAGTAGAGCTCATTTCGTTTCCTTGGGGAGACAGAGCGGGCGCCGGGACCATGGTGTTGCTACCTTAGCCATGGCAGTCGTCACAGCAACGCATGTCGTCGGCTGTGGGAGAGTTTTCCTCCGCATCGCCGCCCTCCTCGAGGAGAGCAATGTCCTGACCTCCTTGTGCATCCACGACTATGTGGTTGTGCCGCATGGGAGGCACATGATAGGGACCCAGGCTCTCTGAACAGCGATGTGCATCTTCCTCGCGTCGTTCTACGATGACCAGGCACCCTTCGACCACAATGTCGAGGTCGTGGACACTGTGATCTTCCAAAACTACAAGATTTGTCATGGGTTCATCCACGGGATACTCGTCGATGGGCTGATGAGCACCGAGTACGACCTCGCCCCAGCAATTGGCCAACTAGGGGATCTGGCTCACCAGCCAATGTACAATACCATCGTGATCGACCACCAAATCGACGGCCATGGGGCCTCGTCCAGTGCCTCGACATTGACATCCTACTGTCGAAACTCCGGGAATGTTTGGTCTATTGCGAGCCATATGTCCTAATCCGCGCATGCAAAAAGGTTGCCGCTCCTGGAGCTCTTCGATACCGAGCATGGTGTGCGTCACATGTATGCTGGACTTGGAGCTAGGTGACGCTCAGAGTAACTTCGCATCTTTTGCTCCTCGCCGTACCCCTGGGAGAAGGTTGATGTGCCTACTACGTTGCTCCGGAAAACGTTTGGAGATGAAGCATGATATTTTGCACCAACTGTAGTGTTTCAAATCTTGCCTTCTCTAGGTATATATTTCTTTACCCGTGAACCAAGGATTTCTTTACCCATGAGCCAAGGATACATATATTGAGATAATAAATATTTGGGATGCCTAAACCACTAAAGTTGAAAGAATAAACTTCTAATGTAAACATTTTCTATCCCTAACATGCTGTTCGATTTGTTGCAACGTTTTTCCTTTTGCAATTCTAGGATTCCTTCATCTTTTAATTTTTTCTAATAACAAATAAATCCGTAATTATATGATTTATTAAGAATGTCTCACACTTTTTTAATTACATGATATTGTAATGCATGAATTTTTTTAATTACATGAATATTTAAAATATCATTGAACACTTTTTAATAATCACATGACCATCTTAACAAAAATATATTGACTACATTATTACATATGGTTAGCTATATAGGTAGCGCCTGTGAGAGCAGGCGCTACGACTAACGCATAGCACCAACGCATTGGGCGCTAACTAAATGTTTTGTTCTGTGAAATACTTTCACGAAGAGTTTAATTACTATTTGAATTTGTTTCACTTTTTGGTTATATTTTCCATTTTGCCCTGCACATCAGTTTATGATCCCCTGGGGCAGCAAATTAAAGCACCTGGTTGTCTCTAAACTGTATCCGTTCTTCACCGACATTAATTATAGGGAGATAAAAGAAAATTCTTGAAGCTCGTCGTTTACAACCGGTCACAAACAGTGGGTCCACTTTCCGTTTCCACTAGGCGAACCGCAGTAGCATCCCGTCAGTTTACAGCCGGTCCTGCGCCCTCCTTCCTTTGGCTATAAGAAATCGCGTCCGACGATCCGTCATGATGCAGAGCTCAGTTCCTTTCATGAGAGAGAGAGAGCAGGCGCCGGGGCCATGGTGCATGGCGTTAGTGTTAGCCATAGTCTTGATCTTGCGTCGGTTAGGATTACTGTTAGCTGTTAGCTGGTGATGGTGCATGGTGTTACTGTTAGCTGCATGCGTTGTGTTTGTTTGTACCTACCTACAGGCATGGAAGGAGACGGCCGAGTCCGTGTGGCCGTTTCGTAAGGTTAGCTAGTGCGGTGCATGCATGGAGATGTGGGTCCGTGTGTGCATTCTAGTTAGTGGGCTTAGTGGCTGGTTCATCTTGCGTGTGTGCGTGAGTGTGCTGGCGTGTGGGCTAGCCTGGTATAAAAAGCCCTCTACTGTACTGCTCAGGTGTCTGTGTCTCGAGTTGTTGCTCGAGGAAAAGACCGCCTTGCGGCTGGCGTATGCGCACCGGAAAAGCACCACCGTGTCCTATATCTTCTCTTTCTTTTATCTTTGTTCGTGTGAGAGGGAGAGAGCGAGAGGGAACTGGGCACCGGCGCAAAGAGCAAGCTAGGGCTCGGCGCCAACAGTTCCCACCGTGGCCGCACACCGCGGGAGGTCACATAGACTGACGTCTACGGCTGCTGTAGAGTTCTCCTGCGCGTTGTTCCCCGCCTGAATTTAAGCCATCTCCCGAGCTCCCTACGCATCCACGCCTCGTTCGACGACCGAGCGCCCCCTGTTGGAGTAATCTAGACATACGGAAGTTTCCATGTTAAAGTCGTGTAGCTAGCACGTGCAAGTGCAAGTGCAAGTTGTGTCCGGCCAGAATTACCAAGCATGATCAAGCTGGCCGGGTGATTAGTTTTGGAAAGAGTGGCCTATGTGTGATGATATAGGAAAGGTTTAGCGTGTACCGGTGGTGGAGTAGGTTCGTGTCCAGGTCATGTACGGGTAGGTTTAGGATTGGTGTTTTGAGTCGGCTACTAGTCTGTCCAGCGTTTAGGTTGATGCATATATATATATGCAGAGTTGCGTGTGAGTTTTGTAACCGAGAAAAGAGGAGAAAAGAAATAAAGAGAAAATAAGGGCACGACAAGGACCCTTGGCTATCAGATTTTTGTGCGCGTGTGCTCGTGCAATTTGATGTGATCGATCCTGAAGGCAAAATTCCAACATTTGGTATCAGAGCAATGTCGAGGTGAAGCTGCGCTTGCCCCAGGGTGGCGACCCTACTAGCGCCTCGGGGCGGGCGATACAGTCGCTGGTGTAGCGACAAGGAGGAACCGACAATACAGTCGCTGGTGTAGCGACGAGGAGGAGCAGGCGATATTCTCGTTGGGTGGTGCAGCGAAGGGGAGAAGCGGGCAATTGTTGTTCGAGCGGCGACAAGGAAGATCGGGCAGTTGTCTTTCGGCGGAGCAACGACAAGAAGGCGGCGAGGACGCTGTCGCAAGCGAGGCGACGGGTGATTGTCGTTCAACAAAACGACCTGGAGGAGGTTGACGGGAGCGGTAGTGCCAAGGTGCGGTGCTAGAAGATCTCGTTAAGATCGTCGTTCGGGGGAGCGAGGAAGAGGCGACAAAGTTGCGAGCTGTCATCAAGGTGTGCACATGAGTTCTTGTAAGGTGCGTCCAAGAGTTTAGGTGTGTGAGTCTTCTGCTGCAGTTGAGATGCGTCACTGACGGAGGAGAATTGCGAGTGAGAGCGGGCGGAAAAAGGAATTTGTGCCTTGCGTTTTCGTTCGTGGTGGTGGAGCTCAAGCGAGTTCATATACGATGGAGATGAGTTGCACGTATATGACGACTTGTGTTGCTGCTGGACAGGAGATGTCGTTTGGTAAGTTGCGTCACCAACGACAATGGGAAAAATATGTCACGGGTGAATAGACGTGTCTCCCGTGTGCAAAAAAAACCGATGTGAAGATGAAGATCAACGTGAAGATGGGCGCGCACCGGTTAAGTTGAGTTCCTGCATGAGGCTATGCGTTTAGTTTGTATGTAGCACGCTAAGTTGTGGCAGCGTGGCTGGTAGTCCGGGTAATCGTTGGTTTCAGTTTGCAAGTCAGCACAAAAATATGATGGTGATGATGTGGTGGCCATCGTTGCAAGAAGAGAGAAGCTGTGGTCCGGTAAGTCGCGTCATCGGAGGCAATCGATGGGACAAGATGAAGAGGTGATCGTCTGCGTGTCTTGTTATGTAAAAAAAGTTGGATGTTTGGATTAGGGGGTGAATGTTGGAATAATCCAAACATACGGAAGTTTCCATGTTAAAGTCGTGTAGCTAGCACGTGCAAGTGCAAATGCAAGTTGTGTCCGGCCAGAACTACCAAGCATGATCAAGCTGGCCGGGTGATTAGTTTTGGAAAGAGTGGCCTATGTGTGATGATATAGGAAAGGTTTAGCGTGTACCGATGGTGGAGTCGGTTCGTGTCCAGGTCATGTACGGGTAGGTTTAGGAGTGTTTTGAGTCGGCTACTAGTCTGTCCAGCATTTAGGTTGATCCATATATATATATATGCAGCGTTGCGTGTGAGTTTTGTAACCGAAAAAAGAGGAAAAAAGAAATAAAGAGAAAATAAGAGCACGACAAGGACCCTTGGCTATCAGATTTTTGTGCGTGTGTGTCCGTGCAATTTGATGTAATCGAACCTGAAGGCGAAATTCCAACACGCCCTTCGACCACCGCGTCGATCGGGCACGGACTCTATCATCTACCAAAACTACGAGGCCTGCCGCGACCTCGTCCATGGCATGCATGCTCGTTGACGGGCCTGTCACCGGCGAGGACGACCTCGCACCCGGTACCTGGGGTACCATCTTCACCCGCAAAGGGACTTCACCGATGTCATCGGCCGCACAATCAATAGCCTTCAGGGCGTCGTCCTGTGCTGCTTTGACGTTGACATCCACCTGCCGTTTTTACTGGTATGTCAAGTTTTGAGCCATCCACAGGTACCCTACTTGGTGTGCGCGATTGGCTGGAGTTGGAGCCTGGTGACAAGGAGATCGTCATTCTGCCCCGCTTCCACACCCACGCCTTTCCACATCCCGTGCACCAAACTGTGGTTCTATCAAGAGTGAAAGTGCCCAAGTTGCCCGCGTGAAGTGATGCATTACTTTGGCTTTAGATTCTGAGATTCGATAGCTGATGGTGCTTGACTCATACATCTCGGACGCAAAGATGTTGATAGATTACATAGCCGATGAATAAATTCAGAGATTCTGTAGCTGAACATGGTTTCAATTAATGAGCGGCAGTTCATAGATCTCGCAGTCCTAAGATGAGGGTTTCATGTATAACATATCCGAAAATTAACAATTGAGTTTTATTAGGTCCTCCTATGCACTAGGAAATGTATCCTATGGAACAGCACAAAAACTTCATAAGCATATCCTACAGGTTAATAATGTAGCAACCTTTCTAAAAGGCACTAACAAACATAAGCACCACAGTAAACTAATAATTCGTAATTGACCTGAAGAATAAGACCAATGAACTTAAATAAGATCATGGAATTATTTGTAACCATCCCTTTAAGTTGACCTAGACCTAGTTCAACATGGAATTATGAAAACAACCCTAAACCAATCTTTTCAAAAGTAATATTACTTTTGTATACAGGATCACAACTACTGAATCTTAGAAGCTGCCAAAAAAGGAGAAGAATTATGAGCTGTGATTACATTATTATAAACAATTTTAGTTATTTAGTCATAACACAACTTAGTGTTTAATGCTAGGTGGTCTTTCCGCTTCCCTAGATATGGCACCGCTTGTAGAATAGGGGCGTGAGAGATCTATGAATATATACAATATACATACTGATTATAGGCAACACATGCATTAAAATAACAGTAAATAGGCTCTATGCACTACAAGGTTAGTCTATGCAAGCACTAGTTCAACAGCGGGAGCGAGTAATGAACAAACAATCACCTGTGTTTATAGATATGAAACACTAACTGAAAATGTATAAAACGCCAAAGAAGGTGAAATGGAGGCACTAATATATTCAATAAGCTAATACATAAGGAACTATAAGACGACACTTGGTTTTGAGTCGGATAATATTATCGATCTTAAAAGATCTGATCAAGCCCTCTGAAAATCCAAGTGAAATCTGAGTGGCTAGTGATTAGTGAATATCCTAGGATACCTTCTCCATTTCCAAGAAGCAAACATGTAATACAATCAAGGATCATTCCGGACTTGAGGAAGTATTTTAAAAGCTTCTCCATTTGCAAGAAGCTGATCTATCCTACCAAAGATCGAACCAAAACACCCATAGATGACCAGGAGAGATCCATAGAGAAGATTACGAGGAGTGACACTCACTAGTCACCATCGTGATGAGAAGATTGTGTGCTCATCTTGGTTGTTGTGGCCCGGCATGGGGTGCCTGGTATGAAAAGTTTACATCCCGTGATAGCTTTCTCCTTCTCCTACTTCTCATTCTTCTTTTTCTCTTTCTCCTGTTCCGCACGGAGAGTTTCTACTTCTTCCTACAATGCCAGATGCTTGGATTCGAGTTCACAGTATTTCTACTCAAAAGACATGAGATATCAGTTAGTAATATAGTGATCGAGAGAAACTATGGATTCAAAGGGATTGACCAAACTTTCAAAGACAAAGAATAATCTAGTAATGTAGACTCTAAATGATTGTCAACAATCAGCCGGAGTCATGAATTTAAGATATCAGTTCTAGATTTATGAAGAAGGAAATTAACTAACCGTATAGACTCTGATTGCTTGCAATCAATCAGAGCCTCGGAGGCAACACCTAGTATGTGCACTGAACGTGCCCCTACTAGAAGAAAACATATCAGGCGCTACTCAGATGACAAGTCAAAAAGTTGAACGTGCGAATGAAAATGGTCGGCACTTACGGTGGTACTTTCTTGGGGATGAGATTTCAGAGCCTCACTTGAATTGAGTTAATCCTTCAGCTTGGGGTTCATTAGCTCGGCTTGAGTCATGGCCTCTTCTCTGGTACTAACCCCATCCACTAGAGTGCTGGCCAACGGATACAATACATAAGGAATAGTGGGAGGCGTTGAAGGTCGGGGCTTCGTAACTGCCAATGCACTTGGACTGGCTTGTACAATATCGGTCAACGCTCGGACACTTGCATCCGACTGAATTTCCAGAAATTTTGGTACCATGTCATGATCGGTGTCCATATCCACATGATTTCTCCTTGGAGTAGGAGCATCAATGTCCATTTGAACATACTCTTCAGCATCATCCACAGTAATCACTTCTTCAGTGGCTACAAACAATGCAAAGCAACAGTTCATCAGTCCTTGCTCTGTCTTTTCTACTTTGATGATTTTACCAGAAATATAATACCTTTCGAACTAACAACAACAACGTCAGGTTGTCCTTTGGCTTTACTTGCAGTCTGCTTGGTAGCTTGGCTGTAGAAGTAGCAACCCTGCATCGGAAGAGGATATAAGATGGTTATAATGTCCGAATGATCAAAGCAAGATTCAGCTACAATACTTACTTGGAGACAACTGGCACCACATTCTTTATGTTACAGCTAGGCTGGGCTGCCAACAACAGCTGGTCAGAGCGCGTTGGGAGATCTCCAGTAGACAAGTAGACAGAAGCCAAATCAGGTCCTATTGCAACATCACCCTGGGACACGGCCGCAATATTGCTAGCAGACAGGTTCATATCAGATCAAGGCATGGGAGGTCCAGACAGAACTGCAGCAGATGTGGGGATGGACCAGGAGCTGATGGTGAGAGTGGAGGCCCAGAATCAGAGTGGGATACTACAGCAAATCTTAAACATCTGATCAAGCCCTCTAAATACCCACGGGCATGCAATATGCCCTTATAATAACACCATGAAATCTGAGTGACTAGTGAATCCTAGGAAAACATGTCCGTTTCCAAGAAGCAATCGTGTAATACAAATAGGGCGCATCGGAGCGGCGATTGGCCTGAGATGGAATAACACTTCTCGCCCGCTATCGATTCCCTCTCTCTATTCTCTGCTCGTCAGATATTTTCTTCGCCATGAGCAGCATTCAGCAGCGCCAGAGATCTCTTCCGCCGACTCCGTCGGCAAGAACTCCTGCAGCCGGTCTTCTCCCTTCTCCCCCGTGGGCAACGACACCGGCAAACTCCCTCCATCGTGAACACGTTACTAGTGTCCCAACCAAACGCGTCGTGGGTATAGCCATTAATTGGCAGGAGAATGGAGATTTAGTAATTGGTGCTCACCTTGGTCATCGTTGCCCTTGTCACTTCTGCGGCCGCCGACCAAGTCCTGGCCGCGGCTGCCCTGGAGGGGCGTAGAGGAAAACCCAGGCGGGCCAGCGGAGGAGAACTCAGGCGCGGAGAACCCAGGCGGGGTGGCGCCATAATGCCCTGCAAGGATACATATATTGAGGTAATAAATATTTGGGATTACAAAACAACCAAGTTGAAAGAATAAACTTCAAATGTGAACATTTTGGATCCCTAACTTGCTGCTCTATTCGTCTTAACATTGTTATTTTATTTTATTTTTGCCTTTCTAGTGCTCCTTTAACTTTTTTTTTCATAACAAGTAAATTTGACATTATATGATTTTTCTAAGAATGTGTCACGCACTTTTTTAATTACATGATTTGGTAGTGCATGCATTTTTTTAATTAAAAGAATATTTTGAAAACCATTGAACACGTTTTAATCACATGACCATCTTACTAAAGTATATTGACTATCTATTACTTGATTTCACTTTCTAAAAACTCAAACATGTTTTAAAATGCATTCAACACTTTTTTTCATTTACATCAAAATTTCCATAAATGTATCATACTGTTTTTTATTACATCGATTTCTAGTAATGTTTTTTTCTATTGACAAAAACATTAGGAAAATTGACGAACACTTTTTAAATTACAAGAATTTCTTTGAAAAAATGTGAGAAACACTTTTGTAGTTGCATGAATATTTTCTGATCTATGAATTGCTCCTCTTCAGCAATGAGGTCTATGAACTTATCATCATAGTAATATAGCTAATATTCATATTACTAAATCTTGCTCTGATCTTATAAGCTGAAGTACCTCATCATCTTACAAAGATAACATGGGAACGTCAGTATATGAAGCCCTCATGCAGTAAAAAAATCCAAGTACAGTTCTCTTTGAGCTGTTTGCGGTCTTTACTGACCTTAATTAGCGAGCAAATATAAAAGTATTCAAACTCATTAATCAGGGAGTACATGGCTCTTGTCCACAACCACCAACAAAACATACAGCGGAAAAGCAACGCGGAAGCAAAGCAACGAGGAGAAAATTCTTATCGTTCGCTGCTCTCAGCCGGGTAGCCGCCAGGTCCGACCCCGTCGCCGCCGCCCCGAGGATCCATCTAACATCCGAGCTCCTCGCCATCCTGCATGGCTATCTCGAGCCCTCCCCCGACGACCACTCCTACATGGCCCTCCATCTCCGCCTTTCGCAGCAGCAGCTCGACTCCATCTCCGCCAGCCACCCCCCCCCCCCCCGCCACACCACCGCAATGTCCACAGTCTTCCCTGCCCCCACCGCCGTCTCGGGGGCCCTCTCACGTGTCACCGCCCCTTCCTCCGCCCAGAGTGCATGCCAATCCGGCAATGGAGATGGTGCGACTGCGGGTCATATCCGCGGAGGAGGACATGCTCCACTATCACCCGCTGGTGCACCGCACGCGACTCACCTTTGAGGCGCTCTGGGGCCGCTACCAGCGCACCACACTGACCGCAACGCCTAGCACAACCCTGGGAGGTGCAGCGCAACTGGGCCGATTTATGGGCCCTCGGCGCCATGATCACAGGGGGGCTCTGTCGGGCGTCTTCGTCGGCAATGCCTTCAACTACCGCGTCGAGCTCCTCGTCCTCGGCCCCACAACCAAACGTGGGCCGACATCGGCTATGTGCCCACGCCTCGTTCGACGATGACCTTGCGGTCTTATGAAACTACGAGGCCTGCCACGACCTCATCCACGGGATGCACGCCGACGGGCCTGTCCCCGAGAAATGGGGCTGTGGGGGGGGGGGGGTGGACATCATCACCCGCAAATGGACTTCGCTGATGAGATCGTCCCCAAGATCGATAGCCTTGAGGGTGTCGTCCCATACTTCAACATCGACATCAACCTGTCGTAGTTACTGGTATCTCTGGTAATTAGCCATCCACAGGCGGACACTGTTGTAGGAGCTCTGGCGGTACCCGGCCTGGCGTGCGCGATTCACCATTTGGAGTTGGAGCCTAGTGACAAGGAGATGGTGATGCTGTCATGCCTCCACACTAATGCCTTCCACATCCCGTGCATCAAAGCGTGGTTCTACCAAGAGTCAAAGTGCCAAATTTGTCGGCGTGAGGTGATAGATTACTTCAGCTTTAGATTCTGAGATTAGATAGCTGAAGGTGCTTGACTCATACATCTCGAATGCAAAGATGTTGATAGATTACAGAGTAGATGAATAAATTTCTTCCCCACAAAAAAGAAACAAAGAATAAATTCCGATGTAATTAATATTTGGGAGGTGGGACTGGTTTTTCAGCACCAGGGTGTCTAGGCACCTGGTTTAACATGGATTACTAAGAAGGTTGTCAGGAATTTAGATATCATGTTATATCAGATAGAAGAATTCATTTGGATCGGAGTGAGTAGCTGTTAATTTTTTCTTAATGCCTAGCTTAATTCTAAATGGGTCAACAAAGTCCAGATTGCAAATCCCTCCGCTCGTCTCACTATTAGTGTTTTTGACTAAGAATCTGTTTCAAAGCATTTGCCAGTTGAGAAAATAAAAGAAATTGTTTACTGCTGTATTTCTACACTTAAATGCTTTCAACCTGGTAAAGGTGATTGTAGTTTCTGAATCTATAGGAATGTGGCCAAAGATATATAGTTATAGGAACCGAAGTGAGTAGTGACCAGTAATGCTATGTAGTATAGTGATACATCATTTTAAGCCAAACACCATTGACTTTGGGTGCAATAAGATAAGGTAGTACATACTATCTACAAATGGCAGGTCCATATTACTATTTTGAAATAACAGACAGGAGCAGCATAACTTATCTGATGCCCTGTTTTCGAGTCAAACGATCGACTAGTCAATGAGTCGTAACTAGAAGTCGACTCAAATACCTCGACTAGTCGATCGGGATGGCACGACTCGTCAAGAGTCGCTAACAGAACGACTCGTGAACTCAAAAACCTTGATCTGATGTGGATATTTATTTTAAGGAATGGTGATAAAAGCTCAGCTTCTAGTAACAGATTAGCAACTTTGGATCTCTCGCCCGCTCACCTTGCTGGGAAAGGAAAACCTTGCCAACGGATGGTAGCCAAATTGGCTTGCTCACACAAACGAGGAAAAAACTTGAAACTGCGGGTAATGAGATGAGTTGCCGGGGAACCAAACCCCTCGCTTCTTTGCTTTGCGAGGCAAGGCAAGCGCTTGCCCAGAATCCAAATTTGCAGTAACCTTTGCTACATTTACATGTCATGCCTCATTAGGCATAGCTTTGTTTTTCTTTTACCCATTTAATTTTGCTGGTCCCTGGCAAAGGCCCACTCAGAGTGAGAAGTTCACAACCTATGGGGACAGGAACAAATTCGAATAGGTTTACTTTTGCTGGTCCCTGACAAAGAGCCACTCAGGCTGAGAAGTTCAGAATTCAATGTGCCCTCAATACAAAGTTCAGAATGTTGGGTAGTTGACGGCAAAATTATGTACTAAGCTACATCATGGTCAACAAAAATCTTAAGATTCTTCCAAAATTGGTTTAGTTTGACAACAGCCTAGAAATTCAACAATATAGCAAGAATTCTAGTAGGAAAATACTGGTCATGATCTGATGGAAAAGTAAATCAAAACACAAGTTTAGGAGCACAGCAGGGGTGCTTAAGTAGTAAGCAACGAACGGCAGACTTAAGAGCGCTTAATAGTCTTGGCAACAAACACAATTATTTTGTTTTCTCTACTGAATAAAATAATGAAAAATAATGATGTTCATTAGATATGTTAGGCTGCATATTGTGCAATCTATATAAAAGGAGTTCCATATAAAGAGCTCCATATTATTTGACGTCATCGATGGAAGGTCATGAAGGATTCATAAATGAAACTAACATCTGTTTACATTCAGCCACCAATAACAGATATCAAGTGACAACAGCAATTAGTATTACCTAAAAGCAAATATATAAGGTACTAGGTCATTCATACAACTAGGCATTATCCATTGGATCGCTTGTCGCTTACAAAATATGTAAAGCTAACCAACATTGTTCAAAGCCACAAAAGGGCATGCACCTGAAGAGCACGTTTTGGAATGCTGCCACGGAACTAGACCATTAGGCACACGCACGCACACCCAACGACTAGTTTTTACAAAGGCATTTGTGCCACCATGTTAAATGCATGAAGCAGCAAGGACTTTCAGCAATCATCCGCCAACCAAATCTGCGGAACAGGGAATATAAGGTAAACCACACATGAAATCTCCAGAATTGCACATAAGATGCGCTTCCCTGCTATCCATATCATACGACAGATTCACCTCCATCCAGTCAGTAACGAAAATCAAATTACGATCCAGATGAATTGCAAACATCTCATACTTAGAGGTCTTGTCCTTTTCGTCAAAATCCTCTCTCGCATATTCCCTTCCAAACATTTGGGGAACATCAATAGTATGATTTAGGGTCCACACTTCACTAGCATAATCCTCAAGTGCCCTCACAAAGAGTTGGTAATAATAAGGAACCATATACCAAGCATGCAATTTCCCCTGAGAGTATCCAATTGAGCTATAACCAGACCTAGCTTCTACCATTCCTTCCGGGAGAGCAATTTCCCCACAAACATCCCCCTTTGAGTCCAGTGCAGCTATAATTGGTTCCTCGATCACCAAATTCATAAAATGCATCATGCCATTCACGAAGGCACATTCTGCAGTAAAAGGAGGGTACTCTCTGGTATCCCCCCACTCACGGCTGTTCTGAGTCCATCGCCTAGTTTCGGACGAGTATATCGCCACATCGTCGTGCAACTCTACCAGGGGTGTAAACACCAAAAAGCGGAAAGGAACGGCCGCGTAAAAAAAATCCAGGAAGGTTTGTGCTAGTTTGACATGCGCATGTTCATCATCCTCTTCATCTTGCCATACTATAGAAGGCAACACGGTCCACTGCCCGTCATAGGATTGCACATGATATAATTGCATTCCTCGTCTTCTTGCGATTCCCAGCATTTGCAGAGGAGAAGGCTGTTGCTGCACTGTTTTAGCTTGATCCTAGTGTAGCTCCCGCGAAGGAAAGGGAGCGAAGCGTCAACCAGAGAGGCCGCTCCCGGCCCTAGACAGATTGCTGAAAAGGAGACCACCGTCTGAGTGGCGTGTGTGGAAGAATCTGTAATTCTAGGGGTTGGACTTCACAAGCCGGAAAGGGCAATAGAGCCGCGGTTGTGTGTGCCTGGATCTGGATGGGCTTTACCACTTCTTCGAAAATTTTGCCCAAAGGTTGTGTATATCGGTAAATAGGGTAATAGAGCGGGGCGGCCGTGTATATCGGGAAAAATCATTTTTCTAACAAATTACCTTCTATGGATTTAGATCATTATCTGTCCAATTTTCTGTAGGGCATATGTATAAGGCGTATCCAAATGTCCGCGTATACCTACTTCTATTTTAGAGACACACAAAGGCATGGCTTACTTCAGCGTTTTTCAAACTAGTTTTGTCATCTATTTTCAAGTTTCAAGAATAAAACAACGGTAGATGTAGAGTGCCAAACAATTCACAGTAAATTGTACTACATATATAGCTTATCCTGGAGCGGGCTAACGGGAAGAAAATGCCAGCAAGCGCACTGCCCTACCAATCAAAGCCTAGAAAAACGGTTAATTGGTCCAATAGTTCATAAAAAAACGCTCCAACTTCCTCGTATGAAGGGGGTTGCAACTCCCCTGATACTTTCCCAATACCGCATGACCCATAATTTCACTCCATCGCCTTCACGTCTCATGTCACCCGGCCCACTCATCCCACCCAATGCTCTCTTGTGCCACCAAACCGCCGAGCATCCCCAGCGACCACTAGGGCACTAGGCCGCTATCGTCAGTCGTAGTGGGCCATCACATCAGATGACGCCGCTCGCCCCTTCATATTCCTTGGTCTCACAACCATTGAGACCACTGAACCTGCGTCGGCGTACCATCTGCTCATTACCACCCGTGCCTAGGCACAGACGGTTAAATCCATGAGCAATCCACAAAGGGGAAAATTCAATTCCATGACTTTAAATGGGACCGATAGTGGGTACCACACCCTTACCTACAATTTTGCTATGCTGATAAAAAAACGCTCCCAAATAGGATCAGCCAGGGCAACCCAACAGCCAGGTTGATAGGAAGTCCGACCACATCCCACGGCAAATGAACTCAACTATTAGAAACGACTAATCCCACTCGGAACCACTTGAGTACTGGGAAACCATGCGAACCGAATATGGATCTCCAACAGTGCATGAGCGTGGCGCGTCGTGCGGGTGCCCGGCGAACTGCCCCAACCGGATGACCCAGTGCAGGATGAGGCACCGGCTGGTGGTGTTCCAGTCCAACGAGACGAAGTGGACCTGATCCAGCTCGGCCATTCCTCTGCGAGTTCACCACGGATGTGCTCCCCGCAGGTCACCTCCGCATTGCGAACGTCAATACCGGCGCATCCATGGAGGAGTGGGCATGGTTCATCAAGCCGTGGAAGTTTCTCCCGAGGTGGATTGAGTCGGGGTACGCCCCCGCGGTGGCGCTTCCAGACGACAGCGAGGAACCGCCCCGGTTCGCTCAGTGCCCGGCACCGACGTATGTGCTCGACGTGTCCAAGAGGAAGAACATCGCGGCCTACATCTGCCACAGCAGGTTCGCGCCAAACGCCTTAGTCTAGCTCGTGGTCAGTAGCGACGAAGATGAGTCGTGCCCCCACCTGATGGTCTTCGCTATGGAGACCATCCCGCCGATGAGCGAGCTGAGCATCAATTACGGCATCGATCAGTTATCGATCGGCAACATTTCCTGTGTGTTTACCCTCATTTCAATTGTTATGAACCTTTCGCCTTCATTTTCAGTTGTCATGAACCTTTCTGTCATTGTTATGGATTGTATCATTGGATGGACGCAGCGCTAAGACACCTTAAACTGAACTGTTTGCTTGTATTTCTTGTGCCTGGTTTGCCGTGTTTGCACTTTGCAGTCGGCAAGTTATAGCCTTAAACCTTATTTGCATGAGTTGAGTCTGGAATCGACATCATAACCATGAATGTGAGCGTTTAGTTGAGAATTTCATTGGGTTTAGTTTTCTATAGTCGTTGCAAAGGTTCAGGAAGCTGTACGTCTAGGACGGCCTCTACAATGTCATCTCGGCCACCTACGGCCCCGGCAAGTCCGGCCCCGACGTCTGCCAGTTCAAGCGCGTGCGTCTGCCCGACCAGGAAGCGGTCGGCAGCAACATCTGGCGCTCCGCTAGAGACCTCATCAACCAGCTCGACGCCGAGATCTGTCCGCCCGGCTACATCACGCTGGACATATCCAATGGCAAGGAGGCGTTTCCCGTCCCCGTCCGCAACACGATGGACCACGACGTCTATCCCCTCGAGAGAGCGGGCGCCGTGCGCATGTGCTGCCACCGTGCCCGCACACCGCGTTTACGGCTGCGGGAGAGTTCTCCCGCGCGTTGTTCATCTAAAGTTTATTCTTTTAATTACATTATTTTGTAATGCATGAAATTTTTTAATTTGAAGAATATTTTAAAAACCATTGAACACTTTTTTATCACATGACCATCTTACTAAAATATATTAACTACTTATTACATGGTTACATTTTTTAAATAATCAAACATATTTTAAAATGCATTCAACACTTCTTTTAATTACATCCAAATTTCTATAAATGTATCAAACAGTTCTTTTAGTACATGGATTTCTAATAATGATTTTTTCTAAATGACACAAACGTTTATGAAAATTGACTGAGCCCTTCTTAAATTACATGAATTTGTTTGTAAAAATGTGAGAAACACTTTTGTAATTACATGAACATTTTCTAATCTATGAATTGCTCCTCTTCCGCATGGAGGTCTATGAACTTATCACCTTAGTAATCTATGTCATATTCATCTTACTGAATCTTGCTCTGATATTATAAGATGAAGTACTCCATCATCTCACAATGATAATATGGGCACGTTAGTATATGAATCCCTCATGCAGTAAATAAAAGTACACAGTTCTCTTCGAGCTGTTTGCGGTCTTTACCGACATTAATTAGGGAGCAAATGGAAAAGTTTTCAAACTCATCATGCAAAACATCCCGTTCCTAGTAGGAGGCCCTCAACAACATCCCTTCAGTTTACGCCCATTGTTTTTGGCTCTACAGTCCACCATGGTGCGTATGAGATGACAGTAGAGCTCATTTCGTTTCCTTGGGGATACAGAGCGGGCGCCGGGACCATGGTGTTGCCACCTTAGCCATGGCAGTCGTCACAGCGACACATGTAAATCGGCTATGGGAGAGTTTTTCTCCGCATCGTCCCCCTCCTCGAGGGGAGCGATCTCCCGGCCTCCATGTGCATCCACGACTACGTGGTTGTGTGGCATGGGAGGCGCATGATAGGGATCCCGGTCCTCTCAACAGCGATGTGGATCATCCTCGCCACGTTCGACGATGACCAGGCACCCTTCGACCACAATGTCGAGGTCGTGGACACTGCGATCTTCCAAAACTACAAGATTTGTCATGGGTTCATCCACGGGATACTCGTCGATGGGCCAGTGAGCACCGAGTATGACCTCGCCCCAGCAATAGGCCAACTAGGGGATCTGGCCAACCCGCCAATGTACAATACCATCGTGACCGACCACTAAATCGACAGCCATGGTGGCTCTTCCTGTGCCTCGACATTGACATCCTCCTATCGTCAATCTGGGAATGTTTGGTCTATTGCGAGCCATATGCCCTAATCTGCGCATGCAATAAGGCTGCCGCTCCTGGAGCTCTTGCGATACCGAGCATGGTGTGCGTCATATGTATGCTGGACTTGGAGCTAGGTGACGCTCAGAGTAACTTCGCATATTTTGCTCCTCACCGTATCCCTGGGAGAAGGTTGATGTGCCTACTACGTTGCTATGGAAAACGTTTGGAGATGAAGAATGATATTTTGCATCAACTCTCGTTTTTCAAATCTTGCCTTCTCTAGGCATATATTTCTTTACCCGTGAACCAAGGATTTCTTTACCCATGAGCCAAGGATACATATATTGAGGTAATAAATATTTGGGATGCCTAAACCACTATAGTTGAAAGAATAAACTTCTAATGTAAACATTTTTTATCCCTTCATCTTTGTTGCAGCGTTTTTTTATTGCAATTCTAGTATTCCTTCATCTTTTAATTTTTTTCATAACAAATAAATCTGTAATTATATGATTTAGTAAGAATGTCTCACACTTTTTTAATTGCATGATTTTGTAATTCATGAAATTTTTTAATTACATGAATATTTAAAATATCATTGAACACTTATTAGACCATCTTAACAAAAATATATTGACTACATTATTACATATGGTTAGCTATATGGTAGCGTCTGTGAGAACGGTGCTACGACACAACGCATAGCGCCTACGCATTGGGCGCTAACTAAATGTTTTGTTTTGTGAAATACTTTCACGAAGAGTTTAATTACTATTTGAATTTGTTTCACTTTTTGGTTATATTTTCCTTTTTGCCCTGCACATCAGTTTATGATGCCCTAGGGTAGCAAATAAAAGCGCCTGGTTGTCTCTAAACTGTATCCATTCTTCACTAACATTAATTATAGGGAGCAAAAAGGAAAGTCTTGAAGCTCGTCGTTTACAGCCGGTCACAGACAGTGGGTCCACTTTCCGTTTCCACTAGGCGACCCGCAGTAGCATCCCGTCAGTTTACAACCGGTCATGCGCCCTCCTTCCTTCGGCTATAAGAAATCACGTCCAATGTTCCGCCATGTTTCAGAGCTCAATTCGTTTCATGAGAGAGAGAGAGAGAAAGAGAGAGCAGGCGCCCGGGCCATGGTGCATGGTGTTACTATTAGCCATAGTCTAGATCTTGCGTCGGTTAGGGGTTGTTAGCTGCATGCGTTGTGTTTGTTAGAGCATCTCTAGTAGCTTGTCTAAATTTGATAGTCTATATCTACATATACACAATGGTGTAAAAAAATCTCTTTTAGACAACCTAAGTTTATCAGCGGATTGTCTATATACATGATGTCTATATTCTCTCTCATTTTTTAATAGTATATTATAGCAGCGATATTTTCAAAAAATCTTATGTTGGTCATTTCTGAGTCGTTCTCATTTATTTTTTTCATCTGCAAGACTTACAAAGGAGAAAATAAACCAGCCGCGAAATTATTTTAGGTTCAGCACTTGCAACACCCTACATAATTTACGCAATAGGTTCAGCCCTGATGAGGCGGCGGTCCAGGCGCAACAGCATCCGTGACCAGCGCCGGCACGGCCGCCTCCCTGCCGACGTCCTTCAATTGCTCCGAATTGGTGTATGGACGGGCTCATGAGCCAGCATTTTTTGGTTTGGACATTGTGGCTTGGTTGTCCAAATGTGGACGACGGGTAGCTAGTTTGGATATTGTCTAAATTTTAAACGACGTAATACACAAGCCACTGAAGACTTTTTTTGGTATGCATGTAGTAGTCTAAGAGACCGGCCGAGTCCGTGTGGCCGTTTCGTAAGGTTAGCTAGTGCCGTGCATGCATGGAGACGTGGGTCCGTGTGTGCATGCTGGTTAGTTGGCTTAGTGGCCGGTTCATCTTGCGTGTGTGCGTGAGTGTGCTGGTGTGTGTGCTAGCCTTGTATAAAAAGCTCTCTACTGTACTGCTCAGGTGTGTGTGTCTGGAGTTGTTGCTCGAGGAAAAGACCGTCGTTGCGGCAGGCGTATGTGCGCCGGAAAAGCACCACCGTGTCCTATATCTTCTCTTTCTTTTATCTTTGTTCGTGTGTGTGAGAGAGAGAGAGGGAGCTGGGCACCGACGCAAAGAGCAAGCTAGGGCTCGGCGCCAACAGTTCCCACCGTGGCCGCACACCGTAGAGGTCACGGAGATGGACGTGTACGGCTGCCGTAGAGTTCTCGTGCGTTGTTCCCAGCTTGAAGCCAAGCCATCTCCCGAGCTCCCTACGCATCCGCGCCTCTTCGACGACCGAGCGCCCTTCGACCACCGCGTCGATAGGGCACGGACCCTGCTGTCTTCCGAAACTACGAGGCCTACCGCGACCTCATCCATTGCATGCATGCTCGCTGACGGGCCTATCACTGGCGAGGACGACCTCGCACCCAGTAACTGGGGTACCATGTTCACCCGCAAAGGGACTTCACCAATGTCATCGGCCGCAAGATCGATAGCCTTGAGGGCATCGTCCTGTGCTTTCGACGTTGACATCCACCTGCCGTTGTTACTGGCATGTCAAGTTTTCAGCCATCCACAGGACTTAATCCGCGCCTGCAAAGAGGTGGTACACTGCTTGGTGTGCGCGGTTGGCTGGAGTTGGAGCCTGGTGACGAGGAGATCATCATGCTGCCGCGCTTCCACACCCACGCCTTCCACATCCTGTGCATCAAACCGTGGTTCTATCAAGAGTCAAAGTGCCCAATTCGCCTGTGTGAGGTGATGCATTATTTCGGCTTTAGATTTTGAGATTCGATAGCTAATGGTGCTTGACTCATACATCCTGGATGTAAAGATGCTGATAGATTACATAGCCGATGAATAAATTCAGAGATTCTGTAGCTGAAGATGGTTTCAATTAATGAGCGGCAGTTAATAGATCTCGCAGTCCTAAGATGAGGGTTTCATGTATAACATATCCGAAAATTAACAATTGAGTTGGCCTCGATATGTATGAGTGGAGGATTGTCACAAAATTTCCGTGATGATTTTTTATCAACAATTTCAGGTTATTGTTTTAATTCTTTTTAAGATTATCCAGCAGGACATGTATAGACGATACACACACCTATAATGCCCTGCAAGGATATCAAATATTTCATCGTCAAGCATCTCTTTACTTGTTTTGTTCCTCACATTATATGTAGTATGATTCGAAATGTTTGGGAGAGGGAGGTGATCTTGAAATGAGGTATTTGCTTCTCCGCCTTTGCGCTTCTGGGAGTACTTGTTTCAGAGCCTGACTTGAATTGAGTGAATCCTTCAGCTTTGGGTTCATTAGCTCGGCTTGAATCATGGCTTCTTTGCTGGTACTCACCCCATCCTCTAGAGTGCCGGCCAACGGATACAATACATAAGGAATAGTGGGAGGCGTTGCAGGTCGGGGTGTCATAACCACCAATGCACTTGGACTGGCTTGTACAATATCGGTCAGTGCTCGGACACTTGCATCCGACTGAATTTCCAGAAATTTTGGTACCATGTCATGGTCGGTGTCCATATCCACTGGATTTCTCCTTGGACTAGGAGCATCAACGTCCATTTGAACACACTCTTCAGCATCATCCACAGTAATCACTTCTTCAGTGGCTACAAACAATGCAAAGCAACATTTCATCAGTCCTTGCTCTGTCTTTTCTAACTGATGATTTTACAAGAAATAGAATACCTTTCGAACTGACAACAGCAACGTCAGGTTGTCCTTTGGCTTTACTTGCAGTCTGCTTGGTAGCTTGGCTGTTATGACTTGTAGAAGTAGCAACCCTGCATGGGAAGACGATATAAGATGGTTATAATGCCCGAATGATCAAAGCAAGATTCAGCTACAATACTTACTTGGAGACAACTGGCACCACATTCTTTATGTTACAGCTAGGCTGGGCTGACAACAACAGCTGGTCAGAGGGCATTGATAGATCTCCAGCAGACAAGTAGACAGAAGCCAAATCAGGTCCTATTGCAACATCGCCCTGGGACACTGCTGCAATATTGCTAGCAGACAGGTTCATATCAGATCAAGACATGGGAGGTCCAAACAGAACTGCGGCATATGTGGGGATGGACCAGGAGCTGATTGAGAGAGTGGAGGCCCAGAATCAGAGTGGGATACTATAGCAAATCTTAAAGATCTGTTCAAGCCCTCTAAATACCCACGGGCATGCAATATGCCCTTATAATAAAACCATGAAATCTGAATGGCTAGTGAATCCTAGGAAAACATGTCCGTTTCCAAGAAGCAATCATGTAATACAAATAGGGCGCATTGGAGTGGCGATTGTCCTGAGATGGAATAAGACTTCTCGCCCGCTATCGATTCCCTCTCTCTGTTCTCTGCTCGTCAGATATTTTCTTCACCATGAGCAGCATTCAGCAGCGCCAGAGATCTTTCCATCGAGTCCGTCGGCAAGAACTCCGGCAACCGGTCTTCTCCCTTCTCCCCCATGGGCAACGACGCCGGTGAACTCCCTCCACCGTGAATACGTTACCAGAGTCCCTACCAAACGTGTCGTGGGTATAGCCGTTAACTTGCAGGAGAATGAAGATTTAGTAATTGGTGCTCAGCTTGGTCGTCATTGCCCTTGTCGCTTCCGCGGCCGCCAACCAAGTCCTAGCCGCGGCTGCCCTCGAGGGGCATGGAGGAGAACCCAAGCGGGCCGGCGGAGGAGAACTCAGGTGCGGAGGAGAACCCAGGCAGGCCAGCGGAGAAGAACTCAGGCGGGGCGGCGCCATAACGCCCTACAAGGATACATATATTGAGGTAATAAATATTTGGGATTCCAAAACAACCACAGTTGAAAGAATAAACTTGAATTGTGAACATTTTGGATCCCTAATTTGCTGCTCTATTCGTCTTAACATTGTTATTTTATTTTATTTTTGCCTTCTAGTGGTCCTTTAACTTTTTTTTCATAACAAGTAAATCTGACATTATATGATTTTTCTAAGAATGTGTCACACACTTTTTTAATTACATGATTTGGTAACGCCTGAATTTTTTAATTACAAGAATATTTTATAAACCATTGAACACGTTTGAATCACATGATCATCTTACTAAAACATATTGACTATCTATTACTTGATTTCACTTTCTAAAAACTCAAACATGTTTATAATGCATTCAACACTTTTTTCATTTACATCAAAATTTCCATAAATGTATCATACTTTTTTCTATTACCTCGATTTCTAGTAAGGTTTTTTCTAATGATAAAAACATTATGAAAATTCATGAACACTTTTTAAATTACATGAATTTCTTTGAAAAAAAATGTGAGAAACACTTTTGTAGTTACATGAATATTTTCTAATATATGAATTGGTCCTCTTCAACAATGAGGTCTATGAACTTATCATCTTAGTAATCTAGCAAATATTCATATTACTAAATCTCGCTATGATCTTATAAGCTGAAGTACCTCGTCATCTCACAACGATAACATGGGAACGTCAGTACATGAAGCCCTCATGCAGTAAAAAAAATCAAAGTACAGTTCTCTTTGAGCTGCTTGCGGTCTTTACCGACATTAATTAGCGAGCAAATATAAAAGTATTCAAACTCATTAATTAGGGAGTACATGGCTCTTGTCCACAACCACCAACAAAACACATAGTGGAAAAGCAACGCGGAAGCAAAGCAATGAGGAGAAAATTCTTCTTTTTTCGAGCAAATAAAGAGAGAGGAGAGATTCAACTACACTAATGAACAAACGAATCTAGTATCTTTCAGATCCACAAGTGAAAAAATCCACTGCACATCAATCAAGTAAAAAATTCTCGGTCGGGTGTTTGTCTGTCTGCCTTTCTACTCGCTCTCTTCTTGTCTTTCTCTCCGGTAGAGGAGAGAGAGAGAGGGGGGGGGATTGGTAATGGAGGAAGGAGGAGGAGAAGGTGAGATTTAGAAGGGAAAATTTTGTTTGCCACTCTATATTTTGCCAATTTTTCTTATGACGATTTGGATATTTCACTTAGTTTTTGCACAACTCTTTCAGCGGCCAGAGGCAGTTGGCCCACTTCCCGTTCCTAGTAGGAGGCCGTCAATAACATCCCTTCGCTGTACAGTCTTCATGCGTGACTTCCTTCGTTCGCTTATACTAATAAATGTTGTCTGATAGTCCACCATGGTGTATGTGAGATAGCTGCAGAGCTCATTTCATTTCGTTAGAGAGAGAGAGAGAGAGAGAGAGAGAGAGAGAGAGAGAGAGAGAGAGAGAGAGAGAGCAGGTGCCAGGACCATGGTGTTGCTACCGTGGCCGCGGCGGAGGTCATAGATACGCAAGTCGGCTATGGCAGAGTTTTCCTCCGTATCGCCCCCCTCCTCAAGTCGAGCGATATCCCGACCTCCTTGTGCATCCACGACTACGTGGTTGTGTCCCACAGGAGGCGCGGGGATAGTGATCCCTTCTGACTCACAAGCTATGTAGATCATCCATGCCTCGTTAAATGGCGATGTCCGAGCGCCCTTCGAGCATAGTGTGTTGGTACGGAAAATGTTTGGAGATGAAGCATGATATTTTGCATCAGTTCTAGTGTTTCAAATCTTGCCTTCTCCTGGCATACATCTCTTTACCCATGAGCCAAGGATGCATATATTGAGGTAATAAATATTTGGGATTCCTAAACCAGTACAGTTGAAAGAATAAACTTCTGATGTAAACATTTTTTTATCCCTAACATGCTGCACTATATGTCAAAATGTTTTTTTTTTGCATTCCTAGTATTAATTCAACTTTTAATTCTTTTACTATCAAGTAAATCTGAAATTATATGATCTTTTTAAGAATTTGTCGGACACTTTTTTTGCTCACATGATTTTGTAATGTATGAAATTTATTAATTACAACAATATCTAAAAAAACCATTGAACACTTGTTAATCACATGAGACCATCCTACTAAAACACTACAAGAAATATGTCAACTAGTGACCTTCTGTCAGTGACCCTGGAAGAATTGGTCATAGATCTATGACCATTTCAGACCAATTGGTCAAAAGCTGTTCGGGGGGCTCCAAACCCTAAACCATTGCGACCATTTTGGTCGAAGGTCGTAATTTGCTTACGAAAAGGTCATAAAGCAAACAGCGCTAGTCCGCTGCCTTATTTCTAGTTATTAACGACCAATATAGATGGTCATAGCCTTGTAAATTGTGGTGGGTTGCTATGACTAGGCGCCATCTCATCAGTTTTGCCTATGTGTCATGTCCATGTGGCGGTTTTGCCCTAGGTTGTGAAGCAACCTATATTTCTGTCATTCCCAAAATTCCCAAAAAATCTCATAAATTCTTCGGGTCATATCTTCGTCAAATATGTAAAAACCTTCCTTGCCTAGTTCAAAAATAATTCAAAAATATTCATTTTCCTATTCTGTTCAGAACAACAGTTTGTGAAGGAAGTACCACTTTGGCATGTCCAAATATTATCCATTTTCTACAATGCTTTCCTATGCCCAAATAACCATCCTCCACCAAATGCCAGCTCAATCCATTCATTATTTTGATCCGGGCTTCAACATTCGTATTTATGTCCAGTGTGGTAGTTTGCAAAGCAAGTACCACCTAGGCCCCTCCTTTTGAGCTGAAAATTTGTGAAGACGGTCTTCTTAGTAACTGATCATCCTTAGCCAAAACTCACGCCCATTAGCCATGTACATTTCCCGTACCGCTAATTAAACACTTGGCTGCTTATTCATGTTTGAGCATCGATCGATCTGCTCGTGAGAAGCTTATGTTGTGATTTTCCTCCTAGCACCTACCTAGGGAGTGCCCAACCCACTAGACATGCCTAGGCCGCCCAGAACACATGGCAACGCCACGGTCACACGATGACCACGCTTGGCGGGCATGCGAGCTTCTGTATTTGTAGAGTTGGGGCCCTCGGCCACCGTCCAAACCTCGATGTCTCGCCATCAAACCATGTATTTATGATTAAATAGATACTTATTTACCTAGAAATGATTTTTGGAAAAAATAAAGAGCAAACTATGAGGCAGTTGCAGTTCAAATTTGACCCTGCTTCCAAATTTAATCGACGGCAATTTGTCTTTTTCACCAGAGGTGGATCAAAACTTTTTCCACCCAACCATTTTGTCAATTGTGCATTATATATGGCCTAGTATTTTATAAAATTGATTTGGTCCATTTTTGCAACAATTATTTGGTAGTTCATTCACAAAAAAACCTCCTTTTGGGCACTCGGAAAATGAAAAATGAATTTTCCGTGCAAAAAAGTGAAAACTTCCTTAGGCAACATTGTTTGGAATTCCAAGATGTACCCTTGTGCACAATATGAGATCATTTGAATAAACTATGCCATGAATGTGGCCATAAGATTGATCATTTGGCTTGAAAGCCATGGATCTTCACGCATGATAGCTCATTTCTGAGAACACTTTTTTAAAATAATTACCGAATTACAATTCTATTATTTTTTCTGGAAACTTGGTCACATATAATGACACAATGCGAAGGTTTTTCAATTTTTTTTTGAATTTTTTATGCCTGTTTCAAAATGCGGTCAAAACAGCGGGCTTGACCGTTCCTACCTAGTGGTTGAATCTTGGAATTTTTTTGATGTTTCTCTGATTAAATAGATACTTATGTACCTAGAAATAATTTTTGGAAAAAATAAATAGCAAACTATGAGGCAGCTGCAGTTCAAATTTGACCCGCTTCCAAATGAATCGGCGGGAATTTGTTTTTTTCACCAGAGGTGGATCAAAATTTTTTACACCCAACCATTTGGTCAATTGTACATTAAATATGGCCTAGTATTTTACAAAAATGATTTGGTCCAATTGTTTGACAATTATATGGTAGGTCCTTCACAAAAAAACCTCATTTGGGGCACTCTAAAAATGAAAAATGAATTTTCTGTGCAAAGAAAATGAAAACTTCCTTAGGCAACATTGTTTGACATTCCAAGATGCAACCTTGTGCACAATATGAGATCATTTTAACAAACTATGCCATGAATGTGGCAATAAGATTGATCATTTGGCTTGAAAGCCATGGATCTTCACGCATGATATCTCATATCTGAGAACACTTTTTTAAAATAATTACCGTATTACAAGTCTATTATTTTTTCTGGAAACTTGGTCACATATAATGACACAATGCGAAGGTTTTCCAATTTTTTATTTTTTTTGAATTTTTTATGCCTGTTTCAAAATGCGGTCAAAATGGCGGGCTTGACCGTTCCTACCTCGTGGTTGAATCTTGGAATTTTTTTGATGTTTCTCTGATTAAACAGATACTTATGTACCTACAAATAATTTTTGGAAAAAATAAATAGTAAACTATGAGGCAGCTGCAGTTCAAATTTGACCCGCTTCCAGCTGAATCGGCGGGAATTTGTCCTTTTTCACCAGAGGTGGATCAAAACTTTTTACACCCACACATTTGGTCAATTGTGCATTAAATATAGCCTAGTATTTTATAAAAATGATTTGATCCAATTTTTTGACAATTATATGGTAGGTCCTTCACAAAAAAACCTCCTTTTGGGCACTCGGAAAATGAAAAATGAATTTTCCGTGCAAAAAAGTGAAAACTTCCTTAGGCAACATTGTTTGGAATTCCAAGATGTACCCTTGTGCACAATATGAGATCATTTGAACAAACTATGCCATGAATGTGGCCATAAGATTGATCATTCGGCTTGAAAGCCATGGATCTTCACGCATGATAGCTCATTTTCGAGAACACTTTTTAAAATAATTACCGTATTACAAGTCTATTATTTTTCTGGAAACTTGGTCACATATAATGACACAATGCGAAGGTTTTCCATTTTTTGAATTTTTATGCCTGTTTCAAAATGCGGTCAAAAGCGGCGGGCTTGACCGTTCCTACCTAGTGGTTGAATCTTGGAATTTTTTGATGTTTCTCTGATTAAATAGATACTTATGTACCTAGAAATAATTTTTGGAAAAAATAAATAGCAAACTATGAGGCAGCTGCAGTTCAAATTTGACCCGCTTCCAAATGAATCGGCGGGAATTTGTTTTTTTCACCAGAGGTGGATCATAATTTTTTACACCCAACCATTTGGTCAATTGTACATTAAATATGGCCTAGTATTTTATAAAAATGATTTGGTCCAATTGTTTGAAAATTATATGGTAGGTCCTTCACAAAAAACCTCATTTGGGGCACTCTAAAAATGAAAAATGAATTTTCTGTGCAAAGAAAATGAAAACTTCCTTAGGCAACATTGTTTGACATTCCAAGATGCAACCTTGTGCACAATATGAGATCATTTTAACAAACTATGCCATGAATGTGGCAATAAGATTGATCATTTGGCTTGAAAGCCATGGATCTTCACGCATGATATCTCATATCTGAGAACACTTTTTTAAAATAATTACCGTATTACAAGTCTATTATTTTTTCTGGAAACTTGGTCACATATAATGACACAATGCGAAGGTTTTCCAATTTTTTATTTTTTTTTGAATTTTTTATGCCTGTTTCAAAATGCGGTCAAAATGGCGGGCTTGACCGTTCCTACCTCGTGGTTGAATCTTGGAATTTTTTTGATGTTTCTCTGATTAAACAGATACTTATGTACCTACAAATAATTTTTGGAAAAAATAAATAGTAAACTATGAGGCAACTGCAGTTCAAATTTGACCCGCTTCCAGCTGAATCGGCGGGAATTTGTTCGTGTTCACCATAGGTGGATCAAAACTTTTTACACCCACACATTTGGTCAATTGTGCATTAAATATAGCCTAGTATTTTATAAAAATGATTTGGTCCAATTTTTTGACAATTATATGGTAGGTCCTTCACAAAAAAACCTCCTTTTGGGCACTCTAAAAATGAAAAATGAATTTTCTGTGCAAAGAAAATGAAAACTTCCTTAGGCAACATTGTTTGACATTCCAAGATGCACCCTTGTGCACAATATGAGATTATTTTAATAAACTATGCCATGAATGTGGCCATAAGATTGATCATTTGGCTTGAAAGCCATGGATCTTCACGCCTGATAGCTGATTTCTGAGAACACTTTTTTAAAATAATTACCGTATTACAAGTCTATTATTTTTTTGGAACTTGGTCACATATAATGACACAGTGCGAAGGTTTTCCAATTTTTTATTTATTTTTGAATTTTTTATGCCTGTTTCAAAATGCGGTCAAAACGGCGGGCTTGACCGTTCCTACCTAGTGGTTGAATCTTGGAATTTTTTTGATGTTTCTCTGATTAAATAGATACTTATGTACCTAGAAATAATTTTTGGAAAAAATAAATAGCAAACTATGAGGCAGCTGCAGTTCAAATTTGACCCGCTTCCAAATGAATCGGCGGGAATTTGTTTTTTTCACCAGAGGTGGATCAAAACTTTTTACACCCAACCATTTGGTCAATTGTGCATTAAATATGGCCTAGTATTTTATAAAAATGATTTGGTCCAATTTTTTGACAATTATATGGTAGGTCCTTCACAAAAAAACCTCATTTGGGGCACTCTAAAAATGAAAAATGAATTTTCTGTGCAAAGAAAATGAAAACTTCCTTAGGCAACATTGTTTGACATTCCAAGATGCACCCTTGTGCACAATATGAGATCATTTTAACAAACTATGCCATGAATGTGGCCATAAGATTGATCATTTGGCTTGAAAGCCATGGATCTTCACGCATGATAGCTCATTTCTGAGAACACTTTTTTAAAATAATTACCATATTACAAGTCTATTATTTTTTATGGAAACTTGATCACATATAATGACACAACGCGAAGGTTTTCCAATTTTTTGTTTTTTTTTTGAATTTTTTATGCCTGTTTCAAAATGTGGTCAAAACGGCGGGCTTGACCGTTCCTACCTAGTGGTTGAATCTTGGAATTTTTTTGATGTTTCTCTGATTAAATAGATACTTATTTACGTAGAAATGATTTTTTGGAAAAAATAAAGAGCAAACTATGAGGCAGCTGAAGTTCAAATTTGACCCGTTTCTAGTTGAATCGACGGCAATTTGTCTTTTTCACCAGAGGTGGATAAAAACTTTTTCTACCCAACCATTTTGTCAATTGTGCAATAAATATGGCCTAGTATTTAATAAAAATGATTTGGTCCAATTTGTGACAATTATATGGTAGTTCATTCACAAAAAAACCTCCTTTTGGGCACTCGGAAAATGAAAAATGAATTTTCCGTGCAAAAAGGTGAAAACTTCCTTAGGCAACATTGTTTGGAATTCCAAGATGTACCCTTGTGCACAATATGAGATCATTTGAACAAACTTTGCCATGAATGTCGCCATAAGATTGATCATTTGGCTTGAAAGCCATGGATCTTCACGCATGATAACTCATTTCTGAGAACACTTTTTAAAAATAATTACCGTATTACAAGTTTATTATTTTTTCTGGAAACTTGGTCACATATAATGACACAATGCGAAGGTTTTCCAATTTTTAATTTTTTTTGAATTTTTTATGCCTGTTTCAAAATGCGGTCAAAACAGCGGGCTTGACCGTTCCTACCTAGTGGTTGAATCTTGGAATTTTTTTGATGTTTCTCTGATTAAATAGATACTTATGTACCTAGAAATAATTTTTGGAAAAAATAAATAGCAAACTATGAGGCAGCTGCAGTTCAAATTTGACCCGCTTCCAGCTAAATCGGCGGGAATTTGTTTTTTTTTTTCACCAGAGGTGGATCAAAACTTTTTACACCCAACCATTTGGTCAATTGTGCATTAAAATATGACCTAGTATTTTAGAAAAATGATTTGGTCCAATTTTGCAACAATTATTTGGGAGGTCCTTCACAAAAAAACTCATTTTGGGCACTCAAAAAAATGGAAAATGATTTTTTTGTCAAAAGAAAATGAAAACTTCCTTAGGCAACATTGTTTGCTATTGCAAGTTGCACCCCTGTGCAACAAATACAAGAGAAACAAATAGAAAAACACAATTAAATAAGCTTTGTTCTTATTGGTTGAAATGTTTGTGTCGTGGATTGATGACATGGCATCCATCCATCCATCCATCCCATTTATCTAAAGAAAAAAAAGATAAAGATAAAAAAAACCACCCCCGGGCATCCCAACCAGGCAACCACCCAAACCCTATCCCCTCCCACTCCATCGTCGCCGCCCCAGATCCAGTCTATTGCTACTCCATCCTCTCCCCGCGCCAAGACGCTGCCGCCACCACGTCCGCAGTCATGATCAAGACTTTCAGGCGCAGCCTCCTCCTCCCCGCCGCCATCCTCCTCGCCTCATCCAAGGCCGCCTCCTCATTCTACTCCAACGCAGCAGCAGAGATAGTCCAGCGGGGCCCGGCGGGCCTTGTCGATCCCGACCCCGCCATCGCCCGGCCAGGCTCCCTCTTCGCCACGGACCACGAGGCCGTCCGAGTTCGCGTCCTCCTTGTCGCCCGTCCGCGGCGGCCGAGATCTCAACGGCGTCCTCGCTGTCGTCCCGCGGTAGCCGAGGATCTCCGCGCGGCGTCCTCGTTGTCGTCCGATTTCGCGTCCCGGCCCCCACCTACTTCGGCTTCCCGGTTGCCTAGCTCTGCCTCCCGGGCTCCCCTGACGTCGCGCTCCACATCATCGAGCGCGACCCGGCCGTCGCCGCCGCCCAGGGGCAGCGCAGAAGCGCCACGCCAAATGCCCAGCGGCACCACCTTGCCTTCTCCGTGGCTGACTTGACGGGTTCCTCACCGTGCTCGGGACCCGTGGCACCCAAATTGTTCGAGAAGTCACAGCCCGGCAACGCGCATGCCCGAGTCTTCTTCTTCGACCCCGGCGGTGAGTGAGCGAGGGAATCCTCATTATCGTCGTTGGGTTACTATTTTCTCACAATCCTTTTACATGTTTACTGTAATTGTTGTGGCGTTTGAGTAATATTGTGTCTAATTGACGAAATTCGAGAGAGATTCTTGATGGGTGAACTACAAAACAGCACGCAACTTGGGAGTGGCTTGAAAGCAGGATGGTTATTCAGGTTGAGTGATGGAGGGATGCCAGCCTGAAACTTGTTTGCTTCATCACAAATCAAAATCTGTCACTTGCGCTATCTGTGAACTTGCAGTGTCCTTGTGGTGATCTTCTTCAGGCAAAGATCAGAGTTGTTGGGTTTATGCTTGTTTTATGTCCTTAGGATAACTTATGATAGGTAGTACTAGTAGTGATGTCAGCTTATCATGTCAAGTCTTTGGAACAAGGTTAGTTAAGATAAAAAGATGCATTTTATTTCTGCAGCATACATGTACAGTTTTCCTTCTAGATTGCTATTCAGTATGTGTAACACATGCTTGATTATGAACAGATCGATGAGTTTAATGTGTGTAGATTGCTGTTCAGTGTGTGTAATGTGATGTCTGGCATTCACTTGAAGTGGAACTCCTATATTTGCTTATAATATAAATACTTGTTTATGCATACAATGCAAATATTTTGTTTATGCATACCTGAACTCCTAGCTAGCACTTGACAACTTATTCTCTGGTTTGCTATTAATTAAATGGTACATGCAATGAAGATATCTGGTTTCCTGCCTCTTTGATTTGTTCGAGTATTATCTGCACATTAGTTCTTTCGTTGAGTAGTGTGTATTTTCTGCTCATCTAAGTTTGACAACTAGTTCCTTGCTCTGCTCTGCTCCTGCTAGGTGCTCGTGGAGGAGGCCAAGGCGTTGTAAGACAAGGCCGTCTACAAGGTGCTCGATCTGGTACGATCTTTTAACCTCGGAAGGTTGAACCTCTCATCAACGACAGCCGTCATCGGTGAGCTCCTGGTTGCCCTAGGCCTCCCGGCATCTCCGACCGCCCCTACTCTTCCTGACGAGCACATGCTGCAGCTCCTAGAGAGGTATGCATCTCCGTCCTTCCCATTCCCCTCGATGCTGCTCAGATTCCCGGTCTTAGTCATCTTGTCTCTTGTGTAGGGTGCACGAATGCCACTTCTTCCACCAGCGACCCTCCCTCGCCCAGCCTGTGGAACACTTGACGCCATCTTTGGAGCTGCCAATGTCTTCCTGCAGTAGCACCCCTTGTCCCTCTCCATCCTCCATTCCCCTGCAGTTCCGTTTTTTCTTGAAGTTATCCTACATACCTGCATAATTAGGCACATATGCTAAAGTGAAACTAGTGCTATATTGCATCAAATGGTTATTTCTGGATTTGGTACCAGTTTATTGTTGGCCTGGCATGTTCTTCATACCTTGCTTTGGTTTTCAGTAGCAAGTAGTGCCTTAGTACCTTTTCTATCATCTGGTGTCCATGGATCGAAATTTCGGCTGTTATGTATTTATTGTAGTATCGAGAATGGCTCAAACCTGAAGTTTTTAGGCTGTACATATGGCTATGCTCCATTCTTTTGTGCATTTTAATTTAGTGTTGGTGTTGATTTGATACCCATGTTTAGAAACAAATTACAGTGGGCTAAATAGGTTAATCTTCTTGGTTTGTTCGGGTGCAGATGACTGATGAGCTGATCTTCTTCCACCAGTGGTAGCGGGAGGTGATGCTGGAGCAGTACATTGATCAGCAGATGGCAAGGAGAAGCTGGGACAGCCCTAATGCAGTAACATCACCATGTGGCAAATCCAGTAGATTGACACAACATTGGTGCTTGGGTGACGGGACAAAGTATGTGTACTAGTGATGGTACATGATATTCATGCTTCTCATTGATGTTATGTGTTATCAGCTAAAATTTGTGCTTCTCGTCCAATCTATGTGGATGTGCGCTTGTGCACTTGTTGGGCCTTGAACCTTGCTGTGTAGAGGAGTAGATTGATGATGTATTGTATTCCATGTGATGTGTTACTGAAATGAAATATATGAAATATTGTATTATGTTGTATTTGTTTTCTAATGGGCCTATCCTTAAATGTGCATGCTTTTGACAAAATAATGCATCAGCCCAAATAAATCAAACAAATTCAATTAAGAAAATAGGTATTGGGCTGGGTCCATGTCGGCTAGATTGGTGGATTGGGCTGTGAAATTTACGATGATTGGGTCAGGCCCATGTAGGCTAGATTGGTGGACTGGGCTATGAAATTTATGATGATTCCATTTGGTCACTAACAATGCCACGTCAGCTCTGCCACGTCAGATCCTATGTGGCTCAGGCAAATGGGTAGTGACCTTTCTGAAATTTTTGTCGTTGGTCTAGCTATGACAAAAATTCCAAAAAGGTCAAGTTTGTTCGTTCTTGACGGCCAACTGTTGACCTTCTGAATTTGGTCAAAAAAAGGTCAATAATGGATAAATATGACGAATCAACGACCAAAATGGGGAGTCATAATTGACCGTATTTCTTGTAGTGAAAATTGTCTTCTTTTGAACCATAATTAAACATGCATTAATGTGTGACCGCTTCTAAACCACAAATGAATACAAACCAAATTGTGTCTTCTTTGAGACCACAAATTAACCAGTAATATTATGGACTTCTTCTGACTCACTCTTTACTATAAATTAAATCTAGGCTTCCTTTGACTGAATATGCGTGTGTCAATGTCTTTGAAATAGTATCAGTATTGTGAATACCTGCAAAATAAGAAGAAATAGTATTGTCAATTTGTAGAAAAAAATTTCTTGAACAAGTATTGCTAGTTTCAGTTTTTTGCCAAGTTAAGGTATACTATATGGTAACTTGGCGAAGAGTTTTGCTAATCTTACAGTATGTAATAGAATTGCATCGGTCTTGTATCTTATGTTTCGTCTATCATAAATCTCAAATGCATCTTTTGTCTACAGAGATGCGCATCTGTTTGTTGGCACCAAAACCAATTGGATTGATAGATGCCCTAAAAGGTCATAATAATCCTCATTAGTACAATGGTCGGCATACTTGGAAAGTGTTGCTGCATAATACTATTATACGAAACACAGATACTAAATAGCTTGTTGGTCCACGCAAAGCTGCACAAATGTGAAATGTGCTACTAGATGTAATGCGTTCATTCATAAGCATTTTTTTATATATGATTTGCTTGTCTTTCCTTATGTCGGTATGAAAATATGCATGCAACTAATTCATGAAATGTATACCTTTTGAATGCTTAAATCTTTCACATAATCACTAATAGATATACACTGATACATAAACAGATGGCATGTTTTGGCCATACACACAAACTTTAATCCTTAAATGTTCAAATGTTTGGTTATTTTGCTGTTTCTTTTGGCAAAAAGGACCTTATTTTTTGCTTTAAACTGTTAGATAAAGTCATTCAAGTTTGTGGGTATTTGACATAATTTTTCTTTTCTTTTTACCTAGGCTAATACTTATGTGCGGTTGAATATTATTGTCTGGTTTAATGACTTATTGTCAAGAACCTTGGTGAACTTTCATTGAAAATGAGAACCTTGGTTAGCTCACTTTAAACGAAGTAGGTAGTTGCCTTGGATTCTTGGCAGACTTACTCCGACAACCTTGAAGTTCTATAGGACTATGAAAGCTCTCACGGGGAAAGTGATTACGGTGATAGATGGTCCACGATAAGGAGATTCTGGATGGGCTACGGGAAGCTCTGGCAAAGATAACTTCATTGTCCAAAAAGAAGAAAGGGGAGTGGCAATCTATGAAGAACTTCAACTATGAGATGCGTGGACCAGATAGGAAAGTGTTTGGGTTACGAAAGAAAGCCCGCCGGCATGATAAAATATCAGAACAAAGACCCTCATCTTCAACACTATCTATGAACCATGTACTTCCAAGTTCTTTGCCAGAATCTAAAGTAGAAAGATCGACCAATGAAGATCACACAAAGTCCATTATGGATCTCTCCCGCAGTGTGGACGTGATGTGCCACTTATGAGAAATAATGAGGGAAAGCTCGAGGATCTCAAGAAACAAGTCATGGTGCTTCCACAAGCCGTCAACAACTCTACACTGCCACACCATCCAAGGATCAAGCATAATTTGTGGCATTCGGCACCTCCAATCTTCATGGAGGTTTGCCTTGGTATAGTGTACATGCATATTATTTATATTCCACATGATGTATTTCTTTAGAAGCATATTTATTTTCTGAAATTTGAATTTTGCAAGTGTGCTATCATCTTCCTAGAAAAAGTATATGAATTTATCCATCGAGTGGAACATTGTGATGATATACGTGATGTTTTGGACATCAGGTTAATCGGCCTTGTTGCTTAACATGTTACACTGCTAATTATTTTGGCTCGTCTTTGGTTAGTAGGTCAAGTCCTTTCTAACATTCACTACTAGAAATTTTTTGTCTTTGCCCAGTTCCAAGCTTTGAGTCGAGCTCCCACCCACGGGGCACAGCAAAACAATTGTTTGCCGAGTACACTACATGGCAAAAGAGTGTGCTCGAAACAACCCAACGTCCGCCGAGAGCTGTTAACAAAATACTCAGCAAATCAAAAATACTCGGCAAATACACCTTCTGCCTACATTTTGAGTCGTGGAACTAGGAATCTAGGAGCCCCATGGCACTATCGTTCAGGGTTGACCGCTCCGTCATATTGGGGGCACGTTTGCAAAGAGTTTCCCGTGGAAAAATCGGCAACGATTTTCAAAAATGAGGTTTTTCCATGCAACTGTTATGCCGAGTTTTACATCTGCAAAGAGCTTTCCATGGAAAACTCCACAAATGTGGCATGTTTTGCTGAGTTTTACGGCTCTCATCAAACATTTGCGGAGTTCATGTACTCGCAAGTTCGGCAAACCACATGCTTGAAGTTCATAGTGGGCATCCAAGCGCCACAGCTGCCAAGTGCTGCACTCGGCAAAAGCTACAACATGTGCCTTTTAGAGTTGAATTTCTACTAATTCACATAATTCAATGAAGTACTGAAAAGAGGCAAGTACCACACAAGTTCAACTAGAGGTGGTAATAACATGATCTACCATGGATGCCTACTAATTAGACTCTTCGGTATGCGAACTCAGGGTCATAGTGTGGATTAGGTCACTAGTAGAAAAAGGGACTAATGTTCAGCTCATTAGTCCCGGTTTGTATTTGAGCCGGCACTAATGTGACCATTAGTGCCGGTTCGAACGGCTAGGCGGGCCTCTCTCATTAGTACCGGTTCGTTGCGAACCTTTAGCACCAGTTCGTGCCACGAACCGGTGCTAAAGAGAGTGTTCCATGCCGGGATTACTTTGGTACCTTCCTACCAAACTTACGGCAAGGTTTACACACTAGTAGAAAAAGGGCCTATAGACCCGGTTGGTGAGGGCCTTTAGTCCCGGTTCATGAACCGGGACTAAAAGGTCGGTACTAATGCCCTGATTTTTAGTCCCGGTTCAATCCAGAACCGGGACAGATGGGCCTCCACGTGGCCTGTCCGCTGAGCCCAGGCAGGAGGGCCTTTGGTCCCGGTTGGTGGCACCAACCGGGACCAATAGGCATCCACGCGTCAGCATTTCTGTGGCTGGGGTTTTTGTTTTTTTAAAGGGGGGGGGGGGGTTGGGGGTTTTGGGGGGTTAATTTAGGTGTTTCATATATTGTGTTAGGTAGCTAATTAATAGAGAGAAGTGTCCTCTCTTTTGTCCGTGCTTGATCGACGCTACGTACTATACATACGTAAAGAGAGGACTAGCTAGACACGCTAGCTAGCTAGTAAGCAAACAAAAGATCATCATGAACATATATGCATACAGAGAGAAGTGATATCGACCACCTCTCCTTCTCCGAGAGATTGGTTGAACAACAAGTTCTCGTATATCTATCCGACACTACAGGCTACATATATACAATAATTATCTTTTACAAATATAATCTCCTAACATACGGACGCGTGGTCCACATAGTATTCTCCGTCTTCAGTGATCACGTGGTCAAGAAAGAATGCCGCCAATTCCTCTTGAATTGCTCGCATGCGATCTGGTGCTAGGAGTTCATCCCGCATCCCAAACATCTAATTTTAAGAAGGGGTCAATACATATACATATATATATATATATATATATATATATATATATATATATATATATATATATATATATATGTGTGTGTGTATGAATGAATGAAACTCAACACAAATGATGGTAATAAAATAAAATTGTGAATATTGTTATTTACGCACTTCATATTGTTCGTCAGAGTAGCCCCGCTCACAGGTCGTGTGGCGGATGGACTCGCAAACGTAGTATCCACAGAAATCATTCCCTGGTGCCTGCCACAACCACTTTACAAGAAATAGATGTCAATCAAACTGATAAGCAAGAATGCCAAATGGTATTGATGAAACTAGCGCTTGAATCACTAGGAGATGCGTGGAACATGCTACTATAGCACTTACTTTCGGGTGTCTAAAGTCCAGCTTCTTCGGCAGTCCCGGAGCATTTTTGGTGAATTTTCTCCAAGCCCTGCCATACAAAGAAAACAATTACTTGATATCAGAAATGAACAAAGTTGCTGATATGGTGGATAACGATCGATTTAACTTACTTCTCGAGCATTTCAGTCATGTCCGCATACTCCTTGGGATCTTTTCGTCTCGAGTCTAAGACAATTACTACTCCCTGCTCAAGCTTAATCTCTAGAAGAATATAGTGGAACCTGCGCACGCATGCATAACTCATCAATTACATTACTATAACCTGGACTAATAAGGGAAACCGAATATGCCACAAGACAGTAACACTCACTTGTAGTTGTAAGGAAAGAGTATTATATTTTTGTGTTCATTTATTTCCAACGATCGTAGCAAGTTGGCCTCGGTTTCTTGACACGATATTTAACCTCAGTTGCATCTATGAGATATGTGCTAATGAACCCAATATCACCCACTTGTCTTTTCTTCAATTCGCGATCTTCAATCTGCATAATATAGTGAAGATAATTATAAATACATGCAATGAAAGAGCTGAGTTATATAGAGAGACTTAATGAAAGAAGTAGTACTACTTACAGACAGTAGCAGGTGACCGTTGCTTTATCGAGGGCCAATTGATTGAAAAACTGATAGAACTCCTCAAATCGAATAGGCAACAGTTCAATTCCAAGGAGGTCATGCTCCTTTTTAACTCTCACATACAAAGTACTCCTCCCCTCAGACTCTCTGCAGGTTTTCATGTACCAATCATGCAATCTTCGCATCATCGTTGATAGAGAACTTTCATCTTTGACGAGAGGCTTCGCGTACTCGTATCTTTGTATCGGCACCTCCAAGAAATCATAATGTACATCGTCGGGCAGGTAATCTGCAGGATTGCCATAACCGAGCACCATCCTCGGATCAACGATGTCGCTAGCAGGCACCTTGAGCGGGGGGCACGATTGCCGGCTTGTTCGCCGAGCTGGGCAATTTGTTTCCCAGCTCGTCGTTCTTTCATCCTTTGATCACTTTTTGTACTTCCCTACCTCTCCGCTTCGGCAAATGCCTTTCCAATAATGCGCTCATAGTTGCCTTTCGGCGGAGACTTGGGTGGTTTTGTCAGGGCAGCCAGAGTGCGCTTCGCTTTCAGCGGATCTACCTTCTCCTCTGTAGGTGGATGCCTCTTTGCTTTCAACCCTTGAAACCAGTCATCCACTTCGGTCTACGCGATCTTCGCGTTTTCCTCCTCGCTCCTCTCGTACGGTAACTTCTCTGGAGTCTTCAGAGAAGGACCGAATCTGTATGTCCTCCCGCCTTTGGCTGTACTACTAGACGCCGGCAGATCAGACGGAGCGGATGTCTTCTTTCCTTGCTTACGAGGCGGAGGAGAAGGACTATGACGCGCCGGAGCAGCCGGAGCGGCGGCGGATCTCTTCCGCCCTTGCTGACGAGGTGGAGAAGGAGGAGGCTGGCTGCTCGGGCGCGCATGCGCAGGCGGAGAAGGAGGCGGAGTGCCGCCACGCGCCGGAGAAGGAGCCGTCCGAGTGCCCTGATCGTCACTCGCCGGAGGAGGAGGCAGTGGAGGAGGCGGTGGAGGAGGCGGTGTGCCCCTGACTTCACGGGAGGAGGAGGAGGAGGCGGAGGCGTCCAGCCTGTAAGGTTGATGAGATCCTTCCTCCATAGGCATGGAGTCTTGAGCGAGAACCCAGCCGATACTCCCCTTCACCGGTAGGGGTGGTCAAGCGGAGGTCCTCAAATCCCTCCGTTATTTCATCCACCATCACCTTAGCATATCCTTCTGGAATCGGTCGACAGTGAAAAGTTGAGTCGGGTTGAGTAGGATAAACAGAGCCAACAGCCGCCTTGACCTTCAAATTGTTCCATTCCGCCATAAGGTGGCAATTTTGAGACTCCATGATAGCATCCACGGGATAGCTGGCAGGAGCCGTCAAGGCATGCTCCGGCTGAAGCAGCTCGGTGGAAGCCACGCTACTTCTCCGCTGAGATGGCGGGGTAGCCGGGGAAGCTTCGACAGTCGCTTTGCTGCGATCTGCTTCTCGTTCCTCTAGCCCCATTACCCTTTCGCAGCGCCTACGGTTGGCTCTGCTCCGGTTTCTTCCTCCTCTCACAGGTTTTGTAACCCCTGCGTCAAAATCCATCCTTCCACGAAACGGAGCTGGCATGCCTCGTGTCCGTCCAGGTGCTCGAGATTCCCGAGGGCCATTGTGAGCTCGTCCTTCTCCCCTGCAGAACGAACGTCCCTTGCTGCGCTGCATCGATATAGTGCCGAAGCCTCTTGGTGGTATTTCCAATTGTTCGTCCGTCCAAATGCACTTCCTATTCTGAGGGTCCAAGGTTCCGCCAGCCCGAAGAACCAAGTCCAAGAACGGCTGGCCAGTTCATAGTCTCTGGTTCGATCCCTTTATCAAGCAGATCATTCTCAGCCTTGGCCCACTTAGGCGGGCTACGAGGTAGCCACGACCCGTGCCATGGTGAAGCTTCTTCTTCGCAGCATTTTGCTTGTTTGTGGCCGACATCTTTTTACTCTTTTCCGATGTCTTGTGGGCCACAAATGCGGCCGATCATCTCTGATCTTCTCATATTTGCCCTTGAATTCTGGTGTCTCATTTTTATCGACATACCTATTCAGGTCTTTCTTCCAATTCCTGAATAGGTCTGCCATCTTCTTAAGAGCAAAAGACTTGATTAATGGCTCTATAACTGGCTTCTCCGGATCATCGTCTAGAGGTAGGGTGAAATTTGACTTCATTTCGGTCAAAGATCATTTTTACGCATATCATTGACACAAGACACCTCGGGGTCTTCGTTCTTAGGCTTATACCATTGGTGGATGCTGATCGGGATCTTGTCCCTAACCGTAACCCCGCACCGAGCAACAATGCCTTCTTTGTCCGGTAGGGTTCAATCGGTTGGCCGCCCACATTTCTATGATCTCAAACTTTTCATCCGAGCTCAACTTTTCTTGGGCCTCATCTCTTTCTTGAAGTTGTGCTCGATCCGGAGGGCTAGAAAAAGAACAAAGACGAGAGTTAATTAATATGTGTACATACCAAAACAATGAATGCATCAAAACCCTAGTCAGCACAGGCTTAACTAATATATATACCTGGCCGGACTCGGTTCGGTGATCACCGGAGCCGTCCTCACGGTCTACTTCTTCACCCTCTCCTTCTTGCACCGGCATTGGGTCCCTGGAGCCATGTAAATCATAGCCAGCTGCTTCTTCACCCTCTCCTTCCAGACCATCGTTGTCGTTGAGAAACATCAACGAGCAGACGACATCACTTCCTTCTGCGATTATGTCCCTCAACAACGCTTCTTGTGCTTCGTCTCGGGGCGGGGTGTCCATAGTTTTTACAAATATTTACAACATGGCAATTATTATTCAAACATGACAGATATGGATATATTAGTGGCAAACGTAGAACTAGCTAGCTAAAACAATAAGGAATCTTATTAATTAGTGGCCTCGACGCTGCTTCTCTAGGGTTTCGGGTGGCCTCGACAACGCTTCAAGGGTTAGGGGTGGCCTCGAGAACGCTTCAAGGAGGGGGTAATATCGACCCCCCCCCCCACGTGTTGAAGCTATCGGGAGGGGGTATATCGACAACAATAAGGATGACACTACATCTATGTCCCACAAGTGACGTGGGCATCGACGCCCGCGTCACTTGTGGGACGTGGATGTAGTGTCCGACACCGACGGCCACATGTATCTCACACCGACGATACTTGCTATTTAATTAGGGTTTCCTCTACTGCTCGGCGACCCTCGACGACCCTCGTTCCCGATAAAAAAAGAGGAAGAAGATGAAAAAAAAGAGGAGAAGAAAGAATAGAGGAGAAGAACTCCTCTATTCTTTCTTCTCCTCTTTTTTTTCTTCTTGTTCTTCTTTTTTTTATCAAGGGGTCGAGGATCGCCGAGGGGTCGAGGGTCAAGGGGTCGAGGATCGCTGAGCGGTCGAGGGTCAAGTGGTCGAGGATCGCCAAGGGGTCGGGCGGTTTCCTAGTGTCAAAGGATTCAACAAAACCATGTCTTCATCATTAGGCGAAAGTAACAGGTGCATGATGGTACGAAGCTCTCCAAAGTTATTTTGGAACGGAGTCCCAGATAGGATAATTAGCTTTTTGGTACAAAGTTCAGCAAGAACCTTCCGAATATCGTTATTTGGAAGGCCTTTGCTGAAATTAATACAAAAAGGCAAATTATCCTATTCGGGACTCCATTCCAGAATAACTTTGGAGGACTTCGTACCATCATGCCCTGGTTACTTCCGGCTAATGATGAAGGCATGGATTTCTTCAATACTTTGACACTACGAAACCTATCTTGACCCCTCGAACCCTCGACGACCCTAGAACCCTCGACCCTCGATCCCTTGTACCCTATAGAACCCTAGGACCCTCGACCCTGAAACCCTCGACCCTTGACCCCTTAACGACCCTCGACCCTCTACCCTAGTTCCCGACCCTCGACCCCTCGGCGATCCTCGACACCCTCGTTCCCGATAAAAATTAAGAAGAAGAAGAAGAAGAAGAAGAAAAAAGAGGAGAAGAAGAAAGGAATAGCTAGAGGAGAAGATCGAAGAAAAAAAGAAGAAAAAAAGAGGAGAAGAAGAAAGCAATAGTGGAGAAGAAGAGAAAATAGAATATTCTATTTTCTCTTCTTCTCCACTATTCCTTTCTTCTTCTCCTCTTTTTTTTATCAAGGGGTCGAGGATCACCGAGGGGTCGAGGGTCAAGGGGTCGAGGATCACCGAGCGATCGAGGATCAAGGTGTCGAGGATCGCCGAGGGGTCGAGTGTCAAGGGGTCGAGGATCGCCGAGCGGTCGAGGGTCAAGGTGTCGAGGATCGCCGAGGGGTCAGGAGGTTGCCTAGTGTCAAAGGATTCAACAAAACCATGTCTTCATCATTGGCCGAAAGTAACAGGTGCACGATGGTGCGAAGCTCTCAAAGTTATTTTGGAGCAGGTCCCGAGATAGGATAATTAGCTTTTTGGTACAAAGTTCAGCAAGAACCTTCCGAATATCTTTACTTGGAAGGCCTTTGCTGAAATTGCATACAAAAGGCAAATTATCCTATCCGACTCCATTCCGTAATAACTTTGGTGGACTTCTGCCATCATGCCCTGGTTACTTCCGGCTAATGATGAAGCCATGGATTTCTTCAATACTTTGACACTCTGAAACCTCTCTCGACCCTCGAACCCTCGAAGACCACAGAACCTCGGCGACCACAGAACCCTCGGCGACCACGGAACCCTCGGCGACCACAGGAACCCTCGACCCCTAGACGACCCTGGAACTCTCGATCCTCGATCCCTCGAACCTATAGAACCCTCGAACCCTCGACCCTGAAACCCTCGATCCATGACCCCTTAACGACCCTGGACCCTCTACCCTAGTTCCCGACCCTCGACCCCTCGGCAATCCTCGACACCCTCATTCCCGATAAAAATTAAGAAGAAGAAGAAGAAGAAGAAGAAGAAGAAAATGAGGAGAAGAAGAAAGGAATAGCTAGAGGAGAAGATCGAAGAAAAAAAGGAAGAAAAAAAAGAGGAGAAGAAGAAAGGAATAGTGGAGAAGAAGAGAAAATAGAATATTCTATTTTCTCTTCCTCTCCACTATTCCTTTCTTCTTCTCCTCTTTTTTTCTTCTTTTTTCTTCTTCTTACTTATTTCTCCTCTTCTTTTCCTCTCCTCTTCTTCTTTCTTTCCTCTTCTTATTTTCTTCTTTCCTATCCTTCTTTTTCTAAAATTGTAACTTTTGCATATATAAAACTTTTCTAAAATTGTAACTATCTATATATGAACAAAAAACTTTCTATGAACCAAAAATACATCTATGATCCCTCAACGTCCCCGCCTCTCTCATGAAAAAAAAAATCTGTGAATTAAAAAAACATCATGTTCTATGAACAAAAAAACATTATATTTCATCCACATTCGTGCATACATCATATATATGATCATCTATGAAAAAAACACCATATTCTATAAAAAAATCATTACATATATATAAAAAACCAAGCATATATATATAAAAACAAGCATATATATATATAAACAAGCATATATATATATATATATATATATATATATATATATATATAACAAGCATATATATGAAAAAAATGCAAAGGAGGATGCCATGGCCGGACCAAGCCGAGGGGTCGGGCGCGAGGATGGCGTCAAGGCAGGCGCTGGCGACGGCGATGGCGGGCTGGGCGGCGCGTTGGGGCAGGGCGCGGGCGACGGCGATGGGGTGGGCAGGCGGACTGCTGCAGGGGCAGGCCGGGCGGCGCGTCGGGACAGGGCGCTGGGCGACGGCGACGACAGTACGGGCGAGGCGACGGCGACGGGCGGCGTCATGCTGCTCAAGCGGCCAAGGCCGCGGCAAATCATGCGAGATGAGAGTGAAAATTTCCTAAGTCTTTGCTTATATAGCAAAGCCTTTAGTCCCGGTTCGTGGCACCAACCGGGACTAAAGGTGGGCATTAGTCCCGGTTGGTGCCACCAACCGGGACCAAAGGCCAATTTTCAGCAGCCCAAAGGGCGGGAAGCGGCGGCCTTTGGTCCCGGTTGGTGGCACCAACCGGGACTAAAAGGGGGCATTGGTCCCGGTTGGTGCCACGAACCGGGACCAATGCACCCTTTAGTCCCGGTTGGTGCCACCAACCGGGACCAAAGGCCCTCTGCTGCCCCGCGCCCAAAGTTTAGTCCCACCTCGCTAGTTGAGAGGGAGTCGCACATGTTTATAAGGTGCGGTGCGGCTTCCCTCTCGAGCTCCTCTCTAAAGCAGGCTGTCGGGCCTGACTCTGCAATCAGTGTGCAGGCCCTCTTGGGCCTTCCATGGCCTGAATCCTGGCCCATAGGGTTTCTAGTCGTATTCAGCCGTTGGGGCCCGAGGGTGGCACTTTTTTGCTTTATATTTTATTTCTTTTTGCTTTTAGTTTTAGAAAAAATATAAACTTTCTGTTAGTGCCATTAGTTTTAAAATTTGAAAACACTTTTTTTGTTTTATTTGTTGCATTATTTATTTTATTTTGTTTCTACTTACAACAAAATACTTATTGTTGCTATTTTTATTTTTTATCAAGTTTTTTTATTTTGTTTCCTGCATTATTTATTTTCTTTTGGTTTTTTGCTTTATTTTTTAATTCTTTTTGCTTTTAGGTCAGCAAAATTATAAACTTTCTGTTAGTGCTTTTAGTTTTAGAAAAAATATAAACTTTCTGTTATTGCCATTAGTTTTAAAATTCGAAAACACTTTTTTTGTTTTCTTTGTTGCTTTATTTATTTTATTTTGTTTCTACTTACAAGAAAATACTTATAGTTGCTAATTTTATTTTATTTCAAGTTTTTTTGTTTTTTTTTCTGCATTATTTATTTTGTTTTGGTTTTTTGCTTTATTTTTTAATTCTTTTTGGTTTTAGGTCAGCAAAATTATAAACTTTCTGTTAGTGCCATTTGTTTTAGAATAATTATAAACTTTCTGTTTGTGCTATTAGTTTTATAAAATTTGAATTCTTTGAAATGTGTGTGAATCACAAGTTTGCGAGCTCAACAAGGCGTAGAGGGACGGGCTTATAAACCGGTGTGAGCGCCCTTCGTTCATGAGGTTTTCAAATTCATAGTTTTCAAATGAACTCTGAAAAAGTTGGCATAGCATGTGCATGTACAAAACGGACAATGGTATCCTACTAAATGCATTACAAAGTTGGCATGGTATCATCATAATAGTTGCGGAGAAAGTCTTCACTTTTTCTTCGCTTGTGCCGCTTGCTTATTGCTACCGTAACCATGGATAATCTTCATCGTTTATCGGGATGCTTGGGCCAGCCTTGACTTTGAAGGGAATTTCATGAAACTTTTCATACTCTTGAGACATGCCTGTCCCGCCCTCCACTCCCAGGATGTCCCTTTTTCCTGAAAAAACTATGTGGCGCTTTGGCTCATCGTATGATGTATTCGCTTCCTTATCTTTTCTTTTCCTCGGTCTGGTAGACATGTCCTTCACATAGATAACCTGTGCCACATCATTGGCTAGAATGAGCAGTTCGTCGATTGTACCCAAGATTTTTCAGATCCACTGTTGTCATTCCGCATCGCTGGTCTACATGCACTCGCCTCTGACAGATTGACCCACTTGCACTTAAACAAAGGGACCTTAAAATCTACTCCGTAGTGAAGTTCCCATATGTCTACTATGTAACCATAATATGTGTCGTTTCCCCTGTCGGTTGCTGCATCAAAGCGGACACCGCTGTTTTGGTTGGTGCTCTTTTCATGTTGGTCAATCATGTAAAATGTATTCCCATTTATCTCGTATCCTTTCCAAATCATTACAGTCGAAGATGGTCCCTTGGATAACAAGTACAGCTCATCACAAACAGTGCTGTCACCTCTGAGACGTGTTTCCAACCAACTGCTGAAAGTCCTGATGTGTTCACATGTAATCCAGTCATTGCACTGCTCGGGTGTTTGGAGCGCAGACTGTTCTTGTGTTCATCGACATACGGGGTCACCAAGGTAGAGTTCTGTAGAACTGTGTAGTGTGCTTGAGACCAAGAATATCCGTCCCTGCATATTATTGAGTCTCTTCCAAGCGTGCCTTTTCGGTCAGTCTCCCCTCATACCATGATTTAGTGAGACCTATCTTCTTAAGGCCAGGAATGAAGTCAACACAAAACCCGATGACATCCTCCGTTTGATGGCCCATGGAGATGCTTCCTTCTGGCCTAGCGCGGTTACGAACATATTTCTTTAGGACTCCCATGAACCTCTCAAAGGGGTACATATTGTGTAGAAATACGGGCCCCAGAATGACAATCTCGTCGACTAGATGAACTAGGATGTGCGTCATGATATTGAAGAAGGATGGTGGGAACACCAGCTCGAAACTGACAAGACATTGCGCCACATCACTCCTTAGCGTTGGTACGATTTCTGGATCGATCACCTTCTGAGATATTGCATTGAGGAATGCACATAGCTTCACAATGGCTAATCAGACGCGTTTCCGGTAGAAGCCCCATCAATGCAACCGGAAGCGGTTGTGTCATAATCACGTGGCAGTCATGAGACTTTAGGTTCTGGAACTTTTTCTCCGCATATTTATTATTCCCTTTATATTCGACGAGAAGCCAGCCGACCTTCATATCGAGCAGGCATTGAAAGAAGATTTCTTTCTCTTCTTTCGTAAGAGCGTAGCTGGCGGTGACCTTCATACCGCTTCGGAGGCATGCCCTCTTTTTCATGCAAGTGTTGCAGGTCCTCCGTGCCTCGTGTGTATCTTTTGTCTTCCCATACACGCCCAAGAAGCCTAGCAGGTTCACGCAAAGGTTCTTCGTCACGTGCATCACGTCGATCGAAGAGCGGACCTCTAGGTCTTTCCAGTAGGGTAGGTCCCAAAATATATATTTCTTCTTCCACATGGGTGCGTGATTGTCAGCGTCATTCGGAACAGCTAGTCCGCCGGGACCCTTTCCAAAGATTACGTGTAAATCATTGACCATAGCAAGTACGCGATCACCGGTACACATGGCGGGATTCTTCCGGTGATCTGCCTCGCCTTTGAAATGCTTCCCTTTCTTTCGACATTAATGGTTGGTCGAAAGAAATCCACGATGGCCCAGGTTCACATACTTCCTGCAGCTTCCCAGGTATATACTATCGGTGTCAAGTAAACAGTGCGTGCATGCGTGGTATCCCTTGTTTGTCTGTCCTGAAAGGTTACTGAGAGCGGGCCAATCATTGATGGTCACGAACAGCAACACCTTTAGGTCAAATTCCTCCTTTTTGTGCTCATCCCACGTCGCATACACCGTTTCCATTCCACAGCTGTAAAAGTTCTTCAACTAATGGCCTTAGGTACACATCAATGTCATTGCCGGGTTGCTTAGGGCCTTGGATGAGACCTGGCATCATAATGAACTTCCGCTTCATGCACATCCAAGGAGGAAGGTTATACATACATAGAGTCACGGGGCAGGTGCTGTGATTGCTGCTCTGCTCCCCGAAAGGATTAATGCCATCCGCGCTTAAAGCAAACCATACGTTCCTTGGGTCCTTTGCAAACTCATCCCAGTACTTTCTCTCGATTTTTCTCCACTGCGACCCGTCAGCGGGTGCTCTCAACTTCCCGTCTTTGTTATAGGAGCATACCACATCACCTTCGCAGGAACCCTCTTCCTGGGAGGTCCGCCGTCAACATCACCAGGGTCATCTCGTCTGATCTTATACCGCAATGCACCGCATACCGGGCATGCGTTCAGATCCTTGTATGCACCGCGGTAGAGGATGCAGTCATTAGGGCATGCATGTATCTTATCCACCTCCAATCCTAGAGGGCATACGACCTTCTTTGCAGCGTATGTACTGTCGGGAAATTCGTTATCCTTTGGAAGCTTCTTCTTCATTATTTTCAGTAGCTTCTCAAATCCTTTATCAGGCACAACATTCTCTTCCTTCCACTGCAGCAATTCGAGTACGGTACCGAGCTTTGTGTTGCCATCTTCGCAATTGGGGTACAACCCTTTTTTGTGATCCTCTAACATGCGATCGAACTTCAGCTTCTCCTTTTGACTTTCACATTGCGTCCTTGCATCAACAATGACCCGACGGAGATCATCATCATCGGGCACATCGTCTGGTTCCTCTTGATCTTCAGCAGCTTCACAGTAAAGCATTATCGTGCACATCGTATGGTGCATCTTGATGTTCAGTAGCATCACCGTATTCAGGGGGCACATAGTTGTCATCGTACTATTCTTCCTCGCCGTCTTCCATCATAACCCCTATTTCTCCTTGCCTCGTCCAAACATTATAGTGTGGCATGAAACCCTTGTAAAGCAGGTGGGTGTGACGGATTTTACGATCAGAGTAAGACTTCGTATTCCCACATATAGGGCATGGACAACACATAAAACCATTCTGCTTGTTTGCCTCAGCCACTTCAAGAAAATCACGCACGCCCTTAATGTACTCGGAGGTGTGTCTGTCACCGTACATCCATTGCCGGTTCATCTGCGTGCATTATATATAACTAAGTGTGTTGAAAATCATTACAGAACATCATGAATAGATAATTAAGTGACCAAATTAATAGAAGTTCATCATCACATAAAAACCAAAGTACATACATAGTTCTCATCTAACAACATAAAGCTCTGCAAATCATCTAAATTAATTAAACCATACATTGAAACTATGTAAAACATTTCAATGCGAAAACAAATGCGATCATAATCGCAACCAAGGTAACAACTGATCCAACGGCATAATGATACCAAGCCTCGGTATGATACCAAGCGCATTGCATCCATCTTTATCTTGTGATCATCGACAACATCCGCAACATGCAACTCCAATATCATCTTCTCCTCCTCCAGTTTTTTTATTTTTTCCTTCAAGAAATTGTTTTCTTCTTCAACTAAATTTAACCTCTCGACAATAGGGTCGGTTGGAATTTCCGGTTCAACAACCTCCTAGATAAATAAAATTTATGTCACGTTGGTCGGCATAATTTTCATAAACAATAAATGAACCAATAGTTATGAAAAGATAATATATACCACATCCGAATCATAGACAGGGCGAGGGCCGACGGGGGCGGATACCAAAACCATCGCACTATATAAGATGCAATAATAAAAGTAAGAAAATAATACAAGTATCTATCTAAACATACAAGTAAGATTGTTTTTCCTTTCATAAAGAAGATAAGAACAAGAGGCTCACCACGGTGGTGCCGGCGATGAGATCGGTGCGGGTGATCGACGGTGGTGAAGACGGGGACGGGGCGTGACGGACCGCTAACCTAGATAAATCTTGAGGAAAATGGAGCTTGGCGGTCGAGCTTGGAGAGGAGAAACCTTAAGTAGTGTGGCTCGGGCATTCCATCGAACACCTTGTGTGCATAGGAGGTGAGCTAGAGCACCACCATGCCCTCTCCCCCTCAGCCAGAAAAAACAGAGCACTATGCTCTGCTCTTGCGGGAGGGGGTATATATAGGCACCACTATTGGTCCCGGTTGGTGGCATGAACCGGGACTATAGGGAAGCCTTTGGTCCCGGTTCATGCCACCAACTGGGACCAATAGTGGTGGGCCAGGAGCCAGGCCCATTGGTCCCGGTTCGTGCCACCAACCGGGACCAAAAGGTCCGGACGAACCGGGACCAATGGCCCACGTGGCCCGGCCGGCCCCCTGGGCTCACGAACCGGGACAAATACCTCCATTTGTCCCGGTTCGTGGCAGAACCGGGACTAATGGGTTGAACCTGCCTGGGCCATTGCCCCCTTTTCTACTAGTGACATCAGGTCTGGTACACAACATGGCATACATGATAGACCCTATGGCCGAGGCATAGGGGACGACACTCATATTTTCTCTATCTTCTGCCGTGGTCGGACATTGAGCCGAACTCAATTTTACACCTTGCAACACAGGCAACAACCCCTTCTTGGATTGATCCATATTGAACTTCTTCAATATCTTATCAAGGTATGTGCTTTGTGAAAGACCTATGAGGCGTCTCGATCTATCTCTATAGATCTTGATGCCTAATATGTAAGCAGCTTCTCCAAGCTCCTTCATTGAAAAACACTTATTCAAGTAGGCCTTAATGTTGTCCAAAAGTTCTATATCATTGCCCATCAAAAGTATGTCATCTACATATAATATGAGAAATGCCACAGAGCTCCCACTCACTTTCTTGTAAACGCAGGCTTCTCCATAAGTCTGCATAAACCCAAATGCTTTGATCATCTCATCAAAGTGAATGTTCCAACTCCGAGATGCTTGCACCAGCCCATAAATGAATCGCTGGAGTTTGCATACCTTGTTAGCATTCTCAGGATCGACAAAACCTTCCGGCTGCATCATATACAGTTCTTCCTTAAGATAGCCGTTAAGGAATGCCGTTTTGACGTCCATTTGCCATATCTCATAATCATAGTATGCGGCAATTGCTAACATGATTCAGACGGACATCAGCTTCGCAACCCGAGAGAAAGTCTCATCGTAGTCAACCCCTTGAACTTGTCGATAACCCTTAGCGACAAGTCGAGCTTTATAGATGGTAACAGTACCATCCGCGTCCGTCTTCTTCTTAAAGATCCATTTTTTTTCTATCGCTCGCCGATCATCGGGCAAGTCTGTCAAAGTCCACACTTTGTTTTCATACCTGGATCCTATCTCGGATTGCATGCCTTCAAGCCATTTGTCGGAATCTGGGCCCGCCATTCCTTCTTCATAGTTCGAAGGTTCACCGTTGTCTAACAACATGATTTCCAGGACAGGGTTGCCATACCACTCTGGTGTGGAACATGTCCTTGTGGACCTACGAAGTTCAGTAGTAACTTGATCCGAAGTACCTTGATCATCATCATTAATTTCCTCTCTAGTCGGTGCAGGCACCACGGGAACATCTTCCCGAGCTGTGCTACTTACCGGTTCAAGAGGTAGTACTGCGTCAAGTTCCACTTTCCTCCCACTTACTTCTTTCGAGAGAAACTCTTTCTCCAGAAAGGACCCATTCTTGGCAATAAAGATCTTGCCTTCGGATCTGAGGTAGAAGGTATACCCAATGGTTTCCTTAGGGTATCCTATGAAGACGCATTTTTCCGACTTGGGTTCGAGCTTTTCAGGTTGAAGTTTCTTGACATAAGGATCGCATCCCCAAACTTTTAGAAAGCGACATCTTAGGTTTCTTCCCAAACCATAATTCATACAAAGGTCGTCTCAACGGATTTAGACGGTGCCTTATTTAAAGTGAATGTAGCTGTCTCTAGAGCGTATCCCCAAAATGATAGCGGTAAATCGGTGAGTGACATCATAGATCGCACCATATCCAATAGAGTGCGATGACGACGCTCGGACACACCGTTACGCTGAGGTGTTTCAGGCGGCATGAGTTGTGAAACTATTCCACATTTCCTTAAGTGCGTACCAAATTCGTGACTTAAATATTCTCCTCCACGATCTGATCGTAAGAACTTTATTTTTCGGTCACGTTGATTCTCTACCTCATTCTAAAATTCCTTGAACTTTTCAAAGGTCTCAGACTTGTGTTTCATCAAGTAGACATAGCCATATCTACTTAAGTCATCAGTGAGAGTGAGAACATCACGATAGCCACAGCGAGCCTCAACGCTCATTTGACCGCACACATCAATATGTATAATTTCCAATAAGTTGGTTGCTCGCTCCATTGTTCCGGAGAACGGAGTCTTGGTCATTTTACCCATGAGGCATGGTTCGCACGTGTCAAATGATTCATAATCAAGAGACTCCAATAGTCCATCTGCATGGAGCTTCTTCATGCTTTTGAACCAATGTGACCAAGGAGGTAGTGCCACAAGTATGTGGGACTATCGTTATCAACCTTACATATTTTTGGTATTCACACTATGAATATGTGTAACATCACGTTCGAGATTCATTAAGAATAAACCATTGACCAGCGGGGCATGACCATAGAAATTATCTCTCAGATAAATAGAACAACCATTATTCTCGGATTTAAGTGAGTAGCCATCTCGTATTAAACGAGATCCAGATACAATGTTCATGCTCAAAGCTGGCACTAAATAACAATTATTGAGGTTTAAAACTAATCCCGTAGGTAAATGTAGAGGTAGCGTGCCGACGGCGATCACATCGACCTTGGAACCATTCCCGACGCGCATCGTCACCTCGTCCTTCGCCAGTCTCCGCTTATTCCGCAGCTCATGTTTTGAGTTACAAATATGAGCAACCGCACCGGTATCAAATACCCAGGAGCTACTACGAGTACTGGTAAGGTACACATCAATTACATGTATATTACATATACCTTTGTTGTTGTCGGCCTTCTTGTCCGCTAAGTACTTGGGGCAGTTCCGCTTCCAGTGACCCCTTCCCTTGCAATAAAAGCACTCAGTCTCAGGTTTGGGTCCATTCTTTGGCTTCTTCCCGCAATCGGCTTACTGGCGCGGCAACTCCCTTTGTCGTCCTTCTTGAAGTTCTTCTTACCCTTGCCTTTCTTGAAACTAGTGGTTTTATTGACCATCAACACTTGATGTTCCTTTTTGATTTCCACCTCCGCTGATTTCAGCATTGAAAATACTTCAGAATAGTTTTCACCATCCCCTGCATATTGTAGTTCATCACAAAGCTCTTGTAGCTAGGTGGGAGCGATCAAGGATTCTGTCAATGATCGCCTCGTCCGGGAGGTTAATGTCCAGTTGGGACAAGCGGTTGTGCAACCCAGACATTTTGAGTATGTGCTCACTGACAGAACTATTTTCCTCCATCTTACAACTGTTGAACTTGTGGGAGACTTCATATCTCTCGACCCGGGCATGAGCTTTGAAAACCATTTTCAGCTCTTCGAACATCTCATATGCTCCGTGTTGCTCAAAACGCTTTTGGAGCCCCGGTTCTAAGCTTTAAAGCATGACGCCTTTGAGCGAGGGAGTAATCATCAAGACGCTGACTGCCAAGCGTTCAAAAGCGTCTTGGTTCTCTCGATGGGTGCTTCACCTAGCGGTGCTTCTAGGACATATGCTTTCTTGGCAGCTATGAGGAAGATCTCGGGTTAGGACCCGATCCGTATAGTTGCTGCCATCATCTTTCAGCTTGGTTTTCTCTTGGAACGCGTTGAAGTTGAGGTTGACATGAGCGTTGGCCATTTGATCTACAAGACATTTTGCAAAAGTTTTTAGACTAACTTCATGATAATTAAGTTCATCTAATCAAATTATTTAATGAACTCCCACTCAGATAGACATCCCTCTAGTCATCTAAGTGAAACATGATCTAAGTCAACTAGGCCGTGTCAGATCATCACATGAGACAGACTAGTCATCATCGGTGAACATCTTCATGTTGATCGTATCTTCTATACGACTCATGTTCGACCTTTCGGTCTCTTGTGTTCCGAGGCCATGTCTGTACATGCTAGGCTCGTCAAGTCAACCTAAGTGTTTTGCATGTGTAAATCTGGCTTACACCCGTTGTATGTGAACGTTAGAATCTATCACACCCGATCATCACGTGGTTCTTCAAAACAACGAACTTTCGCAACGGCGCATAGTAAGGGGGAACACTTTCTTGAAATTATTATGAGGGATCATCTTATTTACTACCGTCATTCTAAGCAAATAAGATGCAAAAACATGATAAACATCACATGCAATCAAATAGTGACATGATATGGCCAATATCATTTTGCTCCTTTTGATCTCCATCTTCGGGGCGCATTGATCATCACCATCACCGGCATGACACCATGATCTCCATCATCGTGTCTTCATGAAGTTGTCACGCGAATGATTACTTCTACTACTATGGTTAACGGTTTAGCAATAAAGTAAAGTAATTACATGGCGTTATTCAATGACACGCGGGTCATACAATAATTAAGACATCACATATATATCATTCATCGACATGCAAGTTGTGATTCCTATTAAAAGAACATGATCAATCTCATACATCACATATATATCATTCATCACATCCTTTTGGACATATCACATCACAAGGCATATGCTGCAAAAACAAGTTAGATGTCCTCTAATTGTTGTTGCATATTTTACGTTGCTGCAATAGGGTTCTAGCAAGAACGTTTCTTACCTACGCCAAAACCATAACGTGATATGCCAATTTCTATTTACCCTTCATAAGGACCCTTTTCATCGAATCCGATCCGACTAAAGTGGGAGAGACAGACACCCGCTAGCCACCTTATGCAACTAGTGCATGTCAGTCGGTGGAACCTGTCTCACGTAAGCGTACGTGTAAGGTCGGTCCGGGCCGCTTCATCCCACAATGCCGCCAAATCAAGATAAGACTAGTAACGGCAAGTAAATTGACAAAATCGACGCCCACAACAACTTGTGTTCTACTCGTGCATAGAAACTACGCATAGACCTAGCTCATGATGCCACTGTTGGGGAACGTTGCAGAAAATAAAAAATTTCTACGCTTCACCAAGATCAATCTATGGAGTCATCTAGCAATGAGAGAGAGGAGTGCATCACATACCCTTGTAGATGGTGAGCGGAAGCGTTCAAGAGAGTGGGGTTGAGGGAGTCGTACTCGTCGTGACCCAAATCACCGAAGATCCTAGTGGCGAACGGAAGGGCACCTCCGCGTTCAACACACGTACGGATCGGAGACGTCTCCCGCGCCTTAATCCAGCAAAGAGGAGGGAGAGGTTGAGGAAGAGAGCTCCAGCAGCAGCACAACGGCGTGGTCGTGGTGGAGAGGCAGTACTCCGGCAGGGCTTCGCCAAGCTCTTAACGGAGGAGGAGAGGTGTTGGGGAGGGGAGGGGCTGCGCCTTGGATGTTGTGTGCAGCCCTCGCCTCGCCCCTCTATTTATAGGGGAAGGGAAAAGGGGGCCAGCCCCTCTAGATGAGATCTAGAGGGGGCGGCAGCCAAGGGGAGGGGGCTTGCCCCCCCAAGTCAAGGGGGCGCCCCCCTTAGGGTTCCCCCCAACCCTAGGCGCATGGGCCCTAGGGAGGTATCGCCCAGCCCTCCAGGGCTGGTTCCTGGCCACTATGGCCCATGAGGCCCTCCGAGAGAGGTGGCCCCTCCCGGTGGACCCCCGGAACCCCTCCGGTGGCCCCGGTACAATACCGATATGCACCCGAACCTTTCTGGTGACCGTATGACAACTTACCATATATAAATCTTCACCTCCGGACCATTCCGGAACTCCTCGTGACATCCTGGCTCTCATCCGGGACTCCAAACAACATTCGGTAATCACTTACAAGTCTTCCTAATAATCGTAGCGTCACCGAACCTTAAGTGTGTAGACCCTACGGGTTCGGGAACCATGTAGACATGACTGAGACAGCTCTCCGGCCAATAACCAACAGCGGGATCTGGATACCCATGTCAGCTCCCACATGTTCCACGATGATCTCATCGGATGAACCACGATGTCAAGGATTCAAGCAATCCCGTATACAATTCCCTTCGTCAATCGGTACGTTACTTGCCCGAGATTCGATCGTCGGTATCCCAATACCTCGTTCAATCTCGTTACCGGCAAGTCACTTTACTCGTACCGTAATGCATGATCCCATGACCAACCACTTGGTCACATTGAGCTCATTATGTTGATGCATTACCGAGTGGGCCCAAAGATACCTCTCCGTCATACGGAGTGACAAACCCAGTCTCGATCCGTGCCAACCCAACAGACACTTTCGGAGATACCTGTAGTGTACCTTTATAGTCACCCAGTTACGTTGTGACGTTTGGTACACCCAAAGCACTCCTACGGTATCCGGGAGTTGCACGATCTCATGGTCTAAGGAAATGATACTTGACATTGAAAAGCTCTAGCAAACGAACTACACGATCTTGTGCTATGCTTAGGATTGGGTCTTGTCCATCACATCATTCTCCCAATGATGTGATCCCATTATCAACGACATCCAATGTCCATGGTCAGGAAACCGCAACCACCGATTGATCAACGAGCTAGTCAACTAGAGGCTTACTAGGGACATGTTGTGGTCTATGTATTCACACATGTATTACGATTTCCGGATAACACACTTATAGCATGAACAATAGACAATTATCATGAACAAGGAAATATAATAATAACCATTTTATTATTGCCTCTAGGGCATATTTCCAACACAAGTCCGGCACCGCGTCAGGCCACTCCTCCTGCTCTGAGTCCGGCACCGCGTCAGCCCACTCCTCCCCCTCCAAGTCCGGCACTGCGTCAGCCCACTCATCCTCCTCCAAGTCAGCCATGTCAGCCGTCTCCGCCACCTGAGCAACTCCGGAATAGAGCCGCCGCAGCTATGGTGCGTAGCGGTACAAGTCGAGGTGGTACAGGAGGTACAGGCGGAGGCAAGCGATTTCAATATGGTCCAAGCCTCACGCCTCTTACGCTGACGCCATATGACATGACCGACGAGCAAAACGAATCCATAGTGAAGGCCCAAGTGGAGGCCCATTTTGGACCGAAACCGCCACCGCCGCCAAAGGAGAAAGTGCCTGAGGAAACCGTTGACCACTTTATTCGTATGGCTAAAAAACCAGCTCCCAAGCCAGCTGACTCAGACTATGAGCGCCAAATCAGAAAGGCACATCGAGCACGACAACAGAAGGAGTGGTACGTCCATTTTGCATCATGCTTTTATATCGATATTTATCGCATTATGGGTTGTTATTTCACGTTATGTCACAATACTTATGGCTATTCTCTCTTATTTTACAAGGTTTACATGAAGAGGGAGAATGCCGGCAACTGGAATTCTGGGCTGGAAAAGGAGCTAATATTGAAGACCTATTCTGCACAACTCCAATAGTCCTGAAACTCCACGGAATATCTTAAAATAAATAAAGAAAAATCATCACCAAAGATGAAGGCCAGGGGGCCCACACCCTGCTCACGAGGGTGGGGGGCGCCCCCCTACCTCGTGGGCCCCCTGGTGGCTCTCCGACACCCATCTTCTCCTATATGAAGTCTTTCGTCAAGAAAAAAATAGGAAGCAACCTTTCGGGACGAGACTCCGCCGCCACGAGGCGGAACCTTGGCGGAACCAATCTAGGGCTCTGGCAGAGCTGTTCTGCCGGGGACACTTCCCTCTGGGAGGGGGAAATCATCGTCATCATCATCACCAACGCTCCTCTCATCGGGAGAGGGCAATCTCCATCAACATATTCACCAACACCATGTCATCTCCAAACCCTAGTTCATCTCTTGTATCCAATTCTTGTCTCCAAGTCCGGGATTGGTGCTAGTAGGTTGCTAGTAGTGTTGATTACTCCTTGTAGTTGATACTAGTTGGTTTATTTGGTGGAAGATCATGTGTTCAGATCCTTTATGCATATTATTACCCCTCTGATTATTAACATGAATATGCTTTGTGAGTAGTTACGTTTGTTCCTGAGGAAGAGGGAGAAGTCTTGCTGTTAGTAGTCATGTGAATTTGGTATTCGTTCGATATTTTGATGAGATGTATGTTGTCTAGCCTCTAGTGGTGTTATGTGAACATCGAATACATAACACTTCACCATTATTTGGGCCTAGAGGAAGGCATTGGGAAGTAATAAGTAGATGATGAGTTGCTAGAGTGATGAAGCTTAAACCCTAGTTTATGAGTTGATTCATAAGGGGCTGATTTGGATCCATATGTTTAATGCTATGGTTAGGTTTACCTTAATACTTTTGTTGTAGTTGCGGATGCTTGCAATAGAGGTTAATCATAAGTGGGATGCTTGTTCAAGTAAGAACAGCACCCAAGCACCGGTCCACCCACATATCAAATTATCAAAGTACCGAACGCGAATCATATGAACGTGATGAAAACTAGCTTGACGATATTCCCATGTGTCCTCGGGAGCACTTTTCCTATTATAAGAGTTTGTTCCGGCTTGTCCTTTGCTACAAAAAGGATTGGGCCACCTTGTTGCACCTTATTTAGTTTTGTTACTTGTTGCTCGTTACAATTTACCTTATCACAAAACTATCTGTTACCACTTCTTTCAGTACTTGCAGAGAATACCTTGCTGAAAACTGCTTATCATTTCCTTCTGCTCCTAGTTGGGTTCGACACTCTTACTTATCAAAAGGACTACGATAGATCCCCTATACTTGTGGGTCATCAAGACTCTTTTCTGGCGCCGTTGCCGGGGAGTGTAGCGCCTTTGGTAGGTGGAATTTGGTAAGGAAAAAATTATATAGTGGGCTGAAATTTATTGTCACTTGTTACTATGGAAATTAATTATCTGAGGGGCTTGTTCGGGGTATCTTCACCCCGTCCAGTAGAGCAAAGAGTTGCTCCTCAACCTACTGAACCTATTGAAAATGAAACTCCTTTTGAAGTTCCTTCGGGTATGATGGAAAAACTGCTAGCTAATACTTTTGTAGGAGATGGTACAAAGCATCCTGATGAACACCTAATATATGTGGATGAGGTTTGTGGATTATTTAAGCTTGCAGGTATACCCGATGATGTTGTCAAGAAGAAGGTCTTCCCTTTATATTTGAAGGGAGATTCATTGACATGGTATAGGCTATGTGATGGTACGAGATCATGGAACTACAAAAGATTGAAATTGGAATTTCATCAAAAATATTATCCTATGCATCTTGTTCATCGTGATCGCAATTACATATATAATTTTTGGCCACGCGAAGGAGAAAGCATCGCTCAAGCTTGGGGGAGGCTTAAATGAATGTTATATTCATGCCCCAATCATGAGCTCCCAAGAGAAATAATTATTCAAAGTTTTTATGCTCGGCTTTCTCATAATAATCAAACCATGCTCGATACTTCTTGTGTTGGCTCTTTTATGATGAAGACTATTGAATTCAGATGGGATTTATTGGATAGAATTAAACGCAACTCTAAAGATTGGGACCTCGATGGAGGTAAGGAGTCAGGTATGACACCTAAGTTTGATTGTGTTAAATCTTTTATGGATACTGATATTTTCCGTAAGTTTAGCACTAAATATGGACTTGACTCTGAGATAGTAGCTTCTTTCTGTGAATCTTTTGCTACTTATGTTGATCTCCCCAAGGAGAAGTGGTTTAAATATCAGCCCCCCATAGAAGCAAAAGTAGCTGCACCTATTAAAGTTGAAGAAACGACTGTCACTTATAATGATCCTATTGTTCCCACTTCTTATGTTGAGAAACCACCCTTCCCTGTTAGAATAAAGGATCATGCTAAAGCTTCAACTGTGGTTCATAAAAGCAATATTAGAACTTATACACCTCCTGAGCAAGTCAAAGTAGAACCTAATACTGCTATTGTTAAATATCTCTTGTCTGATAATATTGATGGGCATGTTATTTCAATTCTGTGGTGAAACTGCTAGAATTGCTAAACCTTGTGCTAAAGATAAACATAGACCTGTGGTAGGCGTGCCTGTTATTTTTGTTAAAATAGGAGATCATTGTTATCATGGCTTATGTGATATGGGTGCTAGTGCTAGTGTTATACCACATACTTTATACGAAGAAATTAAGCATGAAATTGCAGCTGCTGAGTTAGAAGATATTGATGTCACAATTAAGCTTGCTAATAGAGATACTATATCAGCAATGGGAATTGTTAGAGATGTTGAAGTCTTGTGTGGGAAAACTAAATATCCTGCTGATTTTCTTGTTCTTGGTTCCCCACAAGATAGCTTTTGTCCCATTATATTTGGTAGAACCTTCTTGAACACTGTTAATGCTAAGATAGATTGCGAAAAGAATGTTGTTACTATTGGCTTGGATGATATGATTCATGAGTTGAATTTCTCTAAATTTAGTAAACAACACCGTGAAGAATAATTACCTAGTAAGGATGAAATTATTGGTCTTGCTTCTATTGCCGTACCTCCTAGTGATCCTTTAGAGCAATATTTGCTAGACCATGAAAATGATATGTTTATGAATGAAAGAAGGAAATAGATGAAGTATTCTTTAATCAGAACCTATTCAAACAGAATTTGCCTGTTGAAATCTTAGATCCTCCTCCACCCAAGGGTGATCCCGTGTTTGAGCTTAAATCATTGCACGATAATCTTAAATATGCTTATCTTGATGAAAAGAAAATATATCCTGTTATTATTAGTGCTAACCTTTCAGAGCATGAAGAAGAAAGATTATTGAAAACTCTGAAGAAGCACCGTGCCGCTATTGGATATACTCTTGATGATCTTAAGGGCATTAGTCCCACTCTATGTTAACATAAAATAAATTTGGAAGCGGATGCCAAACCAGTTTGTGATCCTCAACGATGTTTGAATCCTAAAATGAAAGAAGTGGTAAGAAAAGAAATACTCAAGCTTCTGGAGGCAGGTATAATTTATCCCGTTTGATAGTCAGTGGGTAAGTCCTGTCCATTGTGTCCCTAAGAAGGGAGGTATTGTTGTTGTCCCTAATGATAAAGATGAATTGATCCCGCAAAGAATTATTACAGGTTATAGGATGGTAATTGATTTCCGCAAATTATATAAATCTACTAAGAAAGATCATTACCCCTTACCTTTTATTGATCAAATGCTAGAAAGATTATGCAAACATACACATTATTTCTTTCTAGATGGTTATTCTTGTTTCTCTCAAATACCTGTGTCGGCTAAAGATCAATCAAAGACTACTTTTACTTGCCCTTTTGGTACTTTTGCTTATAGACGTATGCCTTTTGGTTTATGTAATGCACCTGCTACCTTTCAAAGATGCATGATGGCTATATTTTCTGATTTTTTTGAATTTTTTTTTTGAGGTTTTCATGGACGATTTTTCCATCTATGGTTCCTCTTTTGATGATTGCTTGAGCAATCTTGATCGAGTTTTGCAGAGATGTGAAGAAACTAATCTTGTCTTGAATTGGGAAAAGTGCCACTTTATGGTTAATGAAGGTATTGTCTTGGGGCACAAAGTTTACGAAAGAGGTATTGAAGTTGATAAAGCCAAGGTTGATGCTATTGAAAAGATGCCATGTCCCAAGGACATCAAAGGTATAAGAAGTTTCCTTGGTCACGCCAGATTTTATAGGAGGTTCATTAAGGACTTCTAAAAAATTTCTCGGCCTCTGACTAATTTATTAAAAAAAGATGTACCATTTGTCTTTGATGATGATTGTGTAGAAGCAGTTGAGATTCTTAGGAAAGCATTAGTCTCTTTTTTGTTATTCAGCCACCTGATTGGAATTTACCCTTTGAAATTATGTGTGATGCTAGTGATTATGTTGTAGGTGTTGTTCTAGGGCAAAGAGTTGATAAGAAATTAAATGTTATCCATTATGCTAGTAAGACTCTAGATAATGCTCAAAGAAATTATGCTACTACCGAAAAGGAACTTTTAGCAGTTGTATTTGCTTGTGATAAATTCAGACCCTATATTGTTGATTCTAAAGTAACCATTCACACTGATCATGCTGCTATTAAATATCTTATGGAAAAGAAAGATGCAAAACCTAGACTTATTAGATGGGTTCTCTTGCTGCAAGAATTTGATTTGCATATTGTTGATAGAAAAGGAGCTGAGAACCCCGTTGCAGATAACTTATCTAGGTTAGAGAATGTTCTTGATGACCTGCTACCTATTGATTATAGCTTTCCTGATGAACAATTAAATGTCATAAGCACCTCTCGTAGCACTCCATGGTATGCTGATTATGCTATCTATATTGTTGCTAAATTTATACCACCTAGCTTCACATACCAACAAAAGAAAAAGTTTTTCTATGATTTGCGACATTACTTTTGGGATGACCCAAATCTTGATAAAGGAGTAGATGGTGTTATTAGCCGTTGTGTACCTGAGCATGAATAGGAACAGATCCTACGCAAGTGCCACTCCGAGGCTTATGGAGGACACCACGCTGGAGATAGAACCACACATAAGGTATTGCAATCCGGTTTTTATTGGCCTACTCTCTTCAAGAAGGCCCGTAAGTTTGCTTTGTCTTGCGATGAATGTCAAAGAATTGGTAATATTAGTAGACATCAAGAAATGCCTATGAATTATTCACTTGTTATTGAACCATTTGATGTTTGGGGCTTTGATTATATGGGACCTTTTCCTGCCTCTAATGGATATACACATATATTGGTTGCTGTTGATTATGTTACTAAGTGGGTAGAAACTATTCCAACTAGTAGTGCTGATCATAACACTTCTATTAAAATGCTTAAGGAAGTTATTTTTCCGAGGTTTGGAGTCCCTAGATATTTAATGACTGATGGTGGTTCACACTTTATTCATGGTGCTTTCCGTAAAATGCTTGCTAAATATGTCGTTAATCATAGAATTGCGCCTCGCTTATCACCCGCATGATCTAGTGGTCAAGTAGAATTGAGCAATAGAGAGCTCAAATTAATTTTGCAAAATAATGTTAATAGGTCTAGAAAGAATTGGTCCAAGAAACTTGATGATGCATTATGGGCATATAGAACTGCATATAAGAATCCTATGGGTATGTATCCGTATAAAATGGTTTATGGAAAAGCATGTCATTTACCTATCGAACTAGAACATAAGGCATATTGGGCTATTAAAGAGCTCAACTATGATTTCAAACTTGCCGGTGAGAAAAGGTTATTTGATATTAGCTCACTTGATGAATGGAGAACCCAAGCTTATGAAAATGCTAAGTTGTTTAAAGAAAAAGTTAAAAGATGGCATGACAAAAGGATACAAAAGGTCTATCATTCCGGTGCCATAAAAATCAACAACTTTGAAGGTACAAATCCGAAGGTGGTAAACGCTCAAAGAATCAAACATTATATCTCAGGTAATCCCATAAATGTTGAAACCAATATTATTGAAACCGTAACGTCGGAGGAATACATAAGGGACACTTTCCGGAACGTGTTAGACTCCGAAAAGGAGTAGGTATGTGGTACGGTAAGTAAACCGACTCCAAAACAATTTTTAAGGCAATATTTCTCCGTTTGGAATATTTAGAAAAATAGAAAAATTAGTAGCAGTCTGAGAAGGACACAAGGGCCTCACGAGGGTGGTGGGCGCGCCCTACCCCCCTGGCGCGCCCCCCTACCTCGTGAGCACCCCGTGTGCCCTTCGGACTCCGTCTTCTTGCACAATACGTATTTTGGTCGGTAAAAATTCATTATATATTCTGCCGAAGGTTTTGACTCCCGTATCACGCAAATATCCTCTATTTTTGTTTTGAGCTCTTGCTGCTGCAGATTAGAGCAAGATGTCTTCTCAAGAGTCAGTCGGGGAGAGCCGGGTATCTAATCCGGCACCGGAACCAAGGGCAAACAGCAAAGCTGACCCCTTTGGGCCAGCAACGGAAGAGGAGACGGAGGCTGACTTGATGAGAGTAGATGCCATGGAGGATCAAGAAGTCACTTCTCGTTTCCGAGCTGGGTTCGCGATGGGGGAACTGCAGAGCTCAGCTATTCCAAACTCGGTTATCCCTTCCAATGTTAGATTTCTTTCTTATGAAAATATGAAGAGGAGTGTCACTTGTTCTCCCGCAGCTATGCAACACCCTTGGGTGCAAGGAGCCTTAGCAGTTACAGGAAAGCTTCGCAAGGAAATAATGGACCTCAAGCAGCAAGTCAATAAGCTTGAGGAGGAGAATCGTATCCTAAAGGGCATCATCGCCAAGAATATTTCACCAACCCCGAAGAAGGAGACATAATCACATGGGTATGGGCACTCCCCTTGGCAACTGCCAAGCTTGGGGGAGGTGCCCCTGTTGGGTTCTACGGTAGGGTGCTTAGACTGCAAATTAAATTTTCCTACGCGCAGAACATCCAGGAACATGCTACGGGAGATGGATCACAGTTCGTTACCACTAGGCAGCCTTGATCTTTGTGCAGCGGAAGAAGAGTTGGGGCAGCGCGTCCGCGTGGATCGTCTCCTCCTCGTCCGATCTCCCTCGAGCGGCCGGTCGTCTGATCCCACGTACGAGTTCGCCAGAGTGGCACAAGTGCATCGCCTCTAACGGTATCCGCGCGTGCAGGAGGAAGACCGTGCGGCGGACTGCTAGGTCCGATCACACAGTCGGCGGCGAGTGGAGGTGGCTATTCGCAACACATGCAAACCCTAGTCGCAGCGCCGAAGCGATCAACCTCCCGAGTGTGCTGCACCTCCACTTTATATAGGCGTCCGTCGCGGGCTCAACACTTGGGCCTCGCACGGACCCCAAAGCCTAAAGTCTACTCGGTCACATTCCTAGTCCAGTTCGGATCACACCCGACCAGTGTCCTATGAAACGACCTCGTAGGTTCCTTCCCTTAAGCGCGCAACCCCTTAGTTCAAGTCAGTTTGGACACAGTTCGGATCACCTCCAACCTGCAAGGTTGGCAGCGGCCTCTAGCAAGGCGTGCCGACCGCCAAGCAGACAATGAAGCTGGTTAGGCGAACCTGTACAACGTGTCACACTTCTGTTCCTTTTGCCACACGATATATGTTGTGGGGCTCAAGGCACGACTGTCATCCTTGTGCTAGCCCATCCTCTTTCTCGTTCCAGTGATACCGACCACAATCCGGATTATCTCATAATCCTTGTCGCATGGCCATGCTTATCCTGGTCGGATCACACGAGGGGCCCAGAGTATATCTCTCCTGATCGGAGGGGTAAATCCCATCTTGCTCGACCATGTCTCGCAGCATGGGACTGGACAAACCTGAAACCTACCTTTGTAGCTACCCAGTCACAGAGTAGCGTTTGGTCGGCCCAAAGCAAGTCTGTCACCATCCCGAGTACATGCGTCAGATCAAGTCTTAGGCCATAGAACGTATGTTGTACTAGAGACTCACATATGACATATCGCTGCGTCTCATAGTTGGGTCTGTCCGACTCAGACCTTATCTTGACTCGGATCCGACTACGTCGAATCCGACCAGACCTTTCCAAGTCCATATTATCCGGTTAGCATCCAATGCTCCATGGCTAGTGAGACCAAGCCATCGACCGTGTCATATGCTAGTCTAGTCGGCTGCGCGTCCACACAACCCTTTCGACTAGGGACCTTTTAGGACAGTCATCATACAATGCATAGTCCCACAAACAAGTCACGTACTTGCTGATACACATCATTGATAATTTCCAAGGACTATCTTTATTCATAAACACATAGGAAATATCATCATACATGATTGCCTCTAGGGCATATCTCCAACAGTCTCCCACTTGCACTAGAGTCAATCAATTAACATCGAATGCCCATAGCTCTGACGTGCCCCTCATGCTTGGGTTGTGGAAGCGGCTTAGTCAACGGATCTGCAACATTTGCATCCGTGTGAATCTTGCATAACTCTACATCACCATTCTTTACGATCTTTCGTATCAGGTGATATTTCCGGTCTATGTGTCTGACCTTGTGGTGATTCCTTGGCTCCTTGGCTTGTGCGATGGCACCAGAATTATCACAATAAAGGTCCAACGGTTTCACCGAGGCTGGGAAAATACCAAGATCATCCAGAAAATGCCGGATCCAAACACCTTCCTTTGCAGCTTCACAAGGCGCAATGTATTCGACTTCTATGGTAGAATCGGCCACCGTATCATGCTTGGAACTCATCCAATGCACTGCTCCTCCGAATCCGTACTGTGACCGACAATCATCTCTGTCAGTTTGGAAACTAGCATCGACGTAACCCCTTACGACGAGCTCTTCCTCACCTCCATAAACTAGGAACATCTCTTTAATCCTTTTCAGGTACTTCAAAATAGTCTTTACTGCTGCCCAGTGACTCTCACAGGTTGGCCTGGTATCTACTTGTTAGGCTTATTGCAAAAGCAACATCAGGCCTTGTACATATCATGGCATACATGATGGATCCGATTGCTGAGGCATACGGAATCCTACTCATCCTGCTTTGCTCATCAAGTGTCGAAGGACTCTGAGTCTCGCTTAGCCTTATACCATGTGAGAGCGGCAAGAACCCTTTCTTTGCCTCACTCATGTTGAACCGCTTCAACACTTTATCTATGTACGTGCTCTGGCTTAAGCCGAGCAGCCTCCTCGATCTATCTCTGTAGATCTTAATGCCTAAAATATAGACTGCCTCACCAAGGTCCTTCATCGAAAACTTGCCATTCAATGATTCCTTGACCGAGTTTAGCATCGAAACATTATTTCCGATCAGCAGATGTCATCCACATACAAGATCGAAAACACTATCGAGCTCCCACTTAACTTCTTGTATAAACAAGAATCCTCTTCGCTTTTGATGAAACCGAGACCAGTGACGACCTCATCAAAACGAATGTTCCAACTCCGAGATGCTTGCTTCAACCCATAAATGGATCTCTTGAGCTTGCATACCTTACTAGTGCTAGTCGGATCGACAAAAACCTCGGGCTGCATCATATACACGTCCTCGGTTAAATTTCCGTGAAGGAAAGCCGTTTTGACATCCATCTGCCATATCTCGTAATCGAAATATGCAGCTATAGCTAGTATGATCCTCACCGATTTCAGCATCGCTACCGGTGAGTAAGTCTCGTCGTAGTCAATTCCTTGAACTTGTTCATAACCTTTAGCAACAAGCCGAGCTTTGTGGATCTGAACATTTCCATCCACATCGGTTTTCTTCTTAAAGACCCATTTGCAACCAATGGCAGTTACCCCGGGTGGCGGATCAACCAAGTCCCAGACTTGATTCTCATCCATGGACTTTAACTCGGATCTCATGGCCTCCAGCCATGCCTCGGAATCTGGGCTCACCATCGCTTCCGCATATGTGGCCGGCTCATCGGTTTCTAGCAAGAATACATCACGCACTCTGCGCAATCTTTCTGATCTCCGTGGTTCCGGTGCCGCTTCCACTACGGGTTCCCTGACAGACTCCAGTATGATCTCATCACCAGCCGAGCTGTCCCCGAGTGGTCCTCGAACTTCTTCGAGTCGTACCGTCCTCCCACCGCCTCCCGACCGAGAAACTCTTTCTCAAGGAAAACCCGTTCCGAGCAACAAACACTTTGTTCTCTTCCGGTTGTAGAAGCTATATCCCAAGGTTTCTCGGATATCCCACGAATATGCATTTATCCGACTTAGGTGTAAGCTTGTCCGACATAAGTCGCTTGACAAATGATTCACAACCCCAAATCTTTAGAAAAGACAACCGGAGTCTTCGGTCCACATCTCATGTGGTGTCTTGTCTACTGATTTTGATGGTACCCTATTAAGTGTGAAAGCTGCAGTTTCTAGAGCGTATCCCCAAAATGACAAGGGTAAATCCGATTTGCTCATCATAGATCGAACCATGTCCAATAAGGTACGATTCCTCCGTTCCGACACGCCCGTTTCTCCGTAGGCGTGCAGGAGGTGTGAGCTGAGGTACTATACCTCGACTTTTCAGATGATCATCAAACTCCTGGCTCATGTACTCACCTCCACGATCAGATCGCAGAAGCTTTATAGTCTTGCCGAGCTGATTCTCAACCTCGTTCTGAAAATCTTTGAACTTTTCAAAAGTCTCCGACTTGTGCCTCATCAAATAGATATATCTATATCTACTCAAGTCGTCGGTAAAAGTCACGAAGTATTGATAGCCACCTCTGGCAGTTGTGTTCATTGGACCACACACATCACTGTGTATAAGCTCCAACAGCTCGGACGCCCTCTCGTAACTCTTTGCGAAAGGAGACTTAGTCATCTTGCCGAGCAAGCATGATTCACATGTCTCGAACAACCCGAAGTCGGACGGGTTAGGAGCCCATCATCATGGAGCTTCTTCATGCATTTCAGACTAATGTGTCCAAGCCGGCAATGCCATAAGTATGTCGGATTTATCTCATTAGGCTTATGCCTCTTGACATTCACGTTATAGACCGGTTCCTGTTCTAGATTCAATATAAATAGCCCATCAACAATGGGTGCATAGCCGTGGAACATACCATTCAAAAATATTGAACAACCATTGTCCTTTAAATTGAATTCATAACCTTGAATCATCAAACATGAGGCAGAAATAGTGTTCCGACTAAGTGCAGGAATGTAATAACAATTATTCAATTCCATTATGAATCCGGAAGGAAGCTGAAGCTGCATAGTGCCGACCTCCAACGCAGCAACTCTTGCTTTGTTGTCGACCCTGATGTCAATCTCCCCTTGTGCCACATGCCTAGTTCTTACCAGCCCCTGCATCGAGTTGCAAATATGAACAACCGATCCGGTATCAAATACCCAAGAGCTACTAGGTAAGTCAGCAAGGTAAATGTCTATAACATGTGCAACAAGTGTACCTTTGCCTGAAGCAGCATTCCCGGCCTTCTTGCCATGCTCTGCAAGCCACTTGCTACAGTTCCTCTTCCAGTGACCGGTTTCCTTGAAGTGATAGCAAACGGTCTTCGAGTTCGGTCCAGATTTTGGCGCAGAGGCAGAGGTTACCGTCTCCGTGCCCTTTGCCTTAGCTTTTTTCTTGGACCAGCTCTTCTTCAACTTAGCCGATTTCTGCACCATCAACACTTGATGCGTGCCTTTCTTAATATCCTGCTCTGCCACTTTGAGCATCCCATGCAATTCAGTGAGCTTCTTATCCATGCCATGCATATGATAGTTCGAGATGAACGTCCCATAGCTGGGCGGAAGAGAACCCAGAACAGCATCAGTAGCCAGCTCATCCAAGAGCGGGAATCCCAAACGATCCAAAGCTTGCACATATCCGATCATCTTGATCACATGTGGGCTCAGTGGATCACCTTCCTTCAGCTTGCAATCCATCAAGGATCGCCAGACGTTGAACCTTTCGGTCCTAGCTCGTATGCGAAACATGCTCTTGAGACTCTCGATCATATCGTAAGCCTCAACATTTTCGAAATGCTGTTGCAAATCGGGCTCCATACAAGCCAGCATCAGATAGCTGATCTCCGTTGATTCATCAACGAGTTTCTGGTAGGCATTCTTAGCCGTGGCACTAGCATTATCGACAGGTTCCTCTGGAAGTGGATCCTCTAGAACATGTTCCTTTTTATCATGCTTGAGAACAATTCTCAGATTTCTATACCAGGTGGTAAAGTTTGTTCCATTCAGTTTATCCTTTTCCAGAATTGATTTCAATGCAAAGTTGGGTTGAGCAGGTGGTGCCATTGATCTACAACAGAAAATACGCAATCACTAAGCAATGTGTTTATGTAGAGTAATTCTAGCCTAAACAGAAATACTCCCACTGAAGTCAGCATCCCTCCGCAAACTCTTAGTGATTAAGGATCCGACTAGCGCATGCGACTAGTGAGCTTTAGCATCACTGCTAGCCAACATACCTATCCGGTAAGCAACTCCTTGCTAATCGTATCTCTATATGACTCCCGTCGGTCGGGAAGGTACCTCATCTCCCGGCTCCCAACCTTCATTGCCACAAGGCCCAAAACCGTTTTGATAGCCTTGTCAAGTTAACCTGATGCAGTGCATGTCCGTGTCCGAAACGAACCCTTCAGTTCAAGGACACCTAGCAGCACCCCAATTTTATGAGCCCACTACTAGACGTACTTGACGTGCGAAGGTGCAACATCGGGATGGCAATTAAGCTTGATATTCATGAGGGATCTTTCTATCATTCTAAAATGCATAGAAACAAAGAAGCATAACAATCACAAATAAACATATATTGTGAAATAGTATGGCTCCTTTCATGGACGTTCTTCCGGGCCGCTCAATTCGATGACCATCTAGGAACTCCATCTTGTTTGTCACGCCGGGACGCAAAGCCACCAACCTGATCTCTATTATCCAACTACTACAACAACTAGTAATGAACTTTACATAAAGTCACAAGTCGACGCGCAGGTCGTTATACAATATAATGACAGCACATTGGCTCCTGCCGGCTGACAAACATGACACGCAGTCCACGTATAAATTACACACATGCATCACATACACATGAGCCATACTATTCACATCAAACATGCAAAACAAAGTTATGCATAGAATCGCATTCTACCGGTTTGTGTGTCGGGTACGAAATACACGGCGCTACGCACACAGCGGTCCCGCTAGCCGGTTCGGATTTACGTTTCACTGTTAACCCCGATGGCGGATGACCGACCGGTAGGGGTAGATCGTGTCACGACCTCATCGATCCCGATTGACAGAAAACATAGCCTCAACGATCCCCATGTGCAGTTGATCACATCAACCGTGCATATAGCCGATCTCTTCAAGGACAACAGATCTCATCTGCCGCCTCCGCATATCTAATATGCATACGATCTGAATCCAAATCCTATAGCAGAGGCTCTGATACCACTGTTGGGTTCTACGGTAGGGTGCGTAGACTGCAAATTAAATTTTCCTACGCGCAGAACATCCAGGAACATGCTACGGGAGATGGATCACAGTTCGTTACCACTAGACGCGCAGTGCTGTGCAGCGGAAGAAGAGTTGGGGCAGCGCGTCCGCGTGGATCGTCTCCTCCTCGTCCGATCTCCCTCGAGCGGCCGGTCGTCTGATCCCACGTACGAGTTCGCCGGAGCGGCGCAAGTGCACCGCCTCTAACGGTATCCGCGCGTGCAGGAGGAACACCGTGCGGCGGACTGCTAGGTCCGATCACACAGTCGGCGGCGAGTGGAGGCGGCTATTCGGAACACATGCAAATCCTAGTCGCAGCGCTGAAGCGATCAACCTCCCGAGTGTGCTGCACCTCCACTTTATATAGGCGTCCGTCACGGGCTCAACACTTGGGCCTCGCACGGACCCCAAAGCCCAAAGTCTACTCGGTCACATTCGTAGTCCAGTTCGGATCACATCCGACCAGTGTCCTATGAACCGACCTCGTAGGTTCCTTCCCTTAAGCGCGCGACCCCTTAGGTTCAAGTCAGTTTGGTCACAGTTCGGATCACCTCCGACATGCACGGTTGACAGCGGCCTCTAGCAAAGCGTGCCGACCACCAAGCAGACTATGAAGCTGGTTAGGCGAACCTGTACAACGTGTCACACTTCTGTTCCTTTTGCCACATGATATATGTTGTCGGGCTCAAGGCGAGACTATCATCCTTGTGCTAGCCCGTCCTCGTTCTCGTTCCAGTGATACTGACCACAATCCGGATTATCTCATAATCCTTGTCGCATGGCCATGCTTATCTTGGTCGGATCACACGAGGGGCCCAGAGTATATCTCTCCTGATCGGAGGGGCAAATCCCATCTTGCTCGACCATGTCTCGCAGCATGGGACTGGACAAACCTAAAACCTACCTTTGTAACTACCCAGTCACGGAGTAGCGTTTGGTCGGCCCAAAGCAAGTCTGTCACCATCCCGAGTACATGCGTTAGCTCAGGTCTTAGGACATAGAACGTATGTTGTACTAGAGACTCACAGATGACATATCGCTGCGTCTCATAGTTGGGTCTGTCCGACTCCGACCTTATCTTGACTCGGATCCGACTACGTCGAATCCGACCAGACCTTTCCAAGTCCATATTATCCGGTTAGCATCCAATGCTCCATGGCTAGTGAGACCAAGCCATCGACTGTGTCATATGATAGTCTAGTAGGCTGCGCGTCCACACAACCCTTTCGACTAGGGACCTTTTAGGATAGTCATCATACAATGCATAGTCCCATAAACAAGTCACGTACTTGCTGATACACATCATTGATAATGTCCAAGGACTATCTTTATTCATAAACACATAGGAAATATCATCATATATGATTGCCTCTAGGGCATATCTCCAACAGCCCCTGTATCGTATCACAATCACAACTCCTATCTTTACCGTTTTTCTTAGTTCGATCCTATTAGTGGTATTTTGATCTAGTAGAATAAAGTCATGGCATGACCTAGTTTTGAGTTTTGCTTTATGATTTCTCTATGTAATCGAGTCTGTGAGCTATATATATAATACAGTTTAGTGTTGAGTCAAGGGCTTGATTATTTTGCCATGATCTTAAGTGGATAAAAGAAAAGAAGAAAAAGAATAAAAAGAAACAAAGAGTTCATATTGACCTTATTGAGAGTATTGACTTCACATAGAAAGAGTATGATGATTAAAAGTTGTTGGGAGTTGGAAAACATAGCTGTGGTCATCGTTGCAATTAATAGGAAGTAATAAGGAAAGAGGGGTTTCACATATAGATATATTATCATTGACATCTTTTATGGTTGAGAACACTCATTAAAATATGACATGCTAAAGAGTTGATGTTGGACAAGGAAGACAACGTGATGAGTTGTGTTTTCTTATATGTGAGATAAAGTATGTTGTCATGGATCCTCTAACATGTTGAGCTTGCCTTTCCCCCTCATGCTAGCCAAATTCTCAGCACCAAGTAGAGATACTACTTGTGCTTCCAAAAACCCTTAAACCAGTTTTGCCATGAGAGTCCACCATATCTACCTATGGATTGAGTAAGATCCTTCAAGTAAGTTGTCATCGGTGCAAAGCAATAAAAATTGCTCTATATATGTATGATTGATTGGTGTGGGAGAAATAAGCTTTATACGATCTTGTGATTTGAACGTAATAAAAGCGACGGACTGCATAATAAAGGTTCATATCACAAGGGGCAATATAAAGTGACGTTCTTTCGCATTTAGATTTTGTGCATCCAACCATAAAAGCGCATGGCAACCTCTGCTTCCCTCTGCGAAGGGCCTATCTTTTACTATTATCTTCTACCTCATGCAAGTGTCATGGTGATCTTCACCTTTCCTTTTTCATTTTATTCTTTGGCAAGCCCAACATGTTGGAAAGAACATGATATATATATCTAATTGGATGTAGGGGAGCATGAGTTATTATTGTTGACATTACCCTTGAGGTAAAAGGTTGTGGGGGAAAACTATAAGCCCCTATCTTTCTCTTTGTCTGATTAAAACTCCGTAACCACAAGTATTGCATGAGTGTTAGCAATTATGAAGGACTAAATGATAGTTGAGTATCTGGACTTGCTTTTAAGCTCTCACATAGACTCTTTCCGATGTTATGATAAATTGCAATTGCTTCAATGACTTAGGTTATAGTTTGTTTGTGCTCAATAAGGTTTCTGATTCATACTTCTGCTTTGTGAAAAGATCATCACTTGAACATAAGTAATCATATGACAAAATCTATATATGTTGTTGTTATGAGAATAATCATGATGCCTTCATGTCCGTATTTTATTTTTATCGACGCCTCTACCTCTAAACATGAGGACATATTTATTGTTATCGGCTTTTCGCTTGAGGACAAGCGAGGTCTAAGCTTGGGGGAGTTGATACGTCCATTTTGCATCATGCTTTTATATCTATATTTATCGCATTATGGGTTGTTATTTCACGTTATGTCACAATACTTATGGCTATTCTCTCTTATTTTACAAGGTTTACATGAAGAGGGAGAATGCCGGCAGCTGGAATTCTTGGCTGAAAAGGAGCAAAAATTGGAGACCTATTCTGCGCAACTCCAAAAGTCCTGAAACTCCACGGAATATCTTAAAATAAATAAAGAAAAATCGTCGCCAAAGATGAAGGCCAAGGGGCCCACACCCTGCTCACGAGGGTGGGCCCCCCCTGGGGTGTGCCCCCTACCTCGTGGGCCCCCTGGTTGCTCTCCGACGCCCATCTTCTCCTATATGAAGTCTTTCGTCAAGAAAAAAATAAGAAGCAATCTTTCGGGACGAGACTCCGCCGCCATGAGGCAGAACCTGGGCGGAACCAATCTAGGGCTCCGTCAGAGCTGTTCTGCCGGGGACACTTCCCTCCGGGAGGGGGAAATCATCGTCATCATCATCACCAACGCTCCTCTCATCGGGAGAGGGCAATCTCCATCAACATCTTCACCAGCACCATCTCATCTCCAAACCCTAGTTCATCTCTTGTATCCAATTCTTGTCTCCAAGACCAGAATTGGTGCTAGTAGTGTTGATTAGTCCTTGTAGTTGATACTAGTTGGTTTATTTTGTGGAAGATCATATGTTCAGATCCTTTATGCATATTATTACCCCTCTGATTATGAACATGAATATGCTTTGTGAGTAGTTATGTTTGTTCCTGAGGACAAGGGAGAAGTCTTGCTATTAGTAGTCATGTGAATTTGGTATTAGATTCGATATTTTGATGAGATGTATGTTGTCTAGCCTCTAGTGGTTTTATGTGAGCGTCGACTACATAACACTTCACCATTATTTGGGCCTAGAGGAAGGCATTGGGAAGTAATAAGTAGATGATGGGTTGCTAGAGTGAAGCTTAAACCCTAGTTTATGCGTTGCTTCGTAAGGGGCTGATTTGGATCCATATGTGTCATGCTATGGTTATGTTTACCTTAATACTTTTGTTGTAGTTGCGGATGCTTGCAATAGAGGTTAATCATAAGTGGGATGCTTGTTCAAGTAAGAACAGCACCCAAGCACCGTCCACCCACATATCAAATTATCATAGTACCGAGCGTGAATCATATGAACGTGATGAAAACTAGCTTGACGATATTCCCATGTGTCCTCGGAGCGCTTTTCCTATTATAAGAGTTTGTTCCGGCTTGTCCTTTGCTACAAAAAGGATTGGGCCACCTTGCTGCACCTTATTTACTTTTGTTACTTGTTGCTCGTTACAATTTACCTTATCACAAAACTATCTATTAACACTTATTTCAGTACTTGCTGAGAATACCTTGCTGAAAATTGCTTATCATTTCCTTCTGCTCCTCGTTGGGTTCGACACTCTTATTTATCGAAAGGACTACGATAGATCCCCTATACTTGTGGGTCATAAAGGAGTCGAGCTCGAGCCAAGCAGCTGCCAAAAATTGCCGGAAAACCATTCCCCAGTTGGGAGAACAGGCGGTGCAATCGATCCCCCCGCTCATTGTACCAACACATGCGAGTACCGGCGCGGATCAGCTGGTAATAACCGATGACCATATAAGGCAGGCTAAAGAGATCGGATACCCTATAGAACAACTCCTAAGCTTGGACCCCATGGAAACTTTTAAAGAGGATGAGCTAAAACGGAAATATGTCCACGGCGAACCTCTGGTCAAGCCTGAGGAGGTCAAGAAGCTCTCAAGGAGAATGTATGAATTGCATCAATGGTACATGAAAATTACCAAGACTAACAATCGAGAGTCCCTCATGGTGGAAGTCAAGGAAGAACATTACTTCCATCAGCTAGCTCTATCTCTTGAGTATTCAGAAAAGTTTCAATTATTCAATCAAGACGCACTCGACAAAACTATCGTCAGTTGCTATTGGCTGTAAGTGATTTCTTTCCGTAATTTAAGTCTCAAGCTAGCTGTAGTGCTCTCGTTGATCATTATATTACATGTAATTTTCCTCACTATATTCTTTTCTGTGGTATTATGCAGGATGAAGATCTATGAAATGAAAAAAGTTGGACGCTATGGCATTGAGTTCATTGACACAAATACCATTAATGAAGAGACATGGTCATACGAATGGTATCAAGACGACGTAGAGAAAAAAAATGCTAGAGTTCTGGAAGCGCCTCAATACCAATGCAGATATACTACTTCCTTACAACTTCCGGTGAGTCACACTGTCTTGTACTACAATTTCTGTTTTTGCTTACTAGCTAGATATTAATAAGTGTATAGGGTTTAGGGTAGTTGATGAGTGTTATGCACGTGCCCGCTTAATTTATACATGCAAACGTATACGCATGCAGTTACCGCTGGATCTTGTTAGACATTCAAGTTGAAGAAGGAAAAGTTGAAATACTGGACTCATTGCTTAAATAATCTAGTGACTACGCAATCGTGAAGGGGATAATCGACAGGTAATTTCAATCATTATTGAACTATATGTAGGCCTCTTTAGTTCGTCATTTCCTGATATCAACTAATTAATAACTCCTTTTTTATTTTCTTTGCCGGCGGGCAGGGCTTGGCAAAAGTACCACTAGTAGAAAAAAGGCCTATTGTCGCAGTTCATAAGGGCCTTTAGTCCCGGTTCTGGAGGGTCGTTACTAAAGCCTCCCCCTTTAGTCCCAGTTCTTACACGAACCGGGACTAATGGCCGTCCACGTGGCCGCTGCCTGGAGGTCCACCTTTAGTCCCGGTTGGTAACACCAACCGGTACTAAAGGAAATTTTATATTTTTTTAAATTTTTTTTGAATTTTTTTATTTTCAAATTTCTGAATTATTTTAACCTCTAATCTCTAATCACCCCACATCACTGCTCAATTTAACCTCTAATCTCTAATCACCCCTCATCATTCCAAATCATCTAACTTCCCGGACGGTCACCCATCCTCTCACTACTCCAGCCTGAGCACGCTTAACTTCCGGGTTCTATTCTCCCTCGTTTCCAAGTCTGCACTTGTTGTTTTCTTGACAATAGTAAGATGTCAATCATATTAACCCTTAGAAATTTAGCTTGAGCATGAAGTCACACATTTCACTTTTTGAGTTTGAAATTATTGTTCTAAAAAACAATACTTATTTAGTAACACTAATATTACTTGAATAAGTTGTTTGGCCATAGTTGACCACAATTTGACCATAGTTTGACCACAATTTGACCACAGTTTGACCAGATTTGACCAAAATTCAAAAAAAACTGAAATAATTATTTAGTAACACTAATATTTCTTGAATAAGTATTTTGACCATTGTTTGACCATAGTTTGACCACAGTTTGACCAGATTTGACCAAAATTCAAAAAAACTGAAATAATTATTTAGTAACACTAATATTCTTGAATAATTATTTAGTAACACTAATACTTCTTGAATAAGTATTTTGACCATAGTTTGACCAGATTTAACAAAAATAAAAAAACAAAAAAAATGAAATTTGAGCATAATTTTTTTTTCCTTTTAGAATTTGAGGATTCTAAAAATTTGCAAACAGGCCGTAGTATGCAAAAGTTATAGCCGTTTTACATTTTCCCTACACTTTTTGCAGAACATGTCCAAATTTAAGTTTTTATATTTTCCTAACTAGTAGATGTAGTAACGTAACTACATCTCGAAGGATTTTAATTTTTGAAATTTTTATAATTTTCTTTTGTTTTTTACAAAACTGAAAAGGCGATCCACGGGGCAAGGGGAGTAGAGTTTGAAAATGGGACCTTTAGTACCGGTTCGTGCCACGAACCGGTACTAATGCCTCAAACCCCATTAGTACCGGTTCGTGGAACGAACCGGTACTAAAGGTTAGACCTTTAGTACCGGTTCGTGCCACGAACCAGTACTAATGGGCATCGCACCCATTAGTACCAATTCGTGGCACGAACCGGGACTAATGCCTTTGCCACATGAACCGGGACCAATGCTCACATTAGTCACGGTTCATGACTAAACGGGACTAATGGGCTAACTCGGCCTGGACCAAAGCCCTCTTTTCTACTAGTGTATATCAAAACGGTTGCAGGTGAATCGAAACAATAGTTGTTTTGGTATTGACCAAGGGTAAGTAATTAAGTAGTACTAGCTAGCTACCATCTCTTTAATTCTAGTTTTAATACCATTAATTATCATGCTAGATTAATTATTATCTGATTGAATTCTATTCTCGTAAAGGTCATGAAGCAGGCGCCGGGGACTAATTTATATGCATACTACGTTTGCGAGAACACTCGTATGATGGCGTCTGAAAGGAGCACATCTTCTAGACAGCTATGAGTACGTTTGGCAGAATACTACTCACAATTTTTACATTATTATCGATATCGAATCACATAACGACAATACATGCATATTGATCTCTTTCTTAAAAGTTAAATGAGGTGCGGGATAAGCTCCTACCAACGGATCGCGTACGAGCAATTTAAGAGGAAATAGCGGGATTTTTGCTCGACCAGGTCATATATCCCAAAGGAGAATACCTTTACCCGCTACCGCAGTAATGCCTCCATGTAGGAGAAATTGTATATACCAAATTGTATATATGTACATGTGTATGTGTGAATGGTGGTGCGAGACATTCGATGATATATATATATATATATATATACATAAATATATATATATATATATATATATATATATATATATATATATATATATATATATATATATATATAGAGTGGCACTATTCTGATCCTGGGATCAGAATAACTATTTGGATCACGGAGCGCCCTATAAGGGCCCGATGGATCCCTCCCGAACTCTGCGAGCCCCCCAGCCCCGCCGCGCACCCCAACCCCCCTGCCGGCCCACCCGCCTCCCCATGCCATGGCCGCCCCGCCTCCCCCATGCCTCGATCCCATCCCGCCCCATCCTCCCTGCCTTCCCGGACCTCCGTCTTGAGATCTCGTCGTCGCCGCGTGGATCCAGCTCCGCGTCGGATCCCGCCGCCGACGCGCGGATCCCGGCACCAACCCCGTCAGCCGCCAAGACCCAACAACCCACCGCGCCACCGTGACCCAGCCACCGCCCCCACACTGTCGCTTTGGTCGAGCTTCCCCGGAGAGCAACCAGCAACCGTGATGCACTCCCCAACAACCGCGCATCCCTGGATCCGTCGCCACCACGCGACGGCGAACTCCCCCGGCAGGGATCCACTGGGGACGGCGGCGGCCCGATCCCCTGCCACGGCCAACGACCTCCTGCTCCGCCCTTGCTGTGGTGGCCGCCGCCGGCCTTCCTCCACGCTGGAGCTGCCCGTCCCCTACCTCCCGACCATGCCTTGGTCTCCCCCACCTTCGGCAGTGGATCAGGTCATTGACCACCGCCTGATGCGGCGTCGGACTAGCGGATCCACGCTGCTCCTCCACCTCCTGACCAATGCCTCCGGCCCGTCCTGCTGCTCACCTCCTCCTCGCATATGCATCAACAAAATATGGCAGCCGCTGCAGTCCACATCATTGAACAGTAGCAGGTCAACTCCTCCAAGGTCACACGAGCTCGCCGCCAAAAGCCCATGGTCTATTGAGCCAGAGATGGCACTGGACGCCGCGGCGGCCGGTCATCTGGATCGGAGCCACCAACCCACGTCCACACAGAGGGGGCTGGTAGCAGCCCCGTTGATGGGGATTGGGCACTATCTGCAGCTACAGGTGACATCGACCTGCAGCTGGAGGAGGTGTCGACCTAAAGCTCGCCACACACGGCACTACGACCTACAGCCACAACGGTCCAACACCTACAGCCGGCACCGCAGCGCCTCGGTCGTTCAACTATGCCACCTCAGGCCGTTCAACTCCACTCGGTGCTCATCGTGGATGACCCGCCATCGTCGACTCCATTGGCTTCCTTCCGCTGTACGCGGCCAGCTCCATGAGCTACTCGCCTCTACTCTGTTTAGAAGAGCGTCGTAAGCTCGTCCAACTATGGTTGCTTCTCTGCTGGTATGTATGCCCATGGAAAGAGTGCAGGAAAAAGTTCGTACAAAACTAGCGAGCAAACTTGTTCAAGGTTATGCGTTCAAAAAGCAATTTGTTCGATGATGCGTTCTTGCATGGTCGTTGCTTCAAAATGTCAACATTTGGTAGATGCTGGTAGTTCATTCTTTAATTCTCGTGGCACCGCCAATGGCGGTCCCTATTATCTTGATGTACTATAATCTTCTGACCATTACATTTGACATGTTCGATGGAAAACTTACTGTTTCATGGCAATTCACTAACAAAAAGAATTGTTGCAGTAAAAAATATAAAAGTATTTCAAAATTAACAAAGAAGGGAATAATCCAATTTATATACAAATAATGTGGTACTAGTTCAAATACATATATTTACAACAGTGCGTTGAAAAAAAAGAAACAAACCTAAAAGAACTCAAAGAAGGTCGTGCATATTTTTGCAGACCTTGGATTCAAAAGAAAAGATGTGTATAAAAATGGGGTGATTTCGAAAATTTAGGTTAAAAAACATCAAAGTTCAAACCAAAAAAATGTAAACAAAAAAAACATGGAATTCAATGATTAATAACTATGGAGCTTCATAAAGAAATAGCACGAGAAGTTCATGTTTCAAAAATTGTGAAGTTCACGTATAGTATATATAGAAGAAAAATCATCAAATGAAAAAGGGGCTGCCTAGCCCATATCACCAAAAAGCAAAAAATGCATAAAATGTCGCGATAAAATTCTATAAGAATTTCAAATTTAAAACCGAAGCAGGTCGACGTTAACAAATGAAGTTTTTAATATGTAAAAGTCAAATTTGGAAGTTTCAAAAAATTTGAGCAAGAAGTTCAAATAAAACAAGTAATTCAAAAATCTTTATAACAGGGTTTCCCCGTTTATAAAAAAAATTAGAGAAGTCCAAATTAAAAAAGGGGAGCATTTCAAATGATTTTATAAAAACTATCAACATGTGGAAGTCCAAATGGTTTTCCAAATTACTCTTTAATCTGTTGGAAATATGCCCTAGAGGCAATAATAAATTAGTTATTATTATATTTCCTTGTCCATGATAATCGTTTATTATCCATGCTATAATTGTATTGATAGGAAACTTAGATACATGTGTGGGTACATAGACAACACCATGTCCCTAGTAAGCCTCTAGTTGACTAGCTCGTTGATTAATAGATGGTGACGGTTTCCTGACAATGGACATTGGATGTCATTGATAACGGGATCACATCATTAGGAGAATGATGTGATGGACAAGACCCAATCCTAAGCCTAGCACAAAGATCGTAGTTCGTATGCTAAAGCTTTTCTAATGTCAAGTATCATTTCCTTAGACCATGAGATTGTGCAACTCCGGATACCGTAGGAATGCTTTGGGTGTACCAAACGTCACAACGTAACTGGGTGGCTATAAAGGTGCATTACAGGTATCTCCGAAAGTGTCTGTTGGGTTGGCACGAATCGAGACTGGGATTTGTCACTCCGGTTGACGGAGAGGTATCTCTGGGCCCACTCGGTAGGACATCATCATAATGTGCACAATGTGACCAAGGGGTTGATCACGGGATGATGTGTTGCGGAATGAGTAAAGAGACTTGCCGGTAACGAGATTGAACAAGGTATTGGGATACCGATGATCAAATCTCAGGCAAGTACAATGCCGCTAGACAAAGGGAATTGTATATTGGATCGATTGAGTCCTTGACATCGTGGTTCATCCGATGAGATCATCGTGGAACATGTGCGAGCCAACATGGGTATCCAGATCCTGCTATTGGTTATTGACCGGAGAACGTCTCGGTCATGTCTGCATGGTTCCCGAACCCGTAGGGTCTACACACTTAAGGTTCGATGACGCTAGGGTTATAAAGGTGTGACGCCCGGGTATTTAAGCTACAGTAAACCTCTGCTAATGATGCCACGTCACCTCCATTACTGTTGCTAATCTCGCATTATTTCGAAACCGGTTCGAATTCAAATTTAAAACCAAGCAAACAATAAAAGTTTTCAAATATTAAAACTAAAATGTTCGGGGATTGCCAAATATTGCATCGGCAATTATGGCGGAATACACACATTTTTATAAAGTGTCTGAATATTTTGAAATGAATTAAAACAGAAAAGGAAAAATAAGAAAAGAAAAAAAGAAAACAAAACCAGAGGGGGGAGAAGCCCCCCTGCCGGACCCTGCCCAACTGGGCCAAACGTCCCAGCCGGCCAGCCCACTGGCCCATCCGCCCCCCCCACTCCCTCTCCTAATCCCCCCCCCCCGCAAACCCTAGGAGAGCCGACGCCCCCCCACTCCCCCCTCGATCCCCTTCTCCTCCCCCGCCGATCTGGATCGATCGGCCCGATCCCGTCGACCCCGGCCTTCACGCTCGCCCGCGCCGGACCTCGTCGCCCGCCGAATGCCGCCTCCTCGCCCTCCTCCTCGCCGGTCATCCCCGACTGTCCCCGAGCCCACCGCCTAGTCCCCTACGACCACCGTGAGCCTCGCCTCCTCTCCTCTTGTCCCCCCCACGACGCGCCGTCGCCGGTCCCTCCCCAGGCGGCCGTGCCCGTGCCGGCCTCTCCGCACGGCCGCGCCCGCGTGCCCCCCCCGCCCCGTACCCTCGCCCCCACTGTGAGCTTCCCCTTCGCTCCCCTCTCCCCTAGGGCGCCACCGCGTCGCCCCTCCCGACCGGCGGTCGACGCGCCCGGCGCCACCGCCCGTCAAGCACTCGACCCCGCCCTCCCTCTCCTCCCTCGCCGGACCTCCTCCACGGTGCCTCTCTCGCCAGAGCCGCCCATGCCCGATCTCCGGCATCCGCCTCGGTGCTTTCGCCGCCCGTCGGCTTCGGCGAACTCCGGCGACACCACCGGTCCTAGAAGACGCGGCCTCGACTCCCCGTTCAAACGCAACCCCCCGCGTCGATTTTGGAGGCCCGTAGCCAAATCCCGCAACCTCCCGAACGCCACCACCGCCTCCACTCGCCGCCGGCGAAGATTCCGGCCGTTAAGGCCCGCGCCACCATCACGGTTGGATGCGGCCCAGCCCCACCATTCGAACGCGCCCGACCAGGGCTCAAATGGCGCGCCGTAGCGCGATTCCGGCCATCTCCGGCGTTCGGCCGCCGCGGATGGCCTCGCCGGCGTTGCTAATTAATTAATTAATTAACTAAGTTAATTAACTTAAATAATCATGTTTAATTAACCTAATTAATCTGTTAATTAGACTAACTAGGTTAATTAGTTAACAGTCACTCACTAACAGACCCCGCACGTCAGGTTGACCAGGTCAACGGTCAACGTTGACTGCTGACGTCAACATGACATCATGCTGACGTCATAAATCCATTTTCGAATTAATTAAATAATTAATTAAATTCCAGAAATTAATAAAATCTTTAGAATCATATCTTTTAATCCGTAACTCGGATTAAAATATTTTCAACATGAAAGTTGCTCAGAACGACGAGACGAATCCGGATACGTAGTCCGTTCGTCCGCCACACACCCCTAACCTATCGAACCCGCAACTTTCCCCCTCCGGCTCCTCTGCCCGAAAACACGAAACACCGGGAATACTTTCCCGGATGTTTCCCCCCTTAACTGGTACCACCTCATACCACGTTAGGGCACGCCTAGCATCGTTACTTGTCTTGTCATGCATCGATATGCATCTGTTTACATGGTATTCATTGTTTCTTCCCCCTCTTCTCTCCGGTAGACTACGAGACCGATGCTGCTGCTGCCCAGTTCAACTACGGAGTTGACGACCCCTCTCTCTTGCCAGAGCCACCAGGCAAGCCCTCCCTTTGATCACCAGATATCGCCTACTCTTCTCTATACTGCTTGCATTAGAGTAGTGTAGCATGTTACTGCTTTCAGTTAATCCTATACTACTGCATAGCCTGTCCTTGCTACTACTGTTGTTACCTTTATCTGCTATCCTACTGCTTAGTATAGGATGCTAGTGTTCCATTAGTGGCCCTACATTCTTGTCCGTCTGCCATGCTATACTACTGGGCTGTGATCACTTCGGGAGGTGATCACGGGCATATACTATATACTTTACCTTTGTTACATTACCGTGATATCTTGTTAAGATGGGGGCTGAAAGGACAGGTGCCTCCATCCCGGTAGAGGTGGGCCAGGTTCTCGGCGGCCCCGATTGTTACTTTGTGGCGGAGGCAGGGGCAGGTTGAGACCACCTAGGAGAGAGGTGGGCCTGGCCCTGGTCGGCGTTCGCGGATACTTAACACGCTTAACGATTTCTTGGTATTTGATCTGAGACGGCTACGAGCCTATACGCACTAACCATCTACGTGGGAGTAGTTATGGGTATCCCGGCGTCGTGGTATCAGCCGAAGCACTTTACGTCGGCTGACGGAGGCCTTGGCCGGATTGGATCGAACGCCTGCTAGGCTAGGTCTGCCTTCCGGCCGCCACATAACGTCTTGGTGTGCTCAGGCGATGGGCCTGCACTTCGCGCGCTTAGGTTTAGACCGCGTGTTGGCCTCTCTGTTGTGCCTAGGTGGGGCTGCGACATGTCGATCTTTCCGCGCCGGGCATGACCCAGAAAGTGTGTCCGCCAAATGGGATCAAACGTGTTGGGTAAGTTGGTGCACCCTGCAGGAAGTTAATCTATTCGAATAGCCGTGATCTTCGGTAATAGGACGACTTGGAGTTGTACCTCGACCTTATGACAACTAGAACCGGATACTTAATATAACACACCCTTCCAAGTGCGGATACAACCGTGGTCGCTCTCTCGTGGATACGAGGAGGGATCGCGGGTAGGATTATTGCTATGTGATGTTACTTGGAGGACTTCAACCTACCTCTTCTACATTTGCAAGACGGAGGTGACCGAAGCGTAGTCTTCGATAAGACTAGCTATCCCCTCTTATTCGGCATTCTGCAGCTTCAGTCCACCGATATGGCCCTTTACACATATATCCATGCATATGTAGTGTAGCTCCTTGCTTGCAGTACTTTGGATGAGTACTCACGGTTGCATTGTTTCCCCTTTTCCCCTATCTCTACTCGATTGTCGCAACTGCAGACGATGGAGCCTGTGAGCGACGCCACCGTCGATGGCGATTTACTACTACTCGAGGTGCCTACTACTACGCAGCAGCCGATTTACGGCGAGGAGTAGTTTAGGAGGATCCTGCAGGAGGCCTGCGCCTCTTTCGATCTGTATCCCGCTTTGTGCTAGCCATCTTATGGCAACTTGTTAAACTTATGTCTGTACTCAGATATTGTTGCTTCCGTGACTTCGTCTATGATCGAGCACTTGTATTCGAGCCCTCGAGGCCCTGGATTGTATTATGATGCTTGTATGACTTATTTTATTTGTAGAGTTGTGTTGTGATATCTTCCCGTGAGTCCCTGATCTTGATCGTACACATTTGCGTGCATGATTAGTGTACGATCGAATCGGGGGCGTCACAAAAGGAAGTTTGTATGTGGTTACCGAATGTTGTTCGGAGTCCCGGATGAGATCCCGGACGTCACGAGGAGTTCCGGAATGGTCCGGAGGTAAAGAATTATATATGGGATGTCCTGTTTTGGTCACCGGAAAAGTTTCGGGTTTTATCGGTAATGTACCGGGACCACCGGGAGGGTCCCGGGGGTCCACGAAGTGGGGCCACCATCCTCGGAGGGCTGCATGGGCCAAGTGTGGGAGGGGACCAGCCCCAGGTGGGCTGGTGCGCCTCAAGAGGCCCATGCGCCAAGAGATAAGGGAAAGGGAGAGTCCTAAAGGGGAAGGCACCTCCTAGGTGCCTTAGGGAGGATGGACTCCTCCTGCCGCACTCCCTTCCTTGGAGGAAGGGCCAAGGCTGCGCCCCCCATCTCCCTTTCCCTATATATAGTGGAGGGAGGGAGGGAAGCCACACCGAGTCCTGGCGCCTCCCTCCTCCCGTGACACCTCCTCCTCTCCCGCAGTGCTTGGCGAAGCCTGCAGGATTGCCACGCCTCCACCACCACCATGCCGTTGTACTGCTGCTGGATGGAGTCTTCACAACCTCTCCCTCTCTCCTTGCTGGATCAAGGCGTGGGAGACGTCACCGGGCTGTACGTGTGTTGAACGCGGAGGTGCCGTCCGTTCGGCACTAGGATCTCCGGTGATTTGGATCACGACGAGTACGACTCCTTCAACCCCGTTCTCTTGAATGCTTCTGCTTAGCGATCTACAAGGGTATGTAGATGCACTCTCCTTCCCCTCGTTGCTGGTTTCTCCATAGATAGATCTTGGTGACATGTAGGAAAATTTTGAATTTCTGCTATGTTCCCCAACAATGGCATCATGAGCTAGGTCAATTGCGTAGATTCTTTGCACGAGTAGAACACAAAGTAGTTGTGGGCGTTGATTTTGTTCAATATGCTTACCGTTACTAGTCCAATCTTGTTTCGACGGTATTGTGGGATGAAGCGGCCGGACCGACCTTACACGCATTTTACGTGAGATGTGTTCCACCGGACCGACATGCACGTGGTGCATAAGGTGGCTAGCGGGTGCCGCTCTCCCACTTTAGTCGGAACGGATTCGATGAAAAGGGTCCTTATGAAGGGTAAATAGCAATTGGCATATCACGTTGTGGTTTTGCGTGAGGTAAGAAACATTCTTGCTAGAAACCCATAGCAGCCACGTAAAACATGCAAACAACAATTAGAGGACGTCTAACTTGTTTTTGCAGGGTATGCTATGTGATGTGATATGGCCAAGAAGAATGTGATGAATATATATGATGTATGAGATTGATCATGTTCTTGTAATAGGAATCACGACTTGCATGTCGATGAGTATGACAACCGGCAGGAGCCATAGGAGTTGTCTTTATTTATTGTATGATCTGCGTGTCATTATACAACGCCATGTAATTACTTTACTTTATTGCTAACCGGTAGCCATAGTAGTAGAAGTAATAGTTGGCGAGACAACTTCATGAAGACAAGATGATGGAGATCATGATGATGGAGATCATGGTGTCATGCCGGTGACGATGATGATCATGGAGCCCCGAAGATGGAGATCAAAAGGAGCAAAATGATATTGGCCATATCATGTCACTATTTGATTGCATGTGATGTTTATCATGTTTATGCATCTTATTTGCTTAGAACGACGGTAGTAAATAAGATGATCCCTCATTAAAATTTCAAGAAAGTGTTCCCCCTAACTCTGTAGCGTTGCGAAAGTTCGTCGTTTCGAAGCACCATGTGATGATCGGGTGTGATAGATTCTTATGTTCACATACAACGGGTGTAAGCCAGATTTACACACGCAGAACACTTAGGTTAACTTGACGAGCCCAGCATGTACAGACATGGCCTCGGAACACAAGAGACCGAAAGGTCGAGCATGAGTCGTATGGTAGATACGATCAACATGAAGATGTTCACCGATGATGACTAAGTCCGTCTCATGTGATGATCGGACACGGCCTAGTTGACTCGGATCATGTAATCACTTAGATGACTAGAGGGATGTCTATTTGAGTGCGAGTTCATGAGATGAACTTAATTATCCTGAACATAGTCAAAAACCCTTTGCAAATTATGTCATAGCTCGCGCTTTAGTTCTACTGTTTAGATATGTTCCTAGAGAAAATATAGTTGAAAGTTGACAGTAGCAATTATGCGGACAGTAGAAAGCTTATGTCCTTATTGCACCGCTCGGTGTGTTGGACCTCGAACGTGGTCTGTGGATGTTGCGAACATCTGACACACACGTTTTGATGACTACGTGAATAGTTCGGTAATGTTAAACGGCTTAGAATTGAGGCACCAAAGACGTTTTTGAAACGTCGCGGAACATATGAGATGTTCTGAGGGCTGAAATTGGGATTTCAGGCTCGTGCCCATGTCAAGAGGTATGAGACCTCCGACGAGTTTTTCTAGCCTACAAACTAAGGGAGAAGATCTCAATCATTGAGCTTGTACTCAGATTGTCTGGGTACAACAATCACTTGAATCGAGTGGGAGTTAATCTTCCAGATAGTGATGTTTCTCCAAAGACATTGCCACCAAGCTACTAGAGCTTCGTGATGAGCTATAACATATCAGGGATAGATATGATGATCCTTGAAATATTCGCGATGTTTGACAATCGCCGAAAGTAGAAGTCAAGTAGGAGCATCAATTGTTGATGGTTGGTAAAACCACTAGTGTCAAGAAGGGCAAGGGCAACAAGGGATACTTCATGAAACAGCAAAACAGTTGCTGCTCTAGTGAAGAAACCCAAGGTTGAACCCAAACCCGAGACTAAGTGCTTCTGTAATAAGAGGAACGGACACTGAAGCGGAACCACCCTAGATACTTGGTAGATGAGAAGGCTGGCAAGGTCGATAGAAGTATATTGGATATACATTATATTAATGTGTACTTTACTAGTACTCCTAGTAGCACGAGGGTATTAGATACCGGTTCGGTTGCTAAGTGTTAGTAACTCGAAATAAAAGCTACGGAATAAACGGAGACTAGCTAAAGGCGAGCCGATTTATATGTGTTGGAAGTGTTTCCAAGGTTGATGTGATCAAGCATCGCATGCTCCCTCCGCCATCGAGATTGGTGTTAAACCTAAATAATTGTTATTTGGTGTTTATGCGTTGAGCATAGGCGTGATTGGATTATGTCTATCGCAGATGCAGTTATTCATTTACGGAGAATAATGGTTACTCTATTTATTTGAATAATACCTACAATGGTCTTGCACCTAAAATGAATGGTTTATTGAAATCTCGATCGTAGTGATACACATTTTCATGCCAAAAGATATAAGATAGTAATGATAGTACCACCTACTTGTGGCACTGCCATTTGAGTCATATTGGTATAAAACACATGAAGAAGCTCCATGTTGATGGATCTTTGGACTCACTCGTTTTTGAAAAGTTTGAGACATGCGAACCATGTCTATTGGTGTATACGCATGAAGAAACTCCATGCAGATGGATCATTTGGACTCACTTGATTTTGACTCACTTGAGATATGCAAATCGTACCACATGGGCAAGATGACTGAAAAGCCTCGGTTTCAGTAAGATGAGACAAGATAGCAACTTGTTGGAAGTAACACATTTTGATGTGTGCAGTCCAATGAGTGCTGAGGCATGCAGTGAATATCGTTATGTTCTTACTTCACGGATGATTTAAGTAGATACTGAGTGTATTTACTTGATGAAACACAAGTCTGAATTATTGAAAGGTTCAAGTAGTTTCGGAGTGAAGTTGAAGATCTTCGTGACAAGAGGATAAAATGTCTGTGATGTGATCGTAGAGATGGATATCTGAGTTGCGAGTTTGGCATGCAATTAAGACATTGTGGAAATTGTTTCACAATTAATACCGCCTAGAACACCATAGTGTGATGGTGTGTCCGAACATCATAGTTGCACCCTATTGGATATGGTGCGTACCATGATGTCTCTCATCAAATTACCACTATCATTCATGGGTTAGGCATTAGAGACAACCGCACTCACTTTAATAGGGCACCACGTAATTCCGTTGAGACGACCTTTGTTTGAACTATGGTTTAGAGAAACCTAAGCTGCGTTTCTTGAAGGTTTGGGGCTGGGGCGCTTATGTGAAAAAGTTTCAAGGTTGATAAGCTCGAACCCAAAGCGGATAAAATGCATCTTCATAGGACACCAAAACGGTTGGGTATACCTCCTAATTCAGATCCGAAAGTAATAGGGATTGTTTCTAGAACGGGTCCTTTCTCGAGGAAAAGTTTCTCTCGAAAGAATTGAGTGGGAGGATGGTGGAGACTTGATGAGGTTATTGAACCATCACTTCAACCCGATTGTGTAGCAGGGCACAGGAAGTTCCCTGTGGCACCTACATCAATTGAAGTAGAAGCTTATGATAGTGATCATGAAGCTTGAGATCAAGTCACTACCGAATCTTGTAGGACGACAAGGGCCAGCGTCTTTGCTTGAGTGGTACGGTGATCCTGTCTTGAATGTCATGTTGCTAGACAACAATGAACCTGTGAGCTATGGAGAAGCAATGGTGGGCCCATATTCCAACAAATGGTTAGAAGCCATGAAATCCGAGATAGGATCCATGTATCAGAACAAAGCATGGACTTTGGTGGACTTGCCCGTTGATCGGCAAGCCATTGAGATAAATGGATCTTTGAGAAGAAGATGGACGTGGACGGTAATGTCAACGTCTATGAAGCTCGACTTGTGGAAAAGGGTTTTTCACAAGTTAAAGGAGTTGACTACGATGAGTTTTTCTCATCCGTAGCGATGCATAAGTCCGTCGGAATCATGTTAGCATTAGCTGCATTTATGAAATCTGGCAGATGGATGTCAAAACGAGTTTCTTACCAGTTTTCGTAAGGAAAGGTTGTATGTGATACAATTAGAAAGTTTTTGTCGATCCTAAGGATGCTAAAAGGTATGCTGGCTCCAGCGATCCTTCTAAGGACTGGAGTAAGCATCTCGGAGTTGGAATGTGCGCTTTGATGAGATGATCAAAGAATTAGGGTATAAACAAAGTTTAAGACAAACTAGTATTTACAAAGAAGAGAGTGGGAGCACTATAGAAATTCACATGAGTCTATGTAGTTGACCGATTGATGATCATAAATGAAGTAGAATTTTCTGTAAAGCATATAGGGTTATTTGAAGAGTGTTTTTCAAGTGAAAATCTGGATTAAGCTACTTAAACATTGAGCATCAAGATCTATGAGGATAGATCAAAACCGCTTAATGGTACTTTAAAATGAGCATATACCTTGACATGATCTTGAAGGTGTTCAAGATGGATCAGTCAAAGAAGGAGTTATTGCCTGAGATGTAAGGTATGAAGTTAAGACTTAAAGCTCGACCACGGCGAAAGAGAGAAAGGACGAAGGTCGCCCCCTATGCTTTAGACGTAGGCTCTACAAGATGTATTGCTGTGTACCGCTTTTAAGTGTGCTTTGCCATGAGTCGATCCAAGGGGTACAAGAATGATCCAGGAATGGATCATTGGACAGCGGTCAAAATTGTCCTTGGAGTAAACAAGGACATGTTTCTTGATTATGGAGGTGATAAAGAGTTCGCCGTAAAGGGTTACGTCGATGCAAGCTTTAACTCCTATCCGAGTGACTCTGAGTAGCAAACCGGATACGTATAATGGAGCAACCATTTGGAATAGCTCCAAGTGGAGCGTGGAAGCAGCGTTTACAATATGACCTAGAAATTTGCAAAGCACACACGGATCTGAAAGGTTCAGATCCGTTGACTAAAACCTCTCTCACAAGCAAAAACATGATTAAACCCCAGAACACATTGAGTCTTAATCACATGGTGATGTGAACTAGTTTAGACACTAGTAAACTCTTTGGATGTTGGTCACATGGCGATGTGACCTATCAGTGTTAATCACATGGCGATGTGAACTAGATTATTGACTCTAGTGCAAGTGGGAGACTGTTGGAAATATGCCCTAGAGGCAATAATAAATTAGTTATTATTATATTTCCTTGTCCATGATAATCGTTTATTATCCATGCTATAATTGTATTGATAGGAAACTCAGATACATGTGTGGGTACATAGACAACACCATGTCCCTAGTAAGCCTCTAGTTGACTAGCTCGTTGATCAATAGATGGTTATGGTTTCCTGGCCATGGACATTGGATGTCATTGATAACGGGATCACATCATTAGGAGAATGATGTGATGGACAAGACCCAATCCTAAGCCTAGCACAAAGATCGTAGTTCGTATGCTAAAGCTTTTCTAATGTCAAGTATCATTTCCTTAGTCCATGATATTGTGCAACTCCCGGATACCGTAGGAATGCTTTGGTTGTACCAAACGTCACAACGTAACTGGGTGGCTATAAAGGTGCATTACAGGTATCTCCGAAAGTGTCTGTTGGGTTGGCACGAATCGAGACTGGGATTTGTCACTCCGGTTGATGGAGAGGTATCTCTGGGCCCACTCGATAGGACATCATCATAATGTGCACAATGAGACCAAGGGGTTGATCACGGGATGATGTGTTGCGGAACGAGTAAAGAGACTTGCCGGTAACGAGATTGAACAAGGTATCGGGATACCGAAGATCGAATCTCGGGCAAGTACAATGCCGCTATACAAAGGGAATTGTATACGGGATCGATTGAGTCCTTGACATCGTGGTTCATCCGATGAGATCATCATGGAACATGTGGGAGCCAACATGGGTATCCGGATCTCGCTGTTGGTTATTGACCGGAAAACGTCTCGGTCATGTCTGCATGGTTCCCGAACCCGTAGGGTCTATACACTTAAGGTTCGATGACGCTAGGGTTATAAAGGAAGTTTGTATGTGGTTACCGAATGTTGTCCGGAGTCCCGGATGAGATCCCGGACGTCACGAGGAGTTCCGGAATGGTCCGGAGGTAAAGATTTATATATGGGAAGTCCTGTTTTGGTCACCGGAAAAGTTTCGGTTTTATCGGTAATGTCTGGGACCACCGGAGGGTCCCGGGGTCCATGAAGTGGGGCCACCATCCTCGGAGGGCTGCATGGGCCAAGTGTGGGAGGGACCAGCCCGGGTGGGCTGGTGCGCCTCAAGAGGCCCATGCGCCAAGAGATAAGGGAAAGGGAGAGTCCTAAAGGGGAAGGCACCTCCTAGGTGCCTTAGGGAGATGGACTCCTCCTGGCCGCACCCTTCCTTGGAGGAAGGGCCAAGGCTGCGCCTCTCCCTTGCCCCTATATATAGTGAAGGGAGGGAGGAAGCCACACCTGAGTCCCCTGAGCCTCCCTCCCTCCCGTGACACCTCCTCCTCTCCGCAGTGCTTGGGGAAGCCCTGCAGATTGCCACGCCTCCTCCACCACCACGCCTGCCCGTTGTCTTTGCTGCTGGATGGAGTCTTCCTCAACCTCTCCCTCTCTCCTTGCTAGATCAAGGCGTGGGAGACGTCACCGGGCTGTACGTGTGTTGAACGCGGAGGTGCCGTCCGTTCGGCACTAGGATCTCCGTTGATTTGGATCACGACGAGTACGACTCCTTCAACCCCGTTTTCTTGAATGCTTCCGCTTAGCGATCTACAAGGGTATGTAGATGCACTCTCCTTCCCCTCGTTGCTGGTTTCTCCATAGATAGATCTTGGTGACACGTAGGAAAATTTTGAATTTCTGCTACGTTCCCCAACATAATCATAGGGAATTTGAGAAAACTATCAACATGTGGAAGGAGCGGTTTTGCAGAGCTTTCTAGCGCCGTATTATTTGCCTCATTCCGATAAACGGTTTAGAAATGCGATCAAAAATACAATTCACGTTTTTTGTGTGAAGAAAAAACAATTTTCAAAACTGCTCTTAAACCACTTTTATTTTGCCAAAAATTTAACTTGGGTCATGATACTCATGTCCATAGCTTTCCAACGGTATATCGCAATCCCCATTTGGGCAATGTTGGCGGAAGTTCAACCTAGCACTGGAGGAAGTTCAGGTCGAACAAGTCAGGCAGTAAAATTGCAAAAAACGCAAGTTCATCACGACCCAAGAGCAAAATCTGCCAACGAGCGAGTGACGGAAGTTCAAGGGAAAAACAACGGGGAGTTCAACTACTACGCGGAATGCGTTTCAGGTGAGGATAAAAGAATGTAAAAATCTCAGATTCTCGTTCTAAAGAATAACTAATAATTTCACATTAAAATAACAAAAAAACAAAAAAAACTTTTTAAAGATTTTCCCCGTTTTTTTAAAATTTGGATTTTCCCCGATACTAAAGATTAAACCAAGAAGTTCAAAAATTAAATTACAAGAAGTTCAACTTTTAAAAATAGAGCGTTTCAAAATTTCATAAAAAAGATTAAGAAATAAAACCAGGAAGTCCATATTAAAAAGATGGAGAAGTATAGAAAACTCAGATTTTCCTCGTTATTAAAGAATGAAAACAAGAAGTTCAAAAATTAAATAACAAGAAGTTCAACTTTTAAAAATAGAGATCTTCAAGATTTCTTAAAAAAGATTAAGAAATAAACGAGGAAGTCCATATTAAAAAGATAGAGAAGTTCGATGATTATAGAAAACTCAGATTTCCCTCGTTATTAAAGAATGGAAACAAGAAGTTCAAAAATAAAATAACAAGAAGTTCAACTTTTAAAAATAGAGCGCTTCAAAATTTCATAGAAAAAAATTAAGAAATAAAACAAGGAAGTCCAAATTAAAAAGATGCAGAAGTTTGATGATTATAGAAAACTCAGATTTATTTCGTTATTGAAGAATGGAAACAAGAAGTTCAAAAATAAAATAACTTCTAAAAAAGTTGTTGATAGAAGTTCAAGTGCTCTGTCCGGGGAAGTTCAAAAATTCTTGTGAGAGAGGTTGGACAAAAATACATGACAGAAGTTCAAGATAAAAACAGCAGGAAGTTCAACTACTACACGAAATGCGTTTGAGATAGGAGAATAAGAATAGAAAACAAAAATCTTAAAAGATTTTGTTGCTAGAAGTTCACGTGCTACTCCCGGTGAAGTTCGAGATCTCTAGTGTGAGACGTCCAGGCCTTGATTACATGTAAAAACAGGCAAAAAGACATTGTTTTACGCATTCAAAAATATATTTTGAACCGTCATGAGTATGAAAAACTCATCAACAAAAAAGTTGCGTGTTTTTAATAGCTTTCCATCGGTATATCATTTGCTCAATTACGGTAAGTGGTTTGAGAATTACGGGCGGAAAACATCACGTCAAAAAACAGAGTGAAGTTCAAACAGACATGCTCCAGAAGTTCAACTACCTCACGCAGTGCATTTTCGTTCACGATGAACGCAGAAATCATGATCTCGCCATTTTCTAATTTACCTCGAAACGACGGTAATATAATTTGTGTAAGTTCAAGTCCTTGGTCGGAGAAAGTTACAAAAATTATTGTGAGAGACGTTTGTACAATAGGAATATTATTTGTGTAACACTTACGAATGGATGAGAAAATTACAAACAAAAATACGTCCCAGAAGTTCAACGTGAAAACAGCAGGAAGTTCAACTACTACGCTAAATGAATTTCAGATGAAAAACTTTCAAAATCATCGCGAGTATGAAAAAATGATCAACACGGGAAAGTTGCGTGTTTACAGCAGCTTTCCATCGGTATATCACCCGCTCAATTCCCGTGAGTGGGATGGAGAGCTACGAGCAGTGGATGAAGATCTACGAGGAAAAAAATCACGTGAAAAACAGAGTGAAGTTCAGGTACACGCACCGAGAAGTTCAGGTTCTTTACGCGGTGCATTTTCAGAGAATCTGTTTCGCGGTAGAAGCAGAACGATTGATCCCGCCGTTTTCGGAATTACTTGAAAACGGCTAGGAATCGGAAAAAACCATCAACATGAAAAAGTTTGGCATTTTCCGTAGCTTTTCAACGGTATATTATTTTCCCAATTCGGATAAATTTTATAGAAATTACGGCAAAAATACATTTTTCGCCATTTTCGAAACTGACTTAAAACCGTAAAGAATTGGGAGAAACAATACATAGCAAAAAGTTTCGCATTTGTTCAAGCTTTCCAACGCCATATCATTTGCTGCATTCAGGCGCACGGTTAAAACATTAGCTCGAAAATACGAACTCGGTAGGACTTGGACCATTTTCTAAATTACTATTAAACCATTACAAATTAGAAAAAAAACTTTCAAGATGAAAAAGTAGCGCATTTTCATAAGCTTTCCAACGCCATATCATATGCCTCCATTGGTTTAGCCGTTTAGAAATGACATCGAAAAAACAAACTCAATTTGTTAGGTTTACGAAATTTTACGTTTTTTCAAATTACTCTTTAACCATAGGGAATTAGAAAAAACTTTAAACATGTGGAAGGAGCGGTTTTGCAGCAGCTTTCCAACGCCGTATTATATACCTCATTCCGATAAATGGTTTAGGAATGCGATCGAAAATACGATTCACGTTTTTTGTGCGAAGAAAAAACGGTTTTCAAAACTGCTCTTAAATCGCTTATATTTTGCCAAAAATTTAAGTTGGGTCATGATATTGGTGTCCATAGCTTTCCAACGGTATATCGCAAGCCCCGTTTGGGTAATGTTGGCGGAAGTTCAACCTAGTTCACAGAGAAGGTCAGTCGCGTTACTCAGGCAGTAAAATCGCAAAAAACGCGAGTTCTTCACGACCCGAGGGAAAAATCCGCCTATGAGCGAGATTCCTATCTAAAACGAGTATTTAGTTGCTAAAAATCGTTTGAAGATTACTCTTACATCACATGGAACAAGACTAACCAGAAAAACTCGCGGTAGAAGGCACGGTTGCGAAGATAGCCCAAGGTCGGGCACGTCTGAGAGAGAAGTTCAAAGCGTTACTCGAGGCGATTCAGGTTGTGATGAGAATATTATTCTGATTTCGTGATCGTAATAGTGTTTATGTATATATATATATATATATATATATATATATATATATATATATATAGTAACGCTAAACTAAGCGTGAGTGTAGAATAGCTTATTCTACACCCCAGTAACGTTACATACAAAATATAGTAACACACTATGTAAAATATAGTAATTTTCGTAAAAATGTAGTAAATTACAAAATTGGATGATTTCTGAATTACTATATTTTGTACACCGTTTTACTAGATTTTGTATATAGCGTTACTAGGGGGTGTAGAATAAGTTATTCTACACTCACGCTTAGAATAGCGTTACCCTATATACATATATATATATATATATACATACATATATATATATATATGTATGATTGGTTCTACGAGAAATTCTATTTATATATACGTGTACAATGTGTAGTATCGCAAAATACCAGCAAATGAAAATAATTAAATGGAAAAGACAAAACTAAAGGGAAAATAAATAATAAAACCAAAACCCCCAAATCTTTTAGTACCGGTTGGTGTTACCAACCGGTACTAAAGGTCTCCCTGCCCCCGGCGTTGGCTCGCGCCACGTGTTGGCCCTTTAGTGGCGGTTTGTGCTGGACTGTTACTGAACACCGGGAAACCTTTAGTCTCCACCCTTTACTGCCGGTTATAGAACCGGAACTAAAGGGCCTTACGAATCGGTGATAATGCTCGGTTCTGCACTAGTGGGTGAAGCTAAGCGGCCAACTGGCCTGTAGTAGACCGTGATCTCGTCCCGATCATACACGAGGTAGAACGTGGTTCTCTCCCCAGCTTCCATCGCAAAAGCATTTGCCAGGGCTCTCCAACCAGAGAACTGAAGTAGGTGCGGTTTTCCTCGTTGGTGACAAGACAATTGAAGTTGTAGTCCATGTATGTGTCGTGGTGTGTGGAGAGAGTGTGGGCGTATGAGTTCACGTGTGTGATTCTGCTAGCTTCTCCCCTGTGCTGAGTTCATCTTCTTATTGTGTAGATTCCGCGTGTGTGCACATACATCGCCGCAAAGACTCGTGTGCTTAAGATCGTGTCGAGTTTGTCTTCTTCCGTCCGGCGTTCGTGTCGCCGGAGGCTGCTCGGCGTTAAATGGCGGAGGGTTTGTCTCAACAATTGGTATTCAAAGCCATGGCGGAGAAGGATCGCGCCACGTCACGCTCCTGAGCTCGTCGGAGGGGCTGAACCTCGCCATTACGGCATGGGTGGGGTTCGATGCAGAGCGGCTGCTACGAGGCCCTCGTGTGTGGAGGTCCGGTTCTACGTCGAGGTCGCTACGTCGCGATAGAAGGAGGGCATGATGCTCGGTAAGTTGGACCACCGGTGACAAGGAGTTCGTCGTCCACATCGGAGTCATCGACAAGGTGTGTCGCCGGCGACAAAGGTGTGGTGAAGGCGTAGGAGGTGTGTCTCATCGAAGCCAACAGCAATGGCGGCAATCGGCGTGACTAGATAACATTGGCGGCCATCTACATGTTACACCGATGACATCGACGACCATGGGCTTCTGAAGAGGAATAAAGCATAACAATATTGTTATTTGTGTCAAGTATTTAGGATTAGGTGATGTTTAGTTTGTTGCATGGCGTAATAGCCACGTAGAGTTGGATTAGTCAGCCAAGTACCAAGAAAATGCATGCTTTCCGGCAACATAGTGTAGCGGCCGAGTCAGTAGCATAGAGAGAGAGCGAGTGCACGCGAGCGTTTGGCAAGCCAGGAGATGAGTAGCCGTAGTCAAGTAGGTGTGTCTTAGGTGACCAAGTGATCAATGCTCGTGGAGAGATGTGGCCTATGTGCACATTTATTAGTGGTCAGATGTGTCGTGTGAGGCTACATGGTACCTTAATTAAAAGGGGCACCGCTAGGCATCAGACTACTGATACCCTGCCTCTCATCAGACCAATCTAGAGCCCTACGGTTGATTCAATCTGATGTGTGCGCTGGCCCCTGGATACGAGCTTGGGCAGTTATTTCAGACGTGCTGAATCCGGCCTAAACTGCTTCCACAAATCACACAATTAAGTGGGCCGCTAATTATGTGGAATTATTTGGCGACGTTCACTCCTGGCCCTTGGATTTAGGATGCAACTTACTGATTTTAGGCAGCTTGCTTGTTGGGAAGCAAAACCTTTAACGAACGCGGCAACGCCAAATTTGCATCAGATTGACGTGCTTCTACTTTTGTTTGTAATTACTTTATGTTTCCATTGATTAGAGAATTTGCTTATGTGGTGAATGTCTGCTCCAATATTTTTGAATTTTTTTGTCCTACCATTATATTATGTTTAAGAAGCATCAAGATCTTGCTCCCATCGACTAAACAAATAAAGATTGCTTCAAATATGCTTCCGTCAAAAAATAAAAATATTTCACATGTTTAAGAAGAATCACGCTCTAGCTTCTATATACTATTAGAGAATTGCTTTGAACCTTCTTCTATCAAAAAGGACAAATATTCCAAAAATTTCAAAAGCATCATGATCTTGCTTCCATCGACTAGATGACTCTTCGAACCTTCTGTAAAAAAAATAAAAAAGTTCCACATGTTTCGAAAGCATTGTGATATTTGCCTCCATCGAATAGAGAATTGCTTCTAAGCTTCTTCCGTCAAAAAGGAAGAATATTCCACATGTTTTAGAAGCATCAAGGTCTTGCTTCCATCGACTAGACGACTGCTTCAAACCTTCTTCTGTCAGAAAAGAAAAATATTCCACATGTTTACGAAGCATCACAATCTTGCTTCCATCGACTAGACGACTGCTTCGAACCTTCTTCTGTCAGAAAAGAAAAATATTTCACATGTTTTGGAAGCATCACGATCTTGCTTCCATCGACTAGACGACTGCTTCGAACCTTCTTGACGGTGTCCTGGACTAGGGGGTACTCACCATGTCGTCTCCTGATCAGTTGGATTGGGCCGGGGATCCCCATGGCCGTATACTCATGGGCCAGTCCGGACAGTTGCCGCATACAAGGAAGATTCCACAAGACTTGGCGATCAAGACAAGGACTCCTCCCCCACCGGCGTATTCCGCTAGGACTCTTGTTATCCTAGGCCTCTGGTGCACTATATAAATCGAGGCCAGGCTAGTCGATAGACAATCTCAAAAAACAACAATAATACCATAGGCTAGCTTCTAGGGTTTAGCCTCTTTGATCTCGTGGTAGATCTACTCTTGTACTACCCATATCATCAATATTAATCAAGCAGGAGTAGGGTTTTACCTCCATCCAGAGGGCCCGAACCTGGTTAAAAACATCGTGTCCCTTGTCTCATGTTACCATCCGCCTAGACGCACAGTTCGGGACCCCCTACCCGAGATCCGCCGGTTTTGACACCGACACTTCTTCTGTCAGAAAAGAAATACATTCCACTTGTTTCGGAAGCATCACGATCTTGCCTCCATCCACTAGACGACTGCTTCGAACCTTCTTCTCTCAAAAAAGAAAAACATTCCACTTGTTTCGGAAGCATCACAATCTTGCTTTCATCGACTAGAGAATTGCTTCAAATCTTTTTCCATCAAAAAGGAAAAATATTCCACATATTTTTATAGGCATCAGGATCTTGCTTCCATCGACTAGACGACTGCTTCAAACCTTCTTTTGCAAAAACAAAAAATATTTCACATGCTTCGGAAGCATCATGATCTTTTTTCCATCAACTAGAGAATTTCTTCCAAAAAAATATTATTTCACTTCCATTAAAAAGAAAAATATTTTGTCATAGTTACACTGGTTCGTATAAATTCTTGGTTTGTTTACAAAGAGAGAAATGGTTCTCTACTGCCAGGCAAAGTCAAATTGCATCCAAGCATCGAATTTCAGTAATTCAAACGTGAACTATAGCCATATTGTGATGGAAGGCGTGATCCATGTTGATGGCGGGTAGAAGCTGCAGTGCCCCTGCCCAAGCCCCTCGATCTTCTTCACTGTGCCGTCTTTGAGGCTGTATACTCTACAGCCTAAAGCATCATGAGTTATGGAGGAGGTAAGACAGTGACAAATCTGCTTCCAAGTAAGAGTATCAATTGTTTTGCATTGTACAGTTTTGAACTGCGAAATTGAAAAGAAATAAGACAAATCGGTACCTAGGGCAGCGGATTGGTGGCCTTTCCTGGAAGACATGTGTCATCGCTATGAGATATGGGAACGGGAGACGTGGAAGGTCGCAGACGTGCAACCTGGTCAAACCAGTGGCGACGCGCACGGCGCATCTAGCTATGGATCAGAGCAGGGATGGAGGGTGCGAGCTGCTCCAGCCACCTCCCGGTGATGTGAACGTGAACCACTACTGCCCTGGTAGCGATTAGAGTAGTGCAAGTTGTGGCCTGTGGAGAAGGACGTAGGCGCGGCGGAGGGATCGCCGAGCCTCGAGCGTGGAACTGCGAGGTCGCGTCGGTGGCCGGTGTGGTCGCGTCGCAGACAGGGCGTCGTTGGCTGGCGGAGTCGCGGTGAGACGGCGGCGGAGCAGCAGATCTGGTGAAGTGAGCTGGCGGCGAGGCGGCGAGGCGGCGAGGCGAGACGTGGGAAGCAGAGCTCGGTGTCGTGGTTCTAAGTCTGACAGTAGAATAGGGGGTAGGAATGGAGAGGCAAGATCCTAGCTATGGAGTCATTGTATACACAAGAGATTTACGAGTTCAGGCCCTTCTCGGAGGAAGTAAAAGCCCTACGTCTCGGAGCCCGGAGGCGGTCGGCTGGATTATATGCGTATGAGTTACAGGGGTGCGAACCCTTGTGCCTGTGGAGGGGGTGGCTTATATAGAGTCTTGCCGGGACTGACCGACCAACGTTACAAGGGGTTTATGGTACATGTAAGGTTGGGGGTTACTGATAACGCCTCACATAAAAGCTACTTAATGACCGACCGTTTGTGTGCACACTGACTTTAGATCTCCTGGCGGTCGAGTGACTTTAGATCTCATAGTCGAGTATCTTCGAGTCTGTCGAGTGGAATGCTTCTAGGTCGACTGACAGGTGGTTTCTTCTAGAGACGTCCTTGGGGAGGGTATCTTGGACAGGTCCATAGACCCTACCCTAGGTACGTGGCTTCATCATTAGCCCCTGAATGGATCGAGGGTTGAGTGGGGAAGGAGTTGAGAACTCTTCCGACCCACTTTTCGTGCGATGTCTTGTTCTGGATCAATGAACTTAGGCGACGGCATCAACTTCTTTTTTAGTCGCCTTGATCCATTCTTTGTATCCGTCGAGTGAATTTTCTTTACTTGGAGAACTCGAGCAGACAGGCGGAGGAAATCTCTCGTCTGACAAGTTGCTCTGCAGTTCGCGGATTTGGCGGGATTTGAACTTCGGGGAGCGCGCGGGGCGGAGGAGGCCGTGGTACTCGGATGGGATAAGGCAGGAACGCCTCGATCTCCGTGCCACCTTTTTCGCCACGTATCGCGCGCGTGACTGCTGCAGGATCGCACGGGCCTACAAGTCAGTCACTCGGAAGCAACCTCATATAAGGCGTCGGACGGGGGTTTTGAACAGTGCGCTCTCATGTCTTCTCCCTCTTCCTCAGATTTATCCGCCACGCTCGCCTCCATCTCGGGCTGTTGCTCTATCTTGGCGCTTGGCGGCCGATGGTGAAGGAGAAGACGGCGGCTTTGGAGCGGTCGAAGAAGGCGACGGCGAAGGCGAAGGGAAGGGCGACCAGTCGGGGCGGATCTTCGTCAAGGGACGGCCTGCCGCAGGGCTGGATCCAGGGCGACTGGATCTGCTCGACGATCCGTCAGAAAGATCTTGACGACCTGGCCAATGAAGGACTGATCCCCATGGATCAGCGCGGCTCCCGGGGAAGGAGTCGGAGCCGCAGCCTCAGGAGGGTGAGTGTGTCCTCTTGGCCACCCATGTTGATCGCGGGTTTTCTTTGCCTCCTCACCCTTTCTTGCAGGGAGTTCTGAACTTCTTTGGGGCACAACTCCACCACTTCACACCCAACTCTATCGTCTATCTCGCTGCTTTCGTGTCCTTGTGCGAGAATTTCTTGGGCTGTCGGCCTCATTGGGGTCTTTTCAAGCACATTTTCACTTGTCGCTCCCAGACGGTGAAAAAGGCCAATCCGAGTGACGAGAGAACCCAAGTGATTCAGATGTGTGGGGGTCTCGGAGTTCAGATGAGGGGGAAAATTACCTTTCCGGCCATGGTCCTTCCCGACTCGGTCCGCGGATGGCAGTCGACTTGGTTTTACTGCAAAGACCAGCCGACGCCAGGGCAGTCGACTGGACTCCCTCCTTTTTCTATGGACCGAGTGAGGAAATCTTCCTCTCTGAAGGTGACCCCGGAGGAGAAGGCGCAGGTAAAGGTGTTGGTCGAGCGTGTAGTCCTGCATATCCGTGATGGGGTGACCGGCATGGATCTCTTGGAGGTCTTCCTTCGACGACGCATCCAGCCTCTTCAATATCGAGACCATCCGATGTGGATGTATTCTGGCACTGAAGACACCACTCGGATCCACCCGGAGGAGGTCGAGGATGCCACGCTGGAGAGGTGGATGACTGCCATCCCAGGGAACAAGCACAACCCCCGAGGAGCTAGGAGGGTTCCTCCACTCGACCAATCATACGAAGTAGATAAGGTCCAATTCTACATCTCTAACTGTGATCCTGTTTTCTTCATCCTGCTTTGCTTAAAATCAGTCGACTGACTTCTGTCTTGTTTGTTGTCTTCTAGGCTACTACTGAGATGTACTCGATGCCCAACGGGGCACAAGAATAGGTCGAAGAGGAGGAGGCGAGCGGAGGTGAAAGTCAGGAGGAGTGGCAATCTGATGGTGAGGGGGATGAAGATGACGGCGGCTCCGGTGAAGAGGAGGAGGAAGAGGAGGAGGAAGTCGAGCCTCCTCGCACGGAAGGCGATCCAAGCTCACCCATGACCCCACGGTCGAGCGAGGCAAGGATACTGCACCTGTCGGGCAGTCGACGAAACGCCTTCGGACGACATCTCCGGCGCCGACTGAAAAAGCGCCGAAGCAACTCCGAGCGACGTCATCAAAGCCGACGAAGGCCCTGCCCAAGATAAGGATGGCCATTCCCACCATTTCTGGGTAACAGCAGAACTTGTGTTTTCTCGTTTAGCATGGACATACTTTTGGTCGACCCGTTGGATAATCAACTGGTTTCTGAAATATGCGGTGCTGCTACCTCCGAGACCTCAGCCAGGAACGAAGACCAGGAAATGGACGATGCTGCCACCTCTAACCTTGGTATGATCTCTGTAGTTTCGCTTTTGGTCAATTGGATTTCCGTCTTTAACTTTGGGTCTTTCTTGTCGCCCCACCTCATGTCATTGACCTTCCTGATGATGACGACGAGGTGCCGTTGAGGGCGATGAGGAATAGAAAGGCGCCGGCTGGCAAGATGACTCAGATTGCATTAGTGTTTGAGACACCGGTTCAGGAGGGTGGCAATACCACTCGGACTTCCGTGTCATTCGCTGTGCCGCTGACGAGCGTTCGGCCTTCATCGTTGACTGCTGATCCGCCTTCCCTTTTCGCCACACACCACGTTCCAGAGGACCAAGTGGGTGCTGCTAAGGAGGCTATACGCTAGGCGGGGATCATGATGGAGCAGGTTAAGGTGGTCCGGGAAGCCAGCCAGGCGGCCTATGATGCTAGCTTAGCTCTTTAGAACAACGTCCAGGTTAGTTGGTCACCGCTTGTTCTGTTAGGATATCTTTGTATCTGTACACCCACTGGGTGTGTCGATTGGATTTTTGGATTGGTGGGGGCACGCTGAGTGCACCCACTGGGTGTAGTCCCCGAGACTATGGTGGATCACGGCAAATGATTGTCGTCTTTGTATTTTGAGTTTCTTCACTCTAACTTCTTCACTCGGTGCAGGTCGGACCATGTCGAATGGAATCTTGGAACCAATGGGGCACGCTGAGTGCACCCACCGGTGTAGTCCCCGAGACCATAGTCGACTGCTGGCAGTCGATTAAGGTCTGAAGAACCTGTGTTTTTTTAGATCGTGATGATACCGTGGCTGACTGCTGGCAGTTAGCTATGGTTTAGGATCATAACCTTTTGTCTCTTTCGGTCGACTTATCGAACCGAGTCGGTAGAACCAGTGGGGGCATGCTGAGGGCACCCACTGGGTGTAGTCCCCGAGACTACTGTTGAATACTTTGATTCGGCTGTAGTCTTAGAAATGTTACGATTTTTCTCTTAGTCACTCGGAAGCAACCTATCTTTGATGTCTGTCGACTGACCCTTCGCAGAAATCCTGCGAGCATATGCCTCGCTATACTGAATTGGAAAGCAAACACATCCAACTCAACCTTGACTTGAAGCTTGCTCAGGAGAACTTGCAGAAAGCGAGAGACGAAGCAAAAGGTATGGCTGGTGAGAACTTGACGACTGTCTTTATCTTTCTGCCCATTCCTAATTTTGATCTCATTGTCATTTTGCAGATAAAATGGAGGAGGTTCTGAAGAAGAAGGACCATGACCTTGCTGAGGCGCAGAAGGCAACTTCGGACAAGATGAAGCTTGCGGAAGAAAAGCTGGCTTCAGTCAGAAAACTTGAAGAGGAGAATACCAATCTGAAAGCTGCTCTCGATGCGGCCAACAAGGAGGTCAGTCCTCTGAAGAATGACAAGATAGCTCTGAGCGGCAAGGCTAGCGGACTGGTGGAGAAGAAGAATGATCTGGAGGCTTATCTGGGAGGGCTCGCCAAGAAGTTATTCCTCATGCTTGAAGGTAATCTCTTTTATCTGACTGGCTCGTTATCATCGACTCATCGTAGATCTGTTGGCTTAACTTCAAATTGTGTTTCTGTAATTCTGCCAAAACTTCGAGGAGGAGACCCGAGGATCGGAGACAAACTTGGACCCCATTAACTCTCTTGTGAAGGACGAGGCCGCTATGATCGTGTTCATTTGGAGTCTCGTGTTCTTTGGAGTTGTTGACTATCTTGTCCGTGAAGGATGCGGTGTCGCGAATCGACACGACACTCTGGCCTGGAGAGACGCTTCAAAATGACCTCGAGTCTCTGATGACTCGACTGAATGACGTTCCAGGTCGAGTGCAAGAATGGAAAAAGTCTTCCGCCAGGTGCGGTGCTGACGCTGCTCTATCCCTGGTCCATGTTCACTGCAAGGACGCGCGAGAGGACAAGCTGGCGTCTATCAAAGTGGCCAATACCAAGAAGCATGACTTCCAATCTTTCATGGAAACCTTCATCGCTGCTTCCACTCGGATTGCTGACGAAATCAACCTGGACCAGTTTGTTGCACCCTCCAATCCTCCACCTGAGGAGTAAGAAAAACTTTTATGCCTCACCTTAAATTTGCCTCAGAATGCCGAGTGGTTTTGTAACCGATAAACTTTTACAGGCTTGACGCCTGAGCACTTCCGAATCCATTATCTGAACTTTGCTTGTCGTTGAATATGCTTGCTTTTGCCTTTGAGCGAACTTTGTTCTTCACTCGGAATACACTTTAATGCTTGAGGCCGACTCACGAGGTGGAAAGTCCAGTCGACCTGCACTTCATCGCTCTTGCAGGTAGGGATGAATCACAGATTGCAGTCGACCTCATCGTCCTTGCAGAGTGCATGTTGTATTTGTGGCATAGCTCAAAAGGAGAAGGTTGCAGTCGACCTGCACCTCGTCATCCTTGCAGAGCGCACGTTGTACTTGTGGCGTAGCTCCGAAGGAGAAGGTAGCAGTCGACCTGCAACTCGTCGTCCTTGCGGATCGGGGTGGTTTCGAACTTAGGCGAGTACTTGGACTGCAGCTAAGCCTCCGAGTAAGAGGATTGCTCTTCACTCGATGGGATTTTTCAAACTTAGGCTAGTCTTGGACTACAGCTAAGCCCCCCAGTGGGAGGACTGCTCTCCACTCGGTAGGATTTTCAAATACTTAGGCGAGTACTGGACTGCAGCTAAGCCCCCGAGTGGGAGGACTGCTCTCCACTCGGTAGGATTTTCAAATACTTAGGCGAGTACTGGACTGCAGCTAAGCCCCTGAGTGGGAGGCTGGCTCACTACTCGGTAGGATTTTTTAAACTTTGGCGAGTACTGGACTGCAGCTAAGCCCCCGAGTGGGAGGACTGGTCTCCACTCGTTAGGATTTTCAAATACTTAGGCGAGTACTGGACTGCAGCTAAGCCCCCGAGTGGGAGGACTGCTCTCCACTCGGTAGGATTTTCAAATACTTAGGCGAGTACTGGACTGCAGCTAAGCCCCCGAGTGGGAGGACAGCTCTCCACTCGGTAGGATTTTCAAATACTTAGGCGAGTACTGGACTGCAGCTAGGCCCCCGAGTGGGAGGACTGCTCTCCACTCGGTAGGATTTTCAAATACTTTGGCGAGTACTGGACTACAGCTACACCCCCGAGTGGGAGGACTGCTCTCCACTCGGTAGGATTTTTTAAACTTTGGCAGTCTTGGACTACAGCTAAGCCCCAGTGGGAGGACTGCTCTCCCTCGGTGGGATTTTCAAATACTTAGGCAGTCTTGGATTGCAGCTAAGCCCCAGTGGGAGGACTGCTCTCCACTCGGTGGGATTTTCAAATACATAGGCGAGTACCGGACTGCAGCTAAGCCCCCGAGTGGGAGGACTGCTCTCCACTCGGTAGGATTTTCAAATACTTAGGCGAGTACTGGACTGCAGCTAAGCCCCTGAGTGGGAGGACTGCTCTCCACTCGGTAGGATTTTAAAATACTTAGGCGAGTACTGGACTGCAGCTAAGCCCCCGTGTGGGAGGACTGTTCTCCACTCGGTAGGATTTTCAAATACATAGGCGATTACTCGACTGCAGCTAGGCCCCCGAGTGGGAGGACTGCTCTCCACTCGGTAGGATTTTCAAATACTTAGGCGAGTACTGGACTGCAGCTAAACCCCCGAGTGGGAGGACTGCTCTCCACTCGGTAGGATTTTCAAATACTTAGGCGAGTACTGGACTGCAGCTAAGCCCCCGAGTGGGAGGACTGCTCTCCACTCGGTAGGATTTTCAAATACTTAGGCGAGTCCTGGACTGCAGCTAAGCCCCCGAGTGGGAGGACTGCTCTCCACTCGGTAGGATTTTCAAATACTTAGGCGAGGGCTGGTCTGCAGCTGAGCCCACGAGTGGGAGGACTGCTCTCCACTCGGTGGGATTTTCAAATACTTAGTAGTCTTGGACTGTGACTAAGCCCCAGTGGGAGGACTGCTCTCCACTCGGTAGGATTTTCAAATACTTAGGCGAGTATTGGACTGCAGCTAAACCCCTGAGTGGGAGGACTGCTCTCCACTCGGTAGGATTTTCAAATACTTAGGCGATCTTGGACCGCAGCCTAAGCCCCGAGTGGGAGGACTGCTCTCCACTCGGTGGGATTTTCAAATACTTAGGCGAGTCTTGGTGCAGCCTAAACCCCGAGTGGGAGGACTGCTCTCCACTCGGTGGGATTTTCAAATACTTAGGCAGTCTTGGTGCAGCTAGGCCCCGAGTGGGAGGACTGCTCTCCACTCGGTGGGATTTTCAAATACTTAGGCGAGTCTTGGTGCGGCTAAACCCCGAGTGGGAGGACTGCTCTCCACTCGGTGGGATTTTCAAATACTTAGGCGAGTCTTGGGCTGCAGCTAAGCCCCGAGTGGGAGGACTGCTCTCCACTCGGTGGGATTTTCAAATACTTAGGCGAGTCTTGGACTGTGACTAAGCCCCCAGTGGGAGGACTGCTCTCCACTCGGTGGGATTTTCAAATACTTAGTAGTCTTGGACTGCAGCTAATCCCCCGTGTGGGATGACTGCTCTCCACTCGGTAGGATTTTCAAATACATAGGCGATTACTCTTGCAGCTAAGCCCCAGTGGGAGGACTGCTCTCCACTCGGTGGGATTTTCAAATACTTGGAGTACTGGACTGCAGCTAAACCCCCGAGTGGGAGGACTGCTCTCCACTCGGTAGGATTTTCAAATACTTCGGCGAGTACTGGACTGCAGCTAAGCCCCCGAGTGGGAGGACTGCTCTCCACTCGGTAGGATTTTCAAATACTTAGGCGAGTACTGGACTGCAGCTAAGCCGCCGAGTGGGAGGACTGCTCTCCACTCGGCAGGATTTTCAAATACTTAGGCGAGTACTAGAATGCAGCTAAACCCCGAGTGGGAGGACTGCTCTCCACTCGGTGGGATTTTCAAATACTTAGGCGAGTCTTGGACTGCATAAGCCCAGGAGTGGGAGGACTGCTCTCCACTCGGTGGGATTTTCAAATACTTAGGCGAGTCTTGGACTGCAGCTAAGCCCCGAGTGGGAGGACTGCTCTCCACTCGGTGGGATTTTCAAATACTTAGGCGATCTTGGACCTGACTAAGCCCCGAGTGGGAGGACTGCTCTCCACTCGGTGGGATTTTCAAATACTTAGGCGAGTCTTGGACTGCAGCTAAACCCCGAGTGGGAGGACTGCTCTCCACTCGGTGGGATTTTCAAATACTTGGTAGTCTTGGACTGCAGCTAAGCCCCGAGTGGGAGGACTGCTCTCCACTCGGTGGGATTTTCAAATACTTAGGCAGTCTTGGACTGCAGCTAAAGCCCCGAGTGGGAGGACTGCTCTCCACTCGGTGGGATTTTCAAATACTTAGGTAGTCTTGGACTGCAGCTAAGCCCCAGTGGGAGGACTGCTCTCCACTCGGTGGGATTTTCAAATACTTAGGCGAGTCTTTGGACTGGAGCTAAGCCCCAGTGGGAGGACTGCTCTCCACTCGGTGGGATTTTCAAATACTTAGGCGTAGTCTTGGATTGCAGCTAAGCCCCCGAGTGGGAGGACTGCTCTCCACTCGGTGGGATTTTCAAATACTTAGTAGTAATCTTGGTGCAGCTAAGCCCATGAGTGGGAGGACTGCTCTCCACTCGGTAGGATTTTCAAATAGTTAGGCGAGTACTGGGCTGCAGCTAAGCCCCCGGGTGGGAGGATTGCTCTCCACTCGGTAGGATTTTCAAATACTTAGGAGACTTTTGGACTGCAGCTAAGACCCCGAGTGGGAGGACTGATCTCCACTCGGTGGGATTTTCAAATACTTAGGCGGTCTTGGATCGCAGCTAAGCCCCGAGTGGGAGGACTGCTCTCCACTCGGTGGGATTTTCAAATACTTAGGCAGTCTTGGATCTGCAGCTAAACCCCAGTGGGAGGACTGCTCTCCACTCGGTAGGATTTTCAAATACTTAGGCGAGTCTTGGACTGCAGCTAAGCCCCGAGTGGGAGGACTGCTCTCCACTCGGTGGGATTTTCAAATACTTAGGCGTCTTGGACTGCAGGTAAGCCCCCAGTGGGAGGACTGCTCTCCACTCGGTGGGATTTTCAAATACTTAGGCGAGTCTTGGACTGCAGCTAAGCCCCGAGTGGGAGGACTGCTCTCCACTCGGTGGGATTTTCAAATACTTAGGCAGTCTTGGACTGCAGCTAAGCCCCGAGTGGGAGGACTGCTCTCCACTCGGTGGGATTTTCAAATACTTAGGCGAGTCTTGGACTGCAGCTAAGCCCCCAGTGGGAGGACTGCTCTCCACTCGGTGGGATTTTCAAATACTTAGGCGTCTTGGACTGCAGCTAAGCCCCCGAGTGGGAGGACTGCTCTCCACTCGGTGGGATTTCAAATACTTAGGCGAGTCTTGGACTTGCGGCTATAAGCCCGAGTGGGAGGACTGCTCTCCACTCGGTGGGATTTTCAAATACTTAGGCGAGTCTTGGACTGCAGCTAAACCCCAGTGGGAGGACTGCTCTCCACTCGGTGGGATTTTCAAATACTTAGTAGTCTTGGAATTGCAGCTAAGCCCCCAGTGGGAGGACTGCTCTCCACTCGGTGGGATTTTCAAATACTTAGGCGAGTCTTGGACTGCAGCTAAGCCCCGAGTGGGAGGACTGCTCTCCACTCGGTGGGATTTTCAAATACTTAGGCGAGTCTTGGACTGCAGCTAAGCCCCAGTGGGAGGACTGCTCTCCACTCGGTAGGATTTTCAAATACTTAGGCAGTCTTTGGACTGCAGCTAAGCCCCGAGTGGGAGGACTGCTCTCCACTCGGTGGGATTTTCAAATACTTAGGCGAGTCTTGGGCTGCAGCTAAGCCCCAGTGGGAGGACTGCTCTCCACTCGGTGGGATTTTCAAATACTTAGGCGATCTTGGACTGCAGCTAAGCCCCGAGTGGGAGGACTGCTCTCCACTCGGTGGGATTTTCAAATACTTAGGCGAGTCTTGGACTGCAGCTAAGCCCCAGGTGGGAGGACTGCTCTCCACTTTCGGTGGGATTTTCAAATGCTTAGGCGATCTTGACTGCAGCTAAGCCCCCAGTGGGAGGACTGCTCTCCACTCAGTGGGATTTTCAAATACTTAGGCGAGTCTTGGTGTGCAGCTAAGCCCCGAGTGGGAGGACTGCTCTCCACTCGGTGGGATTTTCAAATACTTAGGCGAGTCTTGGACTGCAGCTAAGCCCCCAGTGGGAGGACTGCTCTCCACTCGGTGGGATTTTCAAATACTTAGGCAGTCTTGGACTGCAGCTAAGCCCCGAGTGGGAGGACTGCTCTCCACTCGGTGGGATTTTCAAATACTTAGGCGAGTCTTGGACTGCAGCTAAGCCCCAGTGGGAGGACTGCTCTCCACTCGGTGGGATTTTCAAATACTTAGGTAGTCTTGGACTGCAGCTAAGCCCCGAGTGGGAGGACTGCTCTCCACTCGGTGGGATTTTCAAATACTTAGGCGAGTCTTGGTGCAGCTAAGCCCCAGTGGGAGGACTGCTCTCCACTCGGTGGGATTTTCAAATACTTAGGCAGTCTTGGTGCGGCTAAGCCCCCAGTGGGAGGACTGCTCTCCACTCGGTGGGATTTTCAAATACTTGGTAGTCTTGGACTGCAGCTAAGCCCCGAGTGGGAGGACTGCTCTCCACTCGGTGGGATTTTCAAATACTTAGGCGAAATCTTGGACTGCAGCTAAGCCCCAGTGGGAGGACTGCTCTCCACTCGGTGGGATTTTCAAATACTTAGGCGATCTTGGACTGCGGCTAAGCCCCAGTGGGAGGACTGCTCTCCACTCGGTGGGATTTTCAAATACTTAGGCGAGTCTTGGACTGCAGCTAAGCCCCAGTGGGAGGACTGCTCTCCACTCGGTGGGATTTTCAAATACTTAGGCAGTCTTGGACTGCAGCCTAAGCCCCAGTGGGAGGACTGCTCTCCACTCGGTGGGATTTTCAAATACTTAGGCAGTCTTGGACTGCAGCTAAGCCCCAGGTGGGAGGACTGCTCTCCACTCGGTGGGATTTTCAAATACTTAGGCAGTCTTGGACTGCACTAAGCCCCGAGTGGGAGGACTGCTCTCCACTCGGTGGGATTTCAAATACTTAGTAGTCTTGGTGCAGCTAAGCCCCAGAGTGGGAGGACTGCTCTCCACTCGGTGGGATTTTCAAATACTTAGGCGATCTTGGACTGCAGCTAAGCCCCAGTGGGAGGCTGCTCTCCACTCGGTGGGATTTTCAAATACTTAGTAGTCTTTGGACTGCAGCTAAGCCCCAGTGGGAGGACTGCTCTCCACTCGGTGGGATTTTCAAATACTTAGGCCAGTCTTGGACTGCAGCTAAGCCCCGAGTGGGAGGACTGCTCTCCACTCGGTGGGATTTTCAAATACTTAGGCGTCTTGGTGCAGCTAAGCCCCAGTGGGAGGACTGCTCTCCACTCGGTGGGATTTTCAAATACTTAGGTAGTCTTGGACTGCAGCTAAGCCCCAGTGGGAGGACTGCTCTCCACTCGGTGGGATTTTCAAATACTTAGGCGAGTCTTGGACTGCAGCTAAGCCCCGAGTGGGAGGACTGCTCTCCACTCGGTGGGATTTTCAAATACTTAGGTAGTCTTGGACTGACTAAAGCCCAGGAGTGGGAGGACTGCTCTCCACTCGGTGGGATTTTCAAATACTTAGTAGTCTTGGACTGCAGCTAAGCCCCAGTGGGAGGACTGCTCTCCACTCGGTGGGATTTTCAAATACTTAGTAGTCTTGGACTGCAGCTAAGCCCCCAGTGGGAGGACTGCTCTCCACTCGGTGGGATTTTCAAATACTTAGGCGTAGTCTTGGATGCAGCTAAGCCCCGAGTGGGAGGACTGCTCTCCACTCGGTGGGATTTTCAAATACTTAGTAGTCTTGGACTGCAGCTAAGCCCCCAGTGGGAGGACTGCTCTCCACTCGGTAGGATTTTCAAATACTTAGGCTAGATCTTGGACTGCAGCTAAGCCCCGAGGTGGGAGGACTGCTCTCCACTCGGTGGGATTTTCAAATACTTAGGCGAGTCTTGGTGACTAAGCCCCAGTGGGAGGACTGCTCTCCACTCGGTGGGATTTTCAAATACTTAGTAGTCTTGGACTGCAGCTAAGCCCCAGTGGGAGGACTGCTCTCCACTCGGTGGGATTTTCAAATACTTAGGTAATCTTGGATGCAGCTAAGCCCCGAGTGGGAGGACTGCTCTCCACTCGGTGGGATTTTCAAATACTTAGGCTAGTCTTGGTGCAGCTAAGCCCCAGGTGGGAGGACTGCTCTCCACTCGGTGGGATTTTCAAATACTTAGTAGTCTTTGGACTGACTAAGCCCCCGAGTGGGAGGACTGCTCTCCACTCGGTAGGATATACAAATACTAAGGCGCCTTCTCGACCGCACCTAAGCCCCCCAGTGGGAGGACTGCTCTCCACTCGGTAGGATTTTCAAATACTTAGGCGAGTCTTGGACTGCAGCTAAGCCCCAGTGGGAGGACTGCTCTCCACTCGGTGGGATTTTCAAATACTTAGGCGAGTCTTGGACTGCAGCTAAGCCCCGAGTGGGAGGACTGCTCTCCACTCGGTGGGATTTTCAAATACTTAGGCGAAGTCTTGGACTGCAGCTAAGCCCCGAGTGGGAGGACTGCTCTCCACTCGGTGGGATTTTCAAATACTTAGGTAGTCTTGGACTGCAGCTAAGCCCCAGTGGGAGGACTGCTCTCCACTCGGTGGGATTTTCAAATACTTAGGCGTAGTCTTTGGACTGCAGCTAAAGCCCAGGTGGGAGGACTGCTCTCCACTCGGTGGGATTTTCAAATACTTAGTAGTCTTGGACTGCAGCTAAGCCCCCGGTGGGAGGACTGCTCTCCACTCGGTAGGATTTTCAAATACTTAGGCGAGTCTTGGGACTGCAGCTAAAGCCCAGGAGTGGGAGGACTGCTCTCCACTCGGTGGGATTTTCAAATACTTAGGCAGTCTTGGTGCAGCTAAGCCCCGGTGGGAGGACTGCTCTCCACTCGGTGGGATTTTCAAATACTTAGTAGTCTTGGACTGCAGCTAAGCCCCAGTGGGAGGACTGCTCTCCACTCGGTGGGATTTTCAAATACTTAGGCGTCTTGGACTGCAGCTAAGCCCCGAGTGGGAGGACTGCTCTCCACTCGGTGGGATTTTCAAATACTTAGGCAGTCTTGGACTGCAGCTAAGCCCCGGTGGGAGGACTGCTCTCCACTCGGTGGGATTTTCAAATACTTAGGCAGTCTTGAATTGAGCTAAGCCCCCAGTGGGAGGACTGCTCTCCACTCGGTGGGATTTTCAAATACTTAGGCGAGTCTTGGACTGCGGCTAAGCCCCAGTGGGAGGACTGCTCTCCACTCGGTGGGATTTTCAAATACTTAGGAGTCTTGGTGCAGCTAAGCCCCCAGTGGGAGGACTGCTCTCCACTCGGTGGGATTTTCAAATACTTAGGCGGTCTTGGACTGCAGCTAAGCCCCGAGTGGGAGGACTGCTCTCCACTCGGTGGGATTTCAAATACTTAGGCCGAGTCTTTGGATCAGCAGCTAAGCCCCGAGTGGGAGGACTGCTCTCCACTCGGTGGGATTTTCAAATACTTAGGCGAGTCTTGGACTGCAGCTAAGCCCCGGTGGGAGGACTGCTCTCCACTCGGTGGGATTTTCAAATACTTGGCGAGTCTTGGTGCAGCTAAGCCCAGGTGGGAGGACTGCTCTCCACTCGGTGGGATTTTCAAATACTTAGTGATCTTGGACTGCTGACTAAGCCCCAGTGGGAGGACTGCTCTCCACTCGGTGGGATTTTCAAATACTTAGTAGTCTTGGACTGCAGCTAAGCCCCAGTGGGAGGACTGCTCTCCACTCGGTGGGATTTTCAAATACTTAGGCGAGTCTTGGACTGCAGCTAAGCCCCGGTGGGAGGACTGCTCTCCACTCGGTGGGATTTTCAAATACTTAGGCGAGTCTTGGACTGCAGCTAAGCCCCAGGTGGGAGGACTGCTCTCCACTCGGTGGGATTTTCAAATACTTAGGCGAGTCTTTGGACTGCAGCTAAGCCCCCAGTGGGAGGACTGCTCTCCACTCGGTGGGATTTTCAAATACTTAGGCGAGTCTTGGACTGCAGCTAAGCCCCGAGTGGGAGGACTGCTCTCCACTCGGTGGGATTTTCAAATACTTGGCGAGTCTTGGACGCGAGCTAAGCCCCGAGTGGGAGGACTGCTCTCCACTCGGTGGGATTTTCAAATACTTAGTAGTCTTGTGATCTAAGCCCCAGTGGGAGGACTGCTCTCCACTCGGTGGGATTTTCAAATACTTAAGTCTTGGACTTGGTGCAGCTAAGCCCCAGTGGGAGGACTGCTCTCTCCACTCGGTGGGATTTTCAAATACTTAGGCAATCTTGGACTGCAGCTAAGCCCCGAGTGGGAGGACTGCTCTCCACTCGGTGGGATTTTCAAATACTTAGGTAGTCTTGGACTGCGACTAAGCCCCAGTGGGAGGAGGACTGCTCTCCACTCGGTGGGATTTTCAAATACTTAGGCGTCTTGGACTGCAGCTAAGCCCCAGTGGGAGGACTGCTCTCCACTCGGTGGGATTTTCAAATACTTAGGCGAGTCTTGGAATTGCAGCTAAGCCCCAGAGTGGGAGGACTGCTCTCCACTCGGTGGGATTTTCAAATACTTAGGCAGTCTTGGGTGCAGCTAAGCCCCAGTGGGAGGACTGCTCTCCACTCGGTGGGATTTTCAAATACTTAGTAGTCTTGGACTGCAGCTAAGCCCCGAGTGGGAGGACTGCTCTCCACTCGGTGGGATTTTCAAATACTTAGTAGTCTTGGTGCAGCTAAGCCCCAGAGTGGGAGGACTGCTCTCCACTCGGTGGGATTTTCAAATACTTAGTAGTCTTTGGACTGCAGCTAAGCCCCCAGTGGGAGGACTGCACTCCACTCGGTAGGATTTTCAAATAGTTAGGCGAGTACTGGGCTGCAGCTAAGCCCCCAGGTGGGAGGATTGCTCTCCACTCGGTAGGATTTTCAAATACTTAGGAGACTACTGGACTGCAGCTAAGACCCCGAGTCGGAAGACTGATCTCCACTCGATAGGATTTACAAATACTTAGGCGATCTTTGGTGCAGACTAAGCCCCAGTGGGAGGACTGCTCTCCACTCGGTGGGATTTTCAAATACTTAGGCGAGTCTTGGACTGCAGCTAAGCCCCCAGTGGGAGGACTGCTCTCCACTCGGTGGGATTTTCAAATACTTAGTAGTCTTGGACTGCAGCTAAGCCCCAGTGGGAGGACTGCTCTCTCACTTTCAGTGGGATTTTTTTAAATACTTGGCGAGTCTTGGACTGCAGCTAAGCCCAGTGGGAGGACTGCTCTCCACTACGGTGGGATTTTCAAATACTTAGGCGAGTCTTGGATGCAGCTAAGCCCCAGGTGGGAGGACTGCTCTCCACTCGGTGGGATTTTCAAATACTTAGGCGTCTTGGACTGCAGCTAAGCCCCAGTGGGAGGACTGCTCTCCACTCGGTGGGATTTTCAAATACTTAGCGAAATCTTTGGGTGCAGCTAAGCCCCGAGTGGGAGGACTGCTCTCCACTCGGTGGGATTTTCAAATACTTAGGTAGTCTTGGACTGCAGCTAAGCCCCAGGTGGGAGGACTGCTCTCCACTCGGTGGGATTTTCAAATACTTAGGCGAGTCTTTGGACTGCGGCTAAGCCCCCGAGTGGGAGGACTGCTCTCCACTCGGTGGGATTTTCAAATACTTAGGCGAGTCTTGGGTGCAGCTAAACCCCAGGTGGGAGGACTGCTCTCCACTCGGTGGGATTTTCAAATACTTAGGCGAGTCTTGGTGCGGCTAAGCCCCAGTGGGAGGACTGCTCTCCACTCGGTGGGATTTTCAAATACTTAGTAGTCTTGGACTGCAGCTAAGCCCCCAGTGGGAGGACTGCTCTCCACTCGGTGGGATTTTCAAATGCTTAGGCGAGTCTTGGACTGCAGCTAAGCCCGAGTGGGAGGACTGCTCTCCACTCGGTGGGATTTTCAAATACTTAGGCGAGTCTTGGACTGCTGACTAAGCCCCAGTGGGAGGACTGCTCTCCACTTTCGGTGGGATTTTCAAATACTTAGGCAGTCTTGGGCTGGCTAAGCCCCCGAGTGGGAGGACTGCTCTCCACTCGGTGGGATTTTCAAATACTTAGGCGTCTTTGGACTGCAGCTAAGCCCCAGGAGTGGGAGGACTGCTCTCCACTCGGTGGGATTTTCAAATACTTAGGCGATCTTGAATTGCGGCTAAGCCCCCAGTGGGAGGACTGCTCTCCACTCGGTGGGATTTTCAAATACTTAGGCGAGTCTTGGACTGCAGCCTAAGCCCCAGTGGGAGGACTGCTCTCCACTCGGTGGGATTTTTCAAATACTTGTAGTCTTGGACTGCGACTAAGCCCCAGTGGGAGGACTGCTCTCCACTCGGTGGGATTTTCAAATACTTAGTAGTCTTGGTGCTGTGACTAAGCCCCAGGTGGGAGGACTGCTCTCCACTCGGTGGGATTTTCAAATACTTAGGCGAGTCTTGGTGCAGCTAAGCCCCAGTGGGAGGACTGCTCTCCACTCGGTGGGATTTTCAAATACTTAGGCGAGTCTTGGTGGCAGCTAAGCCCCGGTGGGAGGACTGCTCTCCACTCGGTGGGATTTTCAAATACTTAGGCGAGTCTTGGACTGCAGCTAAGCCCCAGTGGGAGGACTGCTCTCCACTCGGTGGGATTTTCAAATACTTAGGCGAGTCTTGGACTGCGGCTAAGCCCCAGTGGGAGGACTGCTCTCCACTCGGTGGGATTTTCAAATACTTAGGCGATCTTGGACTGCAGCTAAGCCCCAGTGGGAGGACTGCTCTCCACTCGGTGGGATTTTCAAATACTTAGGCGAGTCTTGGACTGCGGCTAAGCCCCGAGTGGGAGGACTGCTCTCCACTCGGTGGGATTTTCAAATACTTAGGCGGTCTTGGTGCAGCTAAGCCCAGTGGGAGGACTGCTCTCCACTCGGTGGGATTTTCAAATACTTAGTAGTCTTGGACTGCAGCTAAGCCCCGAGTGGGAGGACTGCTCTCCACTCGGTGGGATTTTCAAATACTTAGTAGTCTTGGTGCGGCTAAGCCCCAGTGGGAGGACTGCTCTCTCCACTCGGTAGGATTTTCAAATACTTAGGCGAGTCTTGGACTGCAGCTAAGCCCCAGTGGGAGGACTGCTCTCCCACTCGGTGGGATTTTCAAATACTTGGCGAGTCTTTGGACTGACTAAGCCCCAGTGGGAGGACTGCTCTCCACTCGGTGGGATTTTCAAATACTTAGTAGTCTTGGACTGCAGCTAAGCCCCGAGTGGGAGGACTGCTCTCCACTCGGTGGGATTTTCAAATACTTAGGCAGTCTTGGACTGCAGCTAAGCCCCAGAGTGGGAGGACTGCTCTCCACTCGGTAGGATTTTCAAATACTTAGGCGAGGACTGGACTGCAGCAAAGCCCCGGTGGGAGGACTGCTCTCCACTCGGTGGGATTTTCAAATACTTAGGCAGTCTTGGACTGCAGCTAAGCCCAGGTGGGAGGACTGCTCTCCACTCGGTGGGATTTTCAAATACTTAGGTAGTCTTGGACTGCAGCTAAACCCCGAGTGGGAGGACTGCTCTCCACTCGGTGGGATTTTCAAATACTTAGGTAGTCTTGGACTGCAGACTAAGCCCCAGTGGGAGGACTGCTCTCCACTCGGTGGGATTTTCAAATACTTAGTAGTCTTGGACTGCAGCTAAGCCCCAGTGGGAGGACTGCTCTCCACTCGGTGGGATTTTCAAATACTTAGTAGTCTTGGACTGCAGCTAAGCCCCCAGTGGGAGGTGCTCTCCACTCGGTGGGATTTTCAAATACTTAGGCAGTCTTTGGACTGCAGCTAAGCCCAGGTGGGAGGACTGCTCTCCACTCGGTAGGATTTTCAAATACTTAGGCGTCTTGGACTTGACTAAGCCCCAGTGGGAGGACTGCTCTCCACTCGGTGGGATTTTCAAATACTTAGGTAGTCTTGGACTGTGACTAAGCCCCAGTGGGAGGACTGCTCTCCACTCGGTAGGATTTTCAAATACTTAGGCGAGTCTTGGACTGAGCTAAGCCCAGGAGTGGGAGGACTGCTCTCCACTCGGTGGGATTTTCAAATACTTAGGCAGTCTTGGACTGCAGACTAAGCCCCGAGTGGGAGGACTGCTCTCCACTCGGTGGGATTTTCAAATACTTAGGCGAGTCTTGGACTGCAGCTAAGCCACGGTGGGAGGACTGCTCTCTCCACTTTACGGTGGGATTTTCAAATACTTAGGCAGTCTTGAATTTGCAGCTAAGCCCCGAGTGGGAGGACTGCTCTCCACTTTCGGTGGGATTTTCAAATACTTAGGCGAGTCTTTGGTGCAGCTAAGCCCCAGTGGGAGGACTGCTCTCCACTCGGTGGGATTTTCAAATACTTAGGCGAGTCTTGGACTGCAGGCTAAGCCCCAGTGGGAGGACTGCTCTCCACTCGGTGGGATTTTCAAATACTTAGGCAGTCTTGGACTGCAGCTAAGCCCCAGGTGGGAGGACTGCTCTCCACTCGGTGGGATTTTCAAATACTTAGGTAGTCTTTGGTGCGAGCTAAGCCCCAGAGTGGGAGGACTGCTCTCCACTCGGTGGGATTTTCAAATACTTGGCAGTCTTGGACTGCAGCTAAGCCCCAGTGGGAGGACTGCTCTCCACTCGGTGGGATTTTCAAATACTTAGGCGTCTTGGTGCAGCTAAGCCCCGAGTGGGAGGACTGCTCTCCACTCGGTGGGATTTTCAAATACTTAGTAGTCTTGGATGCAGCTAAGCCCCAGTGGGAGGACTGCTCTCCACTCGGTGGGATTTTCAAATACTTAGGCGATCTTGGTGCAGCTAAGCCCACGAGTGGGAGGACTGCTCTCCACTCGATGGGATTTTCAAATACTTGGGCGATCTTGGAATTTCAGCTAAGCCCCAGGTGGGAGGACTGCTCTCCACTCGGTGGGATTTTCAAATACTTAGGTAGTCTTGGGCTGCGGCTAAGCCCCAGTGGGAGGACTGCTCTCCACTCGGTGGGATTTTCAAATACTTAGGCAGTCTTGGGCTGCAGCTAAGCCCCCCAGGTGGGAGGGCTGCTCTCCACTCGGTGGGATTCAAA